>CM057846.1:32403574-32450891 GCA_030068395.1 Apalone spinifera
CCCCTGGTAGCTTTTTCAACCTTCTGAAATAAAAAGTTGTCTCCAAGAACTTATCGGATAGTCTGTGCCCCGCAGTGTTATTTTCCCAACATATATTTGGATAGTTGAAGTCCCTCATCACCGCCAAATCTTGGGCTTTGGATGATTTTGTTAGTTGTTTAAAAAAAGCCTCATCCACTTCTACCAACTGGGTAGGTGGCCTGTAGTAGACTCCTAGCATGACATCACCTTTGTTTTTAATCCCTTTTAGCCTAACCCAGAGAGACTCAACACTTCCATCTCCTATGTCCGTCTCCACCTCACTCCAAGTATGTTCATTTTTAATGTACAAGGCAACACCTCCTCCCTTTTTTCCCTGTCTATCCTTCCTTAGCAAGCTGTATCCTTCTGTACAAACATTCCAATCGTGTATTATCCCACCAAGTTTCTGTGATGCCAACAATGTCATAATTGTACTTATTTATTAGCACTTCCAGTTCTTCCTGCTTATTTCCCATATTCCTCGCATTTGTATATAGGCATCTAAGATCCTGATTTGACCTTGCCTCCCAGTTTTGCCCTGATCCTCTTTTCTCTCTGCCATTGTAGCCCGTGCTCCCTCCCATTTCCGACCCATCTCCCAGAACTCCCTGTTCTCCGCTTACCTGTGGGCTTTGCTCACCTGTCCCTGTCGAGCCTAGTTTAAAGCCCTCCTCACTAGGTTAGCCATTCTGTGTCCAAATCGGACACCTTCCCCCTCCTGGAAAGGTGAACGCCATCCCTGCTTAGCAGTCCTTCCTGGAATAGCATCCCATGGTCGAGGAAGCCAAAGCCCTCCTGGCGACAGCATCTTCGCAGCCAAGCATTCACCTCAAGGCATTCTTGGTGCTAGTGAAATCAGCTCTAATTTCACGAATCTTAAGTATTTGCACAACATAGCAGTCACATATTGGCTTACAAAACTAATGTCAGTACAATGGAAATAAATAAATACTAATACTAAAAGTATAAAATGTGTGTGGGGGAAGTGAGATGTTTGGTTTTCCCTAGAGTAATCACTGTGCTGTGTTAGTGGCTGTTTTTCTACTGATTAAGGAGAGGTTATTTTTAGAGGGTGTGTCTTTATTTATTTTTACAAATGTGTGAGAGGCTAGCAAACACATTTGGGGAAGCAAAACCATGAGGTAAGTGGCTGTCTGTAGTGTGTGTTTGTGTTTGTTTGGGGGCTACTTGCTGGTTGCCTGAAAGAAACGGTGTGCCGAGCTTCTGTTTATCTGTTTGTTTGAAGATTCATGTGCTGAGCTGTTTGTTTGAAGAACCATATGCTGTGGCTGGAATTTGGAAGCTGTGAGCTTCCTAATGAGGATTTGAAATCTAGAACCTTCTGATCATTGGTCAAGCCTTAGCCAGAGGCATGGCTGTCTGGAAGGCCAGGACTTTATAAAGCCTGTTAGTAAGTGACCAGGGAGGTTAGTAAACAGGGGCAGCTAACGGAGTTTCGTGGGGGAATTGGAATGGTGCAAGGTACACTTGCAATTCTTTAAAACTTTTAAACTAAATTAAAACCAAAACTACCTGATTTAAATAAAAACCTAGCAATAACCTAATTTTCTATAGAAGAGAATGCAGGCAGAAGCCCAGGCAGCAGAGTGGGGGCTATCCTGTTTATTGCACCCAGTGTAGCATATATGATTACCTGCCCTATGGACAAGTGGCATATGTGTGCATTCACTGCAAGGAGCGCCTGGCCCTCAGAGACCTCATACGGGCTTTGGAGGCCAGGGTGGCTGAATTGAAGGAGCTAGGGAAGGCTAAGAGGTACGTAGATCAGGGCCATCCTTAGGCATAGGCAGAATAGGCAGTTGCGTAGGGCGCCAGTATTTCTGGGGCACCACTCTGCTGGGACAGTCGGGAAGCAGTGGAGCAGTGCGAAAAGCCAGCACTCCCCCGCCCCCTCTGAAAGAGAAAGCGCCAGCTAGCCAGCTGCTTAAAGAAGCAGCAGAGTTGTTTCCTGTTCCTCCCAGGCGACGCAGAGGCATAGGGAGGGGGGGCAGAGGGAACAGTTGCTCCCGGCCAGCACATCGGGGGTGCAGGACAGGAATGATTCCATGGGACCCACAGCAGGGTGGGAAGCACTTCCCCTCCCCACAGGATCCAGTGTGCACTGCCTGAACAGCATGGGCTGTGGAACCCAGCAACTTAGTTCCGGGGCCTTTCTGCACAGTGCTGGGAGGTCAGGAAACACGGGTCTGCGCAGTTCTGACTGTGCAGGCAGTGTGCTCTCCCCACGTCGTCCTCTTCTTTCTCGCCGCAGGATGGCATCACAGAGGTAAGTTGCTGGGGTGCAACAGCCCCTGCTGCTCAGGCAGCGTGCATGCCAGCTGTTTGGGGAAGGGGAGTGCAGTCGCACAGGTACTGGTCCTAGCTGCCCCTGTCCCCTGCCCAGACCCCCCCACCATTACCCTGTCCCCTCCCCCATCAACACTGTCACCAGCACCACCCTGTCCCTGGCTCCAGCACCCTGCCACCCATTGCAGCACCACCCTGTCCCTGGCTCCAGCACGCTGCCAGCTGTGCCAGCATCCTTGGGACCGCATTAGTGAGGCTTGGGATTGATATTATTTTTTTTTTTTTTTTGACATCTCACTTGTGTGGCCCCAACCGACTTTTCTGTGGGTCAGTGACCCTTGACTCAAAACCGGTTCCCTGCCCCTCTCATAAATAAAGACAATGCTAAAACCTTTTGAGTTTAACATAATATTTTATTTAAAAATGAAGCCTGGCCAACATGCCCCCAATTGGGGCCAAATCCCCATCTCACTGCAGCATCATAACACTCCTGCACCACCTGACCTCAAATCTGAGCCTATCATACACTGGATCCCCCTGTCCTGAGTCTCTTACATCCCCAAACTCCTGCATCCCCACATCCTCAGTCTTCTGCCACAACATTCCTGCACCATCCACACATGGCAAATGTGTGTCCTGAGCCCATCATACTCACAACTTCCTTGCCCTGAGCCCCTCACGTATCCAACCCAAACTCCTGCACCCTCACATCCACAAGGCTGTGACTTGCTCAGCACCCCAACCTTCCACCTGAGCCCAACACTCCCCAGCCTGGAGCCCCCGCCACGAGCCAGCATCCCCTTCTCCTACATCAAAATTCCCTCGCAGAGCTTGCACGTCTCTCCCCTTCCCACACCCAAATTCTTCATTCCCACCCCAGAGCCTACACCACCTGACTCAACTCAGTGAGAGTGTATAAGGGCTGGGATAGCAAGTGATGGAGAGGAGGGGAACAGAGGATGGAGCCTCAAAGGGGTGGAGTCTTGGGGAAGGAATGTGATTGTAATGTATTGGTGGGTTTTTTTTTTTTCTTCTCTGACAAACCTAGTGGTTCCTTGAAAAGCTGAAAAGGGTCCCATGGCCAAATAATTGGGAAACACTGCAGTGGAGCATGTAACAGCAGGGCTGGGTCCTAGAGATAGCCAAATGCGCTGCCTGCAGCACAGTCTGAGGGAGGGGATTGGCTGCTGGGGTCTCTGGGAAGGGGGTGGGGGTAGGAGTAAAATCTCTGCAAGCTGCATGAAAACTTTTCAAAGATACTCTATTAGAGGCCCAACTTAAATGTATATCCCAAATTAAAAAAAACACAGTAAAAGAACCAAAAAAGTGCCACCATGTCTTGGCTTAACCAAGTAAAAAAAGCAGCGACAGATAAAAAGACATCTTTTAAAAAGTAGAAGTCAAATCCTAGTGAGGAAAATAGAAAGGAGCATAAACTTTGTTAAATAAAGTGTAAAAATATATTTAGAAAAGCCAAAAGAGCGTGAAGAACAGCTAGCCAAAAACTCAAAGTAATAGCAAAATGTTTTTTAAGTACATCAGAAGCAGGAAGCCGACTAAACAACCAGTGGGGCTCTTGGATAGAGATACTAAAGGAGCACTCAAAGATGATAAAGTTATAGCAGAGAAGCTAAATGAATTCTTTGCTTCAGTATTCCCGGCTGAGGATATTAGGGAGATTCCCAAACCTGAACCATTTTTTTTAGGTGATAAATCTGAGGAATTTTCCCAGATTGAGATGTCACTAGAGGAGGTTTTGGAACAAACTGAGAAACTTAATTTCACAAGTCACCTGGACCAGATGGCATTCACCCAAGAGTTCTCAAAGAACTCAAATGTGAAATTGTGGAACTATTAACTGTGATTTGTAACCTATCCCTTAAATCAGCTTTCATGCCTGATGACTGCAAGATAGCTAATGTGACGCCAATATTTAAAAAGGTCTCTAGAAGTGATCTTGGCAATTATGGACCGGTAAGTCTAGCGTCAGCACTGGGCAAATTAGTTGAAACTATAGTAAAGAATAAAATTGTCAGACACATAGATGAACATACTTTGTTGGGAGAAAGAGAGCACTGTTTCTGTAAAGGGAAATCATGCCTTACTAATCTGCTAGACTTCTTTGTGGGGATCAACAAACATGTGCACTCCAGTGGATATAGTATACTTAGATTTCCAGAAAGCCTTTGACAAGATCGGTCACCAGAGGCTCTTAAATAAAATAAGTTGTCATTGATAACTGGTTAAAAGACAGGAAACAAATGGTAGGAATAAATGGTAAGTTTTCAGAGTGGAGAGAGGTAGTAACTAGTGGGGTCCCCCAAGGTCTGTCCTGGGACCAATCCTATTCAACTTATTTATAAATGATCTAGAGAAAGGGGTAAACAGTGAGGTGACACAATTTGCAGATGATACCAAACTGTTCAAGATAGTTAAGACCAAAGCAGACTGTGAAAAGCATCAAAAAGATCTCACCAAACTTAGTGATTGGGTAACAAAATGGCAAATGAAATTTAAGGCTGATAAATGTAAAGCAATGCACATTGGAAAAAATAATCCCAACTATACATACAATATAATGGTAACTAATACAGTAGACTTCCGATAATCCGGAATCTATGGGATTTAGATGGTGCCGGATTATCAGATATGCCGGACTATCAGGAGGTACTATAAGCAGGTTCTATAGATACTGTATACATTATATACTGTATATAAAGTATTCTTAACCCTTTTTATTGGTTAAAATACATACTGTATTTTTAGTATGTATTTTAGTAAAAAAATACATACTGTATTTTTAGTTTTTTTAAGCCTTTTTTACCCTTTTTGCTCAGTTCAGCTGCTGCCACTGTTACCTTGTGACTCATTTTTTGCCAAAGCTCACTCACTAGGCTCTTGCCATTTTGATGCTGGACTATCAGGAGTGCCAGACTATTGGATGTCGGACTATTGGAGTTTTACTGTATTTGGCTACAACTACTCGAGAGATATCTTGGAGTCATTGTGGATAGTTCTCTGAAAACATCCACTCAGTGTGCAGCGGCAGTCAAAAGAACAAGTAGAATGTTAAGAATCATTAAAAAAGGGATAGAGAATAAGACAGAAAAGATCTTATTGTCTCTATATAAAACCATAGTACACCCACATCTTGAATGGTGCATACTAATGTGGTCGTCTCAACTCAAAAAAGATATATTGGCATTGGAAAAGGTTCAGAAAAGGGCAACAAAAATTATTAGGCGTTTGGAATGGGTCCCCTATGAAGAGAGATTATAAAGACTTGGACTTTTCAGTTTAGAAAAGAGGAGGCTAAGGGGGGATATGATCGAGGTCTGTAAAATCAAGACTGAGGTGGAAAAAAATAAGAAAGTTATTTACTTATTCCTACAATATAAGGACTAGGGGTCACAAATAAAATTAATAGGCAGCAGGTTTAAAACAAACAAAAGGAATTTTTCTTCACTCAGGGCACAGTCAACCTCTGGAATTCCTTGCCAGAGGGTGTGGTGAAGGCTAGGACTTTACAGGGTTTCAAAAAAGAGCTAGATAGATTTATAGAGGTTAGGTCCTTCAATGGCTATTAACTAGGATGTGTAGGAATGGTGTCGCTAGCCTCTGTTTGTCTGGAAATGGGTCATAGGAGAGGGATTATATGAGGATTACCTATTGTGTTCCCTCATGTGGCATTTGATATTGTCCACCTTCGGCAGACAGGGTACTTGGGTTAGATGGACAGTTGGTCTGACCCAATATGGCCATTCTCATGTTCTATGTTCTTATGATATGACCATATTTATGTCTTGACTTACTGTTTCTTGTTGTACATACATGGGATGAGATCTTGCTGTCAGATTGATGAGTTCTTCTAGTAGTCAATCTTCCTTTGAAGCCTTCCCTGTTTGATCTTGCGTTCTAAGTTTAGTGATCTGACTTTTGTGGGAAGGGTTTCTAGACATGCACCTAGGCCTGGTCTACACGAGACAGGAAGGTCAGCGTAAGATATGCAACCCCAACTACATAAAATGTGTAGCTGGAGTCAGCTTAACTTAAGCTCAGCCTTGGTGGTATCCAAACTGCAGGAGGTTGATGGGAACAAATGCTCCTGTTGGTTTCCCTGGCTCCTTGCAAAAGGAGTAGTACCGGATGCTGGCTAGTGCTACCCTCAGTGTTAAATATATGGGTCTATACTAGACCTGCTAAATCAAATACCAGAAGATTGACTTCCAGAGCACGGATCTTCCGTTAAGTATAGACATACCCCTAGTGTTCAAACAGTGATTGTTCCTGTATCTAGAATATAAAATAGGTTATGCCATTGGCTCAAGGTCTCCTGCTCAATATGCCAAAACTTAACAGATTCCTAAGGCTCCTGTCTACCAAAATGTGACACATTACTAATTGTATTTGTTTATACATTATGAACACCCTACACATTTCTATTTCTTCTTCCTGTTTATTTTTAGCAGTTAACTTCAGTATCATAAACCAGTTGCACTCCTCCTTTTCCATATTGAGGTAAAGTTTGCATAATTGAGAAATAAAATATGAAGACCAATGATGTGGGATTTGACAATTCACCGTAGCAAGCCAGCATATCCAATTATACAACATTTAAATCTCCCAGGAAATACCTCCCATTTTCCCTCATTACATTATCAGGTGCCATGTTTTCTGAGATCCACATAGTCCTCTGGATGGAAAAACCTGTGGGAAGGATGGGAAATGGAGATATTCTTGCTGCTGCGTTTTTCTATAACTGACTCCTTTTGCTAGATGACAATGAAAAGGGGATGTTGTGGATCTTAGATGCCATGCTCCCTCCCAGTCTCATTGAGCCTGAGGAAGAGAGACCCATGCTGTCTTGCACGGGTGACTGCTGCTATGCTGGTTCCCCTTTTTCCTGAAATCAAGATCCAGTGAAAGAGCCATGCCGACATTGGCTGGGTCTTTTAGCCTTTTATTTTAATTGATAGTAAATTTTGTAATGTGGTATGACATCACCATGGACTTGGCTTTGGCGGCTACAGTTTCAAGCTTAACAGAGTGAAAATCACTTTGGTTACTTGTGTTGTCAGTCAGGCGGGGCCCTCCCGATAAGTTCCCAACAGGTCTCTGGCTCTGTTGATGATGATAACCAGAAGGCTGCTTGCATGTGTGCTCAATGGTGTCGACTTATTCAGCAGACCCTGAGAGAGCCCCCACAGATCACAAATCAGATAAGGATTGAAGGTGCCCGGCCAGGTTTATTGTTAAGCCAAGCACAGTAATAGTTGTCAGTAGACTCTACTGAATCACTACACACATGTATTCATTACAATGGCCTCAGCAAAACCAGTGGGAAACTCTCACTGCCCCATGGCTGGACAAAGACTTTGCCCCCCAAAGCAACACTTTATATACAGGTGCAAACAAGTTGCACATCACTCCTGACGTGTCAGGTTATCACCCTTTGATGCTTCTTAGATATTGTCCATCACCCTGTACCTCGTGGTTTGATTAGATCATATCTATCCATTATGCTGTCATTTTAGACCCTTTCCTGAACGTGGGTCTGTATCTGTGTGGAGTATGTACCAAGATCTTTTTTAATGAGCTGGTGGTACTATGTGCTTTCAACTCATGACCAGTACCAGTTACTTGTTTTACACTTGGGCCTATTACCAATTAGTGTTTTGCACACTCAGCACTGTTCATGCCAAGTTCTGTGAGCAGGGTCCTGTCTTGCTCGCAGCTTAGCTTTGCTTTATGTTTTGTTCATTGTTAGCTAGGCCTCAGGCCTGTGCTACACGGGCTTATGTTTAAGGCCTTAATCTTACTACAACTTGTTTTAAATTTAGAGTCTTTAGGAACATACAGAGACCACAAGTAGTGACCACACATAGTCATCAGTATAAGGTCTAGTCTATTTGGTAAGTTTTATTAAAGTTACAATTGAAGTTATGATTACCCAAACATATAGAAATTCTATGCAGACCTATGCACAAATATACAAATAAATTCACATCCTTAACAATATTGTCAGAGTCTGATGAATATCTGATGGGTTGATCATTGGCTCCTGTGGAGTCTTCCAGAGGGAACTCAGTAATTCCATTCTGGGCATCCCGTTTTTATAATGTGGTTCTGTCTACACCTACATTCTTCTTATGTCCATAATAGTATCCTCTATCTTTTCTCTTATTTGTGGCCCATGGAAACTCAAGTGATACCAATTTTCTGTAAACTGGGTAAGTTTCCCTTATTCTCATTAGCATTGACACACAAGCTATATCCCATGATTAAGACTCTCGCATGTGAGACAGATGCACCTTTATGGTATTTTTATTATCTAATATTAATTTTCTGGATAATTTTGCACAATAGTATCATTTGTTACCTTTTGTCACATACTCTTACGGCATTGGGTTATTTTTTGGTCACTCATGTCTGTCTGTCTTGTCTGCAACGCCAAAAATAGCCAGGCTAAAGTCTTGCGGGCATCAACCTACAGATTCTTGCATTTCAGCTTGTCTGACTTGTGTCTGGTACAGAGATGGGCAAATATTGATCCATGGACCAGATCCACTGCTATATTGACCTGCACCTCTACAGGTACGGATCATTGC
Organism: Apalone spinifera; assembly: GCA_030068395.1. Classification (NCBI taxonomy): domain Eukaryota; kingdom Metazoa; phylum Chordata; order Testudines; family Trionychidae; genus Apalone; species Apalone spinifera. Next base: position 32,412,511 of record CM057846.1, read on the forward strand.
AGCTCCGATTTGCCGTGGATTGCCGTTCCCAGCCAGTGGGAGCTGCGGGAAGCAGCACGGTCTGGGACACCACTTCCCGCAGCTTCCATTGTCTGGGAACAGTGATCTGTGCAATCACCTATACCTGAAGAGGTGCAGGTGAATATAGCAGTGGTGGCCTACCAGAGGCTACTCCTGGCAAACTGCTGCTGTTTTATTGTCTACTCTTGATTTAATACATAACTAAAATCATTAGCTACAGTCTTCTGTCAGCTGCTTAGTAGCAGACACAGAAAGAAACCTGAAGGAAGTACAGCTTCCATGTCCTGATTGGTTTTCAACATAGGAATCCCATGTTTGTTCTGCCCTTCCTGCCCTGTTTTCAGAAGTCCACAGGTCCTGAGTGGAAGGCTATCCATATAGAATCATAGAGCTGGAAGAGACCTCAGGAGGTCATCAAGTTCAGCCTCCTGCCCAATGCAGGACCAATCCCAAAATTATTTTTAATTTTAATTTAATTTTATTTTGTTTAGCTAGCTATAATACATCTATGACTGTTTTCCCCAAGCTATAAAGAATTGTAGCCTTAATAGGTTAAACACTATAAATCCACTAATTACATTATATTTCTTTGTGGAAAAGTTCTTTATATTTTATTTTCTATCATTTTTATCATTACTTGTATTATGCTGGTACCTACGAGAGCTGTTGCCCTATTGTCTTATTTTCAGCATAGTGTAACAAAAAGACAAAAACTTGCAATCTTGGTAAATGACAAAGATGCAACAGGTGAATTAAACAAACAGGCCAGGCTGTTGGAGAGAAGGAGGATTTAGCAGTAGTATGTATAATATGAGTCATAAAGTGCTCAGCCATTATGTGCTCCTTTTTATAACTAGCAAGAGGACTAAATGAATATGGTTTTAACTTGTCTTTTTTTCCCCTCTCTCTCACGCTGCTTCTCCCCTCTCTCATTCAGAGAATTTCTATGAAGAGTTGGCAGGAAATAAACGTGCGTGAAGAGAAGAAGTTGCTGTATGAAGACTGACCAGTATAGGATTACCTGACGACATGACTTAGGGTATATTCTCTTGTATTGAATTGAGCCTTAAAAATGATCAGGATTACATGTTAACTTTTAATATACTTCTGATGAATGTCCTAGACATGAGTCTGCATCGGCAAATGGGTTCTGATCGGGACCTGCAGTCTTCTGCCTCCTCAGTGAGTTTGCCTTCAGTTAAAAAGGCACCAAAGAAAAGAAGAATTTCGTTGGCCTCTATCTTTCGGAGGAAAAAGGACACAAAACGCAAATCCAGGGATTTAAATGGAGGCGTGGATGGCATTGCAAGTATTGAAAGTATACATTCGGAAATGTGTACAGACAAGAACTCCATTTTCTCCACATATACCTCTTCAGACAGCGGAACCACCTCTATCAGCAAACCGAGTGGAGACTTTATGGAGTGTCCCTTGTGTCTTTTGCGGCACTCTAAGGACAGGTTCCCAGAAATAATGACTTGTCACCATAGGTCTTGTGTGGATTGCTTACGTCAGTATCTCCGGATAGAAATCTCTGAGAGCAGAGTTAATATCAGCTGCCCAGAATGCTCTGAACGATTTAATCCCCATGATATTCGTTTGATATTAAATGATGACATCTTGATGGAAAAATACGAAGAATTTATGCTTAGACGGTGGCTAGTTGCAGACCCGGATTGTAGGTGGTGCCCAGCTCCAGACTGTGGGTAAGAGCGCTTTTTTCTAATTTCTTTCCCATCTGATCCCAGAGGACATATTGAACTTCTCTATCTAGTAAAACCACTGTCACAAAATCTTCCCCCATTATCTATCTGCATTATTGTTTGAATTTGTAAGAAGTAAATTACAGTAATTCTAATGTAGTAGTAATTTCCGCATTATTGATCTCTTAATCTCTAACTAAGAAAATTGTGGTTAGAAATTGTTCTAGTTTGTGAATAGAGGATACACAGCATATCAGGTGACAAATTAGGTAAGGTGTATGGAGTGCTAAGTACTGAATGTCAGGCTATTTAAAAGGAAGGATGAACTGCTGTGCCTTAAAGCACAAGCACTTTGTGACTAGTAGACTGGGGAAAGCAGAATTCTCTTAACAATGACAGCAACAAATTCCTTCAAAAAAATCCTACTCTAAGCAGAATTCTGACCTGAACAAGGGAGAAGTGTTAGAGACTTTACACAAGGGACATTACCATTGCTTTTTATTTTAAATGTAAGGCACATAGATATTGTGATGAAGTGACAGTTTAAAACTGTAATAGTTCATTTGTTGTGATAATGAGATTAAATAATTTTAGGGTTTTTTTTTTACGAGTTATGGTAAGTACATCCAACAAATTAATTTCTTGAGTTAAATGAAAATGTACTATAAATATCTATTATTTAAAACCCCCCCTGAGAAATATGCTTGAAAATATTTTTAATTAGCGTTTCCTTCACTGGCCGACGAACACCCGTCTTTCTGTTTGGTTATTAGACACACCAAATGCTGTTAGGGCCTCCAAGCATCTGTTTTTAACCCAAGTGCCTGCTTGAAAAGGGATCCTGGTGGCACTGGTCAGCACCGCTGACTGGGCCATTAAAAGTCCAGTTGGCAGCACAGTGGGGCTCCCTGCCTGCCCTACGTCTGTGTAGCTTTCTGAAGTGGTCAGTGTGTCCCTGCAGGCCCTATGCACAGTTGTGACTCAGAAGGCTCCATGTGGTGTCTGAAGTGCCATCTCCGCAGCTCTGATTGGCCAGAAACCACAGCCAATGGGAACTGTAGGAGAGATGCCTGAGGGCAAAGGCAGTGCATAGAGCCCCCTCGCTGCCCTTGTGCCAAGTGCCTACAGGGATATACCAGCTGATTTCGAGAGTTGCTTGAGGTAAGCGCTGCTTGGAGCTTGCACACCTCATCTTCTCCAACACCCCAGCCCCTGCTCTAGCTTGGAATGCCCAGCCCCCCTCTCCATCCAAACTGCAACCCTAGCTCAGTAGCCCTGAAGCCACCCCCCACCCCCCGCTCCTTAACTCCTTCCCAGAACCAGCAACATCCCTTCCACGCACACATACAAATCCCTTGGCCCCAGCTCTGAGCCCCCTCCTTATATTAAACCCCTCATCCCTAGCCTCAAACCATATCCCGCACACCCATACAGAGCCCTCAGTCCCTGCCAAGAGTCCACTTCGGTACATCTAGTCCCTCATTACTGGGCACACCCCAGAGCCTACACCCCCAGCCAGAGCCCTCCTCCTGCATCTTGCCTCAGCCCAGTCCCCTCCTGCATCCCAAGCCTCTCATCACTGGCCCCTACCCAGAGCTCACATTGCAGCCAGTGCCTTCACCCCCTCCCACACCCTAACTTTCTGTCCCAGTCTGGTGAAAATGAGTGAGCCAAGGGTGGGGAAGAGTGAGTAATGGAGGGAGGAGGGGAGAGAGTGAGTGGGGGTGGAGCCTTGGAGAAGGGGCAGGGGCAAGGGAAGAGTAGAGGCAGTGCATGTGGCATGGTAGGTTGAATGGAAGAAGGGAATGTGCAAATTTGTACAGAGGCTTGAGGCCAAAAACAAGAAGTCTGCTTTTGATTGGGGTGTTAAAATGCAGGTAATTAGGGAATCTCTGGAAATCTCAGAGGTATACAGTTACACACACCCACAGCGTAGGATGGCAACCAGCTCCCAGCATGCACCAGCTCCTGCCCGCAGCCCCGCTACTGGGGAGGTAGCTGCTGCCCCACACTTCTGCCTTTCATACAGAGCCAGCAGTGCAGGGTTGCAGCCGGCTCCCCGGAACGAGGGAGTGAGCCTGCATCTAATCAATAATGGTAACCCCATAAGCCCAGGCTTATCAGTTAACGAATCAAATGGTTATACTTTTACGTCCCTACTTTTGATATAGTGGTATAGGGGGAGAAAGTATTCAATAGTTTATATATGGAGAAGTACTTCTATCCATGAATTTTGAGATTGCTGTTTCCTCAGTAGAATAATATATTGTAGAATTTTTATTAATTTGCATTTGTGCTAATTCCATACCAGAAATTTGCATGCAGTTTCTCCTGGCTTTTAAGCAATGATTTAAGAGCAGAAACAGAACTGCAGTGAGTGTGCTGGCCTAACAGTACTGCAGCGTATGTGCTTGTGTACTCTGGAGCATTATCGTAAAACTTATTTACGATAATTGTTATCAAATTATCTCAGTACATTTTGTGACCTGGAGGAGGTTGGGGGAGAGGGTGTTGGCCAATGGGAGCTGAGAGATTAAACTTGCTAATAAGTATTAATTTGCTACTTCACAAAATGTAGCTATTTATCAAACACGTCTTGTAAAATGCTTTAGGTACCTTGCAGAACAAAGACATTTTCCTTGACCAAAGGAAGTGGGCTTAAAAACAAGAGGGGGACAGGGGAAGAAGGGTACAGGAAGGAACAAGGAAGGATAAAGGCAGCAAACTGTAAGATGAAAAAATAAGTAAAGTAGTACATACCAAGAGTTTATTTACACTAAAAATGTTACCCAAAAATTCTCTTGTAGGAATTTTAGGCCCCTGATCGTGCAGATATTTATGTGAATGCTTAACTTTAAGTGTGTGGGCAATAACATTGACTTGAATGAGAGTTCTCATGTCTTTAAAGCTAAACACGTGTACAAGTGTTTGCAGGATCAGTATCATAGAACTGGCAAGTCTTCTTCAGTTCTTATCGATTGTTGGTTTAAATCTGTTGAAAAGCAGGTTTTATGGACGTAGTAATAAAAATGAATCTAGCGATAGTTCCTTTATTTGTACTAGAGCTCCCACTAGTTGGAAGTTTTACAAAGAATTCTTAGTGTAGACAAATTTATTTTAAAAGGATCTTACTTTTTTGTGACCATCCTTTTATTCCCTCCCCTTTTAATTGTTCAGTTCTGTGATAAATTTCTTGATCGCTACTGCAAGTTAGGGAGCTTCTTCAGTGCTCCTATCTTAGCCTTTTTTTCAATTAAAATATAAACCACTGATTTAAAATTTGCTTGCATAATAAAAACTTAGCAAATTCAAATGAATACTTGTAAACGCTGATAGTTATTACTTAGTTCGTACTGAGTGATGTACCGAATATAAAGAATAGCTTTACATGTTTGTCATCATGCATTACCATGGTGTTGTAAATGTTGCAGGAGAATGTGTACATCCAAACAAACTCCTTTTTGTGTGTGTGTGTGTGTGTGTGTGTGTGTGTGTGTGTGTTTGGAAAACTTTTATTACATTCAGTATTAACCCTCTTTTAATGAACAACTGTATTTTGGAATATTAAGTATCTTTCAGAAGAACATACTTTGTTTGCAAATTTAATCTGGGTTTTTTCCATCTAGATCCTCTCTGATTAATTGTATCAATTCAGTGACACTGAATTGTGTCAACAGTGGGTTTTGTAAAATGCTTTGTTTTAACTGAAAAGTGCCCTTTGAAAACATAAACATTAAGGATGTTCACACTGTGTCTTAGGAACACATCATTACGAACAAATGTACAGTACTTTAGCACATACGCTTCTGTAGTGCTGAGTGTTTTCATCTGTTTTTCAATAGGAACACAGTATCCATTGAGCCCAACTATTTCTGTATTTTATAGGTGGTGCTAGTAACCCTACCTGTTAGGTTTGTCTGACAATTTTCATAAGATCCTGTTTTCAGTTGTTTATAACTTTTCAAACTTCCATCAGTTGGGATAGACTTTTCCATGCTGGGTATCTTTGGTGTCAAGGATGTACATTTTGCTTTCCAAGTGAAAATCTCCCAAATTTAGCCAAGTTACCTTTTTAAAAATTCATGCTCTGCAGACTTTCTAGGGTTGAACGGCTAAAATCTCCTAGGATTGTATCCTTCCATGGTCTAGCACACGGGTAGGCAATAATTTTTAATGGGAGGCTACTCCAAGATTTTAAGTGATCAGCGTCCACACTTCTGTGGAAGGAGTGCGGGGTCTGGGATGGAGGTTGGGTGCAGAAGAGAGCTTGGGATAGAGGAGTGGGATGCAAGAGACGGTATGGGGTCTGAGAGGAAATTTAGGTGAAGGAGGGGGCTATGATCTGAGGCAGGGGAATGTGGTGCAGGGTTTGGGAGGAGGTACGGGTGCAGGAAAGGATTTTGGCCTGCAGGAGGGGTGTAGGAGGAGAGGGTGCTACCTCTAATACAGGGGCAGGTCCGCACCAGCAATCCCTGTCGTGGGAGGTCCACGCTCTTCACAGACAGAGGCTGCTGCCACCCTGCGGCACTGCCTCTGTATCAGAGGTAGCAGCGCGAGACAGGTGGTGGGAGCTGGTCAGCACAGGGAGCTGGATTTTAAACTGGCTGCCCTGATAGACTGGCTTCTGCCTGCCACCTTGCACTGCTGCCTCTGATACAGAGGCGGCAGTGCAAGTAGCAGGAGGCTTCCTGGAAGTGGAGCTGGGAATGCACTGGCTGCCGGCCCCGCCTCCGGAGACTATTGAATTTCATGTGGTTACACAACTGTTCAACTACGTGATACCTAACATCCCTAGTTCATGACCCTTATAAATTTTATTATGAAATAAAAGCAGATATAATTATATTATTCCAGAAGCTAGGGCTTCAAGTAAAACACCAAATATCCCAGAACTCATAATAAAATTAAAGGAGTCTGCAGTAGTGAGGAGTTACCATTTGCTTCCCAAAATTTACCCTTTTATAGACTCATAGACTTCAAGGCCCAAAAGGAGCATTGTGATCTGCTAATCTGACCTCCCGTACATCTCAGACCACATAACCTCTCCCACTCACTTTTGTAATACAGCCCTAAGCGCTAGCTGAAATTTAAAAATTTCAGGTTGCAAAGAGTACACCATTACTCTAGTTTAAACCTACAAATGTCCAGTCCTCTGTGCTACAGAGGTAAGCAAAAAAGCCCCAGGGTCTCTGCCAATCTGACCTGGGGGAAAATACTTTCTACCCAATATGGTGATCAGTTAGACTAGAGGTGGGGAGGGGATCTGGCCTGCAACTTGCCTGGTTCTGGCCTGTAAGGCCCAGCCTTCCCCTCCCCAGCATCGTGGAGCCCACGCTGGCACTCCAGCCCCATGCCCTTCTCTCCCCTCTCCACATATGGATAGAGCACTAGCTCCAGCTCCTCGCTGTAGGGGCAAGCCCCGGGCCTCACGGAACAGAGCCAGAAAGCTGCAGGATGGATCCAGTCTGCAGACTGTGCCTGGCAGCAAGGGAGCAAGTGGCTCTGGACCAGAGGTAGTGGGACCGGCGCCTGGGAGCGCAGCTTGGATTGGAGCCCAGGAGTGCTGATTGGGCCGATGGTGAGAGCGCAGCCCACACCGGGGTCAGCACTCTAGGGAGCATAGCCCCCAGCCAGGGCTGGGGGCAGCAGGCCTGTGACAGGAAGCAGGGCCAGCTTCCAGGAGAGGAACCTCCCTTGGTCCGGCAAACTCTGTCATTTAGGACGACTCAGATACCAAGGGTGCTGGGCCAGTGAGGTTCCCTCTGTAGTTACGTTTGAAAATCTTTAATGTTAATATTTCCATGCCAGCATAAATATTTTCCCCCGTAGATATAATGTATACTGATTTTTTTTTTCATTCCTCCATATCTACTTGAGGAACTCAAGAGCTTCAATTTCCTTTCTCCCATCCATCCAATCCTGTCCAAGCTTGTATCTGGATTGTCAGTAGTATCGGAGGAGATGTACTCTCTGTGAAACCTACAAGACAGCAGTTTTTACTTTGAGTGGATTAGAGAAACAGCAATTTGCATCTGTCTTTCACTTTCTGAGCATGTTGTTTCTTCAGTATTTTTGATCTTCATCAACCTAGGAGTAAGGGAACGGACAAGATACTTGAACTTGGATCTCCTTTGTAGCAGCATATGTTGTGCTTCCGTTAGACCTCTCTGGGCTGTATTTAATTTGATTTTGTGGCGGTATGAAGATAATTTTGTTGTAAATAAATGTTATCATATGCATTCTGAAAATACTAATGCACTCAAGTGCATTTTAGTTTTTTTATGGTAACTATATTCATGTAAATGTTTTGATTTTCATGAGAGACGGTAGGCAAATGGACAGTCAGTTAAGTTTAACCAGTTGTTTAGTCTTTGCTTGATGTAACTGCAGTTCATGGAAATTCTTAGAGGCAAACCCTGATCCCATGTCTCCTGGATGCAGAAAGCCCTGAACACAGCAGAAATTGTGTGATTTGATGGACACAGAGGGAAGGGAATGAGGTTATATGGCATTTGCTATTTTAAAACTCTGTTTTAACATTTGGGTATGCTCTTAAGCCTGGATATTTACAGGTATTTAGTCTAGGGATGTGGTAGTGTATTTGAGTAAACAGTTAACTGATGAGCCTGGGTTCATCAGTTAACTTTCATGGTTACATGCAGCCACTGGGCCCCACTTCCTCTGTATCAGAGGCAGAAGCAGGGGATGGGGGAGCTGGCCCCCCATGGGCACCAGTTCCTGTGGAGCTGCCTCCCCGCCCCCCACCCTGCTGCTTCTGTATCAAAGACAGTAACAGGGGGGGGTGACAGGTTGTAGCTGGTGTTTGCGGGGAGCTATTCCCCACATGTAAATGTGTAACCGCTGAAATTTTCCTAAATAACATTTTTTAACATCCCTAATTTAGACTTAAGAGCCTAAGTGTCATTTACAAAAGGGGTTTAGGCTCTTAAGCTAAGTCCCATTGTGGCTCCTAAATCAGTTAGGCCTATAATGCTGAGTGCAGTAATGCCTAAATACTTTTAAAAAGCTGCCTTACCCTTTAATTGCTAACCCCAGATGCATATGTGCCCCTAAAAGAGAGCTTGTTTTTAGAAATGTAATTTGTGTTCTGAAGAAACTTATTAGATATCCAGAAAAGCAATATATCATTTATGTTCCTTGTAGGTGCTACATCAGTGTGTCATACATGCTGAAGTACTGACTTTTTCCCCAAGAAATAATTGCTGCAGGAGACTGCCACACCAAACCACTGCATTATTATAAATCATGTTTGTTTGTTGTTGTGCGTAGACAACAACTGAGATTGGGGACCAGTTATGCTAGGCACTGTACAAATAGAGTAGTAAAGAGTCCTTGCCCGAGAGAGCTTACACTATCATTATATAAGACAAAGTATGGGAAGGAAAACTAACACAGAAGCAAAGTACTTATGTGAGGATGGCAAACATTATGTTAACTAGCCAATTAGCCCACCATAAGATGGGATTTTCAGGTCTCTTCTCCACGTCCGTCTTCTCTCCTGAGCTTCCGGTCTCTCACTTCATCTCTCTCTCTCCTCCTCGTCCTACTGCCTCCCCCCCCCTCTCTCTCTCTCAGCTCTCCTCCGCCTTCAGCCTCTCTCCGTCTCTCTCTTTCTCTTCTCCCCCTCCTGCCTCTCACTCTCTCTCCGCTCTTCTCTGTCGGGGATGCACACTCATCCAGGCCCCGCCCCCTGGGCATCTACGTCACCGCCCTGCCCTCCTTCGCTTCCCACCGTGGCACTCTGCTGACTTCTGCGCCGCTCAGCTGGGCCGCCGCACGGGAGCTAGCGGCGCAAACGGCCTCTCTCTCTCTCTTCTCCTCCTACTGCCTTTTCCCTCTCTCTCAGCTCTCATCTACCTCCTGCCTCTCTCTCCATCTCTCTCTTTCTCTTCTCCCCCGCCCGCCTCTCACTCTGTGTATCTCACTCTCTCTCTTGCTGTCCTCTGCCTCCTCCGTTCTCTGTGTCTGCTCCGCTTTCCTCCTTTTGAATCTGGCACCCTTTCCTGACATCAGAGACACACGCTCGTCCAGGCCCTGCTCTCTGGCTGGTCCCTCTGGGCAGCGCTGTTGCCTCTTGCTGTGGTGCTCGGCTGACTTCTGCGCTGTTCAGCCAGGTCGCTGTTTGGGCCCCGCACTACCCATGCAGCACCCCAAACAGCCGCTTGCTCCCATGCAGCGGCCCGGCTGAGCGGCGCAGAAGTCAGCTGAGTGCCATGGTAGGAGGCAACAGTGCCGCCCAGAGAGAACAGCCAGCGTTTCAGTGTTACAGAGTCACAGCCGTTGGGGCTACTATATATATTAGCTACAATTGTTGTTTTGTGGGGCAGGGCTGAGAAAATACAGGCAAAGCTGTAGAAAAATATTTTGAGTGTATATCTGTCCCTGCTTAAACTGCTCCTCTGCAGGAGTTCTGCCAGTTTAGTTTCTAGCTGCTCCTTCTTGTAGTTTCCCCTCAAACCTAAATTGCAGGGGGAGAGGTGACTCTGTGTCTGTCTTAGTGCCTCTGAGGGATGTTTGCTTTGAACAGTTCTGGGTCTCAGGAGGTGGGTGGGGTGGCCTGAAGTGTCCCCATTCTTACCCAGCAGAGTACATGCTTAAACTGCTTTTGTTAGTGCCCTTCCAGCTTGTCTAGAGATACTATTTTTGTATTAACAAAAATCTTTCTCCCACCCTTCTTGATTATTTAAGATATGCTGTGATTGCTTTTGGCTGTGCCAGCTGTCCCAAACTTACCTGTGGGCGTGAAGGCTGTGGAACTGAGTTCTGCTACCATTGTAAGCAAATTTGGCATCCAAATCAGACCTGTGATGCTGCTCGCCAGGAAAGAGCCCATAGTCTACGCCTGAGAACAATTCGTTCTTCATCTATTAGCTATAGCCAGGAGTCTGGAGCAGCAGGTATTTATGACCATGTGTGTCTGTAGAATGTCTTTTTAATACAATTACAGAACTATGTAAATAATGAATATTATAAACCAAGAAATATGACTTCATTAGCTCCATCCCTCATTCCTTCTTTTTTGTACCAGTTCCATAAAACCGTAAAATATTAATACAGCTTTATATTAACTTAAAAAATGCTGAGACTTTCTAATATGAGAAATTTTTGTTTTTCCATAATTGTAAAATCACAAAGATGCTAGGGATGTGATAGTGTGAACGTGTACATGGTTAACCGATGAGCCTTGGCTCATCAGTTAACCTTCATGGTTACACACATCACGTCCCCACCCGCACTCTGCTCTGCTGCCTCTACTACAAAGGCAGTGGCACATGTGGGGGCAGAGAGTTTCACAGGAGCTGGTACACATGGAGAGCCAGCTTAAAAACTGGCTCCCCATGTGCACCAGCTCCGGTGGCACTGCCTACCCCTCCCCAACCCGAGTGTAAACAAGTAACTGCTGAAATTTTCAGCAGTTCAAAATTTTCAGAATTTTACCTAAATAAATACATTTCAATAATCCTAAAAGGTGCAAAGCTGACCATTTCAGTTGTTACAAGCCTTTTAGGGTTTTGAAATCTTGACTCAATTTATAGTTTAAAACTGTAATCTTCAGTGAACTTGTAGCCAGGCACTTTGGATTACTTCTGTCGGACTAGAATCACACTCTTCCCACTTGTCTAGCTTCCATGGCTAAAACAGTTTTTTTTACCCCGTCAGTGGAATTTTTGACAAGGTTTTAAAAACTGGTATAAATAGACTTTAAAAAGCAGGGTGCTTATTGATTTTAAAAAAGTGTTTTTTCAGGCAGGTCTGCTAACAATTCCCACATCTGGTAGACTATATGTAAGAATGTTAATCTGCATGAGGCATGCATCAAAGTAATTTCTACTAATCAATAAAGTCTTTCTACACTGGGCAACCAGAAGAATTCCGGTAGACTTAGTCTTCACATGTCTGAGTTATTGCAGATGTTACTGAGTAAAGAGGGAGATTTGACTAATCAGTGGAGTGATGATTTGGTATCGCCAAGAAATGCCTGTTTTGTCTGACATATTGGCCAGTTTCTGACCAATAGGAGCTGAGAGATTTTGCTGCGGTGGGAGGCACCATGTGAAGCCTCTCCCTCTCTCCTCCTTTTCTTTAATGCAGAGAGCCATACACATAGCCAGTCAGTGGCCTGGGGGTGGGGAGGAAGCCTGCTTGAGAGTGCTGCTGACTAGAGCCTCAGACACCCCAGCCCTTCACTCCCCCCAACTCCCTCCCAGATCCCACACTCCTCCTAAACCTTCCCCCAGGCCAGAATCCTTCTGCACCCATATCCACTTATGGACCCTGCAACCCAATGCCTTGCCCCAGTTCACCACCCAAACACTCTGCACCCTCTTCCCTCCCGTCCCAGCTCCAGATCACCTTCCACCCCCTCCAATACCTCTTCCCCAGACCAGAATCCTCTCTTGCACCCATACCACCTACCTGACCTTGGACCCCATTCCCTTGCCCCAGATCACAGCCCTCTCTTTCACCCAAATTCCCTCTGACCCCACACCCTCTCCCAGCCCCCCATGCTGAGTTTACTTCACCCAACCTCTGTCACAGACTCCACAGCCCTTCCATAGAAAAGTGCCACCCTTGACCATTTACAAAAAATCTTAGAGTGGCCTCCCTTCATCAAATATTATTCCCCACCACTGGAGTACATGCCAGTCTGTACATGCTGTCTTTTGCCATATTCTCATTGATCCCTCTTCCTGTGCACCAGGGAGGATGGTGTAGAAGTTGGTTATGCTGTTTCTACACCTGCTGCAGATTCTCCCATGCCAGGTATATCTCCAGCAGAGGGAATCTGCAGTTTTTCACAGCCCCATTTTCTCCATCAAAAGCCTACTGGATTTCACCTTTCTTCTGCACCAGCAGGTTATTTCTGGCTAGTTAACCTGTGAGGTGTGCTTTACATAACTAATGTTGCTACACACAGGTGATTTATAGTGCTGTGGTGAGTGAATTGCTTGTCCTGTAATTCTGAATCAAAGTAGCAGTCTCGGAAATAGTCTAGGTCATAACAGAAAGAATCTTGTCTTTCCTATCATTAAGATTCCCCTTTGGGAAACGCTGTCCCTCACTTGTCTGTGCAGAGATAAACTCTTAGAGATATTTTCAGTGGTAAGTTCATTTAAGAGCATTACGCAGATTCTGATTTTTCTGAACAAATATAAATTTACATTTTTCTGGTTTGGGGAGCAAGAGCATTAAGGGAGGCCATGCAGTGGAGTGAAGCAGAAGAGTGAAAAAGAGAACAGAAGATATGGAATAGTGAAGGTGAAATGCATAGTCAGTGTGAAGAAGAAATAAGGATTGGGAGTGAGGACTCATGAGTGAAGATTAACAAAGTATGAAATGAGGAAAGGATTATATGCAGAGTCTGCCTGTCATCATTCATGTTTATTAATGTTGGCCTGTTTAATATCTTATTGACTTTGAAAATCTCTCTAAGGGTGTGTGTTGTCTGAAACTATTGAACTATTTAAATATGATATATTTTCTATGTTTTAATTTATTATTGTGATTAGTTCTAGTTTATAGATGGTTTGAAATGGCCATGATTAAAAACTGCCTGTAATTTAGGGTTTAGTGAAGCATGCTTTTATAACAAAGATTTAGATAGGTCTTCTTCAGAACTACCATAGATCACTCAAATATCATAAGTATTTCTTTTCTGCATTTAGATGAATTTCACTTTTTCATAGAAATAGTATGATCTTCATGTTTTGTTTTGAACAGCTGATGATATAAAGCCATGCCCACGTTGTGCTGCTTACATAATAAAAATGAATGATGGAAGCTGCAACCACATGACTTGTGCTGTGTGTGGTTGTGAATTCTGTTGGCTGTGCATGAAAGAGATCTCAGATTTGCATTATTTAAGGTATGTTTAGGAAAATGGTTATCGTCATAGGTTATATGAGACAAATATTTTCTCATTTTGTACGTTCAGCAATTACATACATCCTGTTTCCTGATTTTACATTACATTACTTTCCCCTGTTTTGACTTCTTGTAACATCAGGAAAAACAAATGTGTTATACTAATGCAGGCTGAGTTAAAGTTTTGATTGGATGGATAATTGTTCTGTGCTAAATATGTAGGGCCAAGTTCTCTGGTCCAACCAGAGGCAATCTTGTATCTCAGCAGAGTAGAGGAAAAGCCTCTAGTGTATATGTATGAGAAATGGATATTTTTTTTTAATTTAGGTACTTAAAATAGTCTCTTTGTTAATCTTATTTCAGAAAATAAAAATCAAACGTTCTCTAACTTTGTTTCAAGTTCAGAAAGATAGATGTAGCTCATATTTAGTGTCACAAAATGAAATGCTGTAGATCAGGGGTTCTCAAACTTTGTGATACCGCGACCCCCCTGGGGGTCGGAACCCACAGTTTGGGCAACGCAGCTGTAGATGTTAACAAAAGCTACTTTTACTGCAGTCTTAGGTGCTGGCCATTATTTTTGAGTGTTAACTGGATATAGCTGGAAGTCATAGTTTCAATGTAGAAGTGATAACTGGTTTTAGCACTGAGCAGCACAAGACTATGTGGTGTATGATTCATAGTGCCTTGCAAAGGACATTGGAGCATCTGAAAGGTCAAAAGAAATAAGTTTGTAAACAGTCACCATCTGTGTAACATGAATTTTATTAGATATTGTAATTGTAATGTCTTATAGTAACTTATCATTGACTCATTTCTAAGCATCTGTATGTATTTATTTACAATTTGTTTCTATTAGCCCATCAGGCTGTACATTTTGGGGAAAGAAACCATGGAGCCGTAAGAAGAAAATACTATGGCAACTGGGAACACTTGTTGGAGCTCCAGTAGGAATTGCTTTAATAGCTGGTATCGCTATTCCTGCTATGATTATTGGAATCCCTGTGTATGTGGGGCGTAAGGTAAAGTGTGCTGTGCTTTTTACCTTGCTTCTGGTTTTAAAATGCAACACTCTTGAACACATGCATTGATGTGCTTTCTGTTGGCTCTGTTCATCATTCCTTGCCAAGTATGTTCAGGCATAACCATTTTCCAAGTTATCAGCCTCGTTTTATTTGTCAGAAACCATGTTTTTCAAAATGAGGCTCTTCTGTTTGTACACCCAAAGCCAGTTCTGGACCCTTGCATAAGAAAAGAAGAATGACTAATTTTGAATGTCCACACAATTACTAATAGCTCTTCCATTTGTTTCTCTGTGTTCTTATAAGAGCCTTATCACTTAAGCTCTACACATGTGCAAATGAATTGTACATCAAATAAAGAAGCTTCGGGGGTAGCCGAGTTAGTCTGTACAGGAAAAAACAACAAATGGTCTGGTAGCACTTTATAGAATAACAAAAACATGTAGATGGTATCATGAGCTTTCGTGGGCATAGCCCACTTCTTCAGATGACTGCTCATCTGAAGAAGGGGGCTGTGCCCATGAAAACTCATGATACCATCAAATAAAGGACAGCTCATTTCCGGTAGAGATAGGGGAGTGTTAGTACCATTATACTAGCACTCGTGATACCTAATCTGGAACATTGTGTGCAACTCTGAGCTCCTTTATTTGAATTCAAACTGGACGGGGTGCAGAAGAGATCTACTAGGATGATTTTAGGAGTGGAAAACTACCTTATTGAGAGGAGACTTCAAGAGCTTGGCTTGTTTAGCCTAACCAAAAGAAGGCTGAGGGGAGATGTATTTCTCTGTATGAATACATCTGAGGGATAAATACCAGGAAGGGAAGAGGAGTTATTTAAGTTAAGCATCAATGTGGGAACAAGAATAAATGGATATAAACTGGCAATCAGCAAGTTTATACTTGAAATTAGGAGGTTTTTAACTGTCAAAGGAGTGAACTTCTGGAGCACCCTTCCAAGAGGAGCAGTGGAGGCAAAATGCCACAACTAGCTTCAGGACTGAGCTTGATAAGTTTAGTGAGGAGATGGTAGATGGGACTGCCTACATTGGGATGTAGCTGATCTGCGACTGCTAGCAGCAAATATTTCTGACAGTGATGGAGACACTGAGGGCTTTGGGTTATTGCAAGAATTTTTTCTCATGTGTCTGGCTCTTAGATCTGGAGCATGTGGGCAAGACCCAACAGATCACCATATTTTCAGTAAGGAAGGAATTTTCCTGGATCAGATTGGCAGAGATTTGGGGAGGTTTTCATCATCATCTGCAGTTTGGAGCAGGGTCACTTGCAGCTTCATTATAACTAATGTTGCTCAGGGATGTGAATAATTGCAATGAAAGTTATACTGATTTAAACTCAGTTATACTGAGTTAAACTGATTTAAACATTGGTGTTGACCGTGTGTGACAAAGGAGGATTGCATTCGCTCTGTTCTTTTATTATGGTACATGTGATTTCTACTGGCCTGTGGTAACTCTGTGTGCGTGCATGCACGTGCCTCAGTTTCCCTGGGCACTGCACCAATACCTAGATGGTGATGGGAATTTTGGTGAGACAGTCTTTCCCATGTACACAATGGCTGATGCTTTCTGTAACCTGAGCGTGAGGTGAGGGGATGTAACCAGGTGACACCTTTTTCCGAGGAAGCTGGACAAAGGGGAGAAAGGTTTGGCTGCAGAGCAGGGCGGGCTGGTGCATGTGTGAGTTAGTCTTGCTGGCTTGGGGTGCAGAGAGGGGAGGACTGGGCCCTTGACTCTGAGCCCCCTTTCCCAAGATGGATTGTACTGACTGCTTCTGGTTACTGTGCTGACAAGTCTGTTCTACGCAGTTTCCCTGTGAACTAATAAACCATCTGTTCTGCCTGCTGGCTGAGAGTTTCATCTGACTGCAAATGGGGGTACAGGGCCCAGTGACTTCCCGCACCTCAGTGACACAGTGCTATGTCAGTGAAAGAACTTTTCGCACTGACATAGCTACTGTCTCTATTGGAGGCAGGAGTTAAGCCAAAGGGAGCATTCTCTCCTTTTGGCTTAGAGCAGAGGCAGGAAATCTCTTTTTGGGTTGGGGGCTGCTGACTCACAGAAAAATCAGTCAGGGGCTGCACACAAGTGAGAAGCAAGCAAACAAACAAAATATTCACTGACATGGCCCCTGACAGAGAAGGAGAAAGACACTCCCCACATTCCCTCACACTGGAGCCTAGCAGGGCCCAGGCTAGTAGATTCTGTGCGCTCCAGCTCTGCAGTGAGGGAGAGGAGGGGCTGAAGTGCCAGGATAGGCTCCCTAATGCTGTGGTGAGTCCTGTGCCTCAGGGGCTGGATCCAGGCAAGCCAAGGGCCAGATGCGGCCCCGGAGCCTAAGGTACCCTAATCCAGGAGTGGGGAATCTCAACCACCAGCACTACAGCAAAGCAGCTGCACCAAAATGTTGTAGTCTAGGCATAGCCTGTGAGTCTGAGTCTAACTCTGGACCATAAGAGCTATGCAGAGTTTGGTAGCCAAGTTTTGTGGCACAGTTTGCACCAAGGCCTTGCAAATTCATATAACATTTGCTACAGACAAACACATGGCCTGGAAAATTTCTAAAGTATAGAGCAGTTCCATAAATAAAGGGGCTGGCCCTGCAAACTCCTTATACATAAGATAGCAGTAAGATATAAGGGAGTTGAAATATCTCTGTCCTCACGCTCATCACAAATGGGCACAAAGGCACTGGGCACAATTCCTGCCCTATCCTTCTCAGTTGAACCTTGATAAAGGCTACACTGCTGACACCCCTTCTCATCTCCCACTTTATTAAAACTATGGAAAAAATAAGTCATTAATAAGATTTTATAATTGCTTAATATTTAATAAAGATTATTATAAAGAAGAAACAATAATCTTTCTTTTTAAGTTGATTGCAGCTACAAAATAAGATATGTAAAAGGCAAAGTGTGCATGTCATGGCGGTCTGTTCACCCCTTTAAAAGACTACGATAATGTTACACAAAGTATGCCTTGTGAGGCATCATTTGAAAACTCACAATATGCTGACCATTATTATCCTGGTAAATATATATGTGGCAACATTGTATGTAAAGTTATAAAATTCTACTGTAAAACATTACTGAGGCATATTTCAAGTTTACAGTAAGTAGCAGGCACAAATTAGTTACTTGAAGACAAAAGGCAAACTGATGCCTCAGTCGGGTGTCCAGATGTCAACAAAATCAAATGAAATATCACCTGATCAAGCGACCATTCTTTGGCAGGAGAAAGGGTGTAAGCAAGGATTTTACCTCTTGACCAAAAAAAAAAAAACCCCTAAAACTGGAAATGAACGTTATGTCTCCTGAACCTAAACTGGAGATGGTTTTTCTAAGGAAAAAATATAAAGAATGAGGAATAGAAGTCTCAAATCATCTTTCCCTTCATCTTCACTCATGGCATCTACAACACTTAAGGACAAAGAAAGCGTCATTGGACTGGGAAGGGATTCTGGCTGAAAGATTCAACCAGTAAGACTTCTACAGCATGTGGTAAGAGACCTTTTTTAAATTCACTTAGCCTATTAAGTTAGGTATTAGTTGTGTTTTACTTATTTCACTGTAACCAATTCTGAATGTTATGCCTGATTACTTGTAATCACTTACAATCTATCTTTCTGTAAAGATAGTTGCTTTATTACTTTATCTAAACTAGTGTGTATTTGGATTGAAGTGTTTGGGAAACTTTATTTAGGTTAAAAAGATTTGTGCATATAATTTTCTGTTAATGAAAAATGGACTTTATATGAGTTTGTATGGTGCAGGAGGGTGCTGGGCAATACAAGATGCACTTTTCTGGGAGTCAGGAGTTTGCTGCTGTTGCCCTGCATTGTAATACATGGGTTGCTATGTATAGCATTTACACAGTATAGCTGGGAGTGATTTACAAGCTAGTGGCTGTGTGTGGGCATGAAGCAATATAAAAGGCACACTGGGTTGGAGAACTGAGGGGACACAGCTGTCTATCAGTCCAGATTGTACCCTGGGGATGCCTCATTGGTACA
Source organism: Apalone spinifera (assembly GCA_030068395.1). Lineage (NCBI taxonomy): Eukaryota > Metazoa > Chordata > Testudines > Trionychidae > Apalone > Apalone spinifera. The sequence continues at coordinate 32,431,177 of CM057846.1, forward strand.
ACAAGGGCAGGGTATATTCATAGCTTGTTGTTTTGAGTGAAGTTTACACTTTAAGCACTTTAGTCTCAAGTGTGGTGGCTGGAAACTGTCCAAGGAGGCTTAGTTTGTTTTTCTTTTTGCTTATTTCAGGTAAGGAAAATAGAGACAGTAAAGCATAACAATGAGTGAAAGTGACACAATTGCAAAATTAGAGCTGGCCAGAGGGAGTGCAGCAAAAAGAGAGAGAGAAGAGCAGGACCAAATGTGGGAGGCAGAGATGAGACTGAAAGAAGCAGCTGCTACATAAGAAGCTGCCTGTAGAAAAGCCATGAAGCTGAAGAACAGGAAGTTGAAGAAGCCCATAAGTGAAGCCACTAAGCTGAGACAACAAGAAGCTAAAAATCAGAAGAGAACCAGGGAGCTAGAACAACAAGAAGTTGAGGAGAAGCAGAGGAAATATAATCTAGAGCTGATATAAAAACATGGCAGCATCAACATCATCTCCTGTCATTGAGGAATCCACAGCTAGAGTCAGCTGGGTCCTGCAAACAGAGACCGATTGCACTGAGGAAAACATCACCACTTTAGAAAATCTGTGACACGCTTGTAAGATTCCAGAGGAAAAGAAAATCCCCATGCTGGTTGCAAAACTGTCTGGTAACGCATTGAATGTATTTAACGAATTTCCAATTTAGTAAGCGGTGATAAATTCTTAATTTAAGCAATCTGTTTTACAGAGGTTTCAAATCACTCCTGAAGTGTATAGGGTGAAATTTAGAAATCTTAAAAGGAGTGTTGGCATGAGTTATAGTGAATATTTGTAAGATGTGTGACCTAATAAGAAAATGGGTAAAAGGAAAAGGTGTTCAAAATTATGACCAATTGCTTAATCTCATTGCTTAAGAACATTTCTTGAGCATATGGTCTGATGTAAAAAATTGCTCATTGAATAAGTCTGTAAAATCGTTCTCCGAGATAGCTACACAGGTTCATACCTTCGCGCAAGCCCAGGTGTCTCATGAGTAGGGCCCTATTAAATTTACAATCCATTATGGCCAGTTTTATGTTGGTCGGGAGACTAAGCACTCCCTGCCATCACTTTCTCCCCCATCTCTCTTCCCCTCCCGCTCCCCCTCTTACTGGTAATCCCCATCATAGACCTCCTGTGAAGAGGGAGGGATCAAAAAGGTGCCACCAGTGTAACTCCACTGATTAGCCAAGAAATCAGTGCCCTAAGGTGAAAGAAACTAAACCCCAAGCCAATCCATATTAGTGTAGCTGTCACCATCACAGAACCCCAGAGGTGCCTAAAGTTTATCTGAAGGATTGGTACCTGACCCTGCAGACCTAGATATGGAATATATTAAGTATGTCAAGATAAATGACAGGGAGGAGATCGGGTGGAGAGACTCAAGTGGTAGTGGATTTTGCCACTAGATATTTTGAAGCACTAACCCTGTCTTAACATTGAAGCAGAAACTGTAGCAAGAGTCATTCTCACTCTCTTTAGCAAAGCTGGTTTTCTAAGGAGATGGTTGGTACCTGATTGTGGGACAGATTTCATGTCACACCTATTCTGCAAGGTATAGAAGTTATGTGGGGTGAAACAACGAAAAACTACTTCATATCATCCAGATAGCAATGGTTTGGTGGAAAGATATAATGGGACCTTAAAATCTATTCTGGGGATATATGCAAATGAAAGGGGTTCAAAATTGAGATGACTTGTTACACTCTTTGGTAATAGGAGACTTGGTGTTAGCATTAAGCCCTGTGAAAGGTACAAAATGCAGAATTCTTGGGAAGGACACTCTGAAATGATAGAAGATTCATATCATGTTAAAAAGCCTTATGGTAATGCTATCCCACAGCTAGTACATGTGTGACGGTTCACCCTCCCCCATACTTTATGAAATGGTCTTACGGACATAAATGTGCATAACTCAAAGGTGCTTTGAGCAAATTATTTCATGTTAACCTGTAAATCTTCATGTCGTAATCTACTGGATATGTTTATCTTATTTTGGTGTATGTATCACTCTTGTGTGTAAAATTAGACATATGAAGTAGAGAACACTTTATGGGTTTGAAATGTGTAAATGAAAGTAATCAAGGGAGGCCTCAGTGTTTGGGAAATCTTGCTAATAGCCTTCTGTGATTAAGTCTTAGCAGTAGTTGGTAGGGAACGACCAAGTGATTCCCCATGCGATCAGGAAATTCATTATAAATAACAGGAAGGTAGGGAGTCTTTTGGTCTTTGGTTGGCTGGACACACCCAAGGAGGGTGAACCAGAGACCCCAGAGGGAAATGGAGCTTTTCCCTGGTTTGAAAGTGCACTTGGAACAGAAACAGTTTTAGGGTGAGTTCATAGTAAGTTTGTGCTGAGTATTCGAATGTTAGAATTAGCTAAGCTTTTTGTTACTTTTGATTTGTAATCTACTTTGCTCTGCCTGTTCTCACTTAAATCCTTCTGTTTGTACTTAATAAAATCACTTTTACTTACTATCAAGCCCAGTATAAACAATTATTACCTGGGGGAGTCATCAGTGTGCACATTTCCCCCTTTCATTGTTAAAGGGGGCTTACCCAAATAATTGTTTGGGATTTGATCTAATTTGGGGAGTGGTATCCCAGGAAGCTGGGCCCTAAGATGCACTCTCCTTGGATTAGGGATGTTAAATTTAGATTAATTAATTGAATAGTCGATGGGATTTCCATCAACTATTTCATTAGTCAGTACGAGTGCCTCCACCTTTGAATTGTAGCAAGAGCCCTAGTGGTTCAAAAGCAGAAGCTCTGCAGGGAGCCTGGGGCCAGTGGGGACTGGCCCTGTGCTCCCTGCTGTGCCTCAGCCTTTGAAATGTACATTCCCTGGAGGGGCTCTTGTACATTTCAAAAGCAGAAGTGCAGCAGAATTGGCATGAGCAGAGACTGCTTCAGTCCTTGCTTGCACTGTTTCCTGCTGTGTGTCTACCTTCCCTGCCCCCTGTGGAGCTGGTGCTGGGGGGAACCAGCTTTTAAGATGGCTCCTCCCAGCACCGGCTCCTGCTACTCCTCCCCCCCCCCCCCCCCCCCCCCCCTTGCTGCCTCTCTCTGATAGAGGCAGCAAGGGGAGGAAGCGACTAGTCGCATCACTAGTCAACTATTGGACAAGCTTATGCTTATCCAATAGTCAACTAGTCACTTACATCCCTACCTTGTACCTGAAGAGATTTATTGTCTGTACTGCTTCTCAAGGGGTGGGGGCAGAGATCTCAGCTTCGTGCCTTGGCTGCGGGAGACCAATGGAGCTGGCCCAGCAGGACTGAGTGGTGAGAAGCCCCAGAGAACAGGAAGGTAAGTGACAGTGGCCTTGTCAGCACCCCAGGAATCACCCCCAAGGGGTCATCTGTGACCTCACCTTGTCCCAACATGTACACACACTTAAAGCCTATCACACCAGGAAAGCTGTGGTAAACACAATCTGCTGTGTAGAAGGGGAAACTGAGGCACACCATCTCATTGATTTGATGACTGACTGACAAAATGACTTAATTCTGAAATGCATTGATGTCTGCAGTGAGTTAATACGAGTTGAAAGAGCAGAGGTGTTGTCAGTGCAAAAATACTAAGAGGTGTTTTTTAACAAGAAGGAGAATACAAAATTGCTAGCACGCAAAAACACTACTAAAGGACCACAGCTACCTCCCAGCAGATAAAATATTAGATTTTGGATTAATTAAAGAGTCTGACTGCTCTGATGCATCACCTGTGTTCCTGATCCGTAAGAAAGAAATCACTATAAGGTTTTGTGTTTGATTATAGAAAATTCAGTGTGTTATTGTACCAGATATATATTGCACCTAGAACTGATGATATGCTGGGCATTTTAAGGAAAGCTAAATATCTTAATTCTTTTGATTTAATTCAAAGTTATTGGATTTATGAGGATTCACAGAGAAAAATTACTTTAATCACTGATACAGAACTCTGAATTCATAGTGTTACTGTTTGGTGCAAATAATCCGGAGGCCACATTCCAGAGGCTGGTCAACAACAAAGTTTTAAATTGTATACAGTAGGCACGTGAATGGTTAACTGGTAAGCATCACCTTTAATGGGTGATGCTTACCAGTTACAGCTAACCGGTGGGGGCTGGAGCAAGCCGGGGCAAAATACAGCCTGCAATGCCACCAGAGCCTTTTCTCACTTACAGAAACACCCCCAACCTGAAACTAATTATTTCCAGTAACCATGCCACACAACCACATCATAAGTATTCCGGAACCCAGCCCTGCAACCAACCATGGTGCGAACTCTGCCCACATATCTATACAAATGAATTCATCACTGGAGCCAGTAACGTAAGCTACCAAATCAAAAGGTCATTTGATTGCACATCCAGTAATTTGATCTATGCCATCAAAAGCCAGCAATGCCCCACTGCTATATATATTGGAAAAACTGGACAGTTCCTACGAGATAGAATCAATGGACACAAATCATATATACATAAAGGGAACATACAGAAACCTGCTGAGGAACACTTTAATCTACCTAATCACTGTTTAAAAGATCCTTAAATGGCTGTCTTGTCACAAACCAATTCTACTAGCCAAATACACAGAGAGGCATTGGAATTGCAATTAATCTGCATGTTCAGTTCTCATGCTAATGTCCTCAATCGTGATGTGGGATGGTTGGGACACTATCAACCTAACATTCAATGAAGGTGCAAACAGCTCTTTGTGTAGATTCCTGTTATTGCCTTTGATTCTTACCTGCTTCGTTTTAACTACCCAATCTTCAGGTGCTTACTATTCCCAGTTCTGCCTTCCTGTTTTTCCCTTTGATATTTCCATACCCTTTGCTTCTTGTTTCCCGCCCCCCCTTCTACCCTATTTATTTTGGGTCTGCACATCCTAAACTCAAAACTCTGGTCATATGAAAAGTGGGCTTTGCCCACGAAAGCTCATGATACCATCTACATGTTTTGTTACTCTATAAAGTGCTACCAGACCATTTGTTGTTGTTGAAGTTTATCCTGTATAGATGAACTCGGCTACCCTGTGAAGCTTGTTAAGTAGGACATGAGTTGCGTTTTATCTTTTTATTTTATTGTAACCAATTTTGACTTTTATGCCTCATTAATTGTAATCACTTAAAATATTTCTGTAGTTAATTAACGTGTTTCATTGTTTTATCTAAACCAGTGTTGGTTTGAACTAAGTGTATGGGAAACAAGATTTGTACATGTAATCTTCTATTAATGTTTTATAGGAACTTGTATTGTCCAGGAGGATGCTGGGCAGTACCAGATGAACATTTTGGGGAGAAAGTGCAAGTCTGGAAATTTGCTGGTGTTGCCCTGCAGTGTAATTCATTGGTGGTTTATTATAGCACAGAGTGTATCTGAGAGTGATTTAGATGCTAGTTGCTGTGCGTGGGCACACCAGTAGTGGCTTCTCTCACAGCGAAACAATATAAAAAAACACCCCAGGTTGGAGAATTGAGGCAACACAGCTGTACACGAGTCCAGACTGTACCCTGTAGAATGTCACACATGGGAATTATAGGGATTTCTAATACTTATGCTTTTTTTGCAGCAGTTTATCAGTGATGTGCAATGTATCCTGAAACCCTCTTCTTCCTTTCTTCTTCCCTCAAGATTCACAATCGATACGAAGGCAAGGACATTTCGAAACACAAACGAAACTTGGCTATTGCAGGTGGTGTAACCTTGTCTGTAATTGTTTCTCCAGTTGTAGCCGCAGTAACTGTAGGTAAGCAAATACTACCACTGCATAAGAACAGTATCTTGCAACCAAGCATTTGAGAAGACGTTTACACACTCATTAATAAATGTCCTCAGTGAATTAGAAGTATTAACTCCATTTTATAGATGGGAAAATGGAGGAATAAAAAGTTATGACTTGCCCCAGATTACACTAAGGCTATGTCTGCACTACACAGTTATTTTGGAATAAGCTATTCTGGAATAGTTATTTGGAAATATCTTACTTTGAAATAGCACATCTACACTGCAGGGAAGCCTCAAAATTAGTCTGAGGCAGGCTTCCCTACTGAGCCCCAGGAGGAATAACTTAGCCCCTTACCAGGGCCATTCTGTTTTGAAATAGCAGAAGTGGAGTGTCTACACACACCTTATTTTGAAAAAGCTATTTCGGAATAGGTGTTATTTCTTGTAGACTGAGGTTTACATAGGTCAGAATAAGCTATCTGTTTCAAAATTATTTCAAAATAATGGAATTGCTGTGTAGAAGCTCACATGGTTATTTTGGAATAACAGCCATTATTCTGAAATAACTTTGCAGTGTAGACACACCCTAAAAATTGCACTGAAGCAGAGACTGATATCAAGACTTTAAAGATGCTGACTCTAAATGAAAAACTGTAAAACACTTCTTTACTCTTATTTTTATATTTCACAATTTAATCTTTTTCTTTGAAAAGAAAATCTCATTTAAAACTGTTTTTAAGTGTTAGTCTAAAAATGTCACCATGAGGTCCTTATGCATGTGCCAGTGATTCCAGAGCAAATTTGCTCAATTTTAGGTTTTTAAAATGTTTTTTAAAATTAATTAAAAATTAATTAATAATATATAAATAATTTATATCTGTTTTTGGGAGAAAAACTGGTTCTTTCCTTCTCTCTCATACTTTCTGTAGTTGACACTGAGATTTGCATTAGAAAAAAGTAGGGTTGCAACTGGGGCTTGCAGGAAACTCCAACCAGTTAAGAGCAGAAGCAACCAAAGCAGGGAATTCTGGACCAGTATTTCTCAAAGTGGGCCATGGGCCTGCTTTAGGAAAGACACTAGTGGGCCTGTGCTGCTTTGTTTACTTTCGCCACAGAGCCTCGCAGCCCTGGTTCACCATTGGCTCCGGTTTGCCGTTTCCAGCTATGGGGAGCCATGGGAAGAGGGGTGCTGCTGCTTCCCGTGGCTCCCCTTGACTGGAAACAACGAACTGGAGACAATGGGACCTGCAAGGCTCTGTGGCTAATGTAAAGCACTGTGGGCCCACTAGTAGCTTTCCCAAAGCAAGCCTGTGGCCCACTTTGGGAAACACTGCTCTGGACAGAAGAGTTCTATTTATTTTCTTTCTTTCTTTCTTTCTTTTCTTATATTTCTTACCCCATCTCTCTGTTTTAAAATATTCAACTTCCTTTTCCTTTCACTGATTACCTGTCTGCTCCAACCCTACCCCTGCCACAGTGTCTTCATCCTATCCTCTTACTGTCTTCTCCTGACTCTCTCCATCTCACTTCCCTTTCCTGTGTTTTCCCTCTAGTTTACCCTCTCCTAAGTAAACTCTCCCACACACAAAACAAAAATCATGGAATGCTATTTACTGCTATCACATTGTTCATTCTGCTCATGCTGCCCGTAAACTCTGCCCCTTTCCTCAACCTGGGCCTGTCCTGTCTGTTTTGTTTGTAAACTCTTCAGGGCAGGGACTGTCTACTCTGTGTTTGCTCAATGCCTAGCACAGTGGGTCCCCAGTATTGACTGGTCCTGGCATTACTGTAATAAACGTTGTTGCTATTAAGTCAATGGTACCCTTGGCTGTAAACGGGAAAAAATAACCAAGTTTGTGTCTCAGATCCTAGTACAGGTTTGCAGGGCTAGCAGGAGAGAAGATAATATTTCTCCTACGTTGCTATCTGTTGCCCTGGACTTTACTCAAGAGTTACGGCTCTTCATTCCTCCTTCACAGAGATAACAGGTTTTTTTTTTCCTCCACTCCTTTTAATTTTGATGGCCTCTTGGAGCTTGTTGCACTTCCACACTCCTATCTAGTTTGCTTTGCCTCTGAGAGTAGTGTTAGGCATGCTGCTCTCCACAGTAGAGCTCTTGAATGAATTTCCAGAGAATTGGATTTTCAGTAATGGGAACCTGTTGACCTTCCTTTTAGAGCAGACTGAAGAGCCTCTTTACTGAATCTCTGTTGAAGCTGGTTTTTTGCTCCACTTGAGTCAGTTTGGACTGTTATGGCCTGCCATTTTTAGTACCCTCTCACAGGCTTCCATCAGCAAATTAGCAGAATAGTCCAGTGCATAGTTCTAGAGTGCCTGCCCCAAATAATTAGCTCTCACAGTGTGTGAGAAAGGGTGCTCTGTGTGTGAGTGCAGCCTAGTGCAGGCTGCTTTTTTTGGGTAATACTTTTCACTGGCTTTTGCCCATCAGTTAATTTGGAAACTGAGATAATTTGACATGGAAACAGTGAGATTCATAAACCACACAGTGACTCTCCGACTTGAGTAGGACCAGGACTGAGCCCTTAAATTGGCATTAGTAGGCATTTCTGGGTTTAATTTGAAATAGCTCCGTGCTCTGATATCAGAAAAGTTTTCAGTAATCTCCTTTCTCCATTGTTGGTAGGAGAACCTTCTTTGATTGATCCCAGATGGGTGGTGTGCATGTGCGGCATGCCCTAGAATTGGAAGGTTTACATAGCAGTGCCTGTTGACGTGCACATGTACCCTGCATCCTCCTTGTGCTTATTGCTGAGGCTATAATAGGTGTATGGGTTCATGCTGCTCTGTTTCCTTCCTCTTTCGCTACCTGGAACAGCTTTCCTGTTTCACTCCACTTTAGTGACTTGCCATCTATTCTCAGATCTCACGTGAGCACCAAATCCTTTCTTCCTCTTCTATAGGTTTATTTTAAATGTGCATTATTAAATAATATAGTTACAAAACTTGGGATAGTATTATAAAAAATGCTGAAGGAAATAATTATATTGAATATAAAGGTTTTCCTCCTTCTTTGTAGGTATTGGCGTGCCTATTATGTTGGCTTATGTATATGGAGTTGTTCCCATCTCCCTCTGTCGCAGTGGAGGCTGTGGGGTATCTGCTGGCAATGGAAAGGGTGTCAGGATAGAATTTGATGATGAAAATGATATAAACGTTGGTGGAACAAATGCAGCAGTAGGTAAGAGAACTCAGTATTTTCTTTTTTCTGTAAATTTAGTGTTTTAGTGTAATAGTTGCCCCACTTGAAAGCCTACGACACTGGAGCTCTTTCTTTGCCCCCAGTAAGCAGTTGCTCAGTCTGGCTATGTCCCTCACCAGTTCCTGGCTGCCAGAGACACTAAGCGACACCAAGGAGAGCCTCTAATCCTTGTCTGCCTCAACATCTTCATCTACGATTTCCTCCTTGGGGTTAGGTCCTCTGTTTACTGCCTTGATGCCCTCTTAAGTATCCACGGGGTGGAGGTGGGGTCTCCATGCAGGAAAGTATCCTGTTCCTTATAGAAACAGCAGGTCTTCGGAGAAGTGCCAGAACATCAGTTCCCTTCACAGACCTTACGTTTGTCTGAGTTATTTAATCTTCACTCTGCACTGCATGGGCACCTAGGAAGATATCATGAGACCTCTGCACATTGAGCCAGCCTGTGAGGTAGGAGAGGAGTCCAAGTGCTTAGGCTGCGTCGAGCACCACGATTTGCAAAGTCGGCCCTGGGTGGTGTACCTACCTCACTGATTGCATCGAATGCCTCAGTGACCATGCGGATGAAACCAGACTGTCACTGTCCTCTCCAATGAACTCATACAGAAAAAACAGCCAGTAGGAAACGTGATTTAAATTTTGTGGGGCTTGCAAGGGGGAGGAGCAGGTAGCTGGTCACTTGGCTGCAGGGCAGTGGAGTTGCAACTGCTGTCTAGAGCTGCTGACTGGGAATTGTGGGCCATTTCTTGCCGGCCAGAATCGGCAACAAAACACCTCGAAGTATGTACAGTGCATGCTTGTCAATAACAAAGGGAGGGAAAAAGAGATGGAAGTTCTTTGTCAGTGAAAATAGCCATGTTTCCTGACAAAAGTTGTGTTGAAGTGTGAATGGTCACATGGTTTTCTTTCCCAAAAGGCACTCTTCTTGGACAAAACTTGCTAGTGTAAACAAAGCCTTAGTGATGAAAAGCATTCTACTGAATTACCATTCCCTTTGTAACAGCCACGCCTGCAGAAGTAATAATTTAACAGTGAAAGTTTTAGTCAAAACAAGCATATTTCAATTTCTTGAGCCCTGATCATTGATCTTTGTGAGTGGACACTTGCATGGAGCCTCTTTATATTCATAGGAGCACTGCAGCAGCAAATGGGTCGTTTGCAGTGTCCAAGTCCATAGCTTATTTAGACCCAATAAGAGAGAACAAATACCTAAGTACCTAAAAGGGTGTTATAAGGAGGAGGGGGAAAAATTGTTGATAGGACAAGAACCAATGCACTTAAATTATAGCAAGGGAGGTTTAGGTTGGACATTAGGAAAAACTTCCTGTCTGTCAGGGTGGTTAAACACTGGAATTGTCTTGGGAGGTTTTGGAATCTCCATCATGGAGGTATTTAAGAGCAGGTTAAATAGATATCTGTCAAGGATGATGTAGATCAGTGTAGGCAAGAGAGCCTTCATCGGCCAGATCCAGCCCGCCAATTGATCCGGCCCGCGGCTTCCTTGCTGCACCCCTGCCCCAGACCAATCAAGACCTGGGGATTGGGGGAGTGTGCAAAGTCTCCTTCCCCTCCCCCCCCCACGCCCGTCAGGGGCACAGTTCCTACAGTGAACCACCAGCTGTTCTGAACAGCTGGTGGTTCACTCTAAGCACCATGTGCCCCTTTCAGGGCACGGAGTCAAGATTTCATGTGCTGCCCCCACCTGTAGGCCCTAATTGGCCTGGAGATGGGGAGAGCACAAGAAGTCTCCTCATGCTGCTGCAGGTGCGCAGTGCCTAGAGGCAACTGCCAGCTGTTCAGAACAGCTGGTGTTTCTCTCTGTGGTGCAGGGGAGGGGCAAAGACTTCCCGCACTTCCCCACCCCCAGGCCAATCAGGCTCTGTGGATAGGGGAGCATGGGAAGTGTCTTGGTCCCACTCCTTCTGCCTGAGGCCTCGCCCCTTCCAGGGCCACTTCAAGAATTTGTGAAGTAGCCCCCCCTTCGACAGTTATTGCCCACCCTTGATGTAGATGGTGCTTGTCCTGCCATGAGGGTAGGGGACTGGAGTTTGACCTCTCAAGGTCCCTTCCAGTTCCAGTGTTCTATGATTCTATGAAATGCTTGTGTTTCTTTTCGAACAGCTAGTTCTGACAGAGCTAATGCCGTTCCTCACTGGGGCTAGTTTAATTATGCCAGCAAAGAGTAGTTACATGGGAGACTTTACAGTGACACAGTGTTAGCAGTATAGCTGTGCCCCTGTAAGGTCTGTAGTGTAGACATAGCCTAATAGTCAAAGCCAAATCCTGTCAGATGTTCTGCTACTTTTGGGAATTTTATTACTCTTTTTTTAATCAGAGTGAGACACCTCCCACACCGCTCCCCTCCTCCCCCCCAGTGGCAGGTTGCTATATTTAAGGCAGGTTACTGTTCTTGTGTAGACTCAAGTATTTTAAAGCCTTTCAGCAACTTGCCAAAAAAAGTATGGCTGTACCCTCTGGCAGTTCCAACCCAAAGCCTGTTTCGTTTCGTATTGTAATCTTCCCATGGTGCATAGCATGTATTTTCACAGACTTGTCTGGATTCTTTCTCTGGTGCTCTCAGGGTTATTTCAGAAGCAGTTTTCTGATCCACATTTAAGATAAGAGTTAAAACTTTCTATTTCCCTTGACTTTCAAGCCTCTTACATTTTTATTTAGATACCACTTCAGTCGCAGAGGCACGTAATAACCCTAGTATAGGAGAAGGAAGTGTGGGAGGACTGACTGGGAGCCTGAGTGCAAGTGGCAGCCACATGGATAGAATAGGAGCCATTCGGGACAACTTGAGTGAAACTGCAAGCACTATGGCACTAGCTGGAGCTAGTATAACAGGCAGTCTGTCCGGGAGTGCAATGGTCAGCTGTTTCAACAGGTAAGACCCACACTTTCTGCTCTTCTGGTACCTAACTTTAAATTTGAGGAAGGTGTATATCAGGGGCAAACTACAACCCACGAGCCACATCTGTTCCACCAGAGCCTTCCATCCAGCCACTGAGGCTGGCTCTGGCCCCTCCCCCCAGTGTTGGGCTTCACAGCTCTGATGCTCCAGGCAGTGCAGATGTACGCTCTTGCCACATGGCACAGCTTTAGTGCCACCCTTCCCCTGTTTCCAGGATGCAAGGAGCAAGGTGGGGTGGGGATTGGATAGGGGTCAGGGAATCCCTGGGGAGAAGTCAGGTAGGGAGCAGAGGGGATCAGATAAGGAGTGGGGGAGCAGCGGGTTGGGAATGGGCCACACCCTGCTGTTTGGCAAGACTCAGCCTTCCGTAGTTTTCCCTATATGGCCTTCCATACCATTTCTGATCTCTGATGTGCCTCTTGGGCCAAAACATTTGCCTATTCCTGGTATATATGGAGGGGTAACTATTATTCTTGGTATTCAGATTTAAAATAAGCTAGAGTAAAGTAAATTAATTGTTTCCCATAATTTACCTGTATCCATGATGTCTCAGTTTTGAATATCTTTAATAAGTGTGTTGCTTGACAGATTAGTCAAGCTGCTATAATTGTTGACACTAACCCACATTTAAAATACCCAATGAAAAACTTACCAGCATCTGTCTAGTTTTATAAGGAGCATTTTAATTATCTCGTCAGCACTTTCACATTGTAATTTTTAAAAGAATAAGACTAGTGTGCACATGCCTAAACTGAGTAACTGCACAGTTATATTTGTCCTCACTTCATTATGTCCCACCTGAAATGTAGATAGTAAGTGTTCTGGGGTCCAGGGACTGTGTCTGCTTTTTGTGAAGTATCTAGCACACCTTGGGGCACAAGGCAATAATAAGTAACAAGCACAGTGATACAGTTTAGTTTACCAATATTGTATATGGCAAGAATATTTTGCATAACACTTCGTTCACTTAAACAGTTAAATGTTAGTATGCAAAGTCACAATGAAATCAGAGGGATTTGACTAATATCCGTGCTGCAATCTGTACTGAGAGCCATCACTGCTTAACAAGAGTATTAATGAACATAAATACTGAACATGTCTGACAACTACTCTTCAGAATTAACTGTTTTTAAAAGGCAGAAAAACTGCATGATGTAGGGAGTAAATTATACCAATACCTCATTTTAAATCAAACTAGTTTTTGTATGTGAATAAAAAGGTGAGGTTGAAAGGATTTTTCTAATAGGGCTGAATGTGGAAATGACAATTGTAGCTGTACTGCTATCTTATATAGATTACCCTCTTGGCTTCTGAAATCACAAGTAAATTCTGAAATGTGTGCCTCCCAGAGGAAGATAAATTCCATATGCTGAAGCAATGTAAGATGCAGTAGTATCTTCCAGCTATTTAGTTATTTGTAACCCAGGTTATAAAATAAATTCTTAGCATTTGATGTAATTATGACTCATTATGAGACTTATGTATGCCCACCAAAGTCAAAAGAAAGAATCCCAGACACCACATATGTAGGATCAGGACTTTGCCATTTATAAGTATTATAATTGTCCAAAATATATAGTGTCAACAGTATTATAGTACCCACTCTACTATCATCTAATCTTCATATGTCTGTATAACAACACAAAACATTTTCTTTTACTGGTAACAACATGGTGCTATTATATAATAATTGGCTGCTTCACCTTCATAGGTGATTCCTGGCCAGCAGCCCAACACATTTCTCAGGCAGGAGTCTGCCCCACCCCTGCACAGGATACAGAGTTGTGTGAATAACTACAAGCTGGGCAGGGGAGAGTGCGTAGTGCTTTGTGTGCTGCCTGTTGTTTAAACAGGCAGCTCCCATTGGCTGGTTTCTGGCTAGAAACCGGCCAGTGGAATTGTGCTGGGAGCCAGGGACAGCGCCTGAAGCATCCCACTTCCTCCTTGCATGCTCACAGTTTTGAAAGAGAAATGATCCAGTAGCCACTTTTCTGAGAGGCATGCAGGTGGGGCGAGGCAAGCAGGGAGCCTGCCTGGGGTTCCCTGCTGCATCCGCGTCCCGGATCTGGTGGCTTGGCGGGCCGTATTTTGCCCCAGCCTGCTCCAGAGGAATCACTTCTGAGTAGTCTGAACCGCTTAGCTGCTTTGTTGGCCTTGTTCTATTCTCCACCCCAGAGAAGGTGGAACATCTCTTGAGAAGTGTCAAAGTCCAGCAGTGAAGGGGGAGCTCACCTTGTTTCTTTAACCCTATTTTTTCTTTCTTTATTTAACCAATTCAGAAATCCAGGATATGTTGAATTGGTATGGGCAGGATAGAAATCTTCTCCTTTTCAGGGAAGAAAAGTGCTTTTTAAACAGAAAATCACCAAACCTTTGCTTCTAGTCCATAGTCAGACTATATGAGTAGACAATAATTAAACTGAAATAAACACAAATGTATTTTAACATAATTTTTCTGTACATACTTTGCTCACAGCTGAATGTGGGTGGTCTGGTTTCTATAATTCTCCTCTGATTCATATATAGCATCACTACTGCAGAAAACAGAAAAAGGAATGCAGCTCCTGGGCCTGCATTCCTTGATGAGCAGTATCTTCTACTGTTGCAGGAGGAACTAGGGTTGCCAGGTGTCCGGTATTCAACTGAACAGTCCGTTTTTTTGGGCCCTCTGTCCAGTAAAAAAAAATCAGAAAATACCGGACATGTGCAATGTCCGGTATTTTCTGGTTTTCCGGCTGGGCACCTGATGGAAGCGTAGTGCGGGTGGGGGGAGTGACTGGGAGGCGGGGCGTGATCGGCACTGGGAGACTCTGGTTACCTCTGACGTAGGAGTGATGCCTTGGGGAGGAGGAAAAGCCCTGTCCGTGCTCCTGAGTGCTGTTCAAGCACGTTGCGGAGCAGTAGCCGGACTCGCTCGTGCTTTGCCGGGACTGTGTGTGGGACAGGCAGCGCCCTGGGATCTGCATGTGCCCGGGTCAGTCCCGCTCCCTGCCAGCCGATTCTTCCCCTCCTCCTCCTCGCCCCCTCCACTCCTCCCGGCCAGCCTTGCTTCCCCTGACACCCTCCTGGCAAGCCCTGCTTCCTGCCAGCCGGTTCTCCTCCTCCTGATCTCCCCCGGCCAGTCCCGCTGCCCCCAACCCCTCCCCCCGACCAGTCCTGCTTCTCACTGCCTGACCATCTCCCCCTGCTGTCCCCACTCTCGCCAGTCTTGCTTCCCATCTCTCCCTCCCCCTCCCCCCCTTCCCGGCCAGCCCCACTCCCCTCCTGGCCAGTCCCTCCTCCTCTTTCCCCCCCCACCCCGATCAAGTGTATTTTTTTTTTTTTGAAGCTATCTGGTAGCCCTAGGAGGAACATGGAAAATGTAATGGCTTGAACTTCGATCTTGGAAGGCAAAAAAGTTCTTTGAACTTTTTAAATTGTGGTAATAATCTCTTGGTTACTAGACAGTAGAAGTGTCTGCAATAGGACCATACCTTAGTCTGGAAATCTCTCATAATGATCAGTTTTCCTCCTTGGCCTGCACCATATTCTTTTGGTAGGAGGTTCGTTTTCAGAATTGACAAAACAGCATTTGTGCCTGATGGAGCAAAAGAAAAGTGTCCATTTCAGTAAAGAAAAGAAGTGTCTTTCAGTGCTGGGGAGACACTAGTCAGTTGTTCTTGATAAAACATGGAGGGGGACTCTACAAAATGACACTGACACTTAACCCAGGTACTTCAGCTGTGGCAATAATATTATAAAGGTAGCTTTTGAAATGTTCTTGTATTTGTTTTACTCTCTCCAAGGTTGGAAGTTCAAGCAGATGTTCAGAAAGAACGATACAGTCTGAGTGGAGAATCTGGCACAGTTAGCTTGGGAACAGTTAGTGATAATGCTAGCACCAAAGCAATGGCAGGATCTATTCTGAATTCCTACATCCCATTGGACAGGTAAGAACTATATGATGAAAACAGAGAAGACTAATGCATCTAGTTGATACGAGATATTACCAGTATATTAGGCCAAATGACTTACCTTCATATGGAATTTCATCTACAAGATTTACCTCCAGGATTACACATAAATATGTATCTTATGAGGTGTTACATGCTGCCAGGCTAATGATAAACAATTGGGTGACCCTGTGTTCCCATGGGAATACTGTCATGATAGCGTAATAAATAGTTAGAGCTCAGATTTTATTTGTTTTTAATTAATTTTGATTTTTTTAAGAAAACCCTTTAAAATGTATAAAATTATTCCTTTAAAAAAAACCTTGAATATATGAGTTTAACATTCCTGTCATGTCATGCACATAGAAGCTCGAGCATGTTTTGCTTTGATGATTAATTTTTTTAAGTTGTCTTAAAGATGGACACTTAACCTAACCATTTATTTCATGTTCTAGGGAAGGCAACAGTATGGAGGTGCAAGTTGATATTGAATCGAAGCCTGCTAAATTCAGACACAACAGTGGAAGCAGTAGTGTTGATGATGGCAGTGCTCCAGGTCGCAGTAATGCTGGTTGTTCGTCTTCCTGCTTGCCAGAGAGTAAATCTAGTGCCACCAAGTGGTCCAAAGAAACAACCACAGCAGGAAAAAAATGTAAAGGTAAACTGAGAAAAAAGAGTAGCATGAAGATAAATGAGACCAGAGAGGACATGGATGCTCAGTTGTTGGAGCAACAAAGCACAAACTCCAGTGAATTTGACTCTCCCTCTCTAAGTGACAGTATCCCATCTGTAGCAGATTCCCACTCAAGTCATTTTTCTGAGTTTAGTTGCTCTGATATGGAAAGTATGAAAACCTCATGTAGCCACGGTTCCAATGATTACCATACTCGCTTTACTACAGTTAGTGTTCTCCCTGAGGTAGAGAATGACCGTTTGGAAAACTCTCCACACCAGAGTGGAATTCCTGTGCTTGCTCCCCCTGCCCCAAGCACGGAAGTTCCACAGCTGAGTTACATTACTGAAGAATGTGTTAATAATGGAACTTCAACTGATGTAGGTGTAGGTCTTGGTGAAACACTGAAAGAAACAAATAATAACCATGCTGTGGAATTAAACACTGCACTTCAGACTGAAATTTAGACCTACAAGTGCTGCAAAAAATATTTACCACTAAAGAACCCTGTCTGAAAGCTGGTTGAACTACATGTGACTACTGTAAGTTTCTAGTGGCCAGCAGAAGCAAGGTTTTGATGCAATTACATTTTATATATGCCTGTCTAGTAAGGCAGAATGCTTCATGTGGATCTTTGTTACAGACCTGTATGAAGTATATGAAGGCTTTAACAAGTGCATTACAACAGGACAATAAGTTCATGTTTTGTATTGTTGCCACAACTTTGCTTGAAAGTATATACTTGTGTAGTCAGATAAAAAATTGGCTCAATTATAATATGCTAAATGCTAAATTGAATAATATGTCCTATACTGTTCACTTGAAAAATGTGGGGCTTGGGATAAGTGGGTTTTAGGTCAGAAGTAGTAACTTAATGAGACCATTTTAGGGTGAACACTAGTTAGGGGAAATGAGAATGTTGCAGGGACCTTAGCGGTAATAAATATTTGTCAGTAATAAATATTTTTCTGACCATTTTGCCTCATAACTGGACACAAATTTCAAATGTTTGCATTTAGAATGAATGGCATATTCAGAGCTGGATGCAGCCTGTTTCAGGAATGCTTGTATACTTGTACACCTTGAGCAAGGTTATGGCATTTTGCATAATTCTGACATAAAGAAAATCGGTACTTACTATGTGGCAGAAAGGTGACATTTCCTTATGAGGAACAGTTGAGGTAATTAAATTATATATGCATCAGATGGCAACAAATACAGCTACTATATACTGTATAAAAACTGTAAAATAAGAATCCATTGATTTACAAACATTGCAGAGAAAGAGCTACAGTCATCTTTCATTTGTGGAAGAACAGTGCCCCTTTGATTCTTGGTGCCTTTGGAATAGACTAGGTTGTAAGTGCCTGGTCGTTTGAGGATTTTACTGTAATGTTTTCCAGAATGTCCTCTTTGGCCACCTTGGACTATAAAGGAAAACTTTATAGAAAATAAAATGACTGTGGTAGATAATGTGTATAATAATACTTAAGTATTAGCCTACCAAAGACTCACTCAGGCTTTAGTGGATAACTTTTACATGACATCTGTTTGCAAAACACATGAACATCTTCTGTCACAGAATTAAAGCACAGTGCAGAGCTTGCACAAGTACAAAGGAGAGGTTCCAAATCTGGCTGGCTTTTCCTTTTCCTTTTGCTTATGGAAGATACACAATAAACACAAGCTGAAGTTGGCAAAAGCGCCTGCACTATTAAAATTTTTGCTGCATAAAACTGAAAAAAATGTGGCTACCAGAATAACAGTTAACAATGTTCTGTCTTGTGTTCCTTGTAAGTATTGCATTATGGTGCTACCAGAAGTTTGGTATGGTAAAAAGAAAAATGCCATGGGCTGCAGTTCTCTTCCATGACTTATCCCCACCAGTTTCATTAATATGCTTATAACACTAGTGCCAGTTATGTTATTTGATAATGCTTGTTATGGTATTTGTATATTTGCAATTCAGTTTTGCTCAATAATATGCGTGTAAACTGCATACCTGAAATAAATGTCTATGTAATAACTTGTAATTGTAATTTCTTATAAGGCCAACTGTGCACTACATAATGTGACTGTTCTTCTGCAAGGAGTGGTGCCCTCCCCTTTCCCATTGCCTTTCTTTGCAATCATTTTGCTAGGGATAGCTTCAATGGAAGTTGAAGGTTTCTGGCACCTCATAGGATGGCACCCAAAATATTTTTTCATACTATTGCAAGGTGACTTCACTATTTTCTTCTCCTCTCTTGCTAAAGTAATGACTTGCATTGCCACTTCAGGAGGTAGAAAAGTAAATTGCTGACTCAAAGGACAGAAATGTCATACTTGTTTGTTCCTGTCAAATAATTAACAAGTGGGCTGATGGCTAACTAATCAAATTGCTGTCACATACCATTTTTCCCTTAGAAAATTAAACAATAACACATGTCCCTTCTTCCTTCACCTGAAACAAAACCCCATGAGCCAGCTTATCATAAGTACAGTGAACTTGAACAATGTTTATGGATAGCCAGGTTTCCAGTTGGTTAGTGAGCACATTTATTAGGTCTTTACCCTTAGCATGTTGAAGGACAGGTGATCAACTAACAAAAACTGAAATTATATTGTCATCCAACAAAAGGAATAAATTTGTCCATTCCATTCACAACTATACATGAACAATAATTTTCTTCAAAGGATTCTAGTGGTAATAACAAACCACAAGAGTTAAAATTATAACGATATTCTCTCCAGAGAATTTGAATTGGAAGTAAATATTAACTTTTATATTTTAGGTTATAATAAATAAAATGGTTAATATCTGATCAATACATTAGTATTATCCCTCTCACGTTTCTTTTATTACAGCTTTTATTTGCCTCAATTTGAGTTTGAATTTTATTGTGGTGAACATCAAGATTGACTGCAGTTAAGCTGTCAATGTTCAGCTAAATGTGAAGTTAAAATTGTATCTTGGATTTTATTTTCAGAATTATTCTGAAATCGCTCCATCATGGTCATGAATTCAAGTGCAAAAATCACATGGTTGTCTTTAGTCATATCTTCTTGAGGTCATAGATTCTTGTTGCATTTAACAAAAGACTGTAAATCCATTATTGGCTTTTACTTATTCCAAGATTAGCTTTGCATTCATCGTTTCATATAATAGCAATAAAGTAACTGCAATCTAAGGGTATGTCTAGACTACATGCCTCTGCCGACCGAGGCATGTAAAATAGGCTACCCAACATAGTCAATGAAGCGGGGATTTAAATAT
>CM057846.1:32458604-32482279 GCA_030068395.1 Apalone spinifera
TTTCCGTTAAAAGCATTTGTGGAAAATCATGCCAGTCTAGACGTAGCCCTGATGCATCTAAATATGCTTTAATCTGGCCTTCCTTTAGTTTGGCTTGTGTTCCTTCCCCCTTGTTAATATTAATTGGGTTAAGCATCTGGTCACAATTAACCTATTTAGTGAAGACAAGCAAAATAGGTATTGAATTTCTTAGCCTCCTTGCTCTCATGTTATTAGCCCTGCTTCCCTGCTGAGTGGTGGATCTACAGATTCCTTAGTCTTTCTCTTGCTTCTAATGCATTTCTGGTGCCTTTATGTCCCTTGGCAGGTGTAACTTGTATGCCTTTCCCTTTCTGATTTTGTCCCCACATAAGTGTACTTTTCTTCTGTACTCATCCTTAGCAGTTTACCCGTGATTCTACTTTTGATAGGATTCCTTTTTTACTGTCAGGTAATTAAATGAGTTGTATCGACAAAGCATTCTTACCTTGTTGGTCATTGTCTATTGAGTTCAGCCATCACAAGCATCTGAGGTATTTTGGCATTTCCCAGGTGATGATCAGTGTGGTGCTCAGGTACTAATACAGTGGATGTGGTACTGAATTTCAGTGTCAATGTAGTAGTTGACTGTCTTTGCTCAGAATATTGTGTTGCTCTGCCCTGTACTTTAAAAGGTTGGAAGCAGCATTTCAGGTTTAAATCAGTTGCCCAGTTTATGTGGACAGAGGTTTATATTGTGTGTACTAAGCTCTTGACCACCAGCAGAGAGACTCCTAGATGCTAAGTCTAGTCCACATATTTTGCCAAGATACCAGCATTATACAGAGGATAGAAAACTGGATTGGGAGTTAAGAAAGGAGGGTCTGCCACTGACTCACTGTGGCACTTTGGGCAAGTCAATTGATTTGTCTGCTTCATCTCCCCAGCTGTGTTTCTCTTTCCCTGGGAAGTGCTTTGAGCTCTGTGAATGAGAATCACTTTAATAAAGCTAAGTGTTTACTGATCTTGCTGTCTTTCCTATAAACTGTAGCAGTCCCTACCCACCTGTTTTGTGAAATTGAAAGTATTTGAGACATACAAACTGGTGAGACTTAAGGCCCTTCCCCTGAGCCCAGGAGGTCATTTATTTGTAAAGCCGTGCAGAAAGCACCCTGGGCATGGCATGGCACTTTTGTCAGTTCAGTTCTCAAGCTAGAGAACATCTTGGTCCCTTGCATATATTGTAAAATTAGTAGGGATTAAATGGAATGCATGTTCCCCAGAGATTTGTTTTGACTGTATAGCAAAAGTCTTTCTCATTTTTACGGGCTTCTGCTTCCTAAAGGAACTCCACACAAATTGCCCAGCTCTAGTTCAGTCCCCATTTCAATGTAAACACAGCGTATTAACACAAAACAAACACAAGCACAATAGGTCTCAAGTCATAGTGGGGGAGGTCTAGGTTGGATATTAGGAAAAACTATTTTACTAGGAGGGTGGTGAAGCACTGGAATGGGTCATCTAGGGAGGTGGTGGAATCTCCATCCGTTGAGGTTTTTAAGTCTCGGCTTGACAAAGCCCTGGCTGGGTTGATTTAGTTGGGATTGGTCCTGCCTTGGGTAGGGGGCTGGACTCGATGACCTCCTGAGGTCTCTTCCAGCCCTAGGATTCTATGAGCAAGGAGAGCCAGGGTCATGCAGGGAAGAGGCTGGCAGCAGTGGGGAGAATGTGTGCGTTCGTGGGGGCTTGTCACATTTTCTGTTTTGTTGTTAATCTCCTTTGAGTACTGCTGTTTCTGACCCTAGATACAGAAAGAGGGCAGGGGAAGGGGCTCCAGGGCTGCCTGTTAAGAGTCATACGGGTGGACGCTGCTGTCCTTTAACAGTGGGCCAGAGCTCTGTAGGTCAGTGCACACTAGACAGGGATGGAGGGCAGGACTGGAAGTTGGCCACTCCTCCAGGGAGATTTAGGATGCAGCTTCTTGTGTCCTTTCCCTGCTGGCAGTGTAGGGGCCTGTTCTAGTGCCCTTCCCCCTCTGCCTGGCGGGGATGGGGGTGAGGGGAGAGAGCCCTGTGTGGGTATCCACTGCACTATGTGTGGATATCCAAATTAACGGATGTGCAGGGCTCTGATTGCAGGGGTTAGCTGAGTCTACTTCATGTGACTGCTTTTCCCCACCAGCAGTAGTGGTCTCTCAGTTCCTTTTGCAGCCTCTGCTTCACTTGCTTTGTGTTCTCATTACCTGATGTGATCCCACGGCTGTGGCTCAAGGAAGAGGCCAAATCAGGAGTGCAGGTGGAGAGAATTCTCACCCCATTGGGGACCAGGTTTTACCTCATCCCAGGCTGGACTCTGTCTCCCTAGCCCTCTGAGAACCAATGGCAAACAGAAGGTGGTCTTCGTGTTATGAGCAGGACAGTGGTTTTCAATCTGCCATAGTGTGACCTTATTTTAAACTAGTTTTGGTTCTTGTCCCCCATGCAGCCATAAAGAAGTGGAGGGTGATCCTGCCTTTCTTCTATCTGCTTCTGATGTGGGCTACTTGGAACCACAGTTGCACAGATCCAGTCAGTGTCTAAGCCTATTTTAAGTACAGAGACTGTCATCCGATCAGTAGAATCCACCAATGCAAAATGAAGTGATTGTGCTTATTGGGTATTTCTAGAGCAAATGGGGTAGATGCACAGAGGACAGGAGGGGAGGTTGGTAAAATAAACAGCTTTCCAAATAGAGCAACCTGACATCCCGCTGATGAGTCAGGCTCTTAGGCTACGTCTACACTGGCATGATTTTGCACAAGAGCATCTATGCCAGTGTAGACGCTCTCTTGCGCAAGAAAGCTCTGATGGACATTTTAACCATAGGGCTTTCTTGTGCAAGAAATTCATGTTGCCTGTCTACACTGGCCTCTTGTGCAAGAACAGTTGCGCAAGAGGGCTTATTCCTGAGCGGGAGCATCATAGTTCTTACACAAGAAACACTGATTTCATACATTAGAACGTCAGTGTTCTTGCGCAAGAACTCCCCGCCAGTGTAGACAGGCAGCAAGTTTTTGCGCAAAAGCGGCTGCTTTTTGCACCAATGTAGAGACAGCCATTAAACCCTAAGGCTAAGTCCTGGCGTGGTTCCTGTGCCAAACTGGAATGAACCAGCTGTGCAGTGCTCCCAGGTGCTAAATAGTGTTACTAAAAATCTCTCACTAGCTTGTACAATGCTGTTACCACTGATGATTATTCAGCATTTGTGTTTCTCTGTGACTGCAGGGAATAAAATCAAGCTCAAGAAGGGGAAGAAGCAGAGGCCTAAATGCAGAGCAAGCAGTTATGCCAGCCGTGACTCATCATTGCCTCTGGAATCAGACACTGTGAGGCATCAGTGAATGCGGAATTACTTAGGGAGCTGCACAAGTTCTGAATGGTACCACACCTGGCTTGTGTTCTCAGCAGTCTTAGTATGGGATAGACCAGCCAGGACCTGGCCGTACTTAATCCCTTCACAGGCTTCTGCTTGCAACATAAAATAGATATTCATGCTCCAGTTTTCCTTCCTTGTGGTACTCTGAGTTTAGAGCAGAAGTCACCAACCAGCAGATCAGGATCTACTGGTAGATCTTGGAGCCTCTGACAGGTTTGGCCAAGAGGCTATCAAGTGCTGGTACATCAGCTGCCCTTCCCCCTACTGCTGCACATCTCCTGCCCCTTTGCCTTGGAGCTGTCTCCTGCCACCTCAGGAGCCTTCTGCTTGCTGGGCAGGGCAGGGGAGGGATAGCAGGTGCCCCCTCTCCCACCCTGTATCCTATATCCACAGAGCAGTGTGGGGGGAACTACAGGACTGGGGATGGAGTTTGCTGTCTGCTTTTGGGAGGGGTGCAGGGCCAGGGCAAGGGTGAGCCAGCCTTAGCCCCACTACTCAGGAGCCACCTCAGGTAAGCAGTGTCTATTCAGAGCCTACATCCCAAAATCCTACCCAGTCAGAAACTGCCTCTTGTACCCCAAGCCCATGCGCTAACCCCGGGTACCCCTGCATCCAAACGCTGTCCCAGAGCCTGCACCTAGAACCCCCTTTGGTACCCCAACTGACTGCCGCAAGCTCAGCTCAGAGCCCCTCTCAGATCCCTTAATCCAAGACCAGAGCCTGCTCCCCAATCCTCTGCCCCTGCCTGGTGAAATTGAGGGATGATGGGGGAAGGTTGGAGGATGGAGTGAGCAGGGGTGGGGCCTTGGAGAAGGAGCACAAAGGAGGCAGGGCAAGAGTGTTTGGGTTTGAGGTAGCTCTTGGATTGCATTTAAATTCAAAAAGTAAAAATTGGCGACCACTTATTTAGAGATATCAAAGAGACCAACCATTTAGCCAGGAGCTAGTGTCGGCTGTGTAGTTGGCACACAGGGAGGGAAGCCATGCCACGTGCATTCAAGACCTCTGAGGCCCTTACTTTGTCACTCCTGCTTCATGACTGCTGAGTTGGAGAAGTCTCTCTCTGAAGAAGTGGGTTACATGTTTTGTTAGTCCTTAAGGTGCTACTAGTCTATTTGTTGTTTAAGTTTTTCCTGTTAAATTCAGCTATCCTTCTGTAGATTTTTATTGATGGGGGGAAGTTGACTTCTCTCCTAAATTAAAGTGCCTGGGTTTGAGGCTGCCGGTGTCCAAAGCTGGAAAGTGACAGGATTGCTACTGTGTTCCACACCACAGCAATGGCACTGTCCAGTTGTATAGTGATGCTAGGCAGCTGCAGCATGTACACTTGGAAGGTTGTCTCTACAGTCAAAAGGGCTTCAATGTTTTATTAATTATGAAAACACGACTTACAGTCTACAGCGGAGGTGAACAATATTTTTTGATGGGGGCTATTCCAAGAATTCAGCAAGTGGTCAAGGACTGCACTCACACTTTCTCCATTAACATTATGGACAAGGTCTGGGATGGAGGCTGGTTGCAAATGGGAGCTGGGAGTGTGGGATCTGGGAGGAGTTTTGGGTGAAGGAGATAGATTGTGTCTGCTTGCAAGAGGCCTGGGCTGTGGGAGGGGTGTAGGTTCTTTGAGGAGGCTGTGACGTGGGGCAGGAGATTGGGTGAAGGGTCTGGGTGAGGGTTAATAGGGGCAGGAGGGGGTACAGGAGTTTGGGTTGTGACTGGGGGTAGAGGATTGGTGTGGGAGGCAGTTAAGACCTGGAAGAGGGGTGCAGGGTCTGGGAGAGGGTTGTGACCTGAGGCAGGAGGGGATTGCATGGGTTTGGATTATGACCAGGGGCAAGGGATTGGGGTGCAGGATCTGGGAGGGGATATAGGTGCAGAGGGTCTGGGTTATATGGGATGGGGGACAGAGTTGGGGGAGGAAGGGATGGGCTGGGGTGCCAGAAGCAGGCTGTAGCCAGCAGGTCCCTCGGCCATGCTCCCTGCCTTTTGCACAGGGCACTGTTTCTCTGAATGCTGAAAGCCCTCAGGGAGGGGCACTTCATGCATTGCCCATCCTGCAAACAGGCAGCTCCCATTGGCCACTATTGACAGTATAATGTCTGTCACACTGGGGTGTGTTTGAATGGTACCATGAGCAACATAAGTTACACCAACAACTGTGATGTGTAGACAAGTCCCCTGATTTAGCAGCCTTAGAAAAATGTTTTGGTGTCCTCCATTTGGGCTTTCAGGATCACATCTCAGTAGCAAAACACATCACATACTGCTTTAATGATTTAAAGGGAGGAAGAGTAGTTGCTTGGCATGTAGTAGGTTAGATGTTGGACACTGATGCCAGTGAACTTTGTATTAGCGAAGTTCTGCTAAAATGTGGCCTTTGCAGTTGAGTCATGGGCCTGGCAACAAACTGCATATGAATTATTTAGCATACAGGTCTTATTACATCCAGTGCAGTGAATCAGATTTCAAATTCTGGGCAGTGATTTACTATAGAATCCTCCATCCTGCCACTTTTGTTTAGATAGAAGATAAAGGGCTAGAGTAGAAGAGGGTTTTTTTTTTTTTTTTTTTTTTTTACTCCAAATGCTACTCTCCACTGTATAATCAAAGACACACACTATACCTTAGATCAGAGGGGTAGCAGTGTTAGTCCGGATCTGCAAAAGTGACAAGAAGTCCTGTGGCACCTTATAGACTAACAGATGTGTTGGAGCATAAGCTTTTGTGGGCAAAGACTGATTCAGTGGGTCTTTGCCCACGAAAACTTATGCTCCAACACTTCGGTTAGTCTATAAGGTGCCTTGGGATGTCTGCACTAGTGCTGGAGAGGTGCTACCCAACTCAGACATTTGTACACTGTGCAAAAGCTAGGCATGCAACTACAACTAAGAAGCCCATCTTAAATGCCAGACCGTAACTTCCCCATGAAGGCTTTTGTTTGAGACTTTAGTCAAGTGATTATGTTAAAACAAGCTCTTACCCTGTGCAGAAGTGGAGATGTTTAATTAAAAGTTACTCCTGCCTTCATTAGTGGGGAATAATTGTAGTATCTAATTATATCACATACAATACTGCTGGAATTTCTTTATACACATTAAAATAAAAGGACTGTGGCCAAAAATTCTAATGTATCTTAAGGGGCATGCACAGGAATTTAAATTTGACCCCTTTAGAAAAGGCATGTTCTGCACCCCTAGCAAGTCATAGGGACAAGAGTAGCTCTCAAATTCCATTGTCACTACAGCCACTGGAGCTGCACCACTAGTGAATTACAGGTCTTGCTCTTGATTCCACACCCAAAAGAAACTATTTCTGGTGATTACATTAGTCAGCAACAGGCAGGACTGCCGAATCATGATGGGGCTGGAGCAACAGGAAATCTTGACTTGGGTAAGAACTGGTTATCACATTTTGCAACATCAAAAATTACAGCAAGGGCGGAGAACTTCTAGCCCACAGGCCGCTCACAATTCATCAAGTTGAGAGAGTTCCTATATGATGGGTGTATGAACAGGTGGAAATAGGTGTCCTGCAATTCTAGAGCTGCAAACAAGTGATGAGGGGGATTACAGAGGTCACAGCCATCATCTTGAACTTGAAACAACAGACACTAAGGCTATATCTAGACTGGCATGATTTTCCGCAAATGTTTTTAAAGAAAAGTTTTTCCGTTAATAGCATTTGTGGAAAAGAGCATCTAGATTGGCACGGATGCTTTTGCGGAAAAGCATCCGGGCCACTCTAGACGCGGTTTTGCGCAAGAAAGGCCCAATCGCCGTTTTTGCCATCAGGGCTTTTTTGTGCAAAACAGTTTTTAGCTGTCTACACTGGCCTTCTTGTGCAAATCCATTTGTGCAAGAGGGCTTTTTCCCGAACAGGAGCATCATAGTATTTGCGCAAGAACACTGATAATCTTACATTAGATCGTCAGTGTTCTTGTGCAAATTCAAGTGGCCACTGTAGACAGCTGGCAAGTTTTTCCGCAAAAGCAGCTGCTTTTGCGGAAAAACTTGCCAGTCTAGCTGCAGCCTAAAATTCTGTCGTCTTTGGGATTAGATATAAATAAGAGTAGAACCTCACCCTCAACCCCTCCCTCCATCTACTTCCTGCCCTCATCACTCCTCTGCCACAGATGGAGAGGGTTACAGTACAGAAATGTGCTCCCCATCTTCTCAACCTCCATGCATTTGGATACTTACAGAGCCCCTCCCCTCACAACCAGACTACTCCCCAAAGCCTCCCTCACTCCAAGTTGTAACCAGCTGAGCCCCAACCACCTTCACCTGGACTTCTCTGCAGCATCCCATTTCCTCTCCAGCTGGAACCCCCAAAGGAACACCTGTGCATCCAAATCCCCCACATTTAAGCTTCCACGTTGCATAGTGTGCACCAATATTACCCAACCCAGAACACTCTCATGCCACACCTGACCCTCCCCCAACACTAACCCCCTCCACATTTGTATCCTGCTGGGTGGAGTCTGCCTGCCTCATACCTGAGTTGGGGTTAGGGCTGGGAGTGAGAGAGACTATCCTTTTTACTTGCTTATATTGTGGCACCTAGTATTGAGGAACAGGACCCTGGGTTGTTTTGAGGGCAGATCCAGCCCTTGTGCTGTGTCAAGGTTGAGTGAATCCTCACTGCCAAGTCTGTGTCTCCCATGGGTAGAAGTTCTAGGGTGATTTCCAACCTTCATGCAACCAGTAGTCTAGCTTCTCCCTGCCAGGCTGGAGCCTGTACATTGACAAAATATGCAGAATTTTGCAGAACCTTAAAAAACTGTGCACATAATTTAATTTTTTTGTGCAGAATTCCCTCAGGAGTACACATTCTCCTTATAAATTAAGCAAAAATTAATTACAACCAAATAAAATATTAAACTAGCACCTAGTATTTCAATAATAGCATACTATGAAGGGTCAATCACATACAACATTGTCACTACAAATAAGTACTGTTTTCAAAAGTATCAGCAATCCTGTCAAAAAATGTCCCCACATTTGACAAATTATTCTCCTCTTCCCTATTTCAGAAACTTCACAATTTAACAATTAAATTGCTTTAAAGAGTACCATGACAAACTAGTCTACTTTGATTCATCTTTATTGTTAACCTGTGTGGCACAGAGTATAAAAATATGTTTTGTACATTCCAAGAAAGATGTCATTAAGTAATTATTTAACATCAGAAAAAGTTAACAGAATATGTTTTGCAAACACAAGGCTTGTCTATGTGATGTGTTAGCACTAGAGGAGTGCGAATTGTAGTACACACTAGTATATGCTGCACTAATTAGCCTGCAGTGACTCTGCCAGCATGGACTAAAGGTTCTCTAGTGAGCATTATTGTAGCTATTTCAAACAATACAACATTAGTGGGCACTAGGAAATTTTTAATGCACATTACAAGGCTTCACATGGGCCAGAGTGGTGCACATCAATGTGCAATAGAGTTTAAATGCCTCTAATGTAGACTAACTCACCATGTAGACAAGCCCTCATTTTAGTAAAGCTATTTCTAACTAATAACCAACCCACTTATCTTGAGGACACTTCTTAGCATTAGAAACTATAATATGACCTAAAATGAGGTGACAAATGAATGGCTAGAAGTCTGACATGTTGTACCATTAGAACATTTTTACACTCACTCTCTCTCTCTCTATAAAATCAATATGTTCTAATTTAATCACTATATCATCAAATAATATGACCTATGTATTAAATATGAAGATGTGCATTAGCACACAATAGGTTACAAATATATACAAATGCAAGATAAAACAGCAGCAGATTTTAAATGTGCACATACTGTAAAAAATATAGCATGTTGAACAATCCAGGTAAAAGACTGACTTTATCCCCTACAAGTCTTCATAGTTCATATACCCAGTCTACCAACATCAACTATATACATGCAAAAGTTAACATTCTGTTTAGAGTTCATAAACCCTTTTAAGGCTTTCCAGGTCTTCTAAAGAAAATTGGTGATTTTGCTTTTTTGACAGAGAGTCAAACAACTCCTGAACCTGCTGTTTTTCATTCTTGCTAAGAAGTGTCAGCACTACCTGAAAAAATATTTTGAATAGTTAGTGCAGATAGGTATAATCTCCTGTTTTTCTGTTAAGTGCTAAATTTAACAATCTTTATACTGAATTGAGTTTTTTACATTTTTACATTTTGAGTTTCTTGACATTGCCAGAGAGAAACTGCATTGAATATATGCTCTTACCTTAAACCTCTCAACTTTACTCAGATAAAGAAGGTGCTGATACACAAGGCCAGGATTTTTTCCAAGTAGATGACATTCCAATGCCTGCATGAAGATCAGAAAGGTATTCCCTTCTAGTTTGTTACTTAGCAGCACTGGCAATTTTTTGGGATCAATAATGGTTAAAAGATCTGCACAGGCAGCTTCATCCTTCTTGGCATTCACTGCATTTATAATCTGACCAAACTCATAGGCATTAGATGGTTCTGAAATGAGTAGTTTTTCAGAGATTTTCAATGGCATACTGTTTTCAGCTGCTTCTTTGGCAACATGGCAATTCAGCACAGCATCGTCTGAGGTATTAGCGTTGCTTTCTTCTTCATTTACCTCATTCACCTTCATAGGAACACAAATCGTTTCAGTTTTGACATATATATTACCTCAAGTTTCATAAATCATCTGACAGTATGTCCTGCACTGATGCCACTAAATTAGAGTTTACCACTTTCCTCATCTTATGGGAAGACTTTTTGGAACAGGATGGCTATTCTCCTTTTTATATTCCACTTTTCCCTTTCCAGAAATTGTATCCTAATATTCATGCATGTTAAAAGGTTGTTTTTCTTAATCTACAGTGCATATTTTATACTTATCATTAGTATGTTGTACCTTTTTCTCAAGGAAAGAGCTGTTAAGTTTTTGGCAGAAACTAAATATACGTTCAATAGCATAATAATTTCAAATATACAGTGAAAGCTTTGTTATCCGGCACGCTTGTTAACCAGAAAACTTGTTAACTGGCATTGCCCCCAGCCACAATACTGTCACATCTTCAGGCACACAGGCCTGACTTCATTTACCATGACTGGCTTAACAATTTTTTATTTAAGAAGTACTGATCATCTTTAACTCAAAATAGAAATGTGAAACCAACTGCCTCACACTATAAAACTACCAATATTAAAAACTTGAGTTTTACTATTATTGTCCATTGGTTTTTCTTAGATTGATGGGACCCTCAGATAACTGGAATGCTCTAATCCCCTGGCGTGCCAGATAACACAGGTTTTACTGTACATACTATCTATTAAATAGTAGATCAAGGGTAGAGCTATATTTTAATAATAGTAAATATCTACTAAAACAAATTTTTATTTTTTCAAAACATGAAAATCATGAAATTGAATTAATACAAATTCAGGGGGTGGTGTTTCTTGAAATGTATATAAAACTTTTCAGGAAAGTTTTCAGGTATGATATAACAATTTTGTGTTCAATCTGCTAGTATTATCCCTCTTCAATAATCTGATTGTGTTCTTTACTTCTTACTATTAGGAGAGGCTTCTTCATCTCATATGTAGTACATTTTGGTTAAAATGAAAAAAAACCAAAACAACCCCTAAATTATGCCAGTTACACAAAGTTACCAAAACCGCTTTGATTTTGATGGGATTTCTGCTTGGGACCACTTGTACAAAGGGCTCCCTAATGGTTTATATTACCGTCTGCAGTTCCAGGTTTATTTTAATAAAAAAGTTATAAAACAATTTTAAAATGAGAGGGCCAAATTCTAATGTCACATACGTTAGATCAATAGCCACATTTCTTGTCATAAAATAAGGAAGAAAGACATATATTCTTACAGGACCACAATCTTTTAGTCACAATGAAATTTCACCATGAAATGACTCATTATTTAACAACAGTGACTCAGTATTCTTTGGGCACCAGAAACTCAGTGTAGTTGTTCTGACCTAGTAATATTACATCACTTGAGTCTTAATACAATATCAAAAAACATTCTCTGATTCTGACATTCATGATTTTGTAGTTTTTTCACCCACACTCTACTTCTCCAGTGCATATTTAGTGTTCCATTTTCCCACCAAACTACCCAAATCTAACTGAAGGTATAGTCTCTGACAAAAACACAGAGGCACAGGGAACTCTTGGATAGTATGGCCTCTTTCTGGTCCCCTAAAAACAACATTTGAAAGAGACCCGAAATGTTGTACTATCAGATATGACAGATATTTTCACAAAACTTTGTTTTGTTTTAAAGGAACATGTCCTCAAATTTAATTCCATCTGAAAGTTTCTTGTTTAGGCCTAGGTCAGTTTACTTCTGCTGGATTTTGGATGTACCATGAAGCATTATAGACTTATTTACAGAGTCTGAAGGGCACCAAACTAGGGATATTAACCAGTAAGCATACCAGTGAGCATGAGGCCAGTTAACTGGGCCTTGTTGGTGAATTTTGGAGCCAGTCATGCTGGGCCAGTGCAGCCACAGTGACAAGGGGCTGGCAGGCTGAGCAGCAGGACCCTATGGCCAGGTAGTAGGCCAGGTGACAGGCCCTAATTTAAAATGGTTAACCAGTTAAGTGCTAGTATTAAATCGGTTAATCATTTTAACATCCCTACACCAAACACATACCACATTTAATATGTGAGTATACTAGAATGTTTTTAAAAACTAGCAAACACATGAATAAACACATCTACTATATGAAAGTATTATTAGCTCAAAATATCTGCAAACAATACAGAAGAAAACCCTATTTTAAACTTAAGTGTGTGATTTCAATATTGCCTGCTCTGCAAAAGAATGGAAATACCTCTTGTATTTTGATTGTCTTTCTTTGCTTCTGTTGGTTATTGGTTCCAGCATCATTTTTAAGGTTAAGCAACGGGGTGATCTCTTGTAGTTCCCTCTTTGCTTCAGCCACATTTGGATCTATTATAAGTACTTTGCTAAGATCATCAACACTGGCTTGGTAATTCTGAAAGTCAAAATGGGAAAAATAAGTTTTTTAATAAAATAAAGAACGCTTACTTACCTCATAACTGTGATTCTTCGATATGTGTTGCTCACGTCCATTCCAATTAGGTGCGTGCGCGCAGAATGCATGTGTCGTCGGAAGCTTTTCCCTCAGCAGTACCCTTAGGGCCAGCGGGGAGCCCCCTGGAGTGGCGCTGGTATATCGGCCCATAGATACCCCTGCTGGCCCCCTCACCTACTCAGTTCCTTCTTACCAGAATACTCCGGAGAAAGGGCGGCGGGTGGGGATTTGGAATGAACATGATCAACACATCTTGAAGAATCACAGTTACGAGGTAAGTAACCGTTCTTTCTTCTTCAAGTGATTGCTCATGTGCATTCCAATTAGGTGACTCCAAAGCAGAACCTAGGGAGGAGGGACGGATGTTGAAGCTACAGAGCAGTGGAGGACTGCCCTGCCCAGGGCAGCGTCTTCCCTGGCTTGATGCATTAGTGTGTAGTGATTGGCAAAGGTATGGACAGAGGACCATGTTGCGGCTCTGCAGATGTCCAGGATGGGAACCTGCGCCATGAAAGCAGTGGAGGCTGCCACAGCTCTCGTGGAGTGTTCTGTAAGGGGTGGAGCTGGTACCCCCGCTAAGGCACAGCACTCCTTGATACAAGCAGTTATCCAGGAGGAGATCTGCTGGGAGGACACGGGTTGACCCCTCGCCCGTTCGGTGATGGCCACAAAGAGTTGCGGTGACTTCCTGAATAGTTTTGACCTGTCTAAATAAACGGCTAATGCCCTACGCACATCTGAAGTGTGTAAAGTCTGTTCTTTCCCAGATACATGCGGCTTGGGGTAAGACTGGCAGGAAAATATCCTGGGAGGTGTGAAAGAAGACACCACCTTGGGCAGAAAAGCTGGGTGGGGGCAGAGCCTAACCTGGTCTTTGAAAAACACCGTGTAGGGGGGATCTGAGGTGAGTTCCCTGAGTTCAGATACCCTCCTGGCAGATGTGAGTGCCACCAGGAGAGACACCTTATAAGACAGGTATAGAAGTGAACATGTCACTAAAGGTCAAACGGGGGGGGTCCCATAAGTTTGGAAAGGACCAGGTTTAGGTCCCACTGGGGGACGGGCTGGCAGACATGTGGGTAGAGCCTGTCCAACCCTTTCAGAAACCTGTTGACCACTGGGTTGGCAAACAGAGTTTTCCGCCCTTCCCCCAGGTGGAAGGCCGAAATGGCCGCTAAGTGAACCTTGATGGAGGAGGAAGAGAGGTCCTGGAGACTGAGGTCCAACGGGTAATCTAGGATCAAGGGGTTTGCAGCTCACCTTGGGTGTACCCCTTTCTGGGCAGCCCAGATAGAGAACTGTTTCCACTTAGCCAGGTATGTGGTCCTAGTGGAGTGCTTCCTGCTACCTGGACCCATTCTGAGCACTGAACTTCC
This sequence comes from Apalone spinifera, assembly GCA_030068395.1. Classification (NCBI taxonomy): domain Eukaryota; kingdom Metazoa; phylum Chordata; order Testudines; family Trionychidae; genus Apalone; species Apalone spinifera. The sequence goes on from CM057846.1 coordinate 32,472,406, forward strand.
TTGGCCGTTAGCCACGGAGCTTCCATGCTGTCAAATGCAGCAAGTGCAGGTCCAAGTCCTGAGTAATCAGGTCCGGGAGCAACGGGAGGGTCATGGGTCTCTCACATGACAGGTTGAGGAGGGTTGAGAACCAGTGCTGCCTGGGCCATGCTGGGGTGATTAAAATCAGAGACGCCCTGAACTCTCACACCGTCAATAAGACCTTGTGGACTAGCGGGAGTGGTGAGAAGGTATTTAGTAGGCCCTGTGGCCAGGAGAGAAGGAGAGCATCTCCCAGTGAGCCCTGTCCCTGTCCCATGAGGGAGTAGAATCGGTGGCACTTCCTGTTCTGTCCTGTGGTGAAGAGGTCCAGATGGGGAGACCCCCATGCATGACAGATAGATTGGGCTACATCCCACCTCAATGACCATTCATATCCTGCAAAGGATCTGCTCAGTTTGTCCACCAGGACATTTTGGGAGCCTGGGAGGTACGAGGCCATCAGGTGGATATCCGCCCCGATGCAAAGTTCCCACAGGTTAACTGCTTCCAAGCACAGGCGAGGGGAACAGGCTCTGTCTTGCTTGTTTACATATGCCACCACTGTCCTGTTGTCTGATAGGATGAGGACAGACTTGCCCCTGAGGTGGGGAAGGAAAACCGTACAAGCCAGTCGGACTGCCCGAATGTTGATATGCAGGGAGATCTCATCCGCAGACCACATACCTTGCGTGTGAAGGTCTCCTAAGTGGGTTCCTCAGCCAGCATCCAACGCGTCTGTGACAAGGCGGGGAGATGGTACCGGCCTGGAAAATGGTACCCATGTGGCGACCTCTGCCTGGTTGATTCACCAGTTCAGCGCAAGAAAGATGGGGGCGGGGACCATCACCACCCTGTCCCATGAATGGACGACTGGGTTGTGGACTCGCGATAGCCACATCTGTAGCAGGTGCATACGCAGCTTGGTGTGTTGCACTACATAAGTGCAGGCGGCCATGAGACCCAGGAGGTACATGCAAGTCCGGGTGGTGGTCACTGGAAAATTCTGGAGTTCCCTGACTGCCGCCTCTATTGTGAGAAACCGAGAATTGGGTTGGGAGGCTCTTGCCAAGGTAGAGTCCAGGGTGACTCCCACAAACTCTATTATCGGAACGGGCGTTAGGGTTGACTTGTCCAAGTTTAACAAAAGACCTAGATCGTCGAAAAGTGCGTGCACTATGGTGATATGGGTTCGCACGTGCGACTCGAGTCCCCCCTCAGGAGCCAGTCATCTAGGTAGGGGAACACCTGGATACCCCTTTTCCTGAGCGCAGCGGCTACCACCGCCATACATTTGGTGAAGACCCGAGGGGCTGTGGAAATACCAAATGGGAGGGCCGTGAATTGGTAGTGGTCCGGGCCCACAGTAAATCTGAGGAATCTGCGGTGGTGGAGAGCGATGGAAATTGAAAGTAAGCGTCTTTTAAAGTCGAGGGCAGCGTGCCAGTCTCCGGGGGCTAGTGAGGGAATTAGTGATGCTAATGTTACCATTGTGAATTTTGCTTTGGCGATGAAGGAGTTGAGGGCCCTTAGGTCAAGGATGGGACGCAGGCCGTCTTTGGCCTTTGGGACCAGAAAGTAATGGGAATAGAATCCCTTCCCCTGAAACTCAGGGGGAACACGTTCTATTGCCCCTATCGTAAGGAGATGTTAGACCTCCTCTTGAAGCAGAGGCTCGTGAGAGGGGTCCCTGAAAAGGGATGGGGTAGAGGGTTGGGAAGGAGGAGGGGAGTGGAAAGGGATTACATAACCTCTTTCCACTATCTCGAGCACTCAGCGGTCCGAAGTAAAAGACCTCCAGGCTGGGGTAAAGTGGGATAAATGGTCCCGGAAGAGAAATGGGGAGACTGGAAAATTGCCCGCGTAGGTCTTGTCAAAACCCCTGACGTGGACCGGAGGGTTTGTTGGGGGGGCCCTTGGTTATGATCTGGGGTCAGGAGAGGGCGGCGCCTATTGTTCCTGCCATTACCACTTCTGCTTCTACGGCGGGAGAAGTCGGTATGTGGACCCTGTTGAGGTGCTCTAGGAATGTTCCTAATGGGGAAGGAGCGCCTCTGGGTAGCCAAGGTGGGCATGCCCAATGATTTAGGGTAGCACGAGTTTCTTTCAGGCCATGGGGCCTCTGATCAGTTGGCTCACAGAAGAGCAGGGGGCCTTCAAAAGGGAGGTCTTGTATGGTGTTCTGAAGCTCTGGGGGAACCCCAGAACCCTGGAGCCAGGAACTGCGGAATAAGACCACCCTGGAGGCCATTACTCAGGTAGCAGCATCTGCCACATCTAAAGCTGCCTGGAGAGCTGCCCTGGAAATCGCTCTACCCTCTTTGTGGAGAGCTTTGAATTCGGCATGGAAATCTCGGGGAAGCAGGTCCATGAACTTGTCCATAGAGGCCCAGGTGTTAAAAGCATACCGTGACAAGAGGACCTGTTGGTTTGCAATGCAGTACTGGATACCGCTGAATGCATAGACTTTCTGGCATAGCAGGTCAGTTTTCTTGGCCTCCCTGTTCTTAGGGACAACAGCGGGCTGACCTTGCCTCTCCTCTTTGGTTCATGGCTTGCACTAAGAGAGAGCCTAGTGGAGGGTGGGAAAAAAGATGCTCATTGCCTGGGGGACAAAGTATCTCCTTTCAGCCCGCTTATCCATAGGGGGGGATGTATGTGGGAGTCTGCCTCAAGACTTTGGAGATCTTGGCCACCGTTTTGTTAATCGGGAGGGCCACTCTAGAGGGGGCGTCTGCGTAGAAGATGTCCACCGTGGGATCGGAGTCATCAGACACCCTATCCGTCTGGTCTCCCAAACTTTGGGCCAGATGTCAGAGGAGGTCCAGGTGGGCTCTGGTGTCCATAGAGGCCATGGATGTTCCAGGGTCTCCCAGAGCCTCATCAAGGGAGAAAGATGATGATCCCTTTCTGTCTTCTCCGACAGATATTCCCAAAAGCACCGGATCCCGTGGTGTGCCAGCAGACAAGGGTGAGGGAGGTTGGCTCACTGGAGCCGCACTCCCCGAAGGACCTGGTGACTGCTGGCCGTGGGGCAATGACTGGCCAGAAGTTGGTGATCTGACCAATGGGGTCGCCGAAGGAGGGACCCGAGGACCCAATGCAACTGAAGCCGACCTAGAAGGGGTGTTTCCCTGGGCCTGGTGATATGCCCAAGGAGTCCAGAAGGGCCACTGGGACGGAGGTTGAGGAGGCCATGATTGCTGGAGCACCGGTACTGGGACTGGTTGTGTCCATTGCTGCTGGTATGGACGAGGCGGACTATGGTGCTGGGAGCGGTGCCGCAACTGAGACCGGGAGCCCCGAGAAGACAAGGTGGATTCCGCTTCAGAGTCAGACGTATACTCTGAGGTGGGCCAGGGAGGAGCTGACACAGGCACCTGCGGAGCAGCTGCATGCCTAGCCACAGATCCCAGCTTCCCACGGTGCCGAGATGGAGGTAGTGGCATGGCGGTATTGATGTCCGGTGCAGAGGTAGATGCCGGAACAGTGTGAGCCAGTGCCGCAGCATGGTACCACCGTGTATCCAGTGCCGCATCCTGATGTGGCACCATGGGTAAGGGTGTGCCGCTGATCGGTGCCGTGAGCGGTGCTGGTGGAGCCAGGAGGGAGGGGCAGTGGGCCTGGGTCTGCAGTGCCGTGGTCTCAGATTGTTTCGACTGCCAGTGCCGGGACGTCCCATGTTGCCTGGAGCGTGCTGGAGTGAGGGGCGGTGAGGGGGAAGAGTCTATAAGCACCCTTGCTGCTTCTAAGGCCTCCGGTGTGGAGGGTTCAGGGAAGTCCTCCAATGGGCTCGACTCCCTATGCTGGGAGGAAGGTCTGCCCGACCTGGAAGGTCCAGGCTCCAGACTTGCTGGTGCTGCGTGCCCCACTGGAGGGTGCACAGAGGGCACATGTCTAGCAGGAGACCATCCCCTGTTGGGCCTCCTCTTCTTCTGTGGTGCCAGAGACTGAGACCGGTGTCAAGTTCTCTGCGGTGCTGGTCAGGCATGGTGCAGGGGGGAGTCCCACACTGACACTAGTGCGCTTCGAGGACCTGGTGCCGACTTTGACACCGGTACCGGCCGGAGAGCCACCTCCATAAGGATGATCTTAAGATGTGACTCTCTCGCGCGTTTCGTGTGTGGCTTAAATGCCTTGCAGATTTTGCAGGCTTCCATGAGGTGCATCTCCCCCAATCACTTTAAACATGAGGAATGAGGGTCGCCACGGGGCTCAGGCTTGTGGCACTTTTTGCAGGATTTAAAGCCTTGCGGGCCAGGCATGCCCTGCCGCGGGTGCACAGCGCGCCACGGTAGGGAACAGCAACAAAAACAACAAATGAGTCTTTAACTTAACTGAAGGTACTTAAGCTAACTGAAGAAACAAAGAACAATACTGAAGACAACTATAGCTAGACGAGCTGAGGGTTGTTCCAGCGACTGTCACAGCGGTAAGAAGGAACTGAGTGGATGAGGGGGCCAGCAGGGATATATATGGGCCGATATACTGGCGCCACTCCAGGGGGCTCCCTGCCGGGCCTAAGGGTACTGCTGAGGGAAAAACTTCTGACAACGCATGCACACACCTAATTGGAATGCACATGAGCAATCACTCAAAGAATTATAGATGCCCTAGTAGAATTAGCTAACTGCTACACTCCCGTTCACAATTATTCAGAAAAAATGCTGGGATACTGACTGCAGATGAGTAGAAAGAATCTAGATTTAGATTCAAAATGTATAATATTGCTAAAGAAAAAAAAGCTAGGAATATGTTCACTATTCCTTTAAACTAATGTTATGCAGCTAAATATTTATAGATGTAAATATCCAATTTGTGAATATTTTGCTTTCAGAAAATCCACTCCCCATTAGCAAATGAATTATTAAATAATGTTATGTATATTTGTATTTCTAATTTGCTGTCATGATGGTAATTAATGTCATGCCATTTTCAAGATTAATATAATATAGGTTCATACTTAATATATTAATTCTGAAAATATACTTAGCTTTAAACAGATATTTTAAAAAACACACAAGTTATATGTGCCAAAAAAGCTAGAGGCTACAGCTTCATAATCCAGAAACAGCTAGACACAAAGAGCTAGATTCTCAAAGAAATTTCAACATGGTGATGCTGAGCATTACCATGCCCAACTTTTTAGTGCCTAGAAATTCACTAGGGTTCACAAATCTGGAGTTGTGTAGTGTGTCTAGGCACCAAATGAATGAGAGACAGATATACACCTTAGAATGGGATCCACAAAAGCCAGCATATTAGGATGCTTTTCACCTAAGCTATAGGAAATAGCAAGATGAGGGGTGTAAGGGTAGTGGCAGATTTAGAGTTAGTGGGGCCCTGTGCTCAGCTTCGTTTTTGCCCCTCCCCCCAGGGACACAGCCAAGAAAAAGAACATTCACTCTTCCTGCCCCTACCATTTTTCATTCTTTTTTCTTCATCCTCTTCCTATAAGTAATAAGTAGTAAATAAAAATGAAGTGAAGTACCTTGATGGTTTTTGTAGTCTAACTTTTTTTCCACAGACCACTTGAAAACTGCTGAGGGTCTTGGTGAACCACTTAATGATCTTTCCAAATATTGTTTGTACCATGACCCAACTATTGCAAAGTGCTTTGGAGAGCTTTATAAAAAAAAAAACCATAACAACCTTTCCCCTCAGTCCACCTGAATGGAGTTCTCAGAACACAATTTGAGAACTTCTGGTCTAGATGAAAGCTTGCATTTGCATTAAGCTAACATGAAAAATATGTAAAAAGATGTACAGATGACAAATAAATGGAAAAATAAAAATTAACTTACTCTGAAGAAACTTATTCAATTTAAAAAAATATTCACATAGCTTTCTTTCAACATTTTTTCTTTACAAAATATTACTTATGATGACTTAAAGATATTGTAAAGAGGCACTTTCAATTGTCAATATTTCTGAATGTGTCAAATGTTCCTGACTCATCGTATTTCGCAAATAATTTAAACTCATTTCAATACAGAAAAAGAATGTTCACCAGAAGCATTTGTGACAGGTATTGTTAAAAATATTTTCAGAATGGTTTCTGCATTTGGAAAGATTGCCTGCAACCAGTCATGTACAAGTCTATACAAATCATTTAGTGATCTGGAAGTACAACCTCATCGTTTTTGATAAAATGAATGAAATAGTTCACTTCATCTTCAAAAACATTTGTGTGTATGTTCTCTCTAGAGATTCACCTCTCCTCTGCAATTGCACTATTATTGCACTGACGGTCTCAATGATGATCTTCTCTTTCCTTTTTAAATTGATTTCATTGTCTCTTGTTTTTCATTGAAAAATAATTTCCTGGGGTTTTTTACAGTTCTCATCAGATGTATATCAGAAGAATCTATATTTCCTATTAATGTTAGTGCTTTTGCTTCCACGGAACTATAGCCATTTCGAACTTCCATGACAAAACTTGTAACTGAGGCTAACAATTGTGCAGCAGTCAATACATTTGTATTAACTTTTTTCCAGTGATTTGCTGATGGCATTAATTCTTGGAAGTAAATGGCTCCACAAAACAGTAAAAACAGCAATAGCATACCATTTCAAACTTTTCTGCTAAGGATATTATTTCAGTTTTGCACGTGGTTTTTCAGAGTTTGATGTGGTAATGTCTAATAAGGTTCTCTTTATAACATCATAGTTCATTTTCAAAGCCAAAACAACATCTGCATAAGTAGACCACCTAGTATCAAAAATTCTTTTCATTATCAAATGTTTTCAATTTGCCTGCTCCAAGCTTAATCGTAGCATATTCCACCGATGTGTGGGGGAGAAAAAAAAGCATGCATGTTTTGAAAGAAGTCAAAAAAATGTTTTGCTTCATAAGATGTGGCTGCAGTGTTGCAAATTAAATTCATGGAATGGCTGGAACATGGTATGAATAAAGCAGAGGAATTTGCTTTGTTCAGTCTTTCCTGTAGACCTAAATATTTTCCTGCCATATTTGTGGTGTTATCAAAGCACTGCCCACAACAATTTTTGATGTCCAAACCTAAATTTACAATGATTTCCAAAACTCTTGTTTCTAGACATTCAGAAGTCTGGGATTTTAGTGGAACAAAACAAAGGAAACACTCTACAATTTCACCATTTCAATATTAATCTTAAAATTAATGTTAATTGGTCTACATGACTCTCAATCTGGTGTTGAATCGATCATTATGGAATAGTACTTGGCACCCTTTACTTCTTCAGTGAATTGGTTTCTGAGCTGTTCTGCCATTATGGTAATGAATTCATTGTAGGTTTGGTGCATTAAAAAGTTGGTTTTCCCTGAGTGACAATACAGATAATTTTTCAAATGTTCATTCAGAAAACTGTCAAATTCACTAAGATATTCAAGGCAAGTTAAAAAATTACCTTTTCAATTTGACACTGATGGCTCATTGTTTCCTCTTGGAGGTAGTCCCAAAGAAGACAGCAGTTTCACTCTGGCAACAACACATCTCAGTACTTTCCTCCAAACTGAGCCAATAACACAGACAATTTACATCTTTGGAAGTTTCATAATCAGCAATGTCTCTTGCAACATTTCTCCAGTTAGAGTGCCCATCATCAAATGTTTGTGTTCCTTTACTATGGTCAAGGAATAATTTGCAAACATAATAGTAGACTTCCTTGCTGGTTTCCAGAGGGAAAAAAATCAACCAGTTACTCATTTCTATGGTCCAATTTTTCTTCATCCTCAGAAAATGGGACACATGAAGACCTCTAAATTGCTTTCATCCTCCAACATTATACGCTTTTCTCAAATTTTCCATATTACCTATGTTTTTTGGTTAATTCACTCAGAATTATCATGTCCAATGAAACAGATTTTGGCCATAATGCAATGCCTTCAGGGTAGGCTTCTTCCATTACTTTGACAAAATTGCCATTATTTGTAGTTCCATTGCCACTTCATAGTCCACTTGTTCAACTTTTGCAGTCATCATGGTATCCCCACCACTCGGCAAGTGATCAGATAAGTGAGATGCTTCCTTGCCCATACTTTTTGATGAATGTTCTCTATTCCAGTGGTCCCCAACCTTTCGGTGCTGCTGGGCACTCGGGGGTGGGACCACTCACGCGCCGGGCACCTGGGGGAGGGCCGCACACACGCCCGGGAGTGGGACCACCCATATGCCCGGTGCCGGCGCCACCCATGCACTGCACTCCTGCGGCCAGCACCGGTCCTGTGCCACACGCCCAGGGGTGAGGCTGCCCATACACCATGCGCCCGGGGCCAGTGCTGCTCCTGTGCCGCACGCCCAGGGGCGGGGCCACCCATACGCCGTGCAACCGGGGCCGGAACAGCCTATGTGCTGCATGCCCAGGGCCGGTGCCACTCCTGTGCTGCGTGCCCAGGAGCTGGCAGCGCCTATGTGCCGCATGCCTGGGGCCGGCGCCGCTCCTGTGCTGCGTGCCCAGGGGCGGGGATGCCCATACACCGCGCACCCAGGAGCCGGCAGCGCCCATGCGCCGCGTCATGCGCGCGGGGTCGGCCCCGATCACTCGGCGGGCGCACAGTAATGGCCCGCGGGCACCACGTTGGGGACCACTGCTCTATTCAATACTTCAAGATTTTTAAAATAAGATGACAAACTGTCTTTCTGCTTCACTTTGTCTTTTTGCTTCTTCTTCCTTTTTGCATTTTTGACTGCCAGACTCATAGTATCGCTTCATTATTGCTAAAAAAATTGACCTTGATTTTTAGGCAGATTAAAAATATCTGAAAGAGGAGAGGTGTAGCTATGGGTGGGCCTGAATGGGCCATGGTCTGGACCACCCATTCCCTAATTTGGTTTAACACCAGTAGCACTGGACCATTTTTAATAGTTGAGTGCTGAAAGCCAGTCCATCTCTCCTAGGTGCAGGTCCAGACCTGGGTGCAGGCCACAGACACAGGAACTAAGGGATCAGGAAGGGCTGCTGAAAGAATAACCAAGCCCCATGGCAAGGTGTGTGTGGGGCAGATCTGGGTCCCCAGGAGGGCAGGGCCTCAGGTGGAAGGGGTGGAACTGGAGGCTCAGTGCAGGAGCAGATCCGCCATGGTGGGGCTGGAGAAGACCAACAGAGAAGATACAAAGGTCTCCATGGCTGCGTGGGACAGCTTCAGGCGCCCCCAGTGACTCTGCACTGGCCAGCCTGGAGAAGTGGGCACAGAGCCACATGTGCTCCACCTGAAGGCAAGGGGGGCCTCAGTTCCATCGGCCAACTGAGCACCCCCCGCCCTGGCACTCCATCCCCAGGCCGCTCTCCCTTTCACTGGTGGCAGTCATAAGGAAAAGGCGAGTGTTAATAATGGGGGAGTCAATCATTAGAAACATAGATAGCAAGGTTTGTGATGACCGGGAGAACTGTGTGGTGACTTGCCTGCCTGGCATGAAGGTTGCAGATCTCTTGAGACAGATAGATAGCGTTATGTATAGTGCTGGGAAGGAACCGGTGGTCGTGGTAAATGTAGGTACCAATGACATAGGGAAGGATAGGAGAGAGGTTCTGGAGGCCAAATTTAGGCATCTAGGAAAGAGACTGAAATCCAGGACCTGTATGGTAGCATTCTCTGAAATGCTTCCAGTTTCACATGCAGGGCCAGGTAGGAAGGTAGAGCTTCAGAGTCTCAATGTGTGGATGATATGATGGTGTAGAGAGAAGGGGGTTTAGATTTATTAGGAACTGCGAAACTTTTGGGATAGGGGAAGCCTATGCAGGAAAGATGGGCTCCACCTAAACCAAAATGGAACCAGACTACTGGCACTTTGTAGAACAGTTTTTAAACTATCTTTTTAATGTTAATCATAGAATCATAGAATACTAGGACTGGAAGGGACTTCGAGAGGTCATC
>CM057846.1:32482379-32499345 GCA_030068395.1 Apalone spinifera
ATTTAATGTTGGTAAATGTAAAGTAATGCACATTGGAAAAAATAATCCAAACTACACATACAATATGATGGGAACTAATTTGGCTACAACTACTCAAGAAAGAGATCTTGGAGTAATTGTGGATAGTTCTCTGAAAACATCTACTCAGTGTGAAGTGGCAGTCAAAAAAGCAAATAGAATGTTAGGAATTCTAACAAAAAAGGGATAGAGAATAAGACAGAGAATATTTTATTGCCTCTATATAAAACCATGGTATAGAATCATAGAATACTAGGACTAGAAGGGACTTCGAGAGATCCCTGGCCGGTCTTATGTTCAGCTAACAGCAGCGCAACATTACAGGGACTGGAGGACTCAGGAGGAGGGGGCAGCACAGCCACACAGCCAGCTGCTGCAGAGAAGCAGTGCTTTCCTGCTTCAAAGTACGGCTTTTTCCTGTCAGCTATGCAGCTTGCAGGCTCTCTATCCCCTGTACTCCTCCCCAGACAGCCTAGGCCTGCTGCCCTCTCCACCCTGCAGGCAGCCACCACTCACCACGTGGTGGCCAGCAGCATGAACATGGGCTTGAAAACTTCGAAGCAGCAGTGGGTAGTGCTCCCCTGTGAGGGTGGGGGGTGCTGGACCGCCTGGCCTTTGGGGCCCCATGTCGTCGGGTGTGTGGTGGGGGGAGAGGAGAGACGCTAGGGTTTCATTGTAAATCTGCCCCTGTGCGGGGGTGCTAGATTGCACCTCTCTCTCTGAGATAGGCACCTAAGGCCAGGCTCCAAAAAGTGCCTGTCTTCCCAGATTTCCCTCTGCTCAGGATTCTCAGCTGCAAATCCTCTAGTGGAATTAGACACCTACACTGTTTTGATGAGGGCAAGGAAGACCTGCTTCTTAACTGTTAGTCCAGTGGTTAGGGAACTCACCTGGGATATGAGAGACGTCCATTTCAAGCTCCCTCTCTACCTGAAGTGGAGGAGGGATTTGAGCAGGTATCTCTACCTCTCAGGGGAGTGCCCAAAGTACTGGACTATGGGCTATTTTTATCTAGGGCTCCCTCAGTTTCTCGTGTTGTAGCTGTTCTACTATATAAATAATACAAACATTGTTAGGGGAAGAGAGCATGAGAATGATACTGACTCCCTGCTTCATCAATTTTCAGTTATTCATCCACAGTGGAACAGCTTCAACAGGAGATACAGACAGTGCCCAGGAATGGTAGCAGGCAGGCTTCCTCAGTTTTTCCTGGTGAAGCTGTTCCACTGTGGATAAATAACCAAAAGTCAGTGAAGCAGAGAGACTGGATCCTGGATTTCCCACCTCTGAGATGAGTGCTCTAACCATTAAACTACAGAGTAATTCAACAAAAGAATTGAGAGCATTCCCCTGCTACCACTTCTCAGAGATGAGTAGTGATAGGAACGCTAAACAGCCCACAAGACAGGCTTCTGACACTTCCACTCCAAGTGGGGCTGGGACTATGATATAGGGGTAGGTCACTGGGAGTCCTGTAATGCCACATGCCTAGAACCCTGGTTTGCCTTGATGTAGTCTATCTTGCTTATGGGTAGGGATTTGACATTGAACAGAATAGCCATTGTATGGACTCTATACATATTCTTAAATATGCAGCAAGCAGCCGATACTATGTGCTAATAATAAATTACCTTGTATGTTCCAGTCTGCCTGGTCATTGGAGTCACAAGACACACAGAAATAGATGTTGATGCACCTAAGAACATGTTCATGCTCTAGCTGTACTTTTCCAGTACAGAACTGTTTTTCTTTCATACACTTCTCCTTTTTTCACCCTTTCAATCTGAACAATTAAATCTTCCAAAATCTTCAAGTGTCCCATTCAAATTTTTTAAATTTAAATTGAGCTTCTTTCCCTCTTCCCCATTCATAGCAAAAGGTTCTCCACTCAAATACATCCACATGTACCTCATTAAATTTCACTTCATCTTCGATATTTCCTCTTCAAATATTTATAAAACAATTTATATTTCTTATTTTATTTCCTTCCTTTTGTATCTTTAGATATTTAATTATTTCCTTTTAAACCAATCTCTCCAAATCTGAGATCAATTCTATTGTTTTCTTCTGTTTTTCTTTTGTTATTTATAATTATTGGAGTTGGCATCACTGCGATGTCTTATCCAAAGAGAAATCAGGTTACTGGCACTGAGAGCTCTCCAGCTCATGTCACAACCTCAAGGAAGAGTTAAGCATACCAATTCACTTGTTAGAACAGAACAAAGGGGGATGTTATTACACTGCATACACAAAATATTACATTTGCTTCGGATGCATGAAAGTTAGTGAAATGATGTTGTTATCTTCGCCAGTTTCTGTGATTGCTCTTTGTGCTCAATCAAACTTCGATCAAAGCTGTGTTAGGATAAAAATTTATTTGATGTGAAAACTTCCTGAAAACCACTGGATGTAACCTGTATTGTTTTCACTTATCCATCTCTGTTAAAGAAATAGCTGGCAATATCATTATGCATATCACAGTAATTGATTTACTTGTGTATGCATAGAAAGTAAAATATGAATTTCAAAGCAATTGGTCCTTGATGTGGTGACCCAAGATCAAAATGCATTCTTCGTCACAGGAAGTGTCATGTTGTGAGTGACTGAATCAGCTTGACTGATTTTTGGGGAAGACAGCTATAAAAATATGCCTTGGGAATGATCCTTTATCTCTGGACTGAATAATTTTAACAAGGTGGAATTCTGAGCAACTAGACAGAGATCCCTAGATCCATCCTGGGAAACCCTGACACACTATTGGAAATCAGCAATTTACTAACTCTGCTATTGTACTAGACTTACAAACTTTGTTTAATATGTAATGTATTTTACTTGCTTTAACATCGCTAACCTTTCTTTTTCTTAACTAATAAATCTTTAGATTACTAAAGAAACTGGCTTCACCATTGTTTTTCATGGGCTCTGAAGGTAAGTGATTGACCCTTTGTAGAAAGAAATAACTGAATCTGTGCCAAAAAAATACTAAAATAAAAAATTATCATTAAGTCCAGTTTGTCTGAGTAGTCAGAGAGAAGCTGATATGCCTAAGGGGACTGTCTATGGTTCTATGGTAAGCTAGTATAGTGATCCAGGAACACACATTTGTTGCTGTTTGGTTTCTAATTGTATCTAATTATAGGGTATACGACAAGTTTGGGTGTGTCTGCCCTGTTTTCTGACAGTATGACCCATTCTGAATACTGTGACACATAATCCTAGGAAACGTGTACGTGTTAGTCCACCCGTGTTCTGAGATCTGTCATAAACATAAATACGTAAAGTATATTTCCACTAATATCTTCAATAAAAAAGCAAATATTTTTTCTAGAATATGTAGATTCATAGACTTTAAGGTCAGAAGGGACCATTATGATCATCTAGTCTGACCCCCTGTACAATACAGGCCACAGAATCTCACCCACCCACTCCTAGAATAATCCTCTCACTTATATCTCAGATATTGAAGCCTTCAAATAGTTTGAAGACTCCAAGATGCAGAGAATCCTCCAGCTGTGATCTGTACCCCATGCTACAGAGGAAGGCGAAAAACTTCCAGAGCCTCTGCCAATCTACCCTGGAGGAAAATTCCTTCCCGACCCCAAATATGGCGATCAGCTAAACCCTGAGCATGTAGGCAAGACTCACCAGCCAGACACCCAGATAGTTCTCTATAGTAACCCCTATAATCCCTCCATTGACCTATTTACCACTGATAATGAATGGTCAATTAGTTACCAAGATCATGTTATCTCATCAAACCATCCCCTTCATAAACCCATCTAGTTTAATCTTGTAAAAACAGGGAGAAATTTCTTAGATTCTTGTATTTCTTCCTTTAATGATCTTTGGCTACCTGTTTGGCTGGTTAAATCATGATCAGGTTTCACTGTCACATATATTAATTTCTATGGACTACAATGATTCAAAGAGGTCAGTTATAGCTCTTCAATTACAGGTTACTTAACAGAGTTAAGGAAAACCTTTAACACAAAAGTTTCAGAGGGGAAGCCGAGTTACCTGTAACAGGAAAAACTTTAAAAATAGCAAATAATTTAGTAGCACTTTAAAGACTAACAAAACATATAGATGGTATCATGAGCTTTCGTAGGCACAGCCCACAGCCGGTCATCTGAAGAAGTGAGCAATGCCCAGAAAATCTCAGGATACCTTTAACACAAAGCAATAGTTTTCCTCCCACTAGTTTTGCAGAAAGACAAAATTTTAATTTTTTATCTGCTGTAGTTTTGCAGATTTTTTTAAATAAGGGATTTAATTTGGCAACATGGCCACGAAAGCCTACATTTAGAAATCATAATAAAATATGAAGGCAACTAAAGGGGGGGAGGGAAGGAGTACAGTTTACTGTATTACTGTACTTGGTTTCAAGCCATTCCTTACCTGTATGCTCAGCAGTTCTTATTGTTACATTAGGGAGACCTCAGCCAGGGAAGGAGTTTGTATTAGTATAGAAAAAAAAAGAATCTTTTTAAACTCAATTCCAGTTAACCAAAACTGAGTTACTTCCTGACATTACTGCATGCATGAATCAATTACACAAAACTTATTCAAATGATTGTTATAGACTCAAAATATTTGTGCAGTGCTTTACTTTTGCCAAGTGCTTTACCAAAATTAATAATCAACATACTATACCTCTCTTGTATTTGTATAATCACTGTAACTATTTTAATATTTAAAAATATTTAGGAATACCTGTCTCAATCTTTTTTCTTACCTGTAGTCCTTTGTATGCTAGAGCTCTTCTATAAAAAGCTTTGATGTTAGAGTTTTCTATGTGAAGAACATGATCACAATCCTGTTTAGCCTCTTCATATTGATACAATTTTAAGTAACAGAGAGCCCTAAAATAATACAAGAAAATACAGTTCAGTTTAAGGGAATTGTAATGTGCTGCAGTGCCTACAGTTTCTTATTCTAAAAGGTTAATTTTGTTGGTTGTTAGAATTAAGCATAACTTTTTTTAAAAATGGATTTTTTCAAAAATGCTTATACTATAAGTTATCACAGCACTGGATTTATAATATTTTCACATGGCCAATTCCTGCAATATTTTCTCAAGCAAAACTCAATGAGACTTTCACAGCTAAATTAAACACAGGGATAAGTGTTTGCAGTAACGAATGTCTATGTCACTATAATACACCTAAATACTGCAATGGGACGTCAGTTAAATAATGGCTAAGGAAAAACAGAGGGCCACCTAGTAAATCATTACCACTACTTTCTGCAGCATTTTGCAGCTAGTTATTACTTGGAGGTCTCACATCTAAATACTCTCCCAGTAAAATCCTTATTAATTTGTGGGAGCTGATAGGATTACAGCTATTTGGAACCAATGAACATACCAGAGCCAAGTGAACCAGAGCTGCCAAGGCAATGGAGCTCCCTAGGACCAAGAATGTAGCTGGAACTGACTTAGGGACAACAATGTATTTGAAGAAGTGCACAATGTCAGATCCAATAGTATACATAAATCCATATCTCTTACTGTTTAAGTTGGGAATAGATCTTTGCTTCACAACTATAGTGGCCTTATCAGAATCAGATATATATGAAAGTTCTGAGGCATGGGAGCTGGCATTGCACAAAGACAGTTTATCCCTATCACTCTTTTTCTTCAATGCCAAGACAGACGTAACTGAAGGAACTGATGGCCCGATTATGGCACTAATTCATTCCATCTTCTTGGATCTGGAAGTGGAAGTCAACACAGATGCTGACTCTGTAGCCTTAGGAGTCCAGCCAGAGTCATGTAGTTACAAGCATGAAAATTGGCACCAATGACTGGGTAGCCAAACTGTCTCTCAACTTCTTTTCCAGAACAGAGTTATTCAGATCTGACTGCATGGGCCTCAGTTTGGACATGCATAGCATTCGGGACTGAGAAAGCTGAAGGAACATGATCTAGCCCTGACCAGGAACCACTGGAAGCTCCAGGAGCTAAATTTGGACTCTTAGACCCAAGATGTGAGAACTGATTGGATCCAGTTTCTAGCCAAGAGCGCAGGACTGAGCACCTTCCAGATTATCCCTGATAGATGTCTATCCAAACTGCTCTTAAATATCTCCAGTGATGGAAATTCCACAACTTCTCTAGGCAATTTATTCTAGTGTTTAACCACCCTGACAATTAAGAAGCTTTTCCTAATGTCCAACCTAAGCCTCCCAAGTGGCAATTTAAGCCCATTGCTTCTTGACCTATCGTCAAAGGCCAGTGAGAACAATTTTTCTTCTCCTTCTTGTAACACTCTTTTGGATACTTGAAAACTGCTATACTGCCCCCCTCCATCTTTTTTTCCTAAACTAAACAAGCAATTCTTCCCTTCTTCCCTCATAGGACATGTCTTCTAGACCTTTAATCATTTTTGTTGCTTTTCTCTGGACCTCCTCCAATTTCTCCACATCTTTCTTGAAATGCGGTGACCAGAACTGGACACAATACTCCAACTGAGGCCTAATTAGCACAGAGTAGAACAGAAGAATGACTTCTTGTGTCTTCCTCAAAACACTCCTGTTAATGCATCCCAGAATCATGTTTGCTTTTTTTGTATCAGTGTCACACTGTTTACTTGTATTTAACTTGTGGTCCACTAAGACCCCTACATCCCTTTCTGCAGTACTTCTTCCTAGGCAGTCACTTCCCATTTTGTATGTGTGAAACTCATTATTTCTTCCTAAGTGGAGTACTTTGCATTTGTCCTTATTAAACTTCATCCTATTTACCTCAGACCTTTTCTCCAGTTTGTCTAAGCCATTTTGAATTATGACTATCCTCAAAAGCACTTGCAACGCCTCCTACCTTAGTATCGTCTGCAAACTTAATAAGTGTACCCTCTATATCTAAATTGCTGATGAAGATATTGAACAGAACTGGTCCCAAAACAGACCCCTGCAGAACCCCACTTGTTATGCCCTTCTAGCATGACTACAAGCCATTAATAACTACTCTCTGAGAATGGTTATCCAGCCAGTTATGCACCCATTTTATAGTAGCCCCATCTAGGTTGTATTTCCCTAGTTTATTGATAAGAAGGTCATGTGAGACCACATCAAATGCTTTACTAAAGTCTAGGTATACCACGTCCACTGCTTCTCCCTCATCCATAAGACTTGTTATCCTATCCAAAAAAAGCTATCAGATTGGTCTGACATGATTTGTTCTTTACAAATCCATGCCGTCTTGTCTATCACCTTATTATCTTCCAGGTGTTTGCAGATTAATTCCTTAATTACTTGCTCCATTATCTTCCCTGGCACAGAAGTTAAACTGACTGGTCTGTAGTTTCCTAGGTTGTTCTTATTTCCTTTTTTATAGATGGGCACTGTATTTTCCCTTTTCCAGTCTTCGGGAATCTCTCCAGACTTCTATGTTTTTTCAAAGATGATAGCTAAAGGCTCAGATACCTCCTCTATCAGCTCCTTGAGTATTCTAGGATACTGGTGGATCAGGCCCCGGTGACTTGCAGACATCTATTTTTTTTAAAGTAATTTTTAACTTGTACTTTTTAAAATTTAACTTCTAAACCTACCCTGTTTCCACTAGCATTCAATATGTTAGGTATCCCATCACCTTCAATCTTTTTGGTGAAAACGTAAACAAAGAAATCATTAAGCACCTTTGGCATTTCCAAGTTTCCTGTTATTGTTTCTCCCTGTTCCTGTTCTTGGTCTTCCTTTGCCTTTTAATATAGCTGTAGAATGTCTTCTTATTACCCTTTATGTCTCTAGCTAGATTGAGCTTATTCTGTGCCTTCGCTTTTCTAATCTTGCCTCTGCATACTTGCGTTATTTGCTTATATTCATCCTTTGTAATTTGACCTAGTTTCCACTTTTTATATGACTCTTTTTTTATTTTTAGGTCATGTAAGATCTCCTGGTTAAGCCAAGGTGGTCTCTTGATATACTTTCTATCTTTCCTACACAGCGGAATAGTTTGCTTTTGGGCCCTTAGTAATGTCCCTTTGAAAAACTGCCAATTTTCTTCAGTTGTGCACCAGTACCACAGGTTTTTCTCTCAATGCTATTTGTAGGAAATCTGGGGTAGCACCCATATGGCACAGTATAAGGGGTGCTGCTGGCTGCCCCCACCCTTAGTTCCTAATTGCTGGAACTACAATAGTGGAGAACGAGGGCGAGCCATGGAATGAACATCAGCAACACATCTTGAAGTATGTCAGTTTTCTTCTGTAAGTGCTTACTCATGTCCATTTCATGTTAGGTGACTCCCAAGCAGTTCCCTTGGAGGCAGGTAGCAGTTCACAGCCAGGTAGATTGGAACACAGCTCTAACAAAATTGATAGCATAAGTGTGGACCAATGATCACATCGTGGCTCTATAGATGTCCTGGATGGGCATGTACCTGTGCCCTCCTGAAGTGGGATTTCACCAAAGGCAATGGCAGGACTGGAGCTAACTCATAACAGTCCGGATGGAATATTTAATCCAACTGGAGATCCTCTGAGTGGAGATCAGGAGGCCCTCCTTTCAATCTGCCATAGCAATAAAGAGCTATGTAGACTTACAAAAAGGCTTGGTTCACTCCAGATAAAGTACCAGCACATGGCACACATCTAGAGCATGCAAGCACATTTCCTTGGCCAAGTTATGCAGTTTTGGGCAGACCACTAGTAAGAAATTGCCCTGGTTAATATGGAAAGAAAAAAAACACATTTGGAAGAAAGGTCAGATGAGGACAAAGTTGCATCTTGTCTTTAAAAGAACACTCTGCACAGAGGCTACGAGGTTAGCACTTTAAGCTCTAACATGCACTTGGCCAACATAATTGCTACCAAGAAGGCTACCTCCCCATGATAGGTAAGTCAGGGAGCAGGAAGCTAGAGGGCTGGATGGAGGACTCATGAGCCTGAAGACGACCAAATTGAGGTCCCATTGAGGGACACATGGAAACATTATTTCGAGACCCCTCAGGAATCAAGCAGAGAAAACACAGAGGCCCCTGGATTGGAGGCTGAAAAGCTATGATTGCAGCCATATGGACCTTGATGGAAGTGAGGGCTAAACCCCGCATCTTCAGGAAAAAAGATAGCCAGAATATCCTGCACAGATGAAGCCATCAGAGAAATGTAGTGCTCAAAAGCCCAGTGAGAGAACCTGGACCACTTTGCCAGATAAACTGATCCAACACAGGGTTTCCTACTCTCCAAAAGAGCTTCTTGTACCTTCCTGGAGCAAGTCTGTTCTTCAGGATTTAGCCATGTAGCATCCATGCCATGAGATGGAAGGAAGCGAGGCTCAGGTGCAGGAGGCAACCATGTTCCTAGGATAGGAGCTCCTGGTGGCTAGGCAAACGTCAAGGGTATGTTACTCCAAGGTCCAGCAGCGTGCCAAATGAGTGTTGGTGTGGCCACTCTGGGGCAATCAGAATGACTTGAGCCTTGTCTCTCTTGATCTTCAACAGAACCTTGCTGGTCAATGAGATTTGCAGGAATGCTTGCAGGAGCTCCCTGGACCACAATAGGAGGAATGTGTTGGAGATTGCTTCCCTGTCTATTCCCTACAAGGAGCAGAAGTTAGGATGCTTCTTGTTTAGCCTTGTAGCAAAGAGGTCCACTCAGGGAGTTAACTCACCTTTGGAAGATCAATTGAGTCACTTTGGGAAGAAGAAAGATCTACTCAGTAAATCTGCCAATGAATTCCTGATGCCTGGAAGGTGAGAAGCCCCTAGGCATGATGGATGTAAAACTTCCATATATTGATCACTTCTTGACAGAGGGATGAAGACTGCATCCACCCTTGCCTGTTGATATAGAACAAGGAGGCTGTGCTGTCCATCAACACACAGACCACTCAACTGGCTAGATGCAGTAGAAATACTGTGCATGCTTGGTGGACTGTCCTGAGTTCCTGTCACCAAGGTGCACCTCCAGCCTATGTTTGAGTCATCTGTCATCAGCAACACAGAAGGGCTCGGGCTGTCAAACAGGACTCTGGTGAGAACTACATCAAGACTGGTCCACCATTCTCAGCCTGGAGAGAATTGCAGGGGGAATGGTGGCGACGTTTTCCACGTGATCCTAACAAGGACATACACTGTGGACAGGCACTGTTGAAGATGCCTCATACTGAGCCTCTTGAGACCTACAACATATATACATGCTGCCACGTGTCCTAAGAAACACAGACACGTGTGCACTATGGTGAGAGGGAACTTGGTGAAGTCTCTGGAGTCTTTCACATGTGAGAATGTCTTTTCATGAACAGAGTCTCGTGGATATACACTCACTCCCTTGAGGTTGCTGTGAGAAGCCCCATGGGATACCAGAAAGACATAGTACTGGCCACTGGCCCTAAAGCCAGTTGCAGGATGGCAGCACAGTTGAAACAGACAGTGCTGAAGACAGAGGCTCTTGCACAACCTGCAAAGGATCCTGGCTGAATTTCAAGGAAAGAGCCCCATATTCAGGGACTGAGACCTCTCTGAAGGGGACCAAGCATCATGATCCATGTGATCATCACTACAGGCTGTCTGGGGCCTATATGATGTGGATGACTTCCACATTGGGATCTTGGAGACCAGTGGTGGTGGCATTCAGTAGATCTGAATCCATATCCTGGCAGCGGACACCAAATCCTTGACAAAAAGTGCCAGAGCGAGGTTCTGGGTCCATACACAGGAGAGTGGTACCCATACCTATGACAACGGTCCTCATAAGAGGACAGAGGATGAGCCACTACAACGCTCCATGTGCCGAGGTTATGGGGTCAGATGCATTTCCAGCCTGCATCATTTTGTGGGTGATGTGCGCTTTGAACACTAGGGAAGGTGTCTGGAGTCCAGAGACTGGTGCCAAATACTCAGATGCACAGGCTGCCCTATGTTCACAGTGCAATGGCTCTGCACAAGCAAGCTCTGGCAGGACACTTCCTGCGGAGGCAATCAGAGCCACACAGATGAGGACCACAGAGGAGGTCCAAGAGAAGGCTTACCTCTTGACTTGGGTGCTGCTAACACTGGTATGGGTGGCACCAGGAGGGACAAAATATGCTGTACTACCTGCAGGGCCTCTAGTGTAGACAGCATTTCCAGGAGCCAAACCCCGAACTTGCCACTCATCAGAAGCTAGGCCCCAACTCCCATTTGGAGGGGAAGAGCTACCCTTCTTGGGCCCAGGCTCACCTTCCACCTATGGGGGGGGGGAATATTCTCTGCTAGGCTTCTTCCCCTTAGGAGCTAGTGTTGGGAAAGCTAAACTCTGCAGCTCTGATGATGGGTTCAGCTGACTGCTTTGCTCCAAAGTGGCATTGCTATGTGCTGAGCCCAGTCGGAATGAGTCTGGTGCCAGATTCAGTGCTGAGTCCATCCATAAAGCTTTAAGTCTAATTTACTACTTTTTTTGATGCGCGGCTTACAGTTTTTGCAAATATGACACTTATCACTAATATGGGCCTCCCCCAGACAGTGAAGGTATCTTGTATGAGAATCACTGACTGGCGCAGTGGTTTTGCACCTGTCAGAGTTCTTAAACCCAAGGAAGTGGAGCATCCCCCAAAAAAGTCCCTTTTGGGGATACTACATTTTAAACTACATACTAAGGGAAGGAAAACCATTACAAACAACTATATACAGAATAAGTTCATATGAACAGCAAAATGCAAAATGTTTGCTAGAGCAAAGGAGCATTCCATGCATGGTCACTGGCAGTAAGAAGGAACTGAGGGCGATGGGAGCAAGAGCCAGTCCCCTATGGATTACCATATGATTACTATATAGATACCATTAAAGGAAAATCTTCCAGAATCAGTGCATGTGGCAAGTACACATGCCTAACATGAAATTCACGGGCAAGCACTTGAAAAACAACAATAGTTATTTGAACCACAACTCAAACATGGGAAAAATGTAATTCTCTGTTTATATAAAAAGGTGACTCAAGTGGCATAAAATTAATACTGCAGACACAAAGAAAATCATCCTCATATATTCTTATTTATGTAAGAGGACTGTTAGCCCCTTACTAAAATTCAGTGGGAGTTTTTGCTTGGCCAGCTCCCAGTACCAAAAGGGGAAAGGTCCATGAGACGGACAGACCCGAGAGACAATGAAAAGCAGGCCAACACTCCAGCTCAGCCTGATTGACAGGTTGGACAGGCCAGTGAGAAAATTAAGAGGACAGGTTCCGTCCTCCGCGTGAACTGGGATTTTCTGGGTCTCTCTGAGAGAAAACAGAGAGAGCTAAGAAGAGCAAGTGGTGTGAAGAGACAGACCTGCAGTGCCAGAGCCCAAGGAGCCCAGACCCTGTGCTAAGGGGCAGTCCTGCAGCAACAGAGCCAGGAGCACACAGCCCAAGGAATGCAAGCTGTGCTGAGGGGCAGTTCTGCAGCAACAGAGCCAAGCACACACAACCCAAGGAGCGCAGACCCTGTGTTGAGCAGCAGACTTAGCAGCAGACTTGCAATGATCAGAGAGCCAAAGGGGACAGAGAAGCAACACAAAGAGATGGAGACTGGCAAAGCAGCACAGCCTGCAGCTGGGTGTGGTAAGCAGCTGGGACCAGCAAAGTGGGGGGAGAGACTCTGGGCAGGGAGACACCACGAGCCAAGAGGCCCTGCAGGCCAGACTGGGCCTGTAGCCCCCCTGCAGCACAGCCAGGGCCTGAGAGAGAGCCCTGTGACCTATAAGGAACAGACTGTGAACTGTTCTTACACTCTGCAGACTGCTGTTTGTGATGTCCCCATGCTACAGAGCAGGACTCTGTGTTCTCATTTAACCTTTCTCATTTTTTCTTATTCTTTTCTCTTTAATCAGTTGATGTTTAATAAATTGTATTTGCTTTGAACTGTATGAAATGATCACTGGGTCAAGAAAGCATGCAGTGTGAAGAGAGCACCTCAGAGTGGGGACACCCTAGTCCCTGCCCCAAGTGACTACAAGGTTGGGGATTAAGCCCCAGGAAACCTGGGCCCAGCCTTGCTGGGATTTCGAGGACTCTGCTACTCAGGAGAGTGGAAGCAGAGCCCTCAGGGTCAGGGAGGCCATTGGGTAAAGGAAGTGGGAGCAGGGACTCGGATCCTTTCGTTGGTCCATTTCACTGGGGTAGTATAGAAGCCAGGAAAGTTCCCCACAATAGTGGGACCATTCCCCTGCTTACATTTAGTATACTTACAAAATATGGCAGAGATTTCAGCTCTTTACCTGTTAGTATAGATAGCACATTCCTTTGAATTTAACTTCATGCACTCATTGTATTTCATTAGAGCTTCTTTATATTTACCCTTCTTTACAAATTCATTTCCTTCATTCTTAAGGATCTTGAAATTCTCCTCAGCTTTTTTACCTTGGTAACAAAAGGACAAAAATATTATTTTTAAAATGACCAGTTTATTAATAACCCACCCAGATTAAGCAACAATACACTGGCCCTGTAGTAGCTTGAAGATCATGATTTTGATTCCTTGAGTCACAATTTCTCTTATCTTCACTGGTCCAAGGAAAAAACAAACTGTACCAGATATAAACCTGGCACAGTGTATGCTCTCCAAAAGTGTTGCTATATATTGGGAAAGAGGGCAGGGCTAAGGTTCCACACATTCATCACTTCTACCTTCCCAATCATGTGTGCATACTCAGGAGGGATGACATAGCTGCATTGCATTGCAGCCCTACCAGTGATGTTGGTGGATGGAGTAGTGGTGTAATAATCCCTCAAATAACTGCACCACTTCACTATCCAGTCTACAATTTGGCTCTAATATTTGTTTTGAAGACAATCTATCATAAGGCTTATGGTAAACTGGCAACTAGATAGGATGTTAGTAAGGATCAGTCATACCAATTTTTTTTGTTTCTAACTTACTGAAGAAAACAATTTCGAATGCAATGAAGCAAACTATCTGTGTGCATACTTTCTCTCTGTGACAATGTGTTCCTATCACATATGGTAGATAAAAATCAACTACCTTTTACATAAAACATATTTTGATTGTAATTTGATTTTTTTTAATTAAAAACCGATCTTATTTTTTTAAAAATAAACATCTAAAATTAAAATTGAAAACCTGCATTAAGACCAATACTTATAATCTTACACCAAAAATAAAATTAAACAGTACTTGGTGCCCAGTTTTAAAGAAAGTCAAAACACTGAACTAGAAGAAGTTACTGGCTAAGCACCTAAAACCTAAGTTGCTGAAGTGCTAAACTAGTTTTTGATAGCAGTATCTTCTTCCATAGGTAGACAGAAAATATTTTCTTTTCTGTTTATTTAGGTCAATTAAATGACAAACGCATTCAAAATTAAGAAACCAAGTTGGAGTTGAAAAAAGCAATAAGGCTTGTTTTCCTCTTCCAATCTATAAAATAAACACTCTGACATGCACTATTTCTAAAATCCAGAGAAAATAGTGACCAGAAATAATCAGTCCAATTCATTAAGTAGAGATTATAAATTCCTTTGTTTAATCTGGGGATGTAAATATTGTTTAAAAGTTAACTGCTTAAATTATTAAAATGATATAATCAGGTAACTGATTAAAGGGAAAGAGTCTGGGACCACTCCAGAGGGTCGCGTTAGGGTGAACTAACTAGTCAGTTCAAATGCAGAAACAAAAAAGTTTTTATTATCTTATGTATCTAGAACATTTAATGTAGTTTTATTTACTAATTTTAAAAATTCTGATTTTTATATTAATTTAATCTGAATTCCAATTCAAATAGACCTTGACACAAATCACAAGTAAAATATTAATCTAATAAACAGAAAATGTGAATGATACATTTCTTTACATAACAAAAAATTAAAAAATCAGGAATCTGAATAAATGCAATTTAGCCTATATAAAGACTTAAGTAGATGTATATAGATGCAAGTTTGTTTACAGCCAGGCCCTAAAATACAACTGGATTTGCTCCAATCCCACAGACAAACACCTTCAATTTATCAGGCATTCTTAAAACTTAAATACCCACCTGGGGAAGTGAAGAAACACTTCTGACAGAGCCAGATGAATACCCAAGAATTGCCTCTCCAAGACAGGCCCAACAAGAAAAAAATAACAGAACACCAATAGTCATCACCTATAGCCCGCAGCTCAAACCTCTCCAGCACATTATTAAGACTCTACCATCTAGCCTAGAAAATTATCCCTCATTCTCACAGGACTTGGGAGCAAACACACATCACACCTTAGACACACTCACACAGGAATCAAATCCTGCAATAAACCCTGTTGCCAACTCTGTCCAAATATCTATACAAGCAATACCATCATAGGGCCTAATCGCATAAGCCAGCACATTAGAGGCTCATACAACAGCACATCCTCTGTGATATATGCCTTCTGCCATGTACACTGGCCAAACTGGACAGCCTCTACGACAAAGGATTAATGGACACAAATCAGATATTCAAAATATTAACACACATAAACCTTTAGGGGAACATTTTAACCTACCCAGGCACTCATTAATTGACTTAAAAGTAGCCATTCTTCTACAAAGTAATTTTACAAGCCAACTACAGAGAGAGAGAGAGAGAGAGAGAGTATGGAATTGACTTTCATATACAAATTTGACACCGTCTTGCTTTGTTTGAACAAAGACTTGAACTGGTTAACATATTATAACACCCTACCGACCCCAAAAGCTAAGTATGGGACATTTCCAGCTCAGTCAATTAGCCTCATTAGCACCAGGACTACAATTGACAGGGTTTTTTTTCTTTCTTCTCTCCCTTCTTATTCTGAGGGTCTCTCTTTTTCCCCCACTCAAAATCATTTCATCTGAAGAAGTGGGTTTTGCACACCAAAGCTCATACATATATTTTTGTTAGTTTCTAAGATGCCACAGGAAACCTGTTTTTTTTTAAAGTTGTTTTTAAGGTTATAGACTAAATAAACCTTAAAAAGCTACCCCTCAAAGTATATAGATGCAGTTTCTCTCTCTTCAAGCTTAAATTAGTATAATTTATTAGTTTCAGTAAACTAAATATAAAGAGACCTACACGCTTAACAGACTGTATACACAAGGATCATTTTAGCCAATACTGAAATGAACAAACTCTAGGAGGAAAGCATGGCCTCCTTTCTGCACCGGAAACACTACACAATAATGTACTTGCGGGAAAATAAAGAGTAACTTATCCAGTTGAAATCAGATGTGAATTAGACAAGCAGCATGCAAACAGACTGAGTCAGAATGTGGCCAGGATACCAGGACTAATTCTTCTAACTGTTGCTCAGAGTGCCAAGAAACTGTATGCTTTATATCTTTCCTTAAAGAAGTACTCTCCAATAGCCTGTGTTCAGGGGTTAGCCCAACTGAGCCAGCTAGTGATGTTAACAATACCAATGAAAACAGCACAGCATGGGCTTCAGAACAGGCTAGAGAGACAAGTACATAGCCAGAGTCCATGCCAGGCTTGTACTAACCTGCAAGGATTATATTTCACTGTCTTCACTAAAGATGTAAGTGACTAGTCAACTACCTGATAAGCATATGCCTATCGGATAGGAGAGTAGTGACTTGATTAGTCCTATCATCAGAGTCAAGGAGAACAATTTTTCTCCCTCCTCCTTGTAACACCCAGTTAGGTAATTGAAAATTGCTATTATGTCCCTTCTCAGTTTTCTCTTTTCCAAACATAACAAACCCAGTTCTTCTAGTCTTCCCTCACAGGCCAGAGGCGTAGCGAGGGGGCGTAGGAGGCGCAGTTGCTCCCGGGCACCACGATGGGGTGGAAGCGAAGTGTACGCCGTGCAGGCCCACCTGACACTTAGATCAGTGAACCGGCAGCTGGGCCATGTGCTGCCTCCCGGAACACACTGTGAGTAGAGGTATCCAGCAGGAGCGGACTCTTTTAAAAGTAAGATTAACTTACCCGACCAGTTCCTCAGGTGCCTGGCTCTGAAGGAGAAGGATTTGGTTGGGGGGGAGGAGGGGAGCGCTGGGTTGCTTGGCTCTGAAGGAGGG
>CM057846.1:32505790-32521473 GCA_030068395.1 Apalone spinifera
GCCTAGGGGGTCCACAAAATCCACTAACCCTGGAACCCCAGAAGAGTAAATCTGACCTATGGGAAGCCCTGAACCTCAGTTCTCCTTGTTCATCTCCCTCCCCTATGGGGCTGGAGCACCAGGGGACTGAGGTGTCTCAGCTGGGGGCCACATCAGTGAGGGCTGGGGTTTTTTGGATGCGCTCTTTGCTTCTGATTTGTGTGGTCCCTAAATGTTTTTAATGTGTCTTAGTTGCCCCCACCCCTGCTATAAAGAAAACATGGAAATCTTTTGTGTTGGACATAAATTAATATTTGACTTTATTTAAAATAAAATTTGATTAACTAAGGATGTTAAGAAGCAGGTAACTGTGTACTCAATAAAATTTGTATCGAGTACATGATTAGTCAATAAGGGGTCCTGCTGTTTAAATGTTGTAGGAGTCGGGCATACAGGCAGCCCAGCTCCTACTACATTTAAACTGCAGAGTTGCAGTGGGAGTAGGTCCGGACCCAGCAGTCCCAACTCGTGCAGGGTCCTGGATCGCTGCACCGCTGACTTTTAAATGTAATAAAAGTGTCATAGCTCTTACTACAATTAAAAGTCAGAGCCACAGACAGAGGCAGCAGCGGGACCAAGGGGCAGGGAGCACTGCAGAGAAGGCTCCCCACATCACCGGCTCCTGTTTCCCCCCGCCCTTGCTGCCTCAGATACTGAGGCAGTAAAATGGAGGGAAGCAAGAAGTCGAGTACTCAAAAGCTTAGGCTTATCGGGTAGTCAAGTACTCAACTACTCACTTACATTTCTAAAACTAACACGAGAAACTTAAGGTGCTCAATCTGTTTAATAATTTTAATAAATATTTTCTTTCTTACTGGCTATTAAACTGTTCTCCCTAGCTGCAGCACTAGCAAAATGGCTGAGGTGTAATTATGTAATTAACAGCCACTTTCCATTAGCAACTGTTGGTTAACAGAAAGGTTTGCATTGAGCCAGGTGAGCCATAGTCCAAAAAGTTTGAGAACCGCTGATTTAGGGATAAATTAGAACTAAATAACATCAAAGAATACTGAGAGGCTGTGGCTGTTAAACTTTATGGGACCATGGGAAACTTGGCCACATCCATAAATGGACCTCCAGCTAATTAGAATCATGCCAGCCCATGGATGTTGCCAGATTAGAGAGATTCAAACCTGTATTTGCATTATGCACAAAATACAGGCGACACTCACTAATTCCACATTGTTACCTAACTGCTTAATTTATTTTCAAACTAGAGAAAAATATTTTTGTTCTTTAAACTAACAATAGGGTGTCTTTCAGTAAGGGATATAAAGAATACATGATGGTGTTAGATCACTGAGCTGTAATTTTATTTTAATCTATGCAAAATATTTTCTCACTAATACTTGAATGAACTAGCTCATATAAAATTAGGGATACTATGCAAGTTGATCAGCCCTGGCCTTTTGTTTGGTTATTTCACTATAAAATAAGCTGTGTTACACAAAAGGCAAATCACCGTACTTAGTTATTGTTCTAAATAGAGAGTAACTTCACATTGAAACCTGCTTCCTCCTTGCCTACCCCCTCCATTTGTGGCACTGTGTCCCCCCAGTCATGCACAGAAGGTTGATCCATTGAAGTCAAAGAAAAGACTCCTGGTGACTTCTGTGGATACTGAATCAGGCTCAAGAGGCTCAAAGACTATATTTTGTTCCTGGTAATTATAAAAGATGCATGTGCTGGAGAGCGAGTTCCTTGTAACATGATCCCAACCCAGTCATTCAATTATGCTAGGATCAGTCTTGCACCAAAAATGGTGTTTAACAAGAAAACATTCTGACATTCATATTGCAAAGTTGGAGTTTACTAGTATTTATCACTAAGTTCTAAATTGCACATAGAGCCCTACCAAATTCATAGCCATGAAAAATGTGTCACAGACTGTGAATCTGATCTCCCCCATGAAATCTGGTATTTTGGGTAGTTTTAAACTATACTACAGGTAGTGTTTCTCAAAATGTGGTTCCTGACTCAAAAGGGAGAGAGAGAGGAAGATGGTGAGGGAGAGAAAGATTCTGCCAACCTTCCCTCTGTACTACTGTGGGTAACAGCACTCTTTTCAGAGCTGTGCCCCCAGCCAGCAGACACCACTTTTCAGCCACCCAGCTCTGAAGATAGCATAGAAGGATGGCTATAAAATGTCAACCTCTACAATAGCTTACCAACCTACTTTTGGGTCAGAACCCCCAGTTTGAGAAATGCTCACTTAAAGACTTCAGAGCTTTATATTTTGCCGTTTTGGAAGTGCATATACATATATAGGCTTATATGAGTTCAGAAGTTAAGAAAAACCCCACATTCACTGCATCAGAAGTAACCCTGGCCTAGGGACTCTTCACAATAATTAAAAAGGAACGGTAAAAATATGAGTCAATCCAACAGAAAATTGAAAAAGAAACTCACCACAGAAACTGGATGGTATGCAGTCAGTGGTAAAAGCCCACTGATTAAAAGCCTTGCTGAAAAGAAGCTTGCCAAATCTTAGTACTTCTGGCACACCATTAAAGGGAACAGTTTCCATGAGCAAGGTCCCTCAAATAAGAGTGCTTGGTACCATTCCTGCAGGATAGCATATCAGGACACCACAAAAGATCCAACATATTCTAACCAACATGAATAACCCTCTTATTAGTGATGGACTGCAAAGCAAAAATAAATAAATTGTTCACACTCATAAATGCTTTCTTTATGATGTATACATAAAGATTTTTTTAATTGTTTGTCTTTTTTTTATATGACTAATAATCAGAACCTCGGAGCATGAACTCCATTTTTATTTGTAAGATTTTGGAGAATAATGTTATTTACGTCAGCCTCTAGAACTGGGGTGAGGAACCTTTTTTGGGTTGGGGGCCACTGACCCACAGAAAAATCAGTTAGGCGCTGCACACAAGTGAGAAGCAAACAACACAATAACAAACAAAAAATAAACCCCTCACTGTCATGACCCCCTACTGAGAAGGAGAAAGACAGTCCCACATTCCCATCCCACGCACCATAGCTTAAGAGAGCCTGGCCTAGTAGATTATGTGTGCTCCAGCTGCACAATGGTGCAGCGGGGGAAAGGGAAGGGCTGGAGTGCCAGCATAGGCTCCCCAATGCTGGTTGAAGCCCTGATCCTCCAGGGCCAGATCCAGACAAACCAGGTGCCACATCTGGCCTCCAGGACAGAGGTTCTCCATCTCTGCTCTAGAACATAGCCTGAATAGGATTCTACTAATCCTGTCTTTCACCTAAGGTTAAAAGACCAGCAGCTCAGATAGCTTCCTGTAATATCACCATCCAGATCCCCGACCATCTTATAAAGTCCTCCAGTAAAAACAGGAAGCCAGGACCTTACATTCCTAATATAAAAGTCAAGTAGAAGATACACTTAATAACATTTTTAAATTATCTACAAAGGTAGAAATGCCACTTTTTTCCCTTTGTGTTTCACTTAAACAATTTTTAAAGAAAAAGTTTTTCTTCACTGAAACTGAGTGTTTTCTTTATCTGGTCAGCTATTTAAACTGAATTTAGAAATGATAAAAATTTCAAAATAAATATATTGTATTTAAAGCCCAAGAAGACTATGTTTTAAAAACAAAATCTGAATGCCAAAAATGAATTACCAGAAAAGAAGAAGGAAGAAGCAGCTGAAATTAGATGATAGGTTGTCAAGGAGGAAAGAGTAATGAGTAGTGAAGCTAAAAGCATAAGGAAGGCCTAGAGAGAAAAAAAGGAAAAATATTAAAGAAGAAAAATAAGAAGCTTAAATACTAAGCAAGTTACAAGAATGTCAATCGGGAAATTTCTACAATGCCTGTTTATAAATAAAAGATAAAGAGATCCAGAGATAAAACCAAGCGCACAAATAGTACGACATCCATGATTTCATCACACCAAGAACTCATCTTGAAGCAGATGTAGACATGGATGTACTATCAAGTTTACTCTGCAGTTGAATACAACATTCTTTACAGAAAATGTTACACTTAGGATACGTCTAGACTACATGCTTCTTTCGAAAGAGAAGTCTAAACAGCCACAACTTTTTCGAAAAAGCGATCCGCTTTTTTGAAAGAGAGCACCCAGGCAATCTGGATGCTCTCTTTTGAAAAAGCCCTGTTTTCAGTCAAGAATGCCTTTTTTTGAAAGAGCTCTTTCAAAAAAAGGCATTCTTCCTCGTAAAAAGAGGTTTACCGCTGTCAAAAAAACTGTCGCATTCTTTCAATTTAATTTCAAAAGAACATGGTGGCAGTCTAGATGCAGGTGAAGTTTTTTCGAAAAAAGGCCACTTTTTTCAAAAATCCTTGTAGTCTAGACACAGCCTAAGATCCCTTCTGGGGCACATACACTAACAGATAGAAGTTAAAGCCATCATGAACTTTGCAAAAAGCATAGGGAATAACGTCAATGCCTGTCCCTCCCTTATAAAATACACATTCTATATTGAAAGTTGAATGTATGTGGGCCTCTGCTCAATGCATAATGGCTTCTCTGCAGTCATACACAATATTTGAAGTAGAAAAAAAGCAAATACCATTCTGTGATTCATATCATTACTTACTATAAAGTTAAAGGAAATGTAAGTATGACAATATTTGAAGTATCAAGCCCGATCCTATACACTTTTGTCAAATATAATCACAGAAATTAATAACCTGCAGTTGACAGCAAGAAAGATGGGATTTTGAAACTAAGAAAAAGGTTAGAAAAATTATATTTCTAAGACTATACACCGTGTAGACAGTGACTATAGCTACCCCTATATTTGTACAGCCCCAAAACATCAGGGCCCCATTCCTCAGCAGGACCTCTGGATGATACCAAAATATAAACAACAGAAGAAGGGCAGATGTTAAGTGTTATTTCACCTGGTAAACACAAAAATTAAGGGAGCAAACTGAACCCTACCCAACAACAATAAAGCTCTGCAAACATAAAAAACCACACAAATACAATTTTAAAAACACCGCGGTTCCATGTTATCTCCTCTCAGTAACTCATATATTAAGTTTGTCCAGTATGTTAAAATCAATAACTAAAACATTTTTTTCAAAAAGGTGATACTACACTCATGAGATGTATGAGGTACAAATTTCATAGCTCAGAAAAATATTGTTACACAAACACTGACATATAGCTCCTCACAGTTCCATTTCATTTTTACTGCTAGCAGCTGCATATAAAACACTACACATTTTAGCATTTATGAATTTGGTCTTGAATATAAGGGCACTTAAATTGTATGGCAAAAGGTTGAGCATCTCTCTTATATGCTGCAGTGTTAAATGGATGACCAATGCAGACATTGGAACAAGAGAGATTGGCAGACCACTAGCTTAGACACCTTTCTGTCCAGAACATCATATGAAATTATCATTCCACTCCAGCCAAGATAGTATTTTGTCATCTAGTACAAGAGAGTTATTTAGACCCAATTATTAAGGGCAAAAATTCTCACAGAGACACATGGAAGATCTCAGTTTTAACATTTTGCTCTCCCCAGATACATGCATCTCTCATTGAGTCCAGAAGAGAAAAGAGAATATTGGGAATTGATATCTGCCATGCAGAACTTGCAGGAGATTTCTGCCTTAGGTTAAAAAATTTAAATCACACGGAAAAGGATAAAATAGCCATCACAAAACAAAAAAACATTAAATTTTGCTTACAGACATTAAGATCAACATTTTAATATAATCCCAGGGAAGTGGCACAAACTTGAAAAAAAAGGACAAATCAGCCATCCTAGATATGGCTAGGATGATTAACAAGCCACTAATAAGCTACTGTTGACAAGTGGTAGCAAAGTGAAACACCACAGAATGTGGATCTCTGTGCATGCTACGAAGATGTAAAACATTTGTCTGGAACTTCAAGGATCAGGAGTCTTACAAGTTTCATTTTGCTGCTGTCTTCTCACTGACCAGAACACAGAAGAAATTCAAAAGAAATGAGAAAGCATAGAACAAGAAAGGAGCAACTATATAGCATGGACAAAGAACAAATGACAGAACAGTAGAAGAAAGAAAAAAGGTGATATATTCAAAGCAAAAGAAAAGTCAAGTTACATTCATGGTTTATTTGTAGAGTGAAGGCAACAAATGGGAAATGACATTATAGGTTGAACCTCTCTAGTCTGGCACTCTTGGGACCTGACTGATGCCGAACCAGAGAATTTGCCGAACTACAGGAGCCAAACTACTACATTGTCTAGCAGTATTACCAACACTTCCCCTGCGTACTAGGCTCTTAGAAGACATGAAGGGGTAAATTAAAGCTAAATAATAGCACAGAACAATAAGAGCCAGGACTAATGGGCAGTAAACAAACTTTATGGCACCACGGGAAACTTGGCCACACCCATGGTAAGTGGACATTTAAAATCATGCCGAACGATAGATATTGCTGGACCAGAGAGTTATGGACTAAAGAGATTCAACCTGTACTGCAAACATAATTAAAAACAAACAATTGGTACGTCTTGTGTATGATACTTCTAACCGTGAGGCACACAGAGGAGAGGAATAGATAAAAGAGAACAAAATAAAATATAAAATCCTATTTCTCTAATTCAGTATCTCATAAGAATACAAAAGTCACAATTAATTTTACCTATTAACGCTGTCATTTGCTGCTTGGATCCCACTGTCTATCTGTAGCACTGTTTTATAATCAACATATGCCTGCCGATATCGCTCCATGGACTCGTATGCCATTGCTCGTCGCAGAAGAGGTTTAAGGGAAAATGGATGAAGTTCTAAAGCTCTTGAGAAATACAAAAAAAAAAAAATTTACAAGCAGTACAGGCCTGAAAACAGAATTGTCATGTAAACCTAATGAAGCTATCCAATGACATAAAGAACTATACGTAATATGTCCATTATTTCATAGGGGGGTTATCTTGACAAAATATGAGAGCAGATCTAAAGTGATTTATTAGCAACTAAATAAAACTCCAAAATATGTTTGCGCTAGTATATTTTATTACCAGGTATTAAATTCAAATTTGTTAATTAAGCCTGATAGCCTACTTCCTTCACAGTAAATATATTTAAGGCCCATAATGCTTAATAGCATTTTACATAATTATTCTGCTTAATCTTAATGGGATAATTATTCTAAAATGGTGCCTAGATTTGTGTGTCTCTCAACATTATGCTTGTTAGGTCTGCTTGTTCCTCTAACAGCTTTCATTTCCTCTATAGTTGTAAAATATGAAGAAAATATTTAGAAATAAACAAAATGGACTGTTTCAGTTACATGATGGGCTAACAAAAGTACAAAATGTCCACAAAGACATGACTATTTAAAAAGTGTCTTTTATTAATGGGACAATAGGAATATTACAATTTAGAGGATTCCAAGTAGATATATACAGGACTACACATCCTAACATATATCTAAATAATGAAGACAGTTATATTTAAATGCTTCCAAGAGCTCTTCTACTGCTAAATACAGTTTACAATTGCAATTGTGCATCACTACATAGTATATACCAGGCTCAACTACTGCTCTTAACTTTCTTTTAATCTTGAGCACACTAATAACTGAACAATCACTAATTACTGAACACTAACTGCACAATTTTCAGTTTCCTAACACCTAAAAATTTGGTTTAATCTAAAAGGTATGGATACAGTCAGATTAAAGGGATGCATTTCTTAGGGACTACCAGCATCTGGGAAGTGAAGCCAGCCAGCATCCATTTCCAGGGTATACCTGGAAGGTAATAGCAACCAGGTGACTGGGTATGCAGCAGCAGTAATATGAAGAAATGGAAGGTAATACTGTATAAGGAAGCTACATGCTGCCTTCCACAGATAAAGGGTAAGTTACTCCAAGCCAGAGCCCTTATGGGGAAGAGGAGCTAAGAGAGAATTCTTGAAGACTCTCAAGAAACAAATATTAGAAGGCAAATGTGTAATTTTTTTTTACATCAAGAATACAAGCACTATGCCATCCATGGCCTTGCTGAAGTCAATCATAAATCATTATTAAACCTTACCCTTCTGTGTTAGACTTATTACAGCAAATCTAGTTGATTTTTAATTTTTTAATATTGTTTCTATTTCCCATTCTTTCCGACTTCTGCCTACTTTTTTGTCACTGTTCTTTGTGGCAAGAACCATACCTCTCTGTTTATACAAAAAGCAAATAGCATATTATGGGACATACCATAAATTAATATTGTACACATGACGATGACAATTATGATATATGTTTCCACTCAGAAAGAATACAAAAGACAGGTTCATAGCATTGTTTTCAATGGTAGAGTTATACTCCAAGAAACAAAAGAAGCAATTTATTGCTATCATTCTGTAATTTTATTTGGTCAGCAAACATATGTGGTTTTCAGCTCTCTTATATCTTCATTAATTACAACAAAGCCTTTAAATTACATAGAGTATTATCTGCTCATTCTAAGAAAACTCCTAAAGCAGATGGTAAACTATATACAATATGCTATCAGCTTAATTAATACAAATTCAAAGCTAAATCTACATTATATCCAGTTAATATTTTATACTCTATTTGTGCATGTGTCACATTCTGGGGTACAATCTGGAGCAGTGAAGAATTATACCATCTCTTACTGTAACCCCAAGTGCCTCACAATATGTGGTTACTATGACTCTCTGCATGGGTCAGCAACAAATATGCACTCATGTCTATATATTGGATAGTATTGGTCCAATGCTTAGGGTCCCCAAGCCTCCTGGGTAAGGCAACGCCATACTTTCTACAGGTTTGGACTGCACTCCAGAACGTTACAGCATAGCATTACAAAAGAGGACATTTGTTTGGATGATGAGAACTCTGACTATATGGTATTCTGTTCAACCCCTGAAGCCTTACTCTCGTTAATGGCTACTTATTTTAGGGAAAACAGTAATACTTAAAGAAATATCGGAGGGAGGAGATTTAGACTACCTTACCTTTAGCCAGTGGTGCCCTACAATTATGCACCATAAGCAGACAGCAGAATTCTAGCTCAATTTCTGAAAGGAGTTGTAACACAGATTGCGAATATACTAAGTATATATGCAAAACAATTTCTACAGTATACAATCTTAAAAATTATTTCAAACAAAGTTATCAGTCCTAACAGGAAAACAGACTATGTATAAATAACTATGGAGCACTGATGAATTATTCAGTAAAGAGCCTATTTTCATGTAACATTAACATTTTGTAAATTTGAGCCTTTCCTGCATTTCTATGTACATCTGGAAAGATTTAATTACTTCTACACATCAGCTTATACAATAGTCTAATTGTCTCTCCTTTAAGAGTAAGTGATTCACAACATATTTTAACAGATAAAAATTCATGTCAATATGACAAGAAACTAGCCGGTCCTTAGAATGACTGAAATAAAATGGTATTTTAATAATGAGAAACCAATTAAAAATGTTTAACAATCAGTAGGAATGTTCTTTCCCTACAAAGAAAGAGTGTGGTTTACCTGCTACAATCTTGAATGCAGTCACTGCAGTTGCCTTCCTTAAGGAAACACGCTGCTCTATTTGAATACAAGATACTTAGATCATCTTGACTTTTCATTCCTAAAAATATATGCAAGTACAATGAAAATTCATTATTTAAATATAATGTAAAGGCTACAGTATGTTCTGAGTTACACTGCACTACTGCCGTTTGTTGAGGATACAAAGCTTCAAGTAACTTTTATTTATTCAGTATATCACCTACAATACACATAATTATTCTAATATGTAAACATATGCAAACATCCCTGTCATGAAGAATTATCAATCTTTCTATTCATTTCACTCTATTGTACCTTATGAGTCATTTTGTAAACTGACTTTATTATTCATCACTGAGGAATTTACAGGCTGTCTGTTTCTGTCAATAATCTGTGGCTAGGCTACAAATGGTTAAATTGTGGTTCTTTTAAAAAGTAACAGCAAGTCTACTCTTTTCATAAAGTATCACAACTCACCTAAATTAATGACATTTTCAATTGCCTCTGAGTACTTGGCCACAGCTTCTCCAAACTGTCCATTCTTAAATAACTCATTTCCTTCACTTTTCAGTTTTGCCGCAGTAGGTGGAAGCAAATTAAAACTGCTTTTCCCAGCTGATGAAGATTCTGTACAACATGAACTGGAGGTCTCCTTAACATCATTGCTTTCATTCTTTTTTTTACCGTTGTTTAGATAACCATTAACTTCAACTTCACAGTCCGGTAAATGTTCAATTGCCTTTTTCTCAGATATATCTTTTCTTACTCTACTCTCAGCCTGCTTCTGACGACTTGCCTTACAACCATCTCCTTTGACAGTAAACTTTTTTTGTAGATTCCCCATTTCACTTTTTCTTGCAATCTTGTCTTCCAGTAATACACCAGTTTCTACAAGGAAGTTAATAAGCTAAGTTAGAGTTTGCATCATCAGATGAAACTATTGTAAAACCACAGGAGGGGTGTACTACCAAAGTCCACAGCACAAAATACTTCAAGAGTCTTTGTTTATAAAAATTAATTTCCACAGAAAACACTCTTTAAACACAGATTAACGTCTAGCTATAAACATTTTGTAATATGTAATAAGAAAGTAACACTGTTAAATCTGTTTTCTCCTTGCTGATGAACCTATAGCCCCCTTTTCTTAAATAATGGAATGGTAAAGAATTCACCTTGAATTTAACCATTTAAATGCTAAATAAAAACTGTTACTTTATATGAAAATACAGATCCAGTTTTTCCTTCAGAAAATCACAGTGCCTTGTTATGTTTGAATTAATACATCAGCACCAAATTAAATCGTTTTACTAATAATTCATGAGAAAATATTAGGGCTCTCAAGCAATAAACTTAATCACAATTAATTGCACTGTTAATAACATATACCATTTATTTAAATATTTTGGATGTTTTCAAATATTGATTTCAAATACAACACAGAATAAATGCAATGCTCACATTTATTTTTATTACAAATATTTGCATGGTAAAGAACAAAAGAAGAAAGAGTTACTCACCTTGTGCAGTAACGGTGGTTCTTCGAGGTGTGTCCCCCCCATGGGTGCCCCACTCTGGGTACTGGCGCATCTTTGTGCTGGCAATTGGAGATTTTTCTAGCAGTGTTCGCTGTGCCATGCACATGCCATGGCGCCCTCCCTCGTGCTGTTGGTGTCCGTTAGGTGCACGTGCAACGCGGCTCCCTCCATTCCTCCTCTACCCATGCTGTTACATTGCACAAGGTGAGTAACTCTTTATTCTTCTTTGAGTAGTGTCCCTGTGGGTGCTCCACTCTGAGGGTATGGCTAGAATACGTTTTTCTTTCAAAAGAATATATGCAAATTCAGCAGTATTTTGCATATCTTCTGATTGCTTTTTCAAAATTTTTTTTGAAAAAGCAAGCAGTTTAGATGCAGTTCTTTCGGGAAAAAAAAACGCTTTTTTTCGAAGGAACCTTCTTCCTTAAAAATTGAGGTTTACAGGTTCTTTCGAAAAAAGGTTTTTTTAAAAAAGAGAACCATGTTTAAACTGCATGCTTTTTCGAAAAGGAAAAAAACACTTTTGAAAAAGTGATCAGAAGATATGCAAATTACCACCGAATTTGCATATCTTCTTTGGAAAGAAAAACATAGTCTAGACCTACCCTGGGTGACTATAAAGTAGTAGTCATCTCATAAAGGCAGGTTTGGAGCCCTGTTGTCATCAAGGAGGATAATACTGTGTGTCTGACAGCCATGGATGATGCTATGGAGGATGCGAGAGTGTAATGTTGTGCAAATGTGTGGTCTGATGACCAAGTGGCTGCATTGCAAATGTCCTGTAGAGGTACATTTCTGAGGAAAGCGGTTGTAGAGGATACAGCTCTGGTGGAATGGGCCGTGATAGTGCCCGGTGGTTCTTTGTTGTGGATGGTGTAGCATGTGTGGATGCATGAAGAGATCCACTTGGAGATCCTTTGAGAAGAGAAAGCCTGCCCTTTGGATTATTCCGCAAAGGACAGGAAGAGTCTAGGAGATATTCGCCGGGCTCTCGTATGATCAATGTAGAACGTGAGCGCTCTGCGGACGTTGAGGGTGTGCCATGTTGCATGTGATGGATCAGTGTGCACTTTGGGGAAAAACGCAAGTAAGTGTATCAGTTCACTGATGTGGAAGGGAGGGGGAACTTTCAGGAGAAATTTGGGGTGAGGTCAAAGTGTCACCCTGTCCTTGGTGAAAATTGTAGAAGGTGGGGGAATCCACCATTAGGCAGCAAGTTCCCCCACTCTCCTACTGGAGGTTATTGCAACTAAAAAGGAGACCTTCATAGATAGGTATCACCAAGGGTAGGTTGCCAAGGGTTCGAAAGGCAGCTTTGTCAGACTCTTGAGTATACGGTTTAGGTCCCAAATAGGAACTGGTGGGCGAACGGATGGAAAGATGTTTTGTAGACCAGTGAGGAATCTTTTGGTGATTGAATGATAGGTAGAGGCTGCAGGGGCGCCTTGCTGTGCCCTCTGGATCCTTTATGCTTCTGGCACAACTCACAGCTTCGGCAATATTCCCTCATTGATCTGAACATGCAAGGCCAATAGAAGTTCTGCTCTAGCCTGTCACAAGTCTTGCCTACTCCCAGATGCCCTGAAATGGACCGTCATGGGCCAACTTCAACAATTCCTCATTATATGCTTTGGGCACCACCAGCTGCCTGCGAGTTGCTGCCTGGGAACCCTTCTTCCTCTGGGGGGGCTCTCTGTATAATAACCCATCTTGTATAAGAAACTTGCCTCTCTCCTCATTAGCAGGGGCCTGATTCTGGGCATCATCCCTGGCTCTCTCCAGGGATGCATCACTCTCTTGTGCCTTAATGAACTCCCGTTGTGTGTCACTCAGATCCAGAGCTATGTCCGATCCCTCGGACAACCGCTCACCATCCCCCGCCGGGGACACACTTTGGGCCGGTTTGCCTCCCCC
Source organism: Apalone spinifera (assembly GCA_030068395.1). Classification (NCBI taxonomy): domain Eukaryota; kingdom Metazoa; phylum Chordata; order Testudines; family Trionychidae; genus Apalone; species Apalone spinifera. Next base: position 32,518,766 of record CM057846.1, read on the forward strand.
CCGGCTGCTACCCGCTGGGGGTGTCTACCTTACCTCCATATTCCTTCCGTGATCTGATTACCACATTAACCCAGCTAGGCACATCCATTATTTCATTCCCCACCAAGACATCAGCCGGAATCAAGTCCCGGACAGCCTCGAAGACCTTCCCCCTAAAGCCTCCCCACTCGAGATGGACTTTAGCCACGGGCAGGCTCATGGAGTACTCAGACAAAGCCATTATCATCGCACATTTCCCGGGCAACATGTCCTCCGGTTTTACCAGGTGCCCCTTAACTATTGTGATATCAGAGCCAGTGTCTCACCAGCCCCTACATTCAACTCTCATTGACCTTCACCTCCCCCATAAACTTTTCGCTGTCCTTCCATGCCTCAGTCCTGACATACGGGGTGAGCTCACTGCCTTCCCCCACACCATCATAGGTTACTGGGTTAACATTAACCACTGCAGAGCTCATACCTGGACTCATGGTGGCATCAGAGGCCTCGCTGGGGTCTGTGTGACCTGCTTGTGGGCACACTATGACAGAGTTGGTGTTTACGGATTGGCCAGGAGTTGCTGGCCTGGGGCTGCTCTTTAGGTCTGGACAGTCAGGCCTTATATGGCCAGATCTGCCACAGTGGTAGCATTTGGCCTGCTTATCTTTGGGGTGAGCACTCCTGCTCTCGGGGCTTCTCTGATTTCCCTTGGTAGATTCAAGGCTGGCTCTGCTCCTGAACCCCTCTGTGATAGGGTGCTTGCCCTGCACTGGCCCTTTAAGGGCAAACCCCAGCCCAGAGCAAGGGTTGGGAGTAACGCCCCAGCTGAGGCAGGCATCATTAATTAGGGCCCAGATGGGGCTTATAAAAGGAAGGACTTCTGGAGGGAAGAGGAAGATGGGCTGCTGCTCTGGGAGGAGAGCAGGGAGGACCTCGCTGCTAGGAGAGCAGGAGGCTCCCTGGAATGAAAGCAGCGCTGGGGAAGCAAGGCGAGGTGAGGAGGTCTCGGGCCGAGTAAGCCCCTCGGCTGCCAGGCCTGAAACACACAGCCCGTGGAGTAACAACTACCCCCGGAAGGGGGCCCAGAGACTGGTGCGGGCACTGCCGGAGGGCAGTGTCCTGAAAAGGACACCATGACCGGGAGAAAGAGGGGAGACACCACCTGGAAGAAGGCACCCAGCAAAGGGGTGAAAGAGCTAATTCCCAGGACAGCCAGCTGGTGACGCTGCGGTGGTGAGTCGGCCCCCTCACACCCACCCTCTGTCTAAACTGTGGGGAAAGGTACTGATTCTTCCCCAGGGGTTTGTGCCCTTCCCGTGCCCTGTTTTGGGTATGGGTGTCTGCAAACTCTGCAGCCTGTAGGACCGACTCAGACTCCCGATCACACACAGCTGCCCTGACCTGGTCAGGTACAATATTCAGAAACTCTTCCAAGGTGATCAAATCCAGCAGTTTCTCATAACTCCCACTGGCTTTTGCCCCAATAGCCCAATTTTTAACAAACCTCATCAGCTTGTGAGCACACTCCATATATGTACAATCACTAGATATTTTAAAGCCCCTAAACTTAACCTGGTGGGATTCAGGGGTAACCCTGAACCGTCTCAGTGCATAATCTTTAAGCCACTCATAGTCTAATGCTTCTTCCTCCACCAGTTCATTAAATACCTCTCTGGCCTTGCTAGTCAGTCTGGTCATCAGGACAGGCATGCACTGGTCATCTGGGATCCGGTTCACGCTGCAAATATGTTCAAAGGTCACCAAAAACTCCTCAATATCCTCATTATCTTTGTAGATGGGACAGATCCTTTCCCAACTCTTGTTGGCAAGTGGGGTTGGGCTCTTTGCTTGCAGTATCTTTTGTTGCTCTTCCAGTATTCAGAGTTGGAGTTGCTTGAAACTCTCCTCCGCTGCCAGCTCTTCCATTCGCCGTGCATGGGCTGCTCTCTCCTTTTCTGCTGACGCCTCCATCTCCCCTCGACGTATCTCGGCCAGGGCCCTCTCATGTTCCAGCTCCATTCTCTTCAATGCCTGATGCTTTTTAATCTCTTCTGCAACAGCATCCATGGCATTGGGTGGGAGCCGCTGTCTTGCCTGCTGGTCATTCCACATTAGCAAAGATGTCAGCTGTTGCTTAGTAGCTTTCTTCCTAAAGTAATGCCTCTTTCCAGGGCCGACTTTAGGAAGTGCGGGGCCCAATTCGAACAATTTCGATGGGACCTCACAGCAATTTTGGTTGAGGGAAAAAACAAACAAACAAAAAAACTATCGCACACAAAAAATCCCCAGCTACCTCCCCCGCAAAGCCCCAGGAGGTAGCTAACAGCCCCACCTCCCCCGCGGTGCAGGGAAACCGCCACACTCCTCCTCCAGGGCCGATGCCCCCTCCCGCAGCGCACCCAGCACGCTTCCAGGCAGGGGTGGTAGGTTTGTATAATTTTTGGTGGTGCCCCATTAGCCACGCCCCTGACTCCCATTAACCAGGCCTCTGGAGGTAACACGCTTGGACATGATGGACACATGACCAGAAGTAAAAGATGTCATGTCACACCTCTTGAAGGACTTTTCCCACCATCCTCCTACCAACAGGGATTAGTTTGGCCCCCACCAAACCCCCCTCATGCAACTATCCTGCAATTGCATTAACCCAATGTGTGTGACATTAATTCGGCGGAAGAGAGGCTGGGGGAAGTGTTCCCTCTAAGGCTATGTCTACACTCGCGGCTTCT
>CM057846.1:32525564-32548085 GCA_030068395.1 Apalone spinifera
ATATGCAAATAAATGGTACAGGTCCTCCAAAAGCTCCTTAATGGATTTACTGGTCCCTGTGTCAAAAAGTTTGGGAACCCCTGCTTTAGAATCTAAAATCTAAAGGTTTATTACTAAAAGAAAGAAAAGTGTGAGAGTAAGGTTGTTAAAGGATAATACCCAGTTCTCAATGCAGGCTCTTGGCAGAGATGTTATAAACTGCTATCTTAAAAGTCTCTGGTGTACATACTATGTCAGGATGGGTCCACGTTTCTTTCCAGCTTGTTGTTCCCTGCAAGGCTGCATCTGGGATCAGGACCAAAACTGAAGACAAGATGGAAGGTGCCACACGGTACTTATATACCTCTCCTGGCATATTCTTGGCTGCAGCAGGTCACCTGGTCAATTTCTATCACCTGGTCAGTCACATTCCTGAGATGTGTATTGGCACCTAGAGATTAATTGTCTCCTTGCTAATTAGCATAGCCATAAGCTGAGCTTTCCTTGCCCCTTTGCTCAGCCACAGACAGAGAATTTTCCAACATCCATACAGAGTACATGTTTCTAACTCAACATACAGATATTATACCATTACATGAATAGCACATATAGAATCAGTAGAACAGAAGCTTTCATGTGACACCTTACATGGCCCCCTTTGTATGCACTTTGGGGAAAACACCTCCTCCCATGGGTACAACAGTGATCTGGCTGCTCCCCTTTAAACTCAATGTGACAGATTGGTAGGGAGGAAGAGAAATGAAAGGGATGGAGTAGCCATAGTGGATGAGCTCTAGGACCTATTTGTCCAATGTGATTTGAGCCTATTGTTGAAAGAATGGGCGGAGGCGATAATTTAATTGCGGATGGTTGGCTGATTGTGTAACCACAAGGAGAGTTTCTTTCTGGCTCCCGAATGAACCTTCAAATTTGCTATCTGGATGTGGAGGGTTGGGCTGGCGTTGTTTGGTGTTGCTGCTGACATTGAGGCCTACATCGCTGGGATCTTTGCTTTTGTTGGAAGTCATATCTTGGTTGCTATCTGCATGGCTCCCTGGGTCTTTGGTAATTATTGTATCTGGCTTTCTTAAATGGGGGCATATACATCCCCACGGTCCAAAGGGTGGCACACGAGTCCTTCATTGAGTGAAGAACTTCATTGGTTTTTGCAGCAAAGAGGTTGGTCTTATTGAAGAGTAGGTCTTTGACTTTCTGCTGCAAATCCCTAGGCACCCCGATGCTTAGAGCCAAGATTTTCTCCACATCACAACTGCTGTGGCAGTGATGTGCAGCTGTATCTGTCACATCCATTGTGGACTGTAGTGCCATGTGAGAAATTGTATGGCCCTCCTGCATAATGTTTAGGAGGATAGGCTTCTTATGTTTGGGTAAGTATTGTGTAAATTGTTGTAGTTTGGATTAATAAGAATAGTCATAATCTGCTAACATGTTGGTATAACTTGTTGCCCTAAGGAGCAGAGTGGCCGAGGAATATACTTTGTGGCCCATAATGTCCATTTTTTTGTGGTCTTTGTCGTGTGGCATTGATGATCTCATATTTGGCTGGCTGGCTCTGTGTCTAATTGAATTGACGATGGAGGGTGGGTAAAAAGAAAATCCATTCCCTTTGGTGTGACAAAGTATTTCCAATCCGCTCTCTTATTGGTTGGAGTGATGGATGCTGGGGTCTGCCAGATATTGTCTGCTGGGTCCATAATCACCTCATCCATGGGCAAGGCAATTCTGGAGGAGGTAGGAGGCTGAAAGGTTTGCAAGAGACGATACTGCTTTTCTTGAACTTCTTGCAGGTCTCACTCTTGTGCCAAAACTACCCTCTTAAAAAGTTCTTGAAACTTCTTTGAGTCATCCGTTGGTGGGGTGGTGGATATTACCACCTCATCTGGTAAGGATGATGAATTATGGACAGAGTACCTCTCTTCGCCCTCCGACAAAGAGTCCTCCATCTCAGTCTGGACTGGGGAGTTCGGCATTGTCATCGAGGTAGAGGGTTGGGGAGAAAGAGGTGGTTCCCTGGATGCTATGGAATTTTAACAGAAAATTTGAGCCCTGAAAATATCAATAAGGCAACTTTTTTTTTTTAAATTGGCATCCTCAGCATAGATTCTGTGTCTTCCTTTTATCTTAACTGACATGCAAAGGAAAAAGCAGTTACTCACCCTGTGAAGTAACGATTGTTCTTCAAGATGTGCCCCGTGGGTGCTCCACTCCTGGTGTCGGGTTCCGTCCCGGCGCCGCGAATCGGAGAGCTATCAGAGCCGTGGTCCGCCGGACCACGCATGCGTGGCTGCCTCCAGCGGCTTTCGCGCCTTTGATGTGTTGCGTGTGGTCCGGCATCACTCAATTCCTCTCAGCCACTCCCTGAAACAAGAACATAAAAAAATTCCAGAACGGGGAGGAAGGGCGGGTTGTGGAGCACCCAGAGGGCACATCTCAAAGAACAATAGTTACTTCACAGGGTGAGCAACTCCTTTTTCTTCTTCAAGTGTCCCTGTGGATGCTCCACTCCTGGTGACTTTGAAGCAGTACCCAAACATTTTAGGGCTCTGGAATTAAGGTTTTTGGGTACGAGAGAGGACTGCCATAGCCATCGAGGAATCGGCCGCAAATCCTCAACGGGAAAGTCAAATCTGCTGCTTTGGTGCAGGTTGGTTGGACGAGTGGTTCGCCTGGGAACATTTACGTTGAGGACGCTGTCAAAAGCGCTGGTTTTCCTGGGTACATGGTTGATTCTTATTAAAGGTATAATCGTACCTTCATTGATAGGGATAGTAGCGATGCGCCTATAGGGAGGTGTGTACATTCCCAGTGTACGTAAGGTGGTACGGGAGTCCTTGCCAGAATGGAGAACTTCGTCGGTGTTACCAGCAAAGAGTTTTTGCTTATCAAAAGGTAGGTCTTCCACTTTATTCTTAAGTTCCCTCGGGACTCCTGCAGAGGATAACCAGGAAGACCGTCTCATTGCGACTCCCGTAGCCGTGGCCCGTGCAGCTGTGTCAGCCACATCCATAGCCATCTGAAAAGTAGTATTACAGGATATATATCCCTCTTGGACTATGGCCTTCAGTAAGGGTTTCTTGGCATCAGGAAGATGATGATGTAGTTCTGTAAACTTCAAATAATTATGGAAATTGTGGTTAGAAAGATGGGCCAAATAGTTTGCAATACATAATAATAACGTGGCCGAAGAGTAAACTTTCCTACCAAAAACATCTAGTTTCTTATTGTCTTTGTCTTGGAATGTGTTTCTGTATTAAGGTGCTGTAGCTCTACGCTTCGTCGCATTAACTATAAAGGAATTGGGTTGGGAGCGATTGAAAAGGAAATCCAACTCTTTGGCGGGCTCGAAATATTTCCTATCCACTCTTACTTGTTGGGGCAGCCGATGTAGGAGTCTGCCAGATTTCGTCTGCCATTTCCATGATTGCTTCATCAACAGGAAGTATCTGGACGATCTTGAACTGCGGATATATTAGACCCGCCGCGGTGATCGTCTAGGTGATCTATGACTTGGTGACCTACTGAGGGAATGAGATCGTGATTGGGAGCGTCTTGTGTCTATATAGACAGTGTCCCCATATGTGGGTCTTTTAAGTATTTGGTAAGTAGGAGAAAGGCTATAGTCTCAGTGCCGTCGGTATCTGGGTGGAAAAGGAGACGGTCCAGGAGAGAAGGTAGGCGACGGAGATAATGCTCTGTAAATTTCCTTCTCTGCAGCTTTGCAAGGCAGGGAAGCCTTGTCAATTTCACACGCTGCTGGAGAGCCGGGGGCCAAATGTGGCTGCTGCGCCGAAGAGACTCCGCATGGGGGCGGTGCTGGCGGTGCCGAGGATGAGCTCAGTGCCGGCATATGGCACGGTGCCGGCGGTGCCGCGGGCGAGACTTGCGAATTCGGCACCGAGCGGGTTAACCCCACTGCAGCTGGCACCGTTTGAGCAGCCGTTGGCGGTGCCGGCTTTCTCACTGCTGCCGGTGCCGATGCCGCCCACGCTGTCAGCTCTGGCTCAGGCGATCTCCTTGCCCTGGGAGCCTATTGATATTCTGGGGTCGTTGCCCTGGATGATTTTTCAGGGCATCAACTGGTCGCCGGTAAGGATCGAGTTGGGGACGTCTTCTTCTTCTTTATAACTGCTGTCCCAGGAGACGTTGCCCGCCATTTATGGACTGCTGTCTCAGGGGCGGGAACAGTATCAGACTCCAGCGCCTTGCCATACAGGATCAGTTTCAGGCACAGGTCCCGATCCCTTCTTGCTCTTGCAGTTAACTTACCGCAGTGGGTGCATTTCTGGGGTACATGTGTCTCACCCAAGCACCTCTCACAGGAGTCATGTCTGTCTGACATCGGCATGGCTTCCCGGCAGACGGAGCATTTCTTAAACCCAGGGAACGCCGGCATTGCTGAATGTAGCCGGGAGAGAGAAATTGACCAGCTGTTATCTCTCCTCCGTCTGTCCCCTTACTTTGTTGAATTGCGGTTTGTTAGACAGGTAGCGGCAACGGCTTGCCTGAAACGTCTGAGGAAATATTTTTTTTAAACAACTAGATAACTATTGAAGAAAGAAGTAACTGATGAAAAGGATCTGAACTATTTACAATTGTTTTTGAAGAGTTTTGAAGAGAACGATCGAAACAAACTGACAGAAAGGGAGCTCCATCCGTGACCGGGGGCGGATGAGAGGAACTGAGTGAAGCTGGACCGTGAGCAACACATCAAAGGCGCAAAAGCTGCTGGAGGCAGCCACGCATGCGTGGTCCGGTGGACCATGGCTCTGATAGCTCTCCAATTCGCGGCGCCAGGATGGGACCCAACACCAGCGGTGGAGCACCCATGGGGCTACTTGAAGAACAACCCAATGATCCCACAAGAATTTTGAATGCCCTCATATCTTTAAATATTGATTCCAGAGTGTTCAAACTAGTCAATATTTTAAAAGATTATATGAAAATACATAATCTAGAATACCTAATTTATTCCTGATTTAACTTTTTTAAAATTACCTAAATCAAATGAAACATGATTAGAGTCCTTGAAATACAGATAAGATCATTTTATTTACCATGAGTACATAGACTCCTCTAGGTTTGGGATACTTAAGATTAGAGGAAAATATCAATTCTTAAATATGATGAAGGAAGCCATACGGCAGGGAACTGAGGGAGATTCTATGCAGAAGTTCTACAGTAAAGCAGAGACACAGAGCAGCTTTGGGGTAATTTCTTTTTTCTTTATTCAAATAAAGTTCCTTGTTCAGCCTCAGAGGAAAGTGACTCATACCAACTTTCAAGAATTTGGTGAATACCCAGGGTGCCACATGCAAAGCAAAGGAAGGAATAACAAACAAGCTAGAATAGAAAATACTTTACCAATTGTACACAATGCTGTTTAACCATGTTGGCTCCAAGGGTATGTCTAGACTACATCCCTCTGTCGCCAGAGGGATGTAAATTAGACATACCGACATTGCAAAAAGTGGCTTTCAAGACAAACTGCTGACTCAGCAAATCACGGCAGCCATTTTTATTCAAATGAAGCGAGGGAGAATTAAATCCCCACTTCATTTGCAATGTCGGTATGTCTAATTTACATCCCTCTGGCGACAGAGGGATGTAGTCTAGACATACCCCAAGATATTAGAGAGACAAGGCAGGTGAAGTAATATCTTTCATTTGACAACTTCTGTTGATGAGCTTATCTCTCTCACCAACAAAATCACAGAATACTAGAACTGGAAGGGACAGGAATGATGACCTCCTGAGGTCCCCTGCCCTCACAGCAGCACCAAACACCATCTAGATCATCCCTAATAGATAGCTGTCTATCCAATTTGCTCTTAAATATCTCCAATGATGAAGATTCCACAATCTCCCTAAGTAATTTATTCCAGTGTTTAACCACCCGGACAGGCAGAAAGTTTTTCCTAATGTCCAACCTAAAACTCTCCTGCTTCAATTTAAGTCTATTGCTTTTTGTTCTATCATTAGAGCTCAAAGAGAACAATTTTGCTCTTCTTGTAACCCTATTTTAGGTACTGGAAGACTGCTATCATGACCCCTCTTCTCTTTTCCAAACTAAACAAACCTAATTATTTCAGTATTCCCTCACAGGTCATGTTTTCTAGACCTTTAATAATTTTTGTTGCTCTACTCTGGAACCTCTCCAGTTTCTCCACATCTTTCTTGAAATGTGGTGCTCAGAACTGGACACAGTACTCTAACTGAGGCCTAATCAGCACAGAGTAGAGAAGAATTACTTCTCGTATTTTCCTCACAACACTCTTGTTAATGCATCCCAGAATCATGTTTTGTTTTTTGGGGTTTTTTTGCATCAGTGTCACACTGACGACTCATATTTAGCTTGTGGTCCACCCCCGCCACCCCGAGATCTCTTTCTGCCGTATTCCTTCCTATACAGTCACTTTCTATTTTGTAGTGTGAAACTGATGTACTTTGCAGCTATCCTTTTTAAACTTCATCCTATTTACTTCAGACCATTCCTCCAGTTTGTCCAGATCATTTTGAATTATGACCCTATCCTCCAAAGCACTTGCAACCCCTCCCACCTTGGTATTATCTGCAAACTTAATAAGCATACTCTATCTCTAAATCGCTGATGAAGATATTGAATAGAACCGGTCCCAAAATTGACCCCTGTAGTATCCCATTTGTTATGCCCTTCTAGCATGACTTTGAGCCATTAATAACTACTCTCTAAGAACTGTTATCCAACCAGTTATGTACACATCTTATAGTAGCCCCACATAGGTTGTATTTCCCTGGTTTATTGATAAGAAGATCATGCGAGACCATATCAATTGCTTTACTAAAGTCTAGGTATACCGTGTCCACTACTTCCCCCTTATCCACAAAATTTGTTAAACTATCAAAGAAAACTATCAGATAAGTCTGACATGATTTATTTTTTACAAATCCATGCTGGCTGTTACCTATCACCTTATTATCTTCCAGATGTTTGCAGATGAATTCTTTAATTATTTGATCAAGTTGGTTTAAGAAAACCTATTACCACACCATCTTGTGTCTTTCTTATATCAATTGTTATTTTCAGAATGTAGAAAACAATATTCTGAAGATGAAGAGCACAAAATCAGTTCTGAAGAAAAATTATAGCCTTTGGGTCACCTTGGTAAATATGATCCTGCACAAACAACAGCCTCTGTATGAGCCATAGTTATGCAAATAGTTGTAGTTTTTCTTCCCGAACTGCATTAAGGAAAACCTATTATTAACATTTATATGGTAGTAGTGCTTAAAGGTCACAGCCAGGTTGGATCCCACTGTGCTAGGCAAGGTACAAATAATAAAAATTACAGTCCCTGTGCCAGTTTACAATTTAAAAAAGACATGATATAATTAGAGATGTAAAGGGATAACAGGTTAACCGGTTACCCAATAAGCATTTCCTTACCAGCATGCTTACTGGGGTAACCAGTTTATTGGCACCCAGCCCCACCAGAGTATCTCCTGCCCATGGCATGCCACAGGTGGGAGGTTGTTCCAGACCAGCTATGGTCTGGAGGCTGGAGCAGTTTCCCCTCCTTTACACTATGGCATGCAAGGAGGGGAAACTGCTCCAGCCACCCTGTGCCCAAAGCATACCACAGCAGACCTGTTAACCATGTAGTTTAGCCGGTTAACAGGCTAAAATTTTAATTTTAAACAGGATTTTAAATCCCTACATATAATAGCTGGATGAGATGAACAAGTGTACGGAAATGGAAGAGAGAGAAAAAATAATTTTCTCTGCACAATAATTTGCACTGGGTACCAAAATGAGTAAATGAGGGCAAAACACCATTTAATCCTTTTACCTTTGCCTATTATTTTAATCAACAGAAAAGCAACAAGTTCTCACAGATACTTGCAAGAAGGATCTTTAAAAAAGGACTCAGACTGGGCAGAGGTAGAATTCAGATATGGAATAGAGGCCTAAAAATAGACGGGATGGAGATGTACATAAGATTTAACTGGGCGGATGTGTCCTTTTCAATGATCAAGGACTCAGTATTCTAGGGCAATCGAAAACCATATTGGAAATAAATGGGATTGCTATCTTCAAAAGAATGGGAAAAAATCAAAATGGCTTCTGCAGCCTTGGGTGCCACTTCAAAGTTAGGAAAAAAAAATGGACTAAAGATATAGTAAGAGTAGGATATTCGCACTGCTCACAACTTTCAAACTGCAAAGACTGGTACCACAGATAACTATTACATAAACAATCATATTACTTTTATCTCCACTGCCGTTTTCATGTTCTTCATTTCCTCCTCTTCCATCATCATCTGACTCCTCTATATCTTGAATAAGTATTCTTTTTCCTTCGGTGTAAATCTCAGAAACAGGCTCTAAATCGTTCAGCTTCTGATCAATATCTGACAGATTTTTCTATGGTATAGGAATAATAGCTATTTTAGAAGTCTTACCAAAATTGAAGGCATTTATATAGTGCTTCACCTTTGCAAAGCATTTTCCATTCTCTAAATAATGCCTACAATAAGCCTATGAAGTGATTACTCAGTATTACCTTAAAAATAAGAAAACAGACGACTTCTTGACTAAACAGTGTCAGCATCAAAACTAGGATTAGAACTAAATTGTTTCTGGCTTCCATTTCAATGCTATATCTAATACCTACTGCATATAAATATTAAACAAATGTATAGGTACCGTTTATTAATAATTCTTTAAAACATAAATTGTGTCTACCTGTGTGTGCAGACAGTGCAACAGTGACAATTGAACCACTGGCATAGTCTACAAGGATAGAGACTAACAGATTTAAGGCCTAAAGATAATGGATTACTACACTGGAATTTAAGAAAAGGCCTAAAAATAAATATAATCAAAATCCACAGTATGGAGTACCCAATGTTTGCTAGAGACTTTTGATTTCTTTTCAAATAGTTCAACTAACAGCTAGGAGCGACCTTAGGAAATGATAATTTCTTACAGAGTTTAGTAGAAGTGCACTGCTGACTGATGAAAAGTTATGCTGATTTTACAAGAGCTTACAATTCTCCCACTTACTTCATTATCATAACAATATGAAAAATACTAGAAGAATTCAAAAGCTGCTATTTTCTGTTTTAAACAGCTCCTAAAAAGCCAAATTTGGCATGTGTCTTAGAGGTTACAGCTATTTATTAGCATTCAAGAACTTTGTTCTTTTATTACAAACTAAGTCAGTAACTGCATTCTCTTGGGCAAACCACTTAACTTAATCAACCAAACTGTAAAACTTGCCAAAGCAAGACTTGTCTGCAAACCAACTGCTGCATTTGAGAAGTCTGGGGTGGGCAATATTTGGTGGGAGGCCACTCCAAGATTTTGGAAAGTGCTCAAGGGCTGCACTTTTCTGTGGAGGAGGTGTGGGATTGAGGTTGGATACGGGAGATGGGCTGAGAGGGCGTTTGGATGAAAGAGGGTTGTGACCTGGGTCAGGAGGTGGGGGGTTCAGGAGAGGATTCTAGGCTAGAGGAGGGGTTTAGGAGGGTGTGCAGGGTCTGGGAAGGAGTTGTGACCTGGGGCAGGAGGTGCAGAGGGTCTGGAAGGTAACTTGGGGGGGAGGGAGCTGAGGTGCAGGAGGGGCCGGGGTGCCAGAGGCAGGCTATGGCTGGGAGGTGCTTACCTAAGCATCTCCCGGCCTGCAGCATCCCCAAGGCAGGCCTGGCTCCCTGACTGCTATAGCTCCAGAGCACTGAAAATGCAGCCTGCTTCCTCCAAGTGGCTCTCAACTCCGGGGAGGGGGGAGAGGCTCGCGCTGCCCCCATCCCCAGGCCAGTCTCTCAGCTCCCATTGGCTGGCTGTTTCTGGCTAACAGGAGCTGAGGTTTGGGCCAGGGAGATCCCTCTGGAGTAGAGCGTCACACTGAGCAACCCTGCATTTAAAACAGCAGCTGCTGCGCTTCTGAGGGTCCCAGGAGGGGTGTCTGCAGGCCGGATCTGGTGGCATCAGCGAGAGATATCTTGCCCATCCCTGGAGTAGACCTATCCTGAGTATGTATTTTCTTCAATCTACCATTCACATTCTGAGCTTGCTGGAGGAGAATGCCCCCTTTGTTGATTTCATACTTCTGACTACATTCTCTCTCTCTCTGTCTACACTAAGTCTCCTAAAGGAAAACAAGAGAAAGTGTGTTTTAAAAAGAAATGAATGCAATATCTTATACTCGCTAATATTTTCTGCATGTTTAACTTCTGATGTATTAGCTTTATCTGAGATGAGGAATTTGTGATTTACCTGATATCTAAAGGACAACTTAATGTCACATTTACCACACACACACACAAATAAAATCTGCCAAAAAAGTTTGCCAGAAAATTGCATTTTCAATCATTCGCAACATTTCTATTTAATTCTAAGAAAACATTACTATCACAAATCTCCACAGTAATAATGAGATTGAAGCACAGCAGAATCTTGATAATCTGCACTGATGGTTAGTCATGGAACTTGAGCCAACAGCTTGTTGGTATATACGAGAAGGCTGCATGCTGGATATTGGCAGGAAAAGAATTTCAGTTCTTGAGCAAATTTCCTACCTCAGACAATAAAACCCTTAATTTGTTGACTTTAAAGTGCATACTGACAAGGACAATCTATTCTTCGGGACTTTAAAAACAAGGATGGGGACAGAGTTGACTGTTATGGATTTATTTTGTACGCTTTCATACTATGCATGGATTTAGGGCCTGATCCTGTGAAGCTGCAAAGGAATCTGGTGCACTCCACACCCATGAAAGTCAATGGGATTTGAAGGTGCTTCAACACCTTCAGAGATGCTCAGAACCTTGCAGGATGATCAGAACATTAAATCCTATTATAAGAACTGAAAATTCATGGGAAACTACTTATTTTGCGAAAGTAGTGAATAAAATTGAACAAGGATTTATGAAATCATAGGAACATCAGATCTAACCAAAATTAACTTTATCAAATCTTGGCTGAGAAGAAGAGGAAGATTGCCATTCTATGTGAAATAGAGAAAGCAAAACAGTAAAGTGTGAATTACTCAATTATAATTTTTTTAGATAAATTACTAGTAAAATGTAAATATTAATAATGGTATGAAAACAAGATAACAAGCTTTAGTTTTTTGTGTGGAAAAAAAAAATCACCAAAATGATTCAGCAATGTCTCCTCTAGAACTAACTATATGACTGGGAACATAAATCAGTCACACATTTTTATTATAATTACTATCTCATCTATAGTCACAGAGTAACATATTAAGGTATATTCTAAAAATAGTTATTTAAAATATGTATTATATGTTAACATTTTAACCAGTGTTTTAAGCTAGAATCTTCTGGTTCATATCTATATATTTGCTATTTTAAAGAAGTAGAAGCTCAGCCCTCAATATAAATTCATTTAGTGAGCCAGATAGAAATTCAGTGAAGTTTGCCTGAATAAAAAAGTGAGTAGATATATGTGCACTGTTATATTGTAGTATATCAACTTTATCTTGCATCAAACACATATAACACAAGCAACATGCATCTTGTTCTATAAACACATCTTTGTTCTACAAATACAGAGTTATTGTCTTTACCTTAGCTATGGCATTTTCTGGTTCAACGTGTAATACTTTGGTCAAATCCTCTATAGCTGCTTGGTAATTCCCTAGATGCTTGTGTACAGTGGCACGGCGCATAAAAGCTATAAATTAACAAAGAACAAACTGTTTAGAATGTATTCTTGTACATTATTCGCAGACTACAATTAATTCACATTTAGAGAAAGTACAATGCAAAATGTAAGGCTAAATTGTTTTAAAGCCTTGCATCCATTTCATAATAGCTATGTATTTAAGTTACTGATTTAAAAAAAAAATCTGATCATGTAATTTCATATGATGTACCCTACATTTATATGGTGATACATGAACTGTCATTTCTCTTAATAATTTTCCTATCTGTCCCTCTCTCTCCTTATAAGTTGAGTTAACTGTTTTCAATTATTTAATTTAGTAAGAAAACATGCACCAAGCACCTTTCACCAAGCTTGTTAAGAGTTCTTTTCTGTGATGATTAGGAGACAGTGCATGTCTCCACTTGATGTGAATAACAGTCATCATTTTGAGAGCATGATGTGACCACACACCACTATCCTACCGTCACTTCAGCACAAGAATCTTGATCAAGGATAGGCAGCACTAACCAGCACAAATCTCCAAACGGCCATTTAAACTAGCATAGGCGGAGTTAGTCTGGACCATCTTCCTCCCACAGTTGAGATTTGACAACTGAAGTCAATGTTCTCCCATTGATTTCAACGAATGCTAAAAAAACAGGCCTGTGTCTCAAACCTCAAAAAATACTTTTTACAAGAAATAAAATTATGAGAAATGCCAGTTTACATTTCACCTTTTAGGTTATCAGGCTCCATATCTAACACTTTTTCACAATCCTGAAAAGCATTGTGCCAGTTCTGAAGTTTGATTTCTGCTTGAGCTCTGTTGTTATATGCTGCCACAGTGGACAATACTGATATGCTCCTGCAAAAGACAAGACAAAGTAAGCTGTATGCTAGAAAGAAAATAAGAGTTTATATACTCTTATTTAAAGTAATCAAAATCAGTTTTAAATTATAAAGAGTTATAATAAAGTTAAAATCATGAAGCAAAGCAATTTCAATTTATCAATTTATTTAAAATCATGACAACATAGAACTGCACCAAAGCATGCTTTGTGCAGAAATGTTGCAGCACTTAAAACAATTTAGAGAACTTTGAGGCTTCTAGTCTTTTATTAAATCTTTTTTGTAAATTATGCCGATTAAAATAAAATCTATTTTTTTCCATTTGAGGTGGTACAGCTGGGTAGATGGTATACAGGATAAAAAAAGATTGAAGTGCAGTATTAACTAATCAGGTTGTAGTGATCTTTTCTATATAGCTGTGCACTAGATAGTTATTTTAAATGGCTACAATCCTATCAATCCACTCAAACATATTTTAGTCAAATTTTAGAATTTATGAACTTAAGTAAATAAAAATTGCCATACTGGGTCACACCAGAATTCCATTCAACATATTATTCTGTGTCTGACAGTGGACAATGTCAAATGTTTGAGATGAAAGTGGGGGGAAAAAAACAAACAAAACAAACAAAACATTATGGAATAACTTGTTCACTGGGGAAGTTTCTTCTTACTTCTACAAATTAGCAGTTGGCTCAGGCCCTGAAGAATGAATGTTTATGTTTCTTTAAAAAAAAATCTTATCTAGTGCTACCGTGAATGTTCTTGATATCCATATGCTAACCAAAAAATACATTAAACATTTAAGATTGCAAACAGAAGCACTCAAAAGATACATCATCAGAATTAAATTTGCCTATGCTTCCTCTTCTGTGCACGCATTATGATACTCTCCTTAATTAACCTCCCTGGCACTCAATCATGGATTTAAAAGCAGCCGTTCTTCTACAAAGGAATTTCACAAGCCAAATGCAGAGAGAGAGTGTGCAGAATTGATCTTCATATGCAAATTTGACAGTTTCCCTATGCCTGAACAAAGACATTGACTGGATGGCCCATTATAAAAACAAGCCTTCCTTACATCTGAACACCCCATTGACATCAAAAGCTAAGTATGGGACACTTCCAGCCCATTCAGTTAGCTTCATTAGCGCCAGCACAACAACTGACAGGTATTAACTCTCCCTTCTTTTTCTGTTATAAATTCTGAGTGTCCTTTTTTCTCCACTCAAGCTGGGGTTGTGCACATGAAAATTCAAACAAAAAACAGGATTATGTAGCACCTAGATTGTTGAGATCTAGATGCTAATTATCTTACCCATTACAAAGATAGCTTCCCCAATTTTCACCTCTAATATCATTAGCTCACAGACATTTACCTTCCCCCCTCATCCCCCCTCTGTTCTGAAATTTGATTTGTCCTTTTCATATGTGTTCACTTTTTTTGATTGTATCCCTTTAGTATATATGGTCATACCAATTTTCTTCCACAATTTGATCTGAGGAAGTGGGTCTGGCCCACGAAAGTTCATCACCTAATAAACCATCTTGTTAGTCTTTAAAGTGCTACATAGTCCTGTTGTTTGTTTCAGCTAGACTAGACTAACACGGCTACATTTCTATTACTATGAAAATTCAAGATACTATATACATTTTTGTTAGTCTCTAAGGATACGTCTACACAGCAGGGTTATTTTGGAATAACAGATGTTATTCCAAAATAACAAAGTGTGCATATACACACAAGCAGTTATTTCAATATAATATTGAAATTACATCCAGCCGGAGGACTTCTTACACCGACTCCTGTAACCATCATTTTACGAAGATTAAGGGAAGTTGGAGGAAGAGTGCTATTTTGAAATAAGTGCTGTGTACATGTGCCCAAATTCGAAATAAGCTATTTTGGCTGAAGCTGTGCAATTAGCGTAGCTCAAGTTGTGTAGCTTATTTCAAGTTCAGCCCTGCTGTGGAGACTGCACCCTAAGGTGCCACAGCACTACTCATTCTTTTTAATTATGTGATCGCATACTATTTTTTCTACAAGACCCTGCCTTATACAGTGCAAAGGATGAATGATGCTTACTGAATGGGTATCTAGTCAATATTTATTTTTATCCTCATTTCATATGTAGCCCCATGTTTTATTTACTGTGCATCATTCTGCACTGAATATAGAATTAATTTCCTCAAACTTTTCTGTAAGATCACAGTATCTTTATCAAGCTATATATACATAAATGGATTGATCCTCAACACTTTTGTGAGATGAGGTGGTATTATTATCCCGATTTTACATATAGAGAACTGAGACGTAAATTAAAACAAAAATTGTCAAATGTCCACAAATTTTGATGTTTAGTTTAAGAAGCCTGAAGCCTGACTTTTTTTAAGTGATTACCATTTTATAGCATTTTATATGTTCAGAACAGAATTCCAACTGACTTCAGATGCAGCCGTGAATGCTCACCACTTGCATAAAATCAGACTTAGGAGCTACAAATAACATGCCCAGAAAATGAGGAACATACTATGTCCACCTATGAAAATTCTGGTTATTGACTTGCCCAGACTCATACACAAACTCTGTGGCAGAGGCAAGGACAGAATCAAATTCTCAGAGTAGCATTCAATTGCCTTACCCACAAGATTATCCTTTGTCTTCCTGCAATTGTGTGTCATGTGTTGCACATCACCACCACATAATAAAATTCATTCTGCTCAGAGGAGGAAAAAGTTATTGGGAACACTAGTGCCTCAGGAGTCTCCTCTAGTATTGAATAACCTAAACAGTTTTGTGTCATCTGCAAATTTTGCTACCTCACCTTTCACTCATTTTTCCTGGTTGATTATACATTCATTAATCAATTTGCAGAATTTTGACATAGCTCAATGAGAAATTTTTTGCTATTTTTGTAAGTTGCCCATTTGTTTCTTCAACAAGAAAGATCCTGAACTTTATTAATATATACATAATATTAACAACCATTAATTAAATAATGGTTCAAATTGCATTAACTCACCGAGTGTAATATGTCACTGCTTCTTTATAATCCCCAATGGCAAAAGCTTCATTACCTTTTTCTTTTTCACGATTAGCAATAATTTTTTTTTCTTTCTTAGTCATACCTAGAACATAATCTTTAGATATAAAAATAGCTAACTATTAACAGAAGCAAAATATAACATTTTAACATACAAGTATTTTAATGTAATTATATTGTACAGATTGGTTTCAGAAGTCATAAAAGGACTGGACTACAAGACAATCTTTCTATTAAGACATGATCCATATTATAAAAATTTTTGAAAACTAAAATAAAAAAGAAGGAAACTGGCAGAACTCTTATATTTCAGAATAAAAGATTTTATGTTGCTATTTTGTATTCATCAACAAAGACGACATTTTTCCCCTCTTCGCAGTGGAAAATTTGCACTGAAATTTTCTAGGATGAACAGAATCCAATGGCAGTGAAAATTGGGTGTGCTTTAGAAAGGTAATACTTGAAAAATCTGTGCCTCTTGGCAGCATTTGGAATAGGACTTCAGATCCTTGCCATCCCTCCATACCAACAAGTTGCCTATACTATAGATTAAATAAATAAGTGAAGTGAGTATCTGGACGTTCAACAAGAAGTTCTCTCTATATATACACACACATATTACTAGAAGCCTACCAGGCATGGGCTGCAAATGGCTCAGGGCATCAGGGACCACACAGCCCGCCTGCCAGCTTCTCCCCAGGATTGGCCCAGAGTGGTGGGAGCCTGCTGTCTGCCCACCAGCTTCTCCCCATGAGAAGCAGGGGGGACTGTGCAGCCCGCCTGCTGGCTTCTCCCTGCAGCCAGCCTGAGGTGGGGGAGACGGGGGAGGTGTCACACAGATCACCTGTCAGCTTTTCCCTAGGTTGGCAAGGGGAAATCAGTCCTGAAATTGTACTTTTCGTCAGCATCCCCAACTCCAATTTAATAAGCTTATATTTAAAGCAAACATTTTTCTATATGCATAATTAGAAGGCATATTAAATTTCTGCAAAATGAACCTTTTCTGGGATGACTTAGGATATGTTTTACTTTTATTTTCTGTGATGGCTGGGGGAAAAAAAACAAGGAAGAGATACAGTATATAACAAAAGCACATTTTCCCTCTATAATATTTCTTCAGTTTGTATGGACAGTCTATTGAGCAATGTTAATTCATTATCTAATAAAAGAAAGACAGTTTTGATATTAAGTCACAATTTACCTGCTGTGTCTATTTCCTTTTCAACTACAGGTAAATCTGAACTAATATTGCAACATGTTTTTGAATTATTTTCTTCGTAGCCCTCATCAACTTTTGAACACTCCTTTTCCACATCAAACCTTAAAGAAAAAAATATAAACCTATATTACATATGCACACAATAAAATGCACGTAACAATACATGTCAGTTCAGATATAAACTAAATTGTGTACACAGACTTTGTCAGTCTGTTCAACAATCAAAAATTATTCAGCAGAAACACACAATTTTAAAAACAATTTATATTTCCTTTGTGTGTGTGTGTCCTCTTTCATGCTGTCCACTCCAAAATACTCTTCAAAGTCAGTGTGGCATTCTAAGAATCAGGCAAAATTCAATAAGCTGTTTTAAAGGGCCAAACCTAACAGTTAATGAGCACTTATAATTCTCACTGAAGACAACTGGAGTTGCAGGTACTCTGTACTTCTCAAGAACAGTCTGAAAGTGATTAAATATTGCAAATGGAAGACCAAAGGGAAAACAGTGTTTCAGCCACTTTCACAGCTGCTATCAAGGTGTTTTTTCTAAAGACCTTTCACTAATTAATTGCAAGTAAATGTTACAGTTGTAACACAATCCATCAAAAGAAATGTATTCTGAACCAAGTGATCCACTACTTGCAAACAATAAGGACCTAATTAGAGCTGGGCATGAAACAATATCAGCATCTAGAAAAATTTTCAAGATTTAAAAAAATTATTCCTGTATCAAATCATGATAAAAAGATCAGTTTTGCAAATTTTTGTACCGAAAATAAAAAAAATGATATGAGGTCAATCAAATGTTCTATTTTGACTTTGACCTTATGCAAAAAGTTTACCTACTTAAATTTCAACCTGGAAAATGGAACTTTTGAAATTTAAAATATGTTAAAATGAGATTTTGACTATTAGAGTTTATTATTTTCCAAATGTTTTCAGAATGGGAAATGCATCAGAAGTTCTTTCACATGAACACTTTCAGTTTCTACAGATTTTTCTGACCAAAAAAAGTATTGTTGAAAAATGTCCAACCAGCTATAGTTTTAATTATTTTCTGAAGGCAGAACAGATAAGTAAAACTGCAGAAATTATAAGAGATATAACACTGAAGTATTATAATACAGCATGCATTTTTCACAGCAATAAAGGTAGGAGCAGCTTTCTATTTCTAGTGTGTTGGTCAACAAAGAAAAACAAAAATACTCACTCCATCTATTCTTTTGCACTTGTAACCTGGGACAGGTTATTTGAAACTTAAATTGATTATTAAATCAGTCTGCACAAATGCCACTGATTAGAGGGCTTATGACAAAAAAAGTAAATTTCTGTCAAAATTATTCTGGCAACATATTTTTCTAGAACATGTGTAAAAAAAGTATGCTCTGTTTTTGTAAATATTTATGCACCTAAATACATTTTGTAACATCAGAAACTTATACAATAGCAAGATACCTATAAATAAGGTTGTGATTTAGTCATGGAGATTGCGGAGTCACAGAATTGTGACTTCCATGGTCTCCATGACTTCAGCCTGTGGTGGTTAGGAGCTGCAGGGTCCCTTGCTACCCACTGGACAAGAAGCTGTGGGGTACCCCTGCTGCTCCCAGTTGCCACCGCCGGCAGGGTTATCTCCACAGCTCCCTACCACTATGAGTGGAGCAGCAGGGGATCTCTGACCTCTCTGCCACTGAAAGCAGTGAGAAACCCCCAGTTCCTGGAGGGTGGCAGTGAGAAACCTCTGAGCTCCCTGCTGCCAAGATTGGCAGTGGAACCCTGAGCTTCTAGATACTGCAGGACATTGGGGATGGCAGACAGCTCCGGGCTGCTGTGAATAAACCCAAAGCTTCTGTCCACACACAAGTTGCAGGGAACCTCCAAGCTTCCACCTCCCATAGGCAGCGGGGGACACCCTGAGCTGCAGGCAGTAGGGGTATCCTCTCCAGCTACCACAAGCAACTTCTCATCCCTGCAGCTGTCCCGTGTAAAGCAGATCCCCATTTTGACAGAGATTTTTTAGTAAAATTTAGGGACAGGTTTTGGCTTCCATTAGTTTTTCTATTTTTCTCGTGACTTGTCCCTAACTTTTATTAAAAATATCTATGACAAAATCTTAACCATATCTATAAAGGCCTCTAACTGTGTGAGGACAAACTGTTGTGCCTGCACCAAGCCCACGCCTATGAAGTTAATGGAGCTCTGCACAGGAGCAGGAATCCACGAAGCACCAAAAGCATACACACACACACACCCCGATTTAGGAACATAAAATGAATACTTTTTGGTTTTTAAAGTTAGGGTAAAAAAAAAAAAATCACATTTTAAATGTCCTTCTTTGTTCTATTACTGTCTCATTAGACTTTAAAGTCTTAGATGTTTAAAAATGAATTTAAACAATTAAATTACAATGAAAGTTTTGTTATCTGGCACTCTGTTAACTGGAAAAGAGCCCCGGCCCCAGTCATAAAACCACTGCATCTTCGGCACACACGTGACTCCTGCCTGCCCGGCACTGCTGGCTGACATCATCAGCGTGTGCCTCCTTCCCCCTCAGCCTGCCTCGAGCTGCTGGGAGCCAGATTTGATAGTAGGAGGTGGGGGCAGAGCAATAAGCTTTGTTATCTGGCACATTTGATTAACAAGCAACCCCCATTCCCATGAGTGCCAGATGATAAAGCTTTCATTTTATTTATTATTTATGTTGTCTGTTTGCATATTCTATTGGTATGCAGCTTCTAACTTACAGCAAGGTCAGGGTTTGTTTATGCCAGGAAAATGGGATGTGTCTGGAATTTGATTGTTTTCTATAACATGGAAAGGGAGGGGGATGATCGAAGGGACAGCTATACTGCAGTATAGCCATTGGGGCAGTGAGTGTGGGGACACCTATACCGCAGAGAAACCACAGGAGACAGCTGCATGAGGAAGACAGTGACTGGCTGGGGCTCACCATCTTGCCAGCCAGCAGCCCAGGTAAGTAGTCCTCCTGCCCCAAACCCCTCCCCCTGGCCTTCAGCTGCAGTGCCGGACAGTGGAAGGGGGGAAAGCCCTACAGGCCCCACCGCTGCACCCACTCCAAAGTGCCACCAGAACCAGGCAGCAAAGCCCAGCTCCCACTCGTTGAGGAGCCATAGCCTGCCCTCAACCCAGCCTGGGCAACTCCCTCCCCCACCCTTTGGACCAGTCCCTGGGAGTGCTGGCCTATGTCCCCCAGTCCTCCTCTGGTCCCCAGGGAGAAGCCAGTGGGCAGAGTTCACAGACCCCTCCCTCACACCCTGGGCATTCCCCAGGAAGAAACCAAAAGTCATCCTCACCCCCTGCCCTGAGCTCTTCCTCCTCCCCATCTCCTGACTTGAGCCCCTCCTCATCTCCCAACCCTGACTCCTGCACTCCCCACATCCCCAGCCCCCTGTCCTAAGCTGCTCCTCAACCTGCCACCCTTACTCCTGCAGTCCTCACACCACCAGCTCCCTGCCCTGAAGGACTGGGGCAACACTGGGTAAGTCTTCTAGTATTAAAAACAAGTCTCACCTGTATTTTTATAATTTCATGAAATATTAATTTTAGTTGAAACATTTTTTTTAAATCAAAATAATTGGTCCATATTACCTAGTAGTATTCTACTACAAAAATAAAGTTACAATTTCAATACAAAATTAAAAGAATGATTTAACATACTTGTCCCATTCCCTGTAATCTCGCGGTATATTTTTCTTCTTTCTTTGTTTATATTCTTTGTTCTAAAAAGAAAAGAAAAAGGCTTAGAATTCATTATTTACCAAATTACTTGATTGTTAGCTTCTCTTTTTGTTCCCCTAGATCAGTGGTTCTCAACTGGTTTCAGCTCATGGGCTACCAGGCCAATCAAAAAATGTTCATGGACCACCTCCAGCACATGTAGCACAAGACGAATGACACAGCAACCGCTCAGCACAACGGCAGCAGCTACACTGACTCTCAGAGTTACACAATGCAGTTGCATCCTAGGTGACGCTATGGACGATGCGCTGCGTGCTTGTGAACACGACGTAAAACAGCCTAATGGCAGCACCTGCTCACGCCGTGTGACTTTGGACAATGTTCCTGTGGACCACCGAAAAAGTCACCATGGACCACCAGTTGAGAACCACAGCCCTAGTTAGTATCTGGGGTCAACAGTATTCATGACTGGTCTTCAGCCTGTAGCTGTTTTCAAAAATTCACTAGTTTTCAAGCCTTTCCTAGTTTTGACTTTTAAGGAAAATCTGTTAGGCGCTTCATATATATGTTTCCAATACTATATACTCACTCATATCAATTAGCAGGGTTTTTTTCAACCTGAAAGTCCTACATTTAAAACAAAAGGACAAATCACAGGGCGAAACCCAAAGTAAGGAAGCTCAGTGAGATTTCACTTATGCAGTTATCCTCATATTGTTTCAGCATGTGAAGATGGAAACAGGGCTTATCCTTTTGTGGAATGAGCCCAAAAGTTAAGAGCCCTCAGTAGACAGGCTCCCATGCTCTTGGGAACCTAACACCCACATCCACAATTGCGGCCTCAATAGAACCACAATATCAAGGACACCTCAGCTCTGATACCTCAAAACCTGACCTCCTATAACTTTCTTCTGGTAATTGCACTATACATAGGTAAAACTATTCAAAATCACCCTCCTATATATATCCTGCTTGAAATGCACAGAAAATGGATTCCTTTCCCATAACATTTTTTGAGATTTCAGAAATTTTCCCTTTCTGCATTAGAACAAATCTGAAACCTCTCAAAGTTTCACACAACGAAATATAGAGAGAATCATAGAACTGGAAGGAACCTCGAGCGAGACCCACACCACAATAGACAAATGGCTAACAAACTTAAGTACCTGGCCTGAACCAAGCAGAGCACAGACTTAATTAAACATAGATTTCCTACATCACAGATCCATACCCTAGTCACAGGGCTACTCTGGGGTGAAGGTTAATCAGTTTCTCTCAGTCTGTGTCTCAAGTTTTGATCAGAAATTCCATCTTCAACCTAAAAAGACTTCCCTACTAAAGTGGCCTCAAAATTAGGGACGTGAACAGTTAATCATTACCCGGGAGTACCCTCCTGTCTGCAGCCCACCCCACCCTGCTGCCTGCCACTTCTGTCCCCATGCGAGGCTGCCGACTCCCAGCCCTCAAACCTGTGCGAGCTGGGAGCCGGTGTCCATACCCCACTGCAGCTCCCAGCCCACATGGCCTGGGAACCGACAGCCCAGTGTGTGGTCAGAAGCAGCAGGACTGGAGGAGCCCCATTGCTTGCTCCCGTTTAATCAGTTAACTGGTTAAACATTAAGTTTGACCAGTTAACTAATTAAATGGAATTTTACATCACTACTCAAAATTGATTTGTTTCCACGAAAGTTTCCTTTTAATAAACTTTGTAAGGAAAAAGTACTTGTGAACCTGTTGTGAGGATTTGTTAAGTAAATTTTACTATTATAATCTTACTATTATATATACTATTATATCAGGAAGATAGCTGTTTCTTAAAAAGCACTGGAAATAACTCAGAGTATAAAATATATAGGTGGAGTACTGTATTTAATAGGTAGTTTTGGTTTAATTTTGGTCATTTATGTGACAGGTTAGATCACAAAAATCCCTTGGGGCATCCTGCCCAGAGCAGCCCTTATGTGCAGCGGGGGAAGGGAGGGTGCAGGCAGGAGCTGATTTGACTGGGCTGTAACGGTCCCTCCGCCAATCAGTTAACCAGTTAAACTATAGCAGAGTGTC
>CM057846.1:32557618-32578046 GCA_030068395.1 Apalone spinifera
GAAGCTGAATAGTCGATATTAAAATCTTTATTTAACTACTTGAATAATTTACAACTGATCAGAATGAAAATGTATGTATTTGTACATAACTTTGGTTTGCATACATATCTGTTATCAAAATACTAAGATGAACCAGGTCATAACAGCTACATCTTGAGTTCACATTACCGAGCATCAAACACAACCACTGTAATAGTTAAGAGTTAAAGAAAATGAATGGGAAAAAATAAAAAATGCAATCACAAGTCAGTCATGCAAAAATGCGTTGAGGCTCAGTTACCACCACAATTAGCATTTGTTTGTATGTTTTTAAAAATGAATATGCTTTGCATGCACAATAGTATCTTCTAGCCATGTATTTTTTACCTCTTTACACTGCAATACATGACTACCAAGTTTGTGTTTTCAATTATTTTCAGTGGTGACCCTGTTAATTAAGATACTTCCTCATATATGTACTAGTAAGACTTTTTCAGCACTGGACCAGTTCTTCAGTACTACCCCAATTTATCATTTTATTTATAGCCACCATCTTCCCCTACCCACTCAAACAACTGAAGAGGTACATGCAAAAGGATACATCTTTTTGTTCTTTTTTTGTACATTATTCTGTACCCACATTCTCGACACCTTATAGGATCTCTTGCTTTTATTTCATTTTCTGTGTGACATTCTGCGAGACAAAAACCAATATTATTAGTCCACTGTAACAAGAAATACAAAATTCAAGATGTTATACCTTTTCCAAAAGTAAAGTAACAATTCAAGACCTACATTTGTGGCAACCACCACAATGTTATTGAATTTACTTTAGGAGTAATATTAAGTTCTTGATTTCTCTTACTGGTAAACAATTAACCTGTAAAGTTACAATTTAATGTTCTATTACCTTTACTGATGACAAAATGTGGTATTCAAACTATACTATTGACATATTACAAAAATGTGCTCACAAATAATTTTCCGTAATATGCTTGCAGCTGAGAGGTATTAACGTATTGCAATCCAAGATACCATATTACTGGCCAGAGTGACTGTCAGAGAACCACAGAACCTTGTTACAAACAGCCATTACTCACACTATAAGGTTGGAGGCATTAAGAAAAACTGTTTTGTGGAGTACATCATTTGAAGGGATGGCTTCTCCTTGTATCAAAGATATTTCTATAGGACAAAATTACTTTGCCTTTCGATTGCTCCAAATGGAAGACACTGTATTTCAAAAAATGTCCCCAAAAGAATCATAGAATCAAAAATGTAACAGTACTGCAGAGGGATTAAAAATTATTGCATTTCAACACCACCAATAACAATTTTAGCTAATAATAAAAAAAGTGACCACACTGGCTTTTTCTCTGAGATATGATGGCAATTTTATTCATAGTTATACAGCTAACATAGGGGCATACTGTGCAAATACACTCTACAGACAATGCACCACATGAACTGCAACATGTGATCTGTGCCTAATGACAGAATTTCTAAAGAGCTATTTCCACATTACCTTCACTCTATGATATTAGCTTATGTCTATACTACTGCAGAAAGTTGTGTACTACTTTCTGCAGTAGTACACAACTCCAGCTACATGAATAACGTAGCTGAAGCTAACATACTTTAGGTCAAGTTACCACAGGGTCTACACTGCAGGGATCAACAACAAAAACTCTCCCATCAACTTACCTTACTCTTCTCGTCTGGGGTAGAGTGCAGGGATCGACTGCAAAGCAATGTACGGTTGATTTGGTGGATCTTTGCTAAACCCACTAAATCAATAGCAAGTGGATCAAGTCACACTGTTGCGTAGATGTAGCCTTAGTATAATTATTCTGCACCATTTATAGTTAGATGGCATGCTACTCTTAGCAAATACCAGAATTTACTACTAACAAGATTATGTTCAACAGATATTATTTCTCTCTTGTACACAGCACAGCTACATAGCAACATTCTATAAATACAGTTGTAGGTAATTAACCCATTTCAAGGCCTCTGTGATGATGTAGATGTCACATTCACCTTTGAATCTATATTTGGGGCACTGGATTACAATGTGTTCACTGATTTGCATGTTCTCACTACAGTGACAAAAAGGGATGATTTATTTTTGTTCAGATGAAATTCAGTGTGGTCCATAGTCTGCATCGCAGGTTGAAACTGAGTGAATGACAATGTGCTTGTCTGGAATGGTAGCTGAAGTCCCTGGCGAGATCCAGAGATATGAGGTGGTCATGGGTAGTCCACAATAGTTTTCACAATTTCAGACGTCGTTGGGGGACGTTGTCCATAGCCTGTCAGATGTGAAGTTCTGAGTAGTTTTCGGCAGATTTATGTTCACGTTGCAGCTACACCTCAACAGATAGCAAACATCAAATCTCTAGCTAACTCAGAAAGCTACGGTAGAGATATTGATTTTAAAGAGTCCGTGATGTTTCACATGGTCTGATTCAGCTGCCTTTCTGCAAATTTGGCATGGCAGCTTTTTGTCCATAATACAGATGCACACTATTCGTCAAATATTAGGGCCAAGGCCATTGTTCGATAACACTAGAGCAGTGCACTTGCAACTCAGCCCCATAGTTTTAAAGAACCTGACATGACACATCAGACCGTAAGATCATGAAGGAGCACTTTCAAACTTGGCAGCTGAGATCAAAAATCAGTAGTATCTACTTTTCTCCATCTTGACAACGGAATCACACTTACTCCCATTGACAAATTTGGCGGTGAAACTGTACATTATGAACCAAAGCCAACATACTTCAGTGTCATTTCTAACCATACACCCACTTCCAGAAAACAGCCTCTAAAACAAAGACTTGCATGAATGTTATACAAAAGTTAGTGGGACCAAGCTGGAGAGGAGTAAACATAATTAAACATTTGATTTTATTCTTACCTCCACAAATGTAAATCATTGGCTGCTGCTTTGGAGGCTGAACATCCTTTTGGGAATCCATGTTCTATCAATTAAAAAAGACAAACCCTGCTATTGGATAATGAAGAATTAGGACAGAAAAACCTCTGGAAACAAATTTAACACCAACCTCACCTTCCTTCAATGTGTTAGATTATCGGTCTTTGGATAAAGTGTGGAGAGCAGTAGTCTCTCCCACTAATGAAAGATTTTGCTGCAGCTACAAAAAAGATATGATCAACTACATATCAGTAATTTACTTTGGGAATGGACAACGTCACTGCTTGAATATATTGGATAAAGCCAATCACTTAAACCACTGCTTAATCCTGCACTATTTCTGATGGAAAAACTGGACAGAAATCTTGGGGTCAGAATGAGGGCAGAATAGTAGTACTACTTTCCCTTATAATCCTAGGGTAACTAGAACTGACTGCTAAACCAATCAACACTGAAATAATTAATAGGACTTTTTAAATAATCATAATATCTAACAATATTTAATCAGTTTAAAACTCATTTGAGGACTAAGTCTATCCCTATGATGTCAGAATAAGATATTTTTGAACAGAGGATCTACACCCCATCTACTCCACAGGTTTTTAAACATTTGTAGAATTATTGGCTCTAAACATAGTTGTATCTATAATCATGATTACTACTTGTATAATAACTAGTAGCAAATAGTGTTTCCCATGAGAGACTTCAGTTAGCAGGAACTTATTCGCTTGTAGCTGGTTCAAGTCATTAAGAACTCTTTGGCAGCGGGATTATGGCTGCATAACCAGTATAGCTGGTTCTCCTCTACCAGTGTTACTCAACCTTTTTGATACTAGGGACTGGTTGCTGTCTTCCTAAACTGTGTCAAGGATATCTCAGTGACCAATCCCCATCCAAAGACTGGTCATTGAGAAACACTGTCCTAAAAAATAGGACAACCCAGA
This sequence comes from Apalone spinifera, assembly GCA_030068395.1. Classification (NCBI taxonomy): domain Eukaryota; kingdom Metazoa; phylum Chordata; order Testudines; family Trionychidae; genus Apalone; species Apalone spinifera. Next base: position 32,561,480 of record CM057846.1, read on the forward strand.
TTGCATGGCTTTATGTACTGACTGCCATGGTCTGCATACATATCCCGCAGGTACTCTGGCCCCTACTGAAGCACTAAGGAATTGTTTTTCTAGTCTTCCCAGAACGCACAATATAAATATGGCTCAGCCATGACAAAAAAGTGGCATGGTGGAAACCACTAAAACTTTGCTTGCAGTTACCTGGACAGATGGAGTACATCACAACCATTTACAATATTACTCCTGTGCCCCAGGGGGTCATACATTACTTGTTTACAATGGTTACCACTATGCAATATCAGGGATCAGGTGAGAGGCTAGCCTTAATCCAGTCCATGAGACTCGGGGCACTCCATCCCCCCACCATAGCAGGGCAAGCCAGTGCTGATGCTCCAGCCCCACAGAAAGTCTCCGAATCTCAGCGACCCTTGCTGGTGTGGCTGCAGCATCAGTGCCAGCTCTCTGCTAAAGCAAGGAGTGCTACTGAGCCTTGTGGCTGAATCAAGGCAAGCTGTAGGCCTCATCCGGTCTTCAGGCTCTGACTTGCTGGAGGGAGGAAGCAGCTGTGTGTGATGCCATTCCACATCCCCACCGGCTGAGGGAATGGCAACAAAGGAAAGCTCTGTCACTGCACTCACTTGCAGACTTCGCCCCCATCACTCCCACTGGTTGGAGTGGCAGCAGTGCTTTCAAGGGAAGGGTGACATAGAGCCACCTGTGCCCCATGCCAGGTAGGCACCCCAAACTCCTGCCCAGACCTCACATGCCCATCCCCAGTCTGCTCCTGCACCCTCCCTCCTACTCAGTCCCCTCACCTTTATTCTGGCTTCTGCACTTTACCTCTCACCTAGACACCACACCCTCATCTTGGCTCCTGCACCCTACCTCCTGCCTAGACACTGCATCCTTAACGCCAGCCAACTCCCCAGCAATCTCTTCCTACACACTGAACCCCTCACTTATGGCCCCATCCCAGAACCTGGGGGGGGGGAGGGAAGCACAAGATCTACTATCCCCAGAAAAGTTAATCTTCCTCTGGTGCCTAAGCCTTGGCACCCTCTTCCATGGGGCTGGAGTGCCAGGGAAGTATCTTACCCCTCCCCCCACTTCTCAGTTTGAAGGTCATATATATGGGGGGGGGGGTTGCCCTCCTGACTTGGAAACCAGGTGAGGGAGGGGTTTTTTGGTTTTGTTTCTCACTTGTGTGCAGCCTCCAACTGATTTTTCCGCCAATCAATAGCCTCCAACCCCAAAAGGGGAGTGGCAGGGGCTCCGTGGGCCAGATCAACCTGCTTGGTGGGCTGGATCCAGCCCATGGAGGCCCTTTTGCTGATCCGATCTATGCACTATCTTCTGAAATATCCTACTGTACAAAGATCTGAAAAGAGGACAGCTAACAATTACACAGGAGATTCCAGCAAAATAATATACTTGATATTGGTAGACAAATGAATCCACTAGCAAGAGCTGCAATAGTTTAACCAAACTTTAACCACACTAAAAGATTTATTTGGAGTTGCTCAGGTCTTTAACTCACATACATTTTGTTTCTCTTCACTTAAATCATTGCTCTGGAGTGGGGCAAGGGATTCAGTATGAAGGCTGTCCCAGGAAGAGAGGACAAACCCAACCCTCTCTGGGTGAGGTAAGAAGCATGTATCCACAGCTACTGCAGCTCAAACAGGCACAGCCAGGGGAAGGGTGCATGTCCCTCGGCTGGGGAAAAGAGACAAACGATCTAAAACATATAGCTGTCCCTTTCTCCACCGGTGTCTCCTGCTGGTCCAATGAGGTTATAGCTGTTCTGGGCCCCATCTCTGGCCCCCTGCTGCCTGCCCCCTGGTTATTCTGCCATTTAACTCCCTCCTACCAGACTGTTTCTCATAAAATGGAAAGGGAACAATCACATTCCACACAAATCCCATTATCCTGGCACAACCAAACCCTGACCTTGCTTTAAGTTATGATAAGAGGAAGCTGCATACCAAATTTGGTGGTTCTCTCTCTCTTCCATTTAGGAGTTCTTGAACAAAGACAGACGCACATTTCTAAAATATGTAATAAGATGATTGTGTGGATACAAACCATGTTTAAAGTCTGAGCCTGTAACCATTAGTGAAGTGTCTTAACAATGCATGTTCGGTAGGCAAACCACCCACGTGAATAGTTGCCCAAAATACACTGATATGAATGCAGTTAGGCAAAGTGATATGGTCAGACACACATTACAGTGGCACAACTGTGTTAAGAAGATACTTGCAGTATGGATGGAAACACTGCTGAAAATACTACAAACTGGCTTGACTTCTGTGCATCCTTTGTGCTACAACTGGATGGCCTGTATTTTCACAGGCCCGGAGGTAAAGATATGAAAGGTTAATCAGTTATCTGGTTAACCAGTAAGCATCACCTTAAATGGGTGACATTCCAGTTAACTGGTGGTGGCTGGAGCATCTCCCCCCTGTCACAGAGGACCTGCTCCAGCCCCACAGGGACCCACAGCACACAGGGGCTGCTCCTGTGACCAGAACAGCTTATGTCCCTGGGAAGCCTGGGAGCCCCACAGGCAGGGCTGCTCCAGCTGTCCACAGGGATCCTAGGCCCGCCTCCTACAGGGGCTGATCCTGCAGGGACGGGAGGCAGAAGCCCTGCAGGCAAGTGGCCCCCAGGCCTGATCCTGCTTAAACCTTTCAATAATGGATCAACCTAACATTTAACCGGCTAACTGACAGGCTTGGATTTTGCATCCCTAGCCAGAGGGATGCTACATCACTTTCCAACACGCCCTCTACGGAGCACCCTCCCCGTGCACAGCTGAGGAGCCCCGGCAGCTTCACCACGTGCTCGGAACCTGGCAGGCCAGCCGAGCAGCGCGTGCCCCAGGGCCAGGGGCTCTGCTCCGCAGCCTCCCCGGGCGGCAGGAGCGCGGGGCGAATGCGGAGCGGCAGAGACCCGTAGCCTCGCTCGCACGGAGGGGAGCCTGGGTGAGGGGGTCAGGCCACCCCTCGCTGCTGGGGAAGACGGGGAGAGGTCTCGCCGGCCACTCGAGAGCAGTACGGCCAAGGAGCGGGGGATTCGGGAGGGACCCGTCTTCGCGGCGGAGGAATCAGGGAGCTTAGGGGGGAAGCGATGCCCAAACCGCTCCGTACCTCCCCGGAGCGGGACCCCGCTCTCCGCTCCGCTCTCCCCAGGCACAAATCGCTCCCGAAGCCCTAGGCCGAATCGCGTCCCTACGCCGCGTCTTCTCGAAACGCGCAGGCGCAGCAATGAGGGGGCAGCTCCACCCCAGGCGCCCTGACGCGAGAGGAGGAGGAGGAGGAATGGGGCGCGGACTGGTGCTGAGGGAGGAGCTGTTGTTCCAGCTGGCGCAGGGCTGTGACTGTCATTCTAGCTGCAGATCCCTCGTGATGGGGCTCTCTCTGCCCCCCTCTGAATACTTCCCGCTCCTCGGGCTGTGACCGGCCTGGCCCCTGAGATTGTGTCTGTGTCAGCCCCTACCGCCTAGCCTTACTGACTGCCCGCCTAGCTCCTTCAAGAAGCAAAAGGATCAGCGCAGAATACCGGGAGGTGTTGCCAATTTACAAGCTTATTGATAAAATCATGAGAGAGTTGATGATTTCCTCTAGGCGTCAGGTGCTGAAGTCAAGAGTTTGGAGGGGGCTCTCGGCTTTTTTATTAATTGACCTCGGCAAATAGGTTTTTAGCTTTCATAGTTGTGGAGACAAGTTTGAAAATAGAAGGCAAGGGAAGTACCCCTTAAAGATTCAGAACGCAAATAAAAAGAGCATCACGTTTGTTACAGTTTTAATCTCCTGATAGGTGGGTACGTGCAGTTGCTGGGAATTGGGGGGGGGGGCAGTCAATCAGAACAGAGGTGCAGGAGACGCTCTGGCGTGGGGGTGCGGCCATGCCGCCGGACTGGATGGGGCGCACTATAACCTCGCTGCTAGGCCTCCCGCACTACAGGAGTGGAGCCTGGGGTGCTAGCTCAGACCCACCAGAGCTGTGGCCTCGACCCCAGCCATCTGGCAGTAGGGCCAAGGACCACAGGGTGATTTGAGCTCCTGTAGGGGAGAGAGAGCAGAATAACATGGGCAAGCCAGCTTTCCATAGCAACGCCGGACCTTCCCTGTGAACAGCGGCCAGCAGCATTCAGAGCCCCGCCACCAGCCGGTCACTTTTACAAGGTCCACAGCCGGGCCCCGGCTTATTTTATGCTATTATAACAAGCTGCTTGAGGTGACGAACAGAGAATTTGACCAAGTTTCCCCTGTTAAGTGCACATATAACTATGTTTTTTAACCCAAGCACAAATTGAGGCAAATAGAAAAGTAGAGAAAGCCAAGGTAAAGATTTGACAGCAGTGCTTTCAACTCTTGATTTATACATATGCACTACGATAACATTTTGTATTATGATCAGTCATGCTACCTATGTGCATTGAAGTTTATAGCAAGCTTAGGTCATACACGTCAAAGAAGTTACACTAGACCAAAACGTTCCCCAGAATGTGATCAGACAGGCTTTGAAGGGGGAGAACGCAGTCCCGCCTGCCAAATCATAAGAACACAAGTGCGCTAGTGCAATTATACTACCAGGCTCCCGAATCAGAAAAAAGATGTTACTAGCTGACAACTTGAGGGAGTGGGTTACAGCTGTAGCTTCACTCTCTCCCCTAGTTTAACTGGTTTCGTTCGTGAGCCCTGCTTCGCTCTGGCCCCAGGTTCCCGGACGCAGCGTTCCGGGGGAAGAGAAAAAGCTACAGCCAGCAGTTGATAAGGGCGGGCAGTTCAAATCCAAGCGAGGGAAACCAAGAGCAGCCGCACGCAGAGACCTGGTGCTGGCTTGAGGCGGCGGCTCCTCACCAGGGCAACGCGCTAGGGCTGGGGGTGAGGGAGGCTCGACGTTGCCGCGGCAAGAGGCAGAGAGCAGCGGGACCGGTGGCCCTGACTGTTCCCAGCACTGCCTGCGGGATGTTGTTAACTGCAGTCCCCATCACTTAGCCCCACTGACTCCTTGGAGAAGCTCCATTACCATGGGGGAGAGGGTAGAGCTTTCCCTTTACCCCGCCCCCCCCCGAATTGCCTCAAAGAGTGCGGGGGTGAAGCTCCTGCCTTCCTGGTGTCCATCATTCAAGGTGACTGGGAGCCCTACAGGTGTTATTTCTTAGGTGGTTGGTCTAGTCAATTAGCTCCATTACTATTGTGATGGGCACTAATTGCGGAGGTCACGGCTAGTAAATACATAGACTAGCTGCATCAATTATTTTGTGACTGGAACGGATTTTGCCTCTGAACTGCCTAATTCCCCGGAATGCATTGATTTACTTTTGCTCCTGCCTTTACCCTTTTCGGGAACACTGTCTTCCAGTTAAGTAACACTGCTGTTCACATCTGAGGGTCTTAAAGTGCTTCGCACAGGTGGGTAAGTAACATTCCCATTGAGAGGAGAGTGTTTCAGTACAACTTCCTTGATAGATAGTAATTAACGTTGTTGAGTTGCAATGACTCATTTTGGGTCAGTTACATTGGGATACTTGCACAGCTTGATGAATGTAAGAAAATCTTTAGGTAAAGTTTGTTTGCTGCAGAGACTAGACTTGATTTTAAATACTGGAGAAGGCTATTCATCTCTGTACCAAGAAGTCACCTCCATCCTTTTGCTTTAAAAAAGTGGGGCACTGAGGAAAGGAGGACAGAAATAAGTTTGGTGATGCAGGTAATGGATACCTTTTATAGTAACTAATTTAAAAGAGAGGCTTGTGGCAGAGTCAGTTCAGGACCCACTCCTGGTACTGATAATTCTTGGTTTTAGTCACTATGCTCTTTTGTTTCCCAGTAATCAATGCATCCTTGGGCTACTTCATAAGATAGATCTTCTCATGAAACCCTTTCTCTAGACATCCTAATCCTTCCATAGCTTGGTTCTCAAAATATGTTGTAGACTGTCAGAAAACACTCACTGCTGGTCCATAGACCACTTTTGAAAACCACTGTATGAGTATAATTAAATTTAATAAACTATGATATATAAAGGAGGTAGAGTGGGCATCAGGAGATATGTATTTTGTTCTTGGCAACTGACCTGCTATGTGACCTTGGTTAAGTCCTTTCAGCTCTATGCAGAGGCAGATTAGTACTTTGTGGGGCCCAGGGCCCCTCCCCTTCCCTTCTGCCTTTAGTGGTGTCTTACCCCACCCTGTGCTCCTGATGGGGAGGGGGGTCAGGTTGAGGGGGGCTTTCCCCACTCCGTGCCAGAAGAGCAGGCAGGAAGGTGAATGCTGAGTCTTTAGAGTCTAGATGATTAGTAAGGATTATCAGCCACTAGATCCCTCTTTTCTTTAAACAAACCAAAGCCTTTGTGGCAATTTTTCTTTTCTCCCATCTTTCCATCAGCACTAATAAAATAGACTAATTCATGAGTTTTAATCCCTTGTTGGCTCTCAAGAACTGAAATGGTACATGGATGGTGAAATCCTGACACTGTTGAAGTCAATGGGAGTTTTGCTATTTACCTCAATGGGGCCAAAATTTTGCCAACTGTGTCTATGATTAGACTGCACCTATCTCCATGGATGATGATTGGTATATGAGCTAGCTAATCAGATATGTTTTTTTCACTTAATTTCTCTTATGGCATGTTTTTAAGCTATTCATCCCTGTTGTTTTACATCAATAAAGTATTTACCAACAATTTATCTTTTTAAATATCTATAGTGCATCCATCATGCTCATGTGTGAATGCTATTTCCACAGAGATGCAGTTAAAACAGAGGTGGGCAAAATCAGACCCAGGGGTCAAGCATTTTTCACTGGCATGACCAGTTGTTTAGCAGAGGTGCATACTTACATTTGGCAAGGAATGTTTCACTGCCCCTCTCCACCATTCTGCATCCTGCAGCTGAGCTGCCCCCAGGATTCTCCTGATAACTGTGCAGAACAGGGATGGGGCGGCGCTGAAGGGAGAGGGAAATGCTGAAGTCAGGGTGTCCCCTTGTACTCCATCTCTGAAGAGCAGAGGTCATATAGAGGGAGAGACAAAGAAGAACTGCTCCAGGCTGAAGCATGGCTGGTAAGTGACGCAAAGAAAATCTTAAGAGGCAGTGCACTGTTTCTAAGAGTTCAGTGCTTGTGTGCTCTCTCAAAAGCGCACACGCTTCCCCCTCCTATCCCATTTCTACAGAGCAGGGAAGGGAGAAAACAACAAAGCAAGACAACTTTCCCTGTTTTAGAGACAGTGTAGTTTCTCTTAGAAACTTACCTAGCAGCAGCCAGCATACACACTCTCCGTATCACTGTCCCACACTCCCAATCTGTGTCTCACACACACACATACAGAGTCACTATCACATGCACATTCTCACACATTCAATCTGTGTTGCAAAATTTGTCTCTCGCACATAGGGCACGACTAGACTGCCCGTGGCTTTTGAAAGAAGATATGCAAATTTGTGCCAAATTTGCATATCTTCTTCCGACCCCATTTTCAGAAGAGGTTTTTTTGGGGGTTTTTTGGTTTTAAAGAGCAGTCTAGAAGAACCCTTCTTCATAAAAAAAAATTAGGTGTACAGGATTCTTTTAAAAAAAAAGGGGTGTGGGGTTTTTTGGGGTTTTTTTGTTTGTTTGTTTTTTTTTTGAAAGAACCATGTCTAGACTGCTTTTTTTCGAAAAAACTCTTCCAAAAATGAGATCGGAAGAAGATATGCAAATTTGCACATCTTCTTTCAGAAGCCATGGGCAGTCTAGATGTGCTCGAAGTGTCTCTCTTTCACACTGTAGCCGTGGCTCTACACCTTCTGCTAGAGGCCCTGCTCCTTCTGAGGGGAAAGAGCTGGCATAATCATGTTCAAAACAGCTCCCCTGCAAAAATTATTGCCCACCTCTGAGTTAAATATTTTTCACTCTAGTTACTGTTTTGATGCTGAAAGACCGTTACTTCAATATAAAGAAATCATCTTAGATACAATTATCAACAGATACCAAATTGTGTTTAAAATAAGTTCTTTATGAATCATTTGAAGAGAAAATACTCTTTACTTTACAGAATCAGAAAAATTCCAAGTGAAAGATGTCAGAGAGCTGCTCAGTGTTGTCTATTCTTAAAAGAGGCAGATTGACGTCTAGCAACAATGTGAAATATTCCAGCTTTAAAGACTCTTATTCCACTTCCATATTTCATGACAGCGGATACAATGCATCATTAAAAGACTCAAGTTTTGATCATACTGATGCAGGACATAAAGATGAACTGAGCTCAAGAGGTGTATCATTATTACATGAGTATTCCAAACATACATACCCTAATTTAGTAATTCCAATGTTGTCTCCCATTGAAAATGAAAGGAATTCTATCTCCTTATCTGAAAGAAAAGAGGTAAATATAGGCACAGATTTTTTTGAAACTCCTAAAGTAAGTAAAAAAGACTCATCACTGCGTAGGAGACTGCTTCTGTCTAAAACTGCTTTGGGAGGCTCTGTGGGATGCTTTGAAAGACAAGCCAATTCTTCAGGTTACAGTAGGAAAAAAACATTATCTCATGCTCTCAGTTTTGAAGAAAGACTTTCAAAAAGTTCTTCACATTCTCCAAGAGATAACACTTACAAACCTCTAGCTACTAGCACTTTAAAAACTGAGGAGTCTAGTCCTGCTTGCCAAAAATTGAGGCTTGCCTTTTCACAGCAAAGGACATCTACAGTAGATGATTCCAAATGTAGAAATGACTTCTTGTCAGAACCTAAATGTTTATCTCCAATTCACCCTAATATTTCTAAGGACATTATTCTTAACAAGATTCCTAATGAGTTCAATGATAATGCCCTTACAAGTATTCATGATGAAAGCACCTATCTGGAATTGCTCACCACACCTGCATGTTGTATGTTGTCTGAAACAAATGAAGATCAATTTCTGACTCCAGTCAGCAACCTAATAGCAGATTTTAACTTGGATTTACTTGACATAAATGCTCCTCTCACTCATGTGGTAAGTGATTCAGACCTTTCAGTGCCTGAAGACAGTGGGTTTAATTCCCTTGGCTTGGATAAATCAGAAGATTCCTCTTCAGATCATGAGGGATCTTTCCAAGAACTCCTTCAAAAACAGAAGGAAGTTTCTGAACTTCTGGATGCTAAAAGAACGTTAAGAAAACTAGACCGAGCAAGGAGGTTATCTACCCTTCGGGAACGGGGTTCACAGTCAGAGACAGAGGAGGACTATGATATTAAATTAATTAATTCAGAATGTAGATCAAAAGTAGCAAGAGACCCTACCACTGAAGACACTGGATTGGTTTTTAATGAGGAGAATAGTGAAGATTTGGTTCTAAATCTTGGGGACTTATCAAGAACACCTGCTTTACAAATAGTCCATGAAATCTTCATGCGAAGCAAAAGAAAAAGACCAGAACAAAATGGATTCTTGGAGAACTCTGAGAGAGAGAAAATGTCTGTAATAGAATATATTCTTGCTGGACTTATAGGCAAGAAAATGGGCCTTGAAAAATTAGATATTTTAACAGAATTAAAATACAGAGATTTAAAGCATATCCTTGCTATAGTTTTAGGTGCTTTGACTGTGGAAAGTCTATGCAGGTAAGAAATACAACTATATATATATATATATATATATATATATATTCTTTTTCAAAATTTTGAAAATAAGGGTTTTTTTCCTGCTAATGCGCTAGGGAGCTGAACAGTGTAACCCATATACCAAAAATATTAAGTTAATACTGACACACTTGAAGTAACAAAGAGATGTAAGAACATAATTACAAGTGACATTCTATCTAATAATACTTATTAATTACCATACTTTTGTAATTTAGTAAAAATATTCATAAATGTTAAGCTCTGCTCAGTTCCAGGCTTCCATACATTGGACTCTGTTATGCTATGTAATTCTCCCCCATGTTTATCCCCTCCACTTCCACTCCAGCCCTCCCCTTCCCATGCTCCAAAGCTCTGATACAACTCCCTAGTTCTGCGCCAATCCTCTTTCCTTCAGCTCTCAATCTCCCCTCCTCTCCTCCATATAAAGTAATCAATGAGTTTTATATTGTGTTCTATTTTGAGTAAGAGAGTCAAATTTCCTATCTCCTGTATTTAATTCTACATTGTGATGCAGAAGATTATATGAGGCAATGTTCTGTTTAATGTCAAGTCTATAAAGTGAAGTTTGCAATGTTCTGCAAAATAATCAAAGTAACAGTTTAAGTTATGATAAAATTTGAAAGGTTTAATTTGAGTATTAGGATCTTAAAATCTAGCATTAAACTAAAACAAGACTTGAAAGGGGGATGATATTTTATTTTTTATTTGATTCAGTATTTGGAAAGTAAGCAAGAACTGGCGTGAAATTGTTATACAAGACAAAAATGCGTATCTCAGGAGAAAGCTGTACATAAAACAGCTGAAGACAGAAGCTGGGGTAATGTATCACACAAATGCAGTATTGTTCTAAATATTGGACATGTTGGAAAGATTTGGGTTAGAGAAGGAGACTATAAAGATCCTAGTGAACTGCAGACACGTCCTATGACAATGAGAGTTGTAAAATCTTTACCCAATAGCTTTGACTCAATGCATACAGAGAACCGTTCTTAGTAAAAATGTCATTTTTAGTCTTTTGACTCTAGCCCAGTGATCGCCAATCTTTTTAGGCACAAGATCACTTTTTTGAATTTAAGTGCAAACCAGGATCTATTTGCACACCCAAAAATCCTTGCCCGGCCTCCTTTGTGCTCCTTCTCCAAGGCACCACTCCTGCTTACTCGGTCCTCCCTCACTCCCCCATCCTTCCTCCCTTTCATCAAGCAGGGGCAGAGGATTAGAGTGCAGACTCTGGTCTTGAAGTTGCTCTAATCTGAGCCTGGGGCAGGGAGCTGGAGTGTAGGAGGGGGTTCAGGGTACCGGTTCTGTAAGGGAGTTTGGGTCTGGGGGTCTCAGGGCTAGGGCAGAGGCTTGGGTTGCAGGAGGAGGTTTATGACTGGGGCAAGGGTTCAGGATGCAGGCTCCAGCTGGATACTGCTTACCACAGGTGGTGCAGTGGGGCTAAGGCAGGCTCACCTCTGCTTTGGTTCTGCACCACTCTCAAAAGCAGCCAGCAAACTCCTTCCATCCCAGGTCCTGTTGTGCCCCCCTTTGTTCTGTGGAGACAGACTATAAGATGGGAGAGGGGGCACCCTGACATCAGAACGCCTTCTTTTTCTTCTCTGCCCACCAAGTGGGAGGAGGCAGGGACAGCTCTAAGGCAAAGTGCAGGAGATGCACAGTAGTGCGGGGAGGGGCAGCTGAAGTGCCAGTATTTGATAGCCTCTTGGCCAAACCAGTCAAGATCACCTGTCAGAGGCTTCAAGATCTACTAGTAGATCCTGAACTACTGGTTGTTGACCAGTGCTCTAGCCTTCAAGGAAAATGTTTAAAACGTTTAGTGCTTGGAAGTAATAAGACTTCAGTTTAAAGTAAATCAGGACTTAAAATCCCATCTCTTCCTCTTAATCTTTTGTATGCCTCCTTTCCCCCTCTTCCATATTAATCAGTGCTTACAGGTCCAATAGGACTAAAACTGTGATTCCTTCCCAATTGTTTGATGTGTTTATTTGTTGTTTAATTTGCCTGTAGGGTAGGGTTCCGTGAAGTGACTATCCTATAAACATTTGGAAGCATTTGCCATTCAAATTTCTGAAGTAGGAAAGATATCAGAGTTGCAGGGAGAAGATGAGGTCTTGTAAGTGGGAAAGTAGATTTGATCATTCTGAACTGATTTTTATAGGCCACAATATATTTTCTCTGTGTCCTATTTTGTCTACCTATTAGATATTAAACTTTTACCTGAAGAAATTTACACCATATGTTTTGTACCATGTTGTTGTGAAAGCTTTAGAACTATTTTTAAATTTAACATATGTTAAATAAAGCCCAGGTTAGCTTGATACTCATTTGAAGCTAATTTATCTTCTTGTGATCATCATCTGTAACAGGGATGTCTCTTGCATGTTGAAGATGCTGCCACACGACTTAATATTTTAAGTAGATCTGCTTTAAGGCCTGTTCAAGCTCAAGCTAAAACTGCTGTATTGCAAACACCACCTTCTTGCAATGAACTTTTAACGCCTATAATATGCGTTCCCCAGTCAACTAGTAAACAGGAAGAGTATGTTAAGGTAAGCAATGTAGACAGTTATTTACACTGACAATAAACGTTTCTTAAGCTGTACAGTCAACAACTGTAGATATTTAATGTCGTTTTCTCCCCTCTTGAAACAGATTGCCAAAACCCTTTTTATTGATGAAGCTTTAAAACCTTGTCCAAGATGTCATTACCCAGCTAAATATCAGCCTTTAAAGAAAAGGGGACTATGTAGCCGAGAAGCCTGTGCATTTGACTTTTGTATTTTGTGCTTGTGCTCTTTCCATGGGTCAAAAGAATGCAGTAGTGCATCTGCAAAGTGGCAAAATAAAAAGGATGCTCTTCCAGGAAGTGCCCAAAGCAAGAGAAATTTAAAACGACTCTAAATTTATAAGGAAAATAGGTTTCCCTGCTCTCTCAATTTCTGATCTTGTCTATATTTTTATTAATATGCATATTTTGAAAATAAGTGTCATTTTGCTCAGATTAATCTGATTTTCATGTACATATCTTAAATTAACTTAGTGTATTTTTGATAAGTTTTTGAAAAAATTAAAAAAAGATTTTAAACTTTTATGTCTTGTTTTACCCATCATGTAGTCAGACACTTCCAACATCTTAACTTTTCAATAAAGTATGTTTAATATAGTATTCACTATCTATTTTACAAATCACTTAAAAATTTAAAGCTGATTCTTGTCTCAATGGCAAATTAAAGAGAATGAACCATTAAAGCTTTCTCTTCTATGGGCTTTATTATGAGACATTGTTAAAAATTACAACTACAGTTTTTTAAAACATGCTATAATGAGCATTAGATAAGCACTGACCTGGAGGAAATATCACCTATTCAATTGACAATGCTGCTAACGTAAAATATTAGGCTTTTTAAAAAACAAGATAGGACCATTTATGATTATATAATTTTATATCCTGTATTACACAGGCTGAAGAACCTCACTCAGTAACTTCTGCCTCAAGTCCATAACTTCTTTTTTAGCTATAACACCTCTTTTTAGAAAGATATCCAATCTGGATTTAAGGATTTCTGGTGACTGGAGACTACCACATTCCCATTGTTCTGGCAGCTAATTACCTCTACTGCTTTAAAAATATAAATCTTATTTCCCATCTGAATTTGTCTAAATTCAGTTTCCATACATTGGACTCTGTTATGCTATGCCTTTTTCTGCTAACAAGCCATCTATCAGTTTCATGGTAGCTGTAACTTAGCATACTTCTTGCCTCCAGTCTTTCTCAAGGGCACCCACTTAAAGTTTCAGGCTCCTAGCTGTCACCTCTGTTGAGAAGGAACCTTCATCTCTCTCCTTCAAGACCCGGTGCTTATGCCTGCAGTCCCTCTGCACCTCACTGTGATTTTTCCAAGCAGGTCTGATCAGCAATAAGCACCTGTGGTTAATCTTCCTCCAGGTGTTGCAACAGTGTATACTAACCAGCTTTCTTTAAATACTTTGGGAGCAAGAGACAGACCAAGGAAAGCATAGGTCTTCTACTTAGTGGGGAAGGAGAGCTAATAATTGATAACATCAACAAGCATGAGGTGTTTAATGCCTATTTTGCTTCAGTTTTTATTAAAAAGGTTAATGGTGAGCAGATACTCAGCACAATTAATATTAACAAAGGGGAAGGAATGCAAGCCAATATGGGGAAAGTAGAGGCTAAAGAGTATTTAGATAAATTAGGTGTTTTCAAGTTGGCAGGGTCTGATTAAATTCATCCTATTGTGCTTAAAGACCTATTTGAATCCCAGGTGGTGGACGGGTGCCAGCCCGCCCACTTCTAAAAGCCCCTCCCCCAGCCTTGCGGGAGGGATGACTGGACCCGGGGCTCAACTGATTCCGGGGGACAAATAATGAAAAACACGGTCAAGGGGTGCAGGTCAAAGGTTTAAAATGAGGGAACCAGATGGAGACCCCAGGCCGAGAACCCCGGCCAGTGCCCACTGCTCCTCGAAGCTGTGCAGGGAGCCAGTGGATGCCGCCCAGAGGAACTCTGCCCAGATGTGTGAGACCAGGGAAGAATGGAAGTAGGCCCCACAGTCGCAGAGCACCTCCTCGTCCAGCATCCTCCTCCTGGTATTGTATATGGCGGCTTTTGCCAGGGCCAGGAGGAGATTGACGAGAAGCTCTCGTGACTTTGTGGGGCCACAGATGGGGTGTGCATATGTAAAAAGGTGAGGGGAGAAATGCAGCCAGAACCTCAATAAGAGGTTCCTGAGGAGCTGGAATACGGGCTGCAACCTGCACATTCCAGGTATGCTTAAAGAACTAACTGAGGCAATCCTGGAACCATTAACAATTATCTTTGAGAATTCACGGGGTTGGATAGGGTCCCCAAGGACTGAAGAAAGGCGAACATAGTATAAATCTTTTTTATTTTTAAAGGGCTCAAAGAGAACCGAGAGAATTATAGACAAATCAGCTCAACTCTAATACTTGGAAAGATACTGGGGGAAAAAAAACAATTTGTAAGCATCTAGAGGAGACTAGCATTATAAAGAACAGCCACCATCAATTTATTAAGAACAAATCATTCCAAACCAACCTCATTTACTTCTTTGATTGGGTTACTGACCTAGTGGATTAATGGAAAGGAGGAGATGAGATCTGTCTTGATTTTTAGTAAGGCTTTTGATGCAATCCCACATGGCATTCTTATAAGTAAAGGAAATGTGGTCTAGATGCAATTACAATCAGGTGAGTGCACAACTGGTTAAAGACCATACTCAAAGAGCGGTTATTAATGGGTCACTGTCAAAGTGGGAAAGTATATCTAACTGGGTGTTTCAGGGGTTGGCCCTGGGCCTGATACTAGCCAATATTTTCATGTAATGACTTGGATAATGAAGTGAAGAGCAGTATTCCCTCTAAGCTGTGTGGCAGCACAGTTTCACAGGTGATTAATCAGCCCTGCCTAGTCAGAGGCTCAGGGCTTCCTGCATGGAGCTGATTTACCAGGCAGGGCTATTTAATCACCTGTGAAGCTGTACTCCCACACAGCTTAGAGGGAACACTGGTATAGAGAGAATGCTTATAAAATTTACAGAGTACACTAAACTGTGAGGGATTGCAAATACTTCTGGAGGACAAGATTAAAATTCAGAATGATCTTGACCAGTTGGAGAATTGGTCTGAATTCAACAAAATGGAATGCAATAAAAATAAGTGCAAGGTACTTCATATACCAAGGAAAAATCAAATGCACAACTACGTAAGCAAATAACTGGCAAGGTGCTATTACTGCTCAAAAGGATGTGGCGGTTATAAGTGAAACAAACTGAATGAGTCAATACTGATATAGTTGTGAAAAAGCTAATATACTTTTAGAACTTATTAACATAAGCTTTGTGAGCTCGCTGTTCTACTCTACTGTCATGGTGAGGCCTCAGCTGGAGTACAGTGTATGTCCAATTCTGGGTGGCACACTTTAGGAAAGATGTGGACAAATTTGGGAGAGTCCAGAGGAGAGCAACAAAAATTATTCAAAACTTAGGAAAAGTTAAAAATAATATTTAACTGTGAGCAAATGAGACTGAAACAGGAACTGATAGTCTTCATATATATATTAAGGGTTCTTATAAAGAGGACAGGGATCAATTGTTTTTCATGTCCACTGGAGAATGAACACATTACTTCTTGTCCTATCTTGTTTAGGTCATGTAGTTGGTAAAACTTGGGTGCTTTAAGTTTTGGAATAGACTTCCAAGGAAGGTTGTGGATACCAGAGCTTGGTCATAGTATTCCAGTAATGCTCCTGCCATTGCAATATATGGAGCACAATTACACCTCCCTAGTCTTACTTGATATTTTTCTGCTTCTACATCCAAGGATCACATTTACCTTTTTAGCTATAGCACTGCACTCAGTGCTTGGGTGCAACTGGCCACCTACCATGACCCCTAACTTACCTTCAATACCACTACAGTCTATCATGCAGTCCTCTGTGTTGTGTGATCTATGGTCTCTATTCATAAATGTTTTACTTTACATTTGGCTGTATTAAAATGCATGTTGTTGAAAAAAGCCTGTCTCTATAACTGACTTGTTCCCATAGGGTATGTCTACATTACAGCATTAATTCGAGTTAACTGAATTCAAAATAGTTAATTCGAATTAAGCTAATTCGAAATAACGCATCTATACACAAAGCCTGTTTCTAAATAGCATTTTGCTATTTCGAAATAGCGCGTCCACACTGAATGGACCCTGATCCGAAGTTAAGGCTGGCCGGAACCAGTGCAGGCAGGACATCAGGTTAGGACTTAGTGTGTGGAGCTGCTGCCTGAGGCTAACTGAGCTCCGTGCCCCCACCCCAGATAGACAGTTCTCAGGGTTCCCCACTTGCTTGTCTACCTCAATGAGGGAATGCAAAGCAGTCCTGTCTTGGAGTGCCCTGACTGCCCACACTCGGGACACCACAGCACTTGGCCACATGGAGC
>CM057846.1:32649206-32685336 GCA_030068395.1 Apalone spinifera
GGCAACTAAAATGATTAGGAGTTTGGAACAGGTCCCATATGAAGAGAGGCTAAAAGTCTAAAGACTTTTCAGCTTAGAAAAGAGGAGACTGAGGGGGGATATGATAGAGATATATAAAATCATTAGTGGTGTGGAGAGGGTGAATAAAGAAAAGTTCTTCATTAGTTCCCATAATATAAGGACAGAGGACACCAAATGAAATTAGTAGGCAGCAGGTTTAAAACTAATAAGCGGAAGTTCTTCACACTGCACATAGTCAACCTGTGGAACTCCTTGCCACAGGAGGCTGTGAAGGCTAGAACTATAACAGCGTTTAAAGAGAAGTTAGATAAATTCATGGAGGTTGGGTCCATGGAGTGCTATTAGCCAAGGGATAGGAATGGTGTCCCTGGCCTCTGTTTCTGGAAGGCTGGAGATGGATGGCATGAGACAAATTGCTTGGTCATTGTCTTCAGTCCATCCCCTCCAGGGTACCTGGTGCTGGCTGCTGTCGGCAGACAGGTTACTGGGCTAGATGGACCTTTGGTCTGACCCAGTATGGCCATTCTTATATTCTTATGTTCTAAGCTCAGGGCTCAGGGTCGGGGGTCTCATGGGACCAACTTGATTTTCATGCAAACCTGCTCCTGGGTCCGCATGTGGCCTTTACTGGCCAGGCTGGCAGCTATCCTGCCCTAGACGGCCGCATTCCTGTGCTTAGTGCGGAGATCGTGGACGTTGGAGGCCTCCCCCCAAACCTCGATGAGGTCCACGATCTCCGCACTAGACCAGGCGGGCGCCCACCTCTTGCGGCCCCGGGCAGGCTCCTGGGAGCCGCCAGCCTGGTCCAGGGAAGAGGTGGAGGCTGGGTGGCAGCGGGTGGCTGGCTCATGCCGTGTAAGGTGCAGAGTCTTCTGGCTGGGTGCTGGCAGGCTTGCAACTGGCACGAACTCTGTAGCCAGACCGTGTCCCTTTAAGGGCTCCGGGACTGGGAGGGGGGCAGAAGAGTTTCCCTGGTTTGGCCCAGAGTGGCCACCAGGGCAACCTGGGAATAGCTAGCCTCCAATTAGTTCGAAGTAAGCGGCTACACAGCCCTTAATTTGAACTACTTAATTCGAACTAGGTGTTAGTCCTCGTAGAATGAGGTTTACCTAGTTCGAATTAAGTGCTCCGCTAGTTTGATTTAAATTCGAACTAGCGGTTTGTATGTGTAGTCCCTATTTAAGTCAATTCGAACTAACGGCTGTTAGTTCGAATTAACTTTGTAGTGTAGACATACCCCCAGATACTGTGGTGTGGTAACTACTAGTAAAGTATTACATTTTAATCATAATAATATGTATGGTATGAGATTAGAAAGGAGTATTATAGGTGAGTTAATGGATAAATGCTTCAACAGAGACATTTCTACATCTTAGTATTATTTTGGGCAGGATTTGAATGCCAGTGGAAGTAGGGATGTAAGTGACTAGTTGAATACCCAATAAGCATATCCTTATCGGGTAGTCAAGTAGTGACTTGACTAGTTACCCTCCCATCCCCCCCACTGCCTCTATCAGAGAGGGGGGAGACCAGGAGCCAGTGCTGGAGGGAGCTGATTTAAAAGCTTGTTCCCCCCCAGCACTGTCTTTGTGGGGGAGGGAGAAAGGGCAGGGGAGGTGGAGGCACAGCAGGGAAATGCTGTGAGTGGGGACTCAAACAGTCTCCGCCTGCCCTAGGTTACCCACTGTGCTTTTGCTTTTGAAATGTAGCAAGAGCCCAAGAGGCTCTTGCTACATTTCAAAGGCAGAAGCACAGTAATCATAACCCAGGGTGAGTGGGCACTACTTGAGTCCTCATTCACCCTGGGTTCCCCACTACTCTTCTGCCTTTTAAATATAGTAAAAGCTGCCTGCATTTAAAAAGCAGAGGTGCAGCTGGGATAGCGAGCACACCACCTTATCAACTAATCAAATAGTTGATGGAAATTCCATTGACTACTCACTTAGATGATTAATCGGAATTTAACGTCCCAAAGTGGAAATGAGGGCTTGAATATGGCCCTAAAATATGCAGTGATGAAAACAGTAAAATATACATGGAACATGGATACCTGGAAAGTTACTGGAACAAATTAACAAACAATCAATTTGTAAGCACCTGCAAAGCCAAACCAACCTAGTTTCCGTTTTTAACAGTTATTGGCCTAGTGGATGGGAGGAAGTAACAAATGTGATTTTCCTAATTTTTAGCAAGGCATTAGACACAATTTCATATGACATTTTCATAAGCAAATTAGAAACTTGTTGACAATCTGTACTGAGAGTTATTATCAATCTTTTGTTGTCAACTGGAGCAAATGGGACTCAGAAGGGGTCTGTCCTCTGTTGGGTATGCTTCAACACTTTCAATAATTATATGGATAATGGAGTGGAGAATATGTTTATAAAATTTGTGGCTGACATAATATTGGGAATGGTTGGCCACAGTTTGAAGGACAGGACTAGTATTCAGAGAGCTTGGATGAACTGGTCTGAAATCAGCACGATGAAATTAAATAAAGACAAGTGCATAGTATTCCATTTAGGAAATGGCCTCAAGTTGCAGTGGGGGAAGTCTATGTTGGATATTAGAAAAAACCATTTCATTAAAAGGGTGACGTAACACTGGAATGGGTTGGCTAGGGAGGTGGTGGAATCTCCATCCTTAGAGGTTTTTAAGTCCCAGCTTGACAAAGCCCTGGCTTGTATGATTTAGTTGGGATTGGTCCTGTTTTTAGCAGGGGGTTGGACTCAAGAACTTCTTGAGGTCTCTTCCAACCTTATGATTCTATGAAAGAAAAATTAAATGCATTATTACAACATAGAGAATAACTAGCTAGATGGTAGTACTGCTAAAAAGAAGTTGGGGGTTGTAGCAACTCACAAACTGATTCCAAACAGTGATGCAATTGCAAAAAGTTAATATCATTTTGGGGTGTATTGATAGAAGTGTTATATGTAAGACAAGGGAGGTAATCCTTCCACTCAACTTGGCACTAAGGCCTCAACTGGAGTATTGTGTCCAATTTTTGGCACCATACTTTAAGAAAGATGAGACAAATTGGGGAGAAAGTTCAGAGAAGTGCAGCAAAAATAATGAAAGTTTTAAAAAAACCTGATGTATGAGCCAGGTTGGTGACAGACTTGGCTGGGCCCTGGGCAATGTGTATGTGGGGGGGGGGAAGGTTTGGCTCTGGGCCTCCCTGAAAGGGATGGAGCCTTAGGAATTAGGGAGTGTGGTGGGGCATCCAGATCTCAGGGTCTTCTGGACCATGCTGTGCCTCTCTCCACCAGCCCTCAGCGTAGCCTATACTGCATCATGCAGGGTTCCAGCAGTGATTTAAAGGGCCTGGAGCAGCAACTGCCCCCTTCTCCCCTCTCCCCATGGGCAGCCCCACCTATGAGGAAATTTTTTTTTAAATGGGCATGTTTAGTCTTTAGACAAAAGCATGGAGGGGGATCTGATAAGACTTCAAATTTAGTAAGGCCCTCTTAACACAGGATGATTAATTATTTTTTGCATCCTTGAGGGCACAACAAGAAGTAATCCACTTAATCTGCAGCAAGGGAGAATTAATTCAGATATGAGGAAAAACATTCTAAGTGTAAGGATGTTTAAGTACCAAGGAAGGTTGTGTAATCTTAAAAACCTCTAATGGGGGTGAACTTGTTAGAGTGTTGCACTTAGAGAAATAGAACTAGCAGAATCTTCTTATGGGGATAAGACAACATGCTGTATTTATTGTGAAAGCAGAATTCATTTACTGTCCCTAGCTACTAAAATTATCCACCACACATACACACAGTTCTACATATGGGATATAATTACCAGCCTCAGTTGCTTATGCTAGTCTACTAGCCAGGTGGTCTACACATGAAGAAGGGAGCCAGATCTGGTCAGAGCACACTGATGCTCCTGGAGGACAATTGTAGAACCAACAGACCCAATCCTATGGTTTTGCACCCATCTTTTTATACATTTTAGTCCATCTATTCTGTCCTGCCCCACTGTCCCAGGGCACTCTATGACCATGCGTCATCAATTAATGGCAGATATGACTTTTTGATCTTTTTGTTGATGGAGCTCTTTCTTGAGTGAGTTCTTCAAGGATTGTGTGCATTGTTCTTTAGCCATCAAGGTGGTGATGGCAGCTGGTCATCAAGATGGGTTGGCTTCAGGAACTGAGCCCATTACACACCCACACCCACATCCACATTCACACTTTTATATGAGATAGCATACACACAAACCACCCTAATTTTAAAGAGAGTTAAGACAGTACAAAGTTTAAAATGGGGGCTCAGTTACAATATGGTGTCACTTCAGTTACAAAGGAGTTACAATAACAGATTCTTCAAAGGCAGTTCTTAACAGGCTACTAACAAATTAATCCAAAATTGGTTAACACAGTTTTGTTTATAAAATACCATTCATAAAAGTTCGTCTGCAATTCATGAGTTTACATAATGTCCCATTGGTAGATATAATTAAAAAGGCATTTTTATTCTTCAGCCCTACAAGACATACACCAATCACTGATGGTCCAAGTATTGCGGTTCCTGACTCAATATAGGAGGATGGACTAGATGACTTTGATGCACCAATTCTGTGTCTAAGGTATGTCTAGTCTACATGGCTCCGTCGATGGAGCCATGTAAACTAGTTTACCTGGCATAGGCAAAGAAGCGGGTATTTAAATAATTTAAATTTCACGAGGCATAAGGGATCGGTCGTCAAAGACTTCCCCAGCCGACAGATCCGTGTCTAGACTGCTGTGCTGTGCCGGATCAGCTGATTGGCACAGCGCGGCAACCATGTTTATTTTAATGAAGTGGGGATTATTTAAATCCCTGCTTCTTTGCCTATGCTGGGTAAACTAGTTTACATGGCTCCGTCAACAGAGCCATGTAGTCTAGACATACCCTAATAGAATGCAAAATCTGGTTGACAGGAGTAAAGATGTTAGCTGAACAGTTTGTGTCACACCCCATTTCAACTTACTGACATCCAAAAAAAATTAATCCCCTTTATTTCTTGCTGTTTTTTTGTCTAGGGTAAAAGTCCTACCTACAGTATTGTCCTAGGGGGTTCTAAAATGGAATGCATGCTGCAGTCTCTTTATGTAGAGAACAGAGCAGGCTATTTCTTCACACGCTTCTGTGAGAAGTCAAGGAATGAGGTATGAGCATTTTCTTACCCTATGACAATTTATTTCACACTTGACCAAACACAAAGCTGATAAAATAATTTGAGAATGAAAGGGTTGATATTCGTGTGTATTTTGAAACTTAAGATGGGTCTTAACCTGATTGTCCCAACTTATTTGAAGTCTGAGTGTTCAATAGGGGATGAATAGCTGCCTTTTCCATCTGGCAGAAAAACTATGAGATGGAGGCCTGCAGAAAGATTTTTAAAAATGGGGAAAATAAGAGTTTGTACTGGAATATAATCTCGTTCAGATGCTAGTCTTCCTCTTTCTTTGTTGTGTCAGTAATGTCCAGAAGCATCTGATATTTACATAAAGTTCTTATGTGCTCACTGAAGTTCCGTGTTCTTCTGGGAAACATAATTATACTTCTTCTCTGCAGTCTGCTAGCCATTATTTGCTGCAGAATGTAGATGAAGGATGGGTCAGTGTGCGGGCTTTGCAAAAGCAGTGAATATTTAGGAAGGATTTAAAAAAGATGAGGATGGAGGCAGCAGTCATTCCATCCATTGGCAGGGTTCTTAGACACTTCTCACAGATGTCCAGAATGCAGCAGCAGTGGTCAGAAATTCTTTCTTCTGCCTTTGGCTCTCCAGGAGACAACAGCCAACATTTTTCAAACCTGTTTGTCTTAAGTTAGAATCCTAAATTTACACTTAGCCACTCACATAAAAATGGCTCAATTTTTCTAAAGAGATGAACATCTATAAATCCCAAAGAAGAAAATAGGATCTGTGTGTGGAATTTATAGTTAGCCTGACCTCTGACTGAAACAAGTCTTGTAACTAACAGGTTATGGAGCAAAGCTCCCCTCTTTGACAGGAAAGGAATACCTGACAATCTCCTAGAGCAACTAGCCTCAGATATGTGCTTTTGGGGCATTCACCAAAACCAACCCCCTGAAGTAAAAGGATAAAACAGTGAGGTGAGGGAAGGATGGGATGGGAAATTATAGCTAGTTTGATATTTGTTGAAATCAATGAAATGGGAGTCAAGATATGGTGCTTTAGAAACAAATATAACTATGTAATATAGTCACAGTAAAACATGCCCAGTATAAAACATTTAATTGTCTAGGTTATTGCTGCAAAATGCTGTCCCACCATGGCACAAGTTCTGCACGTACATTATCAACATTTCTTAAGTGCTGGCTTCATGCCATCAAAATGTGGTTACTCTTCAAATGCTAACTGTAATGCTAACAATTTTAATGGCCAATTATATGCAAAGGATACAATAAAAGATATAATATCGCAGTGACAATGCCATTAAACATGTTGTCCTGTTGCCAATATGCAACAGAAGATTAAAACCATCGTAAATTGAGCTTGATTTATGATGACCCCAAGGAGCTAAAGAATTACTTGGATTAGAAATCCAAGCTTTTATAAAGCCCTGATAATTGGGTAGTAATAACTTATATTCTTTTTCCATTTGTAGCTGTGGAAGAACAGTGCGTACTTTTGGTTTGACCTACAGGCTTATCATCAACTTTTCTACCAAGAAACTCTTCAGCCTTTTAAAGTATGCAAGCAAGCTCAAGTAAGTTATAAATGTGTTTTCCCTTCATTAATATATTTGTTCAGTGTAAGACCGTTTTAAAAAGACAGAAGAATTGAAAGGGTTTCCAAGCCTCCCCAATCCCAAGCAAAGGAAATCTGACGTTGTGGACAGTAAATCCAACTTTAAATTGTTACCATGGAATCGCTCAACTTAAATGCATAGTTTACTTCCCAGGATCAATTCCATTGCCTGTTTTATTGATTAAATATTCAGTTTGCATAGTCTCCCCTTTGCTACTCACTACCTGTGTTTCCTCTTGTTTGGAAATAGCCTCCTTTACTATTAATGCTGATCATTCTCTCTCTCTCTTTTTTTTTGGGGGGGGGGGGGGGGAGGGAAGGGAAAAGGGAGGGTAAATCCATTGTTAACCTCTTCCATGAGGGTTAGAATTAAACTCCTGAAGCCTAAGTTTAGGATATTGACTTTAGTCATAAAAGTGGATCTTCCAATTTCCAGTCCCATAGTTTTTCCTTTTCTTAATTTCAGCCTATTATTACTCCTGATTATACAATTAATTTCCCTCCTTGGTGTTAAGATACTTCATAGATTATTATAGAGCTAATGATATTGCCTAAGTATGAGAGGTCTTTTCTGGCTATACGCTGTAAGTGTAGATGCACTGAAAAAATTATTTCCCCACATACCAACAGTGCGGATAACTTAAACCCTGGCCCGATATGACTATTGGGTGCTGATGGTGGAGAAAGATAACTGCCATACTAAGTATCTCATGCAGTTTTTACTGCCATTTTGAGACACCTGGGTCTCCGTTTCCTTTCTAAATTATCCAACGCTGGGCAAATTTTATCTAAATCTTTAAATATGTGTTTGTTGCTCCAAAGGGAACAGATCCAAGTATCACCTAGGAAGCACAACTTCTTGTGTCCTAAAAGCATATGACTGTAGAGAAAGGAATGGCATTTTAGATAACCAAAGCAACTTAAATTACTACGCAATTTGCCTTTGAAGCTGTTGCTGTTCTGAGCAGTAGTAACTCTCCTTCCTTGGTGTTTCCATAACATAGAGGATGCTGGGTAAGTGGCTCATTGTGGGCATTGGCTGAACAGGCAGGGGGATGTCTACTCTTTGGGATCCTTGTTGGGAGAGAAGGAGGCACCTTTTACTCTTTCCTCTTACACCTGTCTAGAAATATATGGAGTCCATGTCTGGGCAGGGGCGCCAATAGCTTCTGCAGGACCCCAGGTAAGGTATTCGTGGGGGTAGTTCCACATCCCTGGAAGGGGTGGGGCCTTAGGCAGAAGGGGTGGGCCTATGGCAGCTAGCTCTCAGCACTGCCGGCTGGACCCTTCCCCCTTCCCCAGCCCTCAGAGCCTTGCAGAGCGGTGCTCTTGTGGCAATCTAAAAGGTCCGAGGCTGAGGGTGGCTGGGATCCATGGGCCCCTTTGAATCGATAGGCCCTGGAGTAACTGCCCCTTTACCCAATCTGCGTTGGGGGGCATTTGTGTGGGTATGGGGAGCCGGGGAGTGTCATCTATGGATTTAGGATCCCAATTTACATTTGACAAGTTTAGCCTGTGGTCCTGAGACTCAGGGCCAGATTAAGACCTTTAGAGGCCCTAAACACTGACAAGATTATGGTGGCCCCCCATATGTAATTCAAAATAAAAACAATACTATACCGTAAAATCTCTTTTTTTTTTTTTGGTGCCCCTGCTTTGCTGGTGCCCTAAGCACGTGCTTTAGTCTGCCTATTGGGTAATCCAGACCTGCTGAGACTCTATTACATTGCACCTCATGCAGTTATTTGCACCAATGTAATGTGGATATGAAATACTGCCATTCTGATCTGATCGTGTTTTATACATACTTTGTCCTGGAGTAAAAGGCTACATGACTAAAAACCAAGCTTTTAGTCTTCTTATCTTATTTCTAGTCCTGGCCTGCTGGTGACAGCAAAACATCATACAATCAGCGTTACTAGGCAATCACTGAAAGCTATGTACACATGACCATTAAAGTAAATACATCAGAACGAAATATGTGAAACTGTTCCATTAGCATAACAGCTGAAACGAAACATAACAAATCAACACATGTGCTGAAACATTTGGTATCGTTCTCAAGTTTGCCTTTTAAGGCTGCACACAAATTATTCTTGTTTTCATTGGAACACAGATGAGAGTCAAGCTGCATCCAATCAAAAGGGCCTTCTTATGGAAAAGATGCCTTCCCAAATTCTGCGCTCACCTTCGAAACAATGGGAGAGTTATTCCAACTACTCCTAATATCAATCAGATTTCAAATAGCTTATTGTCATATATTTTATTTTTTAGTACTGGGTGAGATTCAGAGTGTTTCATAAAATTTTCTGTACATGACAATTAGAAGCAGGAAGAAAATTTGATCATTGTGCCTTCTTGTTCAATATTTTATCTAAGCTTTTTGATATACACAGTGTGTATAGTAACAGAAACTCAAGTGAGGATAAAATGTGATGGTCTAGAACAGGGCTACTCAACACATGGCCTGTGGGCCGTATGCAGCCCACAGTCCATTTGTTTGTGGCCCATGATGCAGTTTGGATTTACATGGGGCTCAACACATGGCCCGTGGGTGGGATCCTTTGAACATGGCCTCCACGGGGAATACACTCCACAATGGCGAGGCATCTCCCAGGTGGGTGAGCATGGAAAGACGCAAGCAGATGGGCTGGTTGGAACAGACAGGTACAAGGTGTCGGTATTTCTACCCACCGAGAGGAGGTGCTGGGAGTGCCGGGACATTGTGGAAAGTGCTTTGTATTCATGCCCATCAGTGTGAATGTAGCAATTTGCATATATTTGCATATATTTGCATGTATATGCAACCACACTTAAGTTGTAGCTCTCAGCAGGTGCTGTGAATATCATTGTGGCCCCCAGGGCTGCCAAAGTTGAGTAGCCCCGGTCTAGAATAAAGATGAGTGACTGTAATCATCCAGGAATGTGTGGATTATTTCACTATGAACACACATGCTGGAGCATAAAACAAATTGGAAAATCAAAAATAATATAGAAACACAATTTGCTACAAAAATAGTTATTTTGAGTTAGACAAATGTAATACCATTAATTGAAATATTATATTTTAATAGTAGAGCCAATTTAGATGAGTTATTATCTTCATGAACTTGTTTGGGGACCAATACTAATCATTCTTATTGGCTGCGTCTAGACTGGCATGATTTTCCGCAAATGCTTTTAACGGAAAAGTTTTTCCATTAAAAGCATTTGCGGAAAAGAGCGTCTAGATTGGCATGGACGCTTTTGCGCAAAACACTTTTTCGCCATCGGGCTTTTTTGTGCAAAACACTTTTTAGCTGTCTACACTGGCCCTCTTGTGCAAAAATACATTTGCGCAAGAGGGCTTTTGGCCGAATGGGAGCGTCATTGTATTTGCGCAAGAAGCACTGATTTTGTACATTACAAAGTCAGTGCTCTTGCGCAAATTCAAGCGGCCAGTGTAGACAGTTGGCAAGTTTTTGTGCAAAAGCAACTGCTTTTGCGCAAAAACTTGCCAGTCTAGATGCAGCCATTGTGTTTTTGCCCAAGTCTAAGCATTCTGAGATTGCATACTTATACTTAAGGATGATGATCTTAATCCAACACCCCAACCTGAAGATTCCCAACTTTGGGAGTTCATAATCCAGACCTGAATTGCAATCTGAATTTCCCAAAAGTTCAGTATCTTTGCATTTAATCTATTATAAATAACTTCAAGATGCAAACTCTGATCAGACTCCAGATCTGGATTTTGGTTTGGACCCATCACTAACTTTAATACTTTTATAGGAAAATATATAGCTGGAAGGTAGGAAAATTCTTTGTATGTTTTACTGAAGTTGCAAAATGTTGAATAAATTAAGCCTGAGATTTTACATGCACAACTTTATATGCATTTAATTTGAACTGAGTTTTCTTGTGATATGCAATATAATTCTCTATGAATTCTTTAGTGCACAGGCTCAGAGAGGGGCCATTCAGGAGTTTCACAGCCCCAGTGAAAATCTGGAAGCCCAATACTTCATATGGTTCCTTAGCCTGGAAGGAAAACACAGCCACTAAGACACCCGAGAAGTTGAGCGGGGCAGTCATCCTGGACACCAACTTCCAGGAAGAGCCAAACTGCTGAGCAGCTCAACTTTTTTTTGTTTCTTTTGTCTGGGCGGTTAAAGAGTGGAGATGAATGCTGAAAGTGTTTTCCACCCTGGGTCACTCCTGGACACACCCTTTAAGAAAGTGTAATGTGTTCGTCCCTCTGAAACTGTCTGACTCCATTTGACAGTGCAGAAGGGGAAAGAGCCATAGGAACTGCTTCTCCTCTACTTGCTTATGATGACCAGCAGCATTTGCGGTAGTATCCAATTCAGTGCTTACATTCAGCCAGGGCAAGGTCTGAAGTAGTGACTGAGCCCTGTACAGGGAACACTAAATGGTGGAAGGTTCCTTGTCATCTCTGCCATCATACATCAGCACAAGCATTTAGTCACGCTCTGACCGTGTAGGGCTCAGCTACCACACTAATGGGCATAGTCTACAAATCTTGCTAGAAAGGTAGGCTGTGTGCCAAGTCCTCAGATGTCATAAATCTGTGTATCTGTGTTGAAGTTGAGTTACATAAGTCCAGAGCAGCTGAGGAGCAGGGTAAACCTGAGTGTCCACATTGAATTGTAAACCTAGATTTACATTTGCTGGACCCTGGTCTCAGAGCCACACTGACACATCTAGACCTTTTGACTCAGGTCAGCAGCTTGAACTGCTTCCATATTACAGGGCTTGAACCCAAGTCACAGTGGGATTTAGATTCTGGCCCTCCCTCTAAAGGGGTCCCTGGACCCAGGTCCTGAGTGCTTGCTGACCTGAGTGAAACTGATCTGTATGAACAGAAGTGGACCTAGGGCTCAAGCCTGAGGCAGAGGTTTTGTGTGCTATGAAGACATACTCTTAATTAGGGAAAATTTGAGCCGTCCTGTAGCTCCTTTTAATATCTGTAAATTCCAATGTCTAGTAAGTTATAACTAGAGATAGTTTAGTGCAGGGGCAGGCAAGATATGGTGGGCCGGATGCAGCCCACGGGCCAAGCCTTTTAATCTGGCTGTGGCCCACCCCTGAGGTAGGGAACAACGCCATTCAAAGTGGCTGATTGTTCCCTGTGGCTCTGTTTCCAGCCAATAGTAGCTGAGAGATTTTGCTCTGTGTGGGGGCAGCAAGCAAAGCCTCCCTCCAAAGTGTAGAGAACCACATGGAACAGGTTGCTGGCAGGCAGGGAAGTCTGCCTGAGTGTGCTGCTTGCTGGGAGCTGCTTAGAAAAGCACCTCCTGGACAAAGCTTGACTCTGGCACCCCACCTCCACCCCAACTCCCTTCCAACCTTGCACTCTCTCAAACACTCCTCTCCCAGGCCAGAATCCTCTCTTGCACCCATAACCCTCCCAGACTCTGCACCCCAATCCTCTGCCCCAGATCATAACCTCCTCCTTCACCCAAACTCCCTCTCAGACCTCTGACCTTCTCCTGCACCCCAGCCCTCTAACCCAAGCTCCCTTCTGCACCCAACCTCAGTCCCAAACCCCACATCCCCTCCATAGAAAAGTGCAGCCCTTGATCACTTTCAAAAATATTGAAGTGGCCCCCCATCAAAAATTATTGCCCACCCCTGGCTTAGTGGATGTAATATCTGTTTTTATGTATGAAGTCACTTTGTAGCATCTTCACCTGTGAAATGGAAGTGGCATCAATCAAGCCCTGATATTGCAAAGGTAGTGGTTTCAAAATCTATTAATAACTTATGCCTTTGTATATCATGGCAATTATAGATTAGTTTTTCCCACTTCTCCAATTTCCAACCCAAAACAAACAGCCATTTGTATGAAACTATTTTGCAAATAGAACAGTTTCCTCTAAGAAAAATGAGTTTTGTTTTTTAAAAAGCCACATTGCAAGAGGGTTAGCCATTTAAACAACCAGGTTAAATGTAATACATTGCGGTCTTCACTAATTCAGTGTGTGGTTTTATGAGTCATAGTAAGTGGACCAACTTAGTCTGATTGCTGTCTAATTTGACTTGAATGAAATGGCTAACCTCTTTATGAGCTGGTTATTTTTATAGATATCACAGCTTTATATGCCTGGACTGTTCTTTTTCTAACTTGGCTTTTTTACATATGAAATGTGTTGGAGCAGATTAAAATATGATGTAATTGTAATTTTATTAGTTTTAAGTAACTTCCAAGATTTGACATCACTGTGAGTCTAATTAGTGCTGTATCTGCAAAATTTCAGTTTATTTTGTAATTAGGCAGAGGTGTTCATTGATCAGATAAATTTGGTTAAATTCTTCAGCAAGGATATGTATATTCTGAGCAGAGTTGCTGGCTTTTTTCCCCCAATGGTATTCATGAGCTCAACTTCAGCACCCTCTGTTGTTGCACACTCAGGACACGTCTACACAGCAGGGCTAAACTCGAAATAAGCTACACAACTTAAATTAGGTCAGTTGCGTCACCTAAGTCAAAATAGCGCATTTTGGCTTTTGTTGCTGTCCACACAGCAGGCAGTCTGAGATAGAGCACACTTCCTCCAACTTCCCCTACTCCTCGTAAAATGAGGGTTACAAGAGTTGTACTCCAGCTCGACAGTATTTTGACATTATGTCAAAATAACTGCTTGTAGTGTAGACACGGACTATGTTAAATAACACTGCTGTGTAGCTGTATCCTCATAGCGCTGGTATAAAGACTGGCCACAGCAGATCAGGGGCCAGGGTTCCTGTCCCTTGGCTATTGCAAGTCCAGGGAATAGGTGCAGCAGGTTGGGGGACAAGCTAAGCTCCGACCACATGGCTTCATGCATGTCTGCACTGCAACACATGAGGCTACATCTCAGACCTCTCCAAGCTTGGCTGGCCAAAGTATATTCTCTTGGGCTACGGCTACACTGTAGCCTTCTTTAGGAAAGGCTTATGCAAATGAAGCATGGTGTGGAATATTGCTGCGCTTCATTTGCATAATTAATTAGCAGCCGCTTTTGCACAAGAGGATTTTGCGCAAAAAGGAGCTGTGTAGACATCTCCTTTTTGCACAAAACCCCCCTCTTGCGCAAGAGCCGTTCTTCCTGAAAAAATGAGCTCCTTTTTGCGCAAAATCCTCTTGTGCAAAAGCGGCTGCTAATTAATTAGGCACATGAAGTGAGGCGATATTCCACGCCACGCTTCATTTGCATAAGCTTTTCCGCAAGAAGGCTACAGTTACACATCATCATTTGGACTGAGTGGTCACTGTTCCTGCTTGGGTCCTTGAAACACTGACATAGTGGCTAAACCACCATGCAGAATGTGCAAGACTTCAACTGTCTCTGGCATCCAATGTTATCAGCCCTCAGCCGGGACATCCACCTAGGGTCTCTCAGGATTCAGGGCCTCTGGTCTCAAGAAGCACTTTCCTTTTGTATCAATGTCAGGAAGCTCTGGGGCAGGGGTGGCCAACCCATGGCTCGCGAGCCTCATGCGGCTTTTTCCCCCTTAAAGTGCGGCTCGTGAAGCCTCCCCTTCAGTTCATGAAGCTGCCCCTGCACTCCTAGAAATGGCCCCCGGCCTCCAGTTCCCTGTGCTCACCGGGTGCAGGGGAGCTGTCTGGCCGGCGAAACAAAATGACGCCGGCAAGATGTCACTGGCCGATGGAAGCCTGATGTGGCCAAAAAGCCAAACTGGAGTTTTTTTAAAGGGGCAGTGTCTTTATTTATATATTTATTTATTTTGGCTCTTTGTGCTATATCCAGCACTGTTTTGGCTCTTTGCCTGTAACGGGTTAGCCACCTTTGCTCTGGTGCATGAGGGCCATCTAGCTTGCCAGGTGTTCCTACCTCACATTATGAACAAGACTGCATCAGTTCTCACAGACAACAAAATGGCCATGTTCTACATAAACAGACAAGGTGGGAGGCAGTCTTCCCGCTGTGTCAGGAAGCAATCTGATGGTAGGAGCTCTGCATTGTTCACTCAATCTGTGTAGAAGAATCCTGTCTTCCAAGAACACAGAATCAGCTGGCAGATCAGCTCATCAGATCTTGTTCCTTTAACTGGACATTCCAAGAGACATCTTCCAATGGTGGGGGTATTCTCCTGATAGACCTGTTTGTAACCTGCAACAACAGGAAATGCCATCAGTTCTGCACCCTGTGAGGCTGTAGCTCAGAGTCTCTCACAGATGCATTCCTGTTGTCATGTACAAAACATCTGTATTATGCATTTTCTCCTCTCCTGCTGATTTTAGAAGGTTCTGATGACAATCAAGTGGGACCACGTGTGAGTTATTCTCATAGCCCTGGTGCAGCCCAAGCAACATTGGTTCACAACTGTCTTAGGCCTTTCAATGGAGATTCCATCGCTGCTGCTTCTATACCCAGACCTGTCCTCTTGAGACCACAGTTAGCTGCTTCACACAAACATCAGTTCTCTTCCTCTAGAAGTAAGGAAGCTTCATGGCTGGCCCCTGAGAAGCAGATTTTCATGGAGGAGGTCCGTAGAGTCATACTAGGTAGTAGAAGGCCCTCCACCAGGGCCCCCACCTTGCAAAATGGAAGCAGGTCTCTCTCTGGTCCTCCCAATGGGGAATTACACCTATGCAGTGCACTCTGCAACTCATTTTGAAGTACCTTCTGCTGCTGAAACAAGGTCTGGCCTTCTTTTCAGTCAAAATCAACCTAACAGCCATCTCAGCTGTCTAGCCTGAGGTCAACAACCAATCCTTTTTTCACATGTAATGGTGACCCCATTTTCTCAAAGACTTAGAGAGGGTATATCGCCAGGTTAGAGACCCCATTCCTCCCTACGCTTTAAACCTTGTCTTGTCAATGCTCATGGGCCCACCATTTGAATAGCTAGCAACCTGCCCATTATTATACCTCTCTGGCTAAGTGACCCTCATTTCAGCCAGAAGGGTGTCAGAGATCCAGACCTTTAAATCAGAACCCCCATATGTGATCTCCTTCAAGGGTAAGGTTCAACTGCATCCACACCTGTCTTTTCTGTCAAAGGTGGTCTCATGATTCCACTCCAGTCAAGTAGTCTTCCTGCCAGTATTCTGCCCTCACCATTATGCAACTAGAAGGAGCAGTGCCTGTAGTCTGTGGATGTTAGATGGGCTCTGGCTTTCCATATACAAAGGACCAAACTGTTCTGCAGATCATCTCAACTGTTCAGCATGGTAGCAGAGAGAAGGAGGGGTCTTCCCATTTCATCCTGGATTACTTTATGCATCCAGGCATGCTACAAATTTGTGAGCATTTTACCCCTCCCAGCTAATCTGACTGCTCATTCCACAAGATCGCAGGCCTCCCCAGACAACTTCCTAGTGCAAGTCCCTGTGGAGCAACCTCCTGGTGGTCCATACACACATTCTCAACACACTATTCTGTCACCTAGCAGGTAGAGATGATGCCAGCTTCAGCTGTGTAGTCTTGCAGTCAGCCTGTCCTTAATTTTTGAGGTTACCTCCTGTACAACCGCTTGTGAGTCACCTACATTGGAATGGACATGTGCAAGCACTTGAAGAAGAAAAAACAGTTACTGACCTTTCTGTAACTGTTCTTTAAGATGTCTTGCATTCCAAAACCCACCCTCCATCTTCTTATTGTAGTCAGTCAGTAAAAATAAACTGTGGGGGTGCAGTTCTAGCAGAACCCTTCATACCAATGCTATTAGCACCAGACTAAGCACTGGAGTCGACACAATGGATACCAGTAGGGGAAAAAATTCCCCAAACTCTGCGTAGGGTGCACAAATACCTTCATTGGAATGGACATATGCAACACATCTTGAAGAACAGCAGTTACAGAAAGGTTAGTAACTGTTTTTGGAAGGGGTTTGTTTTTTTTGTATTGAAATTTGACACAACTTGATATGACAAATAAAGAAAAAAAGTTTTTAACTATGTAAACATTCCTCTGCTGTGCTAGACACCAAAATACAATGGTATTTTGTTAGTGCATGAAAACAAAAAAATATAGCTGACCAGGAAGGCTATTTTCTCAGCTGGTGTATATTAGTGTAGCTCCATTCAAGTCAGTGAGTCATGCTGATTTACCCTAGCTCAGAATCTACCCCCAAAGTTGCATTGTAAATTTGAATATTCTTACAATTTTAATGATATAAGATGCTGATAACAACAACAACAAAGAGTGTTTTAAAATTGTATGAATTTTTTCCGCTCATCTGAAGAAGTGGGCTGTGCCCACGAAAGCTCATGATACCATCTTCATGTTTTGTTAGTCTATAAAGTGCTACCAGACCATTTGCTTGCTGTTTTTAAAATTGTATGAATGTTATAATAGACTCATAGATATTTGCTTTGGTGAGGTTTTAGGTGCCAATTCTCTGTTGGGAAAGGCCTCAGTTCTCCAGTGGGCTTCTGTGCTGTAGTAGAGTTCTAATAAAATCAATGGAGTCTGAATAAACACTGAAGTCTGTGCTAGTGGATCCTGAACCAGGACTGTGGTCTTATTGGTATTTTTGGAATTTTAACCTAGAATTGAAAATTTTAATCTTGCACAGTTTGATTTGTAAAAAGCAAGAAGTAACCATCTTTCAAAAATGACTTCATTGTGGTATAGCACACTGCATCCTGTTACAATTAAATTGTTAGAATAATAACAGTGTGTAGCTCATAGATGATGATCCACATTTGTTGTTGCTATTGTGATTGCTTGAATGTAACTAAGGATCAGCAAAATGTTTCTGTGTAAGTATTATCATCTCTATTATGCATGATCTTGGCATCAAAGATGCTTTTAATAAGCAGAAAATGTAGGAGTAAGGAAGTCAGGGAGCTGTGGCAGAAATTGTATTTTGGAAAACTTAGTAGTACAGAGGGAATAGAGGAGGAGGGGAGGGGAGATAACGTGACCGAGAGAAAAACTAGGATAATAAAAAACAGTATGCTGCCATACTCAAACTAATTTATTTACTGTGGCCATTAGAATGGATGGTGGTTTATAAAACTGTTGTTTTCTCTTTTACTGTAGTTCCTTTATGCCACTTACATTGCTCCTTCTGCCAGCATGGATATTGGACTGCAACAGGATAAGAAAAATGAGATTTATCAGAAAACTGAGCCACCTTATGAGGATCTTTTTGACCCAGCAGAAGAATATATCCTCACACTTCTGTTGGTACCATGGATGAAAATGGTGGAAGTGGACAAATGCATTTATGGAAAGGTAACTTATTCCAGGCCAGCTAGGGAGGAGGCCTTATTCTGTCCCTTGATCATCCCGTTCAAGTCACTGGGCTTGACTGAGTTAAAGCACTGCTCCCTAAGTATTTCTCATAAGGAAAAGAATGGGGCCATAGCCATAGTTCCCCTCTGCAGTCTGCCCTATGGAGTAGGACACACTGTGGAGAGTAGGCTACACCATTCTGCAGATATAACTTGCACAGTCCTCTAATGAATTGGGCCTTTCTGCTCTGGGAAATATCATAGAATCACAAGACACTAGAACTGGAAGGAAGCTCAAGAGGTCATCGAGTCCAGTGTCCTGCCCTCTCGGCAGGACCAAGCACCATCTAGATCATCCCTGATAGATGTCTATCCAACCTGCTCTTAAATATCTCCAGTGATGGAGATTCCACAACTACCTGAATTTAACTGACACACAGGTTTTCCATATGGGATGGTATGCTCTGTGCTACCTCATAATCACACCACCAACTAAAGGCCACACCTTTGACTTTATTTAGCATGGGTGGCCAAGGAGCCTTTTTTTAACTACAAAGAGATAATAAACAGTGTTCTCCGGTGCACGTGGTGCTGGCCTCTGTCCGCAGACAGGCTACTGGGCTAGATGGACCTTTGGTCTGACCCAGTACAGCTGTTCTTATGTTCTTATGTTCTCAGAAATGACCCTAAGTCACGACTGTCTTAAACATGCCTTATTGCTTAGATTAAGTTGTGTCTCACTTTAGAGTGAGAGTAATGTAGTAAGAGGTAATGTCATACAACAGTCTATCCGTGTTTGCCTGAAACACATTGACATGTAGATAGGCAGTGAGCCTGCTCTGAAAGAATTTAGTATTCTTTCACCACTCCTGCACCTTGGACCAAGTCAGGAGCAAGGTCAAGGAGCTGTGGCAAAGATACCGCAGGGCCAGGGAGTGTAGCTCTCACTCTGGGGCAGGACTCATTGATGGACTTGCCTGGTACCCCATTCAGATATGAGGTAGGAGTGGCTCTATTGAAAGAGGATATAAAGTAAGGGCTGAGCGATCCTGAGGGAGAAACGATATGAGCATTAAAGCCAGAGAAAAAAGTTGAAAATTCCAATTTTGCATCTTAAAAAAAAAATGAGAACAAGAAGTAATTAGACAAGGCTGTGTGTTTTGACTGTATTCTGTATGTGGACTTTGTTTAAGAGCATGTTGGGAAATGCAACTACTTACAAACAGTTATAAAAATTAGGACAGTTTTGCTCTCAGATTCATAAAGTGTATTTATGGATTAGGTGATGAGGGACAGAGATATGTTTAACGGGAATGAGAATCTGGAAGCCTGAATTCTGATCCTAGTAGTTTCAATATGACCCTGGCTTCCTTTTCTTAGGGTAAGTCTACACTGCAGAGTTTTTTCGGAAAAACAGCCGTTTTTCCAAAAAAACTTCATTTACGTCCATACTGAAATTGCGTTTTTTCAAAAGAAAATCGAAAGAACAGAGGGGGTTTTCTGACAGTGGTGAACCTTTTTCTATGAGGAAAAACACCTTTTCTGAAAGAGCTCTTTCGGAGAAAGGTGAGTGTGAACGGGGAAGAGACTTTTTTTTTATAAGAAGAGGCCTCCAGAAAATAACACAGGTGCTCTGGTGGACACTCCATCTATATTAATCACAACTCTATAGTTCCTGTCTCCTGCAAGCTCTTAAAGCTGCAGGGATCCTGGACAAGCTGTGTGGCAGGAAGCTGGCCCTGGAGTAGCACCCTGACCGTGCGACTCTCCCTGACACACAAATAGGAGGTACGGCCGAACAACAAGCTCCCAGAGACTTTCCTGGTCTTCACAGGGAGCAGCACCAGGGCTCCCAGGACTCACCCAGGGGCACCAAACACCGTGCGCCCTCCAGGTCTGGGTGGAGATCCTGTCCCTCCTCAAGCTGTCAGGGGAGGAGACACTACAGGATCTCTGCTCCTGGAGGTGGAATGCTGACATTTATGGCCAGATAGCCGAGGTCCTGGGCTAAAGGGGACACCACCCCCGCACCTTGGACCAAGTCAGGAGCAAGGTCAAGGAGCTGAGCCAAAGATACGCCAGGGCCAGGGAGCGCAGCTCTCACTCCGGGGCAGGACCATACTTGTGCCTGTATTATGAAGAGCTGCACAGAATCCTGGGGGGTGGTGAAGCCCTTTTCTCACCCATACTGGTGGACTTGGGGCTTGAGATGCCCGTGGTCAGGGCCGGCTCTACAGAGCGCGGGGCCCGATTCCAGGGGCGGGGCCGCACATGTGCGGGGCCCCGGGCGGCACGGCGCATGCGTTGTGTGCTGGAGGCACATCACATGCCCCATGCGTCCCGGATGTCACGACGCATGCGCTGTGTGCCCACACATGGCCCCCAGGTGCCCAGCACATGCGCCGTGCGCCCAGGACATCACAACGCATGCGCTGTGCACCCGGGGGGCCTGTGCAAGTGTCGTGTTCCTGGTGCACTGTGCATGCGCTGTGCTCCCAGAGCATGGTGCATGCGTCGCTTCCCTGGGCACGGGGCCCCCTCAGGTGCGGGGGCCCCATGCTGGGGAATCGGCTGAATCGGCCTAAGGCCAGCCCTGCCCGTGGTCACCCATCTGGAGCTTCTTGAAGGAGGAGGAGGACATTCAGCAACTGCAGGAGGAGGACACGGCCAGTACGGTCACCCTCACCCTGGAGCTGGTACTCCAGGCCCTGGAGCTCTCCCAGGCATCCTCTGACACTGGGGAGGGATCATCAGGTGAGTGCTCTCAGTTTTCCACACACACAGGGAGGGGGAGGTTGGTGCAGAGGGGATGGGGAGTGATTGTCGCTCGGCCTGCTTGGTCTGGGCAGCGTGCTGCACTCCGTGCACATGCAAGCATGTGTGGTGGCAGTGTGCAACACATGGCATCAGGAGCTAGCCCTGGAGCACGCACAGGCTTGTGGTCACAGGCTGTGGGGAGGCCACACACATGTCTGACCCCTGGGGGGATGCCCTCCCACCACTAGACATTGCAAGAAGCAGGCTGGGCACAAGGGCGCACACATGACCTCAAGCACTCCGAGGATGTCTGCACGCTCGAGGAACCACCCGCTCTTGCGAACAGCGATGTTAGGTGCAGGTGTGTGTGCGAACCCCATAGAAGGTCAGGTTGCTCCAGGCCCCTCTCCCATCCATGGAATCGCATTGTGGCTGGACACTTCCCTTGACTGCTTGTCCATTGGACGGGGGTGGATGGAAGTGGGAAGCGTGGTCCCCTGGGCACCTCAGGGCCCCTGGGTGGACTCTCTCTTTTGAAAGACGTTTCCCCAATGATCTCTTTCAGAAAAGCTTCTTCTGAAAGAAACCTGCAGTCTAGATGTAGTCTTACAAGTAAAGAAAAGAGCATTAGATAATCACTCATTTATAGAATAAGGGTATATTTGTTAATGTTTATAAAGTGCTTTGAGATCTTTTGTGGGAAATTCTTATAGCAGTGTGAAACATCATTATTGTCTCAACATGCATGATCAGCTATGAGTGTGCCACGCAGCAGGCTAAGAACAGAATTTTGCTATGCCATGCATTTTGTGCCATATTCTCTTCTCTTTCCAAGATTTGTCATGAGAAAGGTGTTTCAACTTCAGTCTTTAGTGCTCTAGAGATTATGGTGTAATGGACCAACCCATTCAATAGCATGATATGCCAATTAGACATTATAAGACTTACACATTTTGCAAACATTATAAACCTTTCACATATACTGAGAATAGCAGCTCCTCTGACCAAGTGGTTTCATTGTAAATCACACACAAACTTTCATCAATACTATAACATATTATTTTTATTAAAAGAGGGATGATACTTTTGGAGTATTCTTTTAATTTATCATTTCTATCTTGTCTAATGATTGGATAGCTTCTAAAAATTGAAATTTTCTAAAAATTGAAAATGTAAAACCTTCTATGATTGCTTTATATTAAATTAATGCATGTAGCATTGTCTCTATTAGTGATAAAATGAGAATCTTTTATCACCCTTTCAGCACAGGTGGTGCTTTGCTTTCCTCTTGTGTAGTACATAAACTTTTCAAATGACAATATTCTATTCTGTCATTCTATTCTGTTTCAAATGAACAGAAGAGACTTGGGCAGTTGCATAAAAATATAGGGCTTCATTCCACTGGATCCAGCTGAAAGTAGAAGGTACATTATTTAGGGTGGGCAGAACAACACATACTCTGGAGAACCCTGTGCTGCTTCTGTCAGACTATGACCTTTTGTTGCAATGCTCTGCTCAGTATGGCTATCCCAGAAAAGCTCTGCTGCATCCAAGGAATGCGTCTGCTTTTCTGAACAAAAATTTGGAAAAGCAGACGCATTTTTCGGCATCCCTGTAAACCTCATTCTATGAGGAAGAAGGGATGTTCCGAAAGACGGTTTTTTTCTGACATTTGGCCCCTTGTAGATGGGCCAAATGTCAGAAAAGACTCTTTCAGAAGAAAAGCAGAAAAAGATACGCAAATTGCGGTTTGCAATTTGCGTATCTTTTTCTGACTTTTCCCTGCGGTATAGACATAGCCTACATAGACTTAGCCCTCCTAGGAATGATCCAGCTTTGTTACTTGTTTAGGGAAAGGAGACTCTCTGTGTCCCCTTTCCCCACTTGCTTGGCAACAAAGAAGAGGTACATGGAGCCCATAGAAAACAAGATATTTCAACCAGCAATAAAAGAGGGATCTTAAATCATACCTTTGGGGCATGATCAAAATATATTTCAGAAAAACCAAAATACAAATCAAATAACCTTTTACATTAACGGACTTCTATCCCACTTCTTCCCACTTCTATCAATTATCTGATTTAATCTTTGTACAAAATGGTCTGAAGCTATTTTCCTACTTGTTTTAAAATTACATATTTCTCAAAGAAACAAAAAAAGGCTTGTACAGTAATAGAACAGAGTTAGATCATGGCTTGTGGGCACTCAGATATATGATGCTGAGTATGGAATTAATATCTAGAACTTAATTTGAAAATATTCCTTTTCTCTTTCATATAAGCTTTTGCATAATTAAGACTGGTGGAGGAAGCATGTCTGTAATAGCTTACTACCCCACTAGAACCAGTAGGTCCAAGTTTGGTAAATATCCAGAGGCCACATTTGAATATTCCAACCAACATATAGTGCACAAAGAAGTTGCTTTTTCACTTAATTGCTGATCTGAGCACACAAATGCAAGATGGTGGTTGTTATTAAGCTCTGTATATGTGCATGGTGCTACACAGATTAAAAAATACCACTCAGTTCCTTGCCCTGAACAATTTACAATCTAAAGGCACCAACTGACACAATACAGAGAAAACAGGACAAGCACAGAATAGTTGTCTTATAGCTTACATACGTATTGGTTGGATTTTTTATTGAAGCGGTGAGCATCGTTTTCGTGAGGGCTATAGTTCTAAGAACTGCACTGCTGCTTCTCAGTGGCTGTCATGGGGATGCAACTTGCATTGAGTGTTTTTTTTCTTCTAAACATCTGTCTTGTTATTGGCAAGAGTGTTTCTTTTCTACCCACTGTCATTGGCAAGCTGCCTGCCCATCTCTCCATCTTTCTATAATATGTACTGTGGGGATGACATAAGATATTATTTTTATTAGGTGGAGCTGGTGGAAGAAAGTCGACAGCTGGACTCAGTGTACTTTAGAAAGCTACAGGCTTTGCATCAAGAGAGTGTTTCCAAGAAGGATGAGGTAAGACAAGCACCTACTAACAAAAACAAACTCTTTTTCTACAAGGGAGGCTTAACACTTTATGTATCAGCAATGAAAGTAGATTGTAAGCATGTTTGATGGACCAACCGTGCTGTTCACTAGCAGTAATTTTCAAAGGACTGTTTGACAGCCATCCTTGTTTTAATTATGGGTCAAATTCTACTCTCAGCCCTGCTCTACACTATCTAGTTATTTCAAAATAACAAGCAGAGCATCCACACTACCAAGCCCCTTATGTCGAAAGAAGGGGATGGTTATTTTGAAATAATAACTCCTGCTTTCCACTAGGAATAACATGTATTTCAGAAATAGGAGTAGTGTGGATACTCCACAATTGCTATTTCAAAATAACTACTCCCCAGAGTCATTCAGAGTAATTACTTCCTAGTGCTTCCTGGGTCTCTAAGTCGATGTGGTATGTTCACATTAGGGGAGCCTGCCTCGGACAATTTTGAGGCTTCCCCGTAATGTGGACATGCTATTTCAAAATAGTTCCTAGTGTAGACATGCCCTCAGTTACATCCATGTTTGGGCCTGACCCAACCTCCATTGAAGGCAATAGTCTGACTTCTACTGGTATACTGGGCCCTAAATCTTGAGTAAATCCCTTGATTTCAGTTGAGTGACTGGTTTATTTAAGGATAGAATCTGGTCCAATATGTTTAAAATAAAGCCAATGACGTACCTTAGTAATGCATGCAGTTCATTTCTTTGGGGATCAGGAAGTTTTCTATCAAGATAGATTCTACTCCTCTCCAGCAATGTAATAACTTCTGTGTAGCAGCAGCATTCCTTGGTCATGACAGAGCATTATTTCCTGTAACAAGAGGAAAAAGTGACTGAATGGCAGAAATTATCAACAACAGAAGAGAAGGAGGAATTAAAAACAATAAAGAATTTAAACAATGGAGAATGATTAGATTGTCCAGGTTATAGACGCAGAAAACTTCTTTTATATAATTGAAATTTTCTTTTGTTAGAGTGTTGCACCTGAAGTCGGTCCCCTATCTCAGCCTAGTGTACTCAGCAAAGCACAGCTCTTGAGTGAAGTTCCTGAGGACTACAGAGGTTGTCATCTTCATGACCTGCTCCGCAATGGACTGGAGTTAGAACAGTTCCAACTCTTTCTTGAAGAGCATTCTGCAGTGTATGTTTGTTGTTCTTCAGTCATTTCTGCTCTCAGAATGCCCATTGTTTTTATGGGAATTTGGCTATATAAGAGCTACAGAGTTGCAGTCTATCTGTGGGTGGGTTTTTTGTTTTGTTTTGTTTTGTTTTGTTTTGTTTTGTTTTGTTTTTTGAGAATTAGATGTATGCACTAAAACGAGCATTTTGTTGAGACTTCAGAAAATCTCTCTCAGCTGTCTGTTAGGAATAAATCTCCTATTATGAACTCATTTGTGGTCAAATCCTGCCTGCGTCACAGGAACATTTAAAGGCATGCACCCAACACAGAATTTGATCTTTAATGAGTAAAACTTCCTTTTGGTAGCACAATTTGGAACTTTTTTTTTCAAATTGAAGGCTCAGAATTACAAATATGAATAAAAGAATTTGGGCACACAGCTATCACAAGTGTTAAGCAACTTTAGTTCTGGTTCATGCATGTAACACAGTGAAGTACATAATCACAGTAACTGCATATGTAAATTAGGCACACATCTAATTTTTAAAATTATGTAAAATAAAGGATTTAAACAGAACTTTCATTAGAAGTAATTGTGGGTTTTGTCCCTAACTTTGTTATATCTTCCCACATTATTCCCCATATTTTTAACATTCCAGAAAATTGCAAAAGTACTCAGTTCTTAAATAACTGCTGAAAATAGTTTAAACATTTCCTTTTTCAGCCCTCTAATCCACTTTTACACCCAACTGTTTCTTTAAATTAGGTTCCCCTATACTAATGCTGAGGGTGTTCTCTACTAGTCTCAGGTAAATAGTAATATAATTATAGACTAGGCATAGGGAAAAAGAGGCAAAAGTGCATAAGTGACTTAAGAACATAACTATGTGGAGAAAAGACATTCGGTTTCATGGAGGATTTTGAGGTTACAAATTGTAGTTTTGTTTTGATTTGGAAGCTTTGGGGTCTCCGGCTCTGAGGAAGTCTACCTGGCATGCTGCAGACCCTAGAAGCTCTGTGTTTCCCAACTCTGAGGCAGTCTGCGTGGTGGGCTGCCAAGGAGCTGGGCGTATGAACTGCTAGGAAATAAGGCTGTGTTCCAACTAAACTTTTTTGAAACTGAACAGTCTTTGTTATACATTCCAATTTGGAAAAATCGGCAAATTCCAATGAAACATTGTTCTGTTGGAATTTTTCCAAACTGCTCTACTAAGGACTCTACTAAGTCCTAGTAGGACTTAAACTCCAAAGTACTCAAGAGACTTCTGAAAATGGGACTACAGTTTCTAAGTCAATTAGATGTTTTTGTCAATTTTGCCTGTGAGCTAATACTGCAAAAAATGAAATAAAAGTCAGCAAATATTTATTAGAACAAAATATTGAAGTGGTTTGGCTGGGTCTGCCTCTGCATATTTCACTTTCTGCAAATATTCAAGCAAACAAGTTGACTGTTGGGAATGTTCACAGAAATACCCAATTTTAATAGAGAATAATCATAGAAAGTTAACTTGAAAGTGTGAGTATTCTAAATATTTCTCTTTTCTGATTAAGGAATCAAAACAGCATCATGCAACCTGTGTGTACAATTAAGATTAACTCATTAAAGAGCTGGATTTTTTT
The DNA here is from genome assembly GCA_030068395.1 of Apalone spinifera. Taxonomy (NCBI): domain Eukaryota; kingdom Metazoa; phylum Chordata; order Testudines; family Trionychidae; genus Apalone; species Apalone spinifera. Next base: position 32,675,684 of record CM057846.1, read on the forward strand.
AATATAAAATATTCATATCAAACTGATTATGAGCAATTTACAGGCCAAGAATTATATGTAGGAATAATTCATTTTAACATGGATAATAAAATATTTGAGGAAATAGGAATTTATTAATAGATTATTCAAAATTAGCACAAGAGGCAAATTCATCAAAGAAACTATTTGTTGTGATGTACTATAGATTAAGACTTGAAAGCATTCCCCTTGTGCATCTGAGTTCTGAACATGTGGCACAGTCATTCTCGTGTTAGCTGATTTTGCATCTAGCACAGAATAAACGAGGCAAAAAGTCAGCCCCCCCTGATGTAGCAAGCAAGGTCTGGACACTTGATTCCATCTCTGTTAATTGTGATTAAAATAATAACTTGTTAGAATTCTGATGGAAAGGACATGAACATGGAATAACAAAGAATATTGTCTTTGATTTCTTTGTAGAATGGATCTCACGTGCTGGATAGACATTGAACAGTTCAGAAGGATGCTCCACAAGGAAAAAGAAAAAAGAGAAGAAAAATCTAAAGACATTAAAAACAAGTACCTAAATAAAAAATACTTCTTTGGACCCAATAGTCCAGCTACAAAAGAACAACAAGATCAGGTATCAGTACATAAAACAATTTTTATACATGGCTGGCACAGTTCTGATAGAGCTCCCTCTGCTGGATATGCTCCAGGCTAGCTATGTTTGGATCCCACATACTGGGCATACAGGCTTTAAGCTTCCTGAGTCTACATAGGTTCTCCATCATTTCTTTGTGCTTCTCTGGCACATTTTCTGGGTGCAACTCTCTGTCTGTTATCCCTTTGCACAAATGGGACTTTATGTTTCAGCTGCACCAGGCCCTCAGGGCTAGGGCTGAGTCCTCATAGTCACCCCAGCTGCTTAAGCACACCCTTGCCCAGAGATTCACTTTTTGGGCACTGAAGCTTACAGTTTGCCTCCTTAAGGACAAATGGAAGCAGACAGACACACAGATGTTGCAAGGTTCTGAAAGTAAGCTGCCATTTGTTGCATACAAAATTAATTTTTCTAACATTTTTTAAAATTGCAATTTACTTTTCTGTTTTTGGTATGCCTAGCAGAAACCTATGTCTAACCTCAGGGCACCCAGCACTCATCAGCTTTCCCTCAGCTCTGCATTTAAGCAAACTTCCTAAAGCCTTATCAATTTCCACTCCAGCAGTCTGGTTCCATTCTGGATAAGGTGTACTCCATCCCTTTAGTAGAGGCTCTCTCATCCTTAATAGTTTGTCAGTGCCTAGTGAATTTACATCCTATGGCTCAGATCCTAGGCTTCAGCCCAGTAATTCACAGTATAGCTAAGAAAAAGCCATTCAAAAAGGGGGTTTAAGCCAAAGTGGTTTGTTCTAGCTCCCATAACAATACACTTAATATTTATGAAGTTACCACAATAGTCTTTACAGTCCATGTTTCCATAGCATTGTATCTGTCACAAGAGAGAGTGCCTTTTGCCCATACACAAAAGAGCTTCTCTACCCTGTTATTGTATTTGGCTTGTTTAGATAATGCGATCAGGTGGTGGCTGGGGACGCATTCTTCATGATCGACTTTCCTCATCAGTTCTTCTAGAAGTTCAAAAATATGTTCAGATGAGGCTAGAAAAAAAGTGGCTCCCATTGTTCCTGGCAAAAGAACAACAACCTGGAGCACGTAGAAAAACAAAGGTAATGTAACAAATACAGCTCGTTCCAGTACTGTTTTCATGTGGGGATGTAGCTTACTTGTTAGGATAAGATAGAGCAGATAAAGAACTGCCAATCACAGTTCACATTGAATTGAAATGGAAGGGAAGTGACTTCTGCATACAGGTTGCAGTGTTAGGCTGATGCCTGTGAATGAGTTTTGTTTTGTTTTTCTTTACTAGCCCAATCCTGCTGATGACCTGGTTAGCCACTGAAGCTGAAAAAGGCAGTTGATGCTGCCTCCACTGCCAGCCCCTCAGCCCATGTTGGGGGAAATTTAATATTTGCAGTAGTGTTCATCCTCTGTACCCCTCCACATATTCACACCCAGAAGAAATCCAGCTCCTCAGAATACGTTGCAGTGATGCTCAAGGCGACAAGAGCACAAGCAAATGAGCTTTCCACACTCTGCTACTCCTGTTTCTCACACCTCCCATGTCCTCCCACCTGAAGCTGTATAGCCTACAGGATTTACTCCAGGCTTCCTGCAGAGCTGCCAAGTGGGAAGGCTGGCTGGCTACAGGCCTGGCTTCTGACTGGTTACATTAAAGAATGGTCAGTTAAATTACACATGAACGGAGCAGGGAGAGTTTTGCTTCTGCTGGCAGAGCTCTAGCAAAAAAAAAAAAAAAAAAGCTGGTGGATGGGCATAGCTTCCACCTCACTGACTTACTGACTTTTATAGCGGTGTAGCTAGGATGGAATCTGGGGGAGGGGGAGATATTACACTACTGCTGAGAAGAGCAAAAAAAATCCTGTTTTTAGCAGCCACTCAAACTGAACTGAGAGTTTGTGTTGTATTGCTTGAGGGGAAACCTGCATTCCCAACCAGGTACTGAATTAATTCAAATCAGACACGTGACTTAGTTTTCATTCTTTTTTATCATAAAGAGGGTTCAAAGGGTTTACAAAAATGTAGGCAGGTTGGATTGTCCATCTTTCTATGTGTTGATTTAGAACACTGGACACTTGTCACAAATATCTGTATTTTGTTGATTTTTAAATAAGCCACATTCATTTTTTGCAAGATTATCTGTTCCATCCTTCCCCTGCAACATACTCCTGAATCCAGCAATGCTGGTGGGGTTGGGGGGGGTCTCCTGGCTTCGACCACCAGATGTGGGGAAATGGGGAGCCCTGAGGAGTTCAGAGGTAGAAGTTCTGGGCTCCAAAATTCAGCCCCCACATGGAGGGGGAGACTGGAGTTTCATCCATGGGAAGGGAGGCAGGTTGGCTTCAGCCCTGCAAGGGGTGGTGAGGTTTGGGGCCTCAGCCCTGTCACTCTGTTCCTGGCTTCAGCCCTGCAGAGGGCACTGAAGCTCAGGACTTTAGACCTCGGGAAACATCAGGACTATCTGCGTCTCCACTTCTGTCTTCAGCTGTGGGTGCCCAGCAGGGTTTGCCTTCAGCCCAGCAACTCTGTTCTTGGCTTCAGCCCAGTAAGGGGTGCCACGGTTTTAGCCCCAGGCTCCACACGCAGTTTGAGCCTTACAGGAGATGCTGTGCTGTGGGCTGTGGAATCTAGTTGAGAATAGCTGCTTTTGAGAGTTTAGTTAGTAGAATTGAAACCAGATGACAGTCTCCATCCAACTTTATGACTCAGGGTGACCAAACATGCGGGGTTTGACCATGCAGCTCTGATTCAGACAATCTTCCCTTGATTTAGGTGGGTGTTTTGGCTTCAAAGGGGCTGCCTGATCAGATCTATCTTTTCCAAAGCAGAGGACTTAAAAACTGGGAGCATTTCGTATCCAAACCCCGCGATAGCCTGCCCATTACACAAGAAAAGTTTAGTACTTTGCATATGAACATGCTGATAATCTTGTGTTCAACCACAGATACGGGACATAGCTGAAGATCTCCTAATCCAGAAAAATGAGAAGAAAATTGAGTCCTGGAAGGCAAGTAAAGTGTATTATGTCTCTTTTCCCTGTATTCATTCCTCTGTTTCCCTGCTGGAGCGTGTAGATTTCTTCATAGGTCCCCTGCTTTACATATCTAGGCCCAAGTTCGCTGCTGCTATCAGTGGTGTAATTGCATAGAGTTCAATGGAGTTGTACTTGCTGACATTAGTTATTAATTTGGCCCCTGACTGGAAAGAACTGTCATCAGTACCTTTCTTGTATTGGCCAGAGGGGTCAATCTGGAGCAATTCAAGTCTCTCTCCAGGACTGAGCAGCAGTCTGAGCTCCTCTGAGACTCAGAATTGGTACTGGATCTTTAATGTACATTCGTCTGTATTTCCCATGCAGTGGACTTATTGGGACAAGCTGTTCATTCCAGCATCTGGTAGTTTATTTATTATTGAGAGTGGATTACATGCAGACACAAAAGAGAATGTAAAGTATGCAGCAGAATGGGCAAGTTTAATCATATCACACAGTATCTGTTTCATTTAGAATTGTATTTTAACTTTACAGCACTAAGATAATATCGATTTTAAACTTCTTAAGACTCAGTAATATGACATTTCAGGAGATATTTGCCAGGGTTTTCTTTCCCCACTTAAAGAGCAGTGAACTCTTTGTGGTTGCCAACGTACAAGTTGTATATATTTATTCAGTCTAGATTTTATTGTCTCTTGAATTCAAACTAGAGACTGGGTCACTGGTTACTCCTAAAAACCATTGGGTAGGAAGAAATCCAAAGTGCAAGCAGTTTCTGTTAACTGGGCTTTCCCTTGATACCTACATTTAGAGAAATAGATAATTGCAGCATATCACTTAGGGCCATGCTTTTGTCTCATCTCATCACATAAGCATTTGATAATTTTTTCACTCCCATCTCCCTTCACTTAACTAATTCCTGGTCATAGTGATCACATCTCTCTGAATGGCAGTAGCTTCAACATTTGGGGGAGGATTAGTAAGATGATACTTTTGAGTCAAATTTAACTACTTTTCTCTTAAAGCATGTTGATTTTGGGGTTGCCACTACCCATCTCCACTGTAAGAAAACTACAGCCCAGCTATTTGTGCTGTGTTTTGTATAACTACTACATGAGGAATGCAATATGGTATCACAACCCTTAGGCACAACAGTATGGCGGTCACAAAGTTGGTATCAGAAGAGATGGAAGCAACCTATTCCCAGCTAAGGATGAAAAAAAGCCCATCTGGCTGCTGCTGTCCCTAAATATTGTAGTAGTAGTTGAGGGGCAAACCAGGAATCCAGACTGTGAATCCAGTCAGCCATTGATGGGCACATCACCTCAGTCTGAGGTGTTGATATTTTCCCTACCATATCTTCCAGTTTCCGCCCCTGACCAATATAATTTGGTATGTTTGATGCAGAAGATCAGATTAATTATCATATTACTCCTCTCTGGACTTAAAATCTATGAATCCCCTCAGCTTTATCTGGATTAAGACTCATGCAGCTTGCCCCCAGTCATGCCCTGTCTCCCCGAACACTAAGGACTTGTCTTCACTACTGGGAAGATCGATGCTGCTACAATTGATGCAGCAAGTGTTGATTTAGCAGGTTTAGTGAAGACCCATTTAATCAATAGCAAAGCGCTCTGTGATTGACCCTGATACTCAAGCTCCTCAAAAAGAGTAAGGCCAGTAGATGGCACAGTGTCTCCTGTTGACTCAGCCTGGTGAAGAACACTCAGTAAGTCGACCTAAGCTATGTTAAGTATCAGAGGGGTAGCCGTGTTAGTCTGAATCTGCAAAAGCGGCGAGAAGTCCCGTGGCACCTTATAGACTAACCGAAGTGTTGGAGCATAAGCTTTCGTGGGCAAAGACAAAGTGGGTCTTTGCCCACGAAAGCTTATGCTCCAACACTTCGGTTAGTCTATAAGGTGCCACAGGACTCCTCACCGCCTAAGCTATGTTGACTCCAGTTACATCATTCACATAGCTGTAGTAACGTAACTTAGGTTGTAGTGTAGACAAGCACTAAATAATGCAAGTAGCAATTTCGGACAGGTCAGAAGGGATGGAGAAATGCAATCATGTATCATTAGTGCACTTAAGGCACTACAATCCTTGCTTTCTTACTAACCCTCCTACAACTCATACACATTAAACCGGAGGGGTGACAAGCTGGAATCTTGCAGAACTTCAGGGTTGAGGAGCAATTGCCACCACCACATCTAAGAGTGCTCATCAGTGTTACAACAAAGCCAGTCTCAGGAGCAGTCCCAACCAGCCTTGTTAAGACTTCAGTAGTGCTAACAAAACTTCATGACCACAAATGTCAAAACAGCTGAGGCTACTACTTATTCTGATGAGTTACGGTTATTTTCTCCTGTCTACACTGGGGGTTTTATATAGTTATTTAACTAGAGGATCAAGTACAGTCCATAATAGTAACATCAACAATTTACAGATGGGGAAATTTAGGCAGAAAGGTTAAGGGAATTGATGAAGGACAGTCAGATTCTGTATCAAATACAGGAGTAGCAAGGGATTCTCCTGTCCTTAGTCCACTAAATTGTGCTGCCTTTGATTCTTTAGAACTGCCTTCTTGGCGGCCTAAAACCATTCCGGCTGCTCGGCAGAGGAACCAGTTCAACAGCTCCTAAGTAGTTGGCAGCCAGGAGGGAGCTTAGAACAGCATTAACACTACCAACAGCAACCTAGGCAGAATTCCCCTCCCTGAGTCTGTAGCTTTCCCAAACACTGAGGGACTTGTTATCTTTACAACAGTGCTGAAAAGTTAGGGTGGGTGACTGTAGCAAGGGACTAATGTATACCCTGTGATTTTATTTTACTTTTAAGAGAAACCACTGACAGACTCTAGCTACCCTGTTATATTTCCGAGACGTTCTGCAACAAAAAATATTCCCCTACTCCTTGCTTGCTAGCCATTGGACATAACTCCCTTCCTCTATCTGGGTCCTCATTTTCTAGGATAGTTTTCAGCCATCCAGCTGATAACAACAAGTTTGGCTTATTGGTCAAAGAATAATTGCAAAGCATGAGGATTGTGAAGTCAGCAAGGAAGACTGAGCCTATGTCTAAACTGCTGTTTTTTTGTGGACGAGGATATGCAAATGACATGCTCATTTGCATATCTTTTTCCGATTCTTTTTGCGGAAGAGTTTTGCTGCTAAAAAGCCCCATGTAGACGGGGCCATTTGTTGGGAAAAAAACCTTTTTCGCAAGATCTCGTAAATCTCGATTTTTTTAGGAATAAGGGATCTTGCAAAAAAGGTTTTTTTCCCAAAAAATGGCCCTGTATACATGAGGCTTTTTAATGGCAAAACCTCTTCTGCAAAAAGAATCAGAAGAATATATGCAAATGAGTGCACCATTTGCATATCATCTTCCTCAAGAAAACTGCTGTGTAGACATAGCCTGAAGATTAACTTCTATTCTAAACGTCCTGTCAGAGGAACTTCTGCATAAATTGTCTTTCTTTCTCTACCCCTTCTGGCTTCTCTCTTAGCTCACGCTTTCATGCATTCTGTTTCACTATCTATTTTGAAGCATGAATTTTCCCAAAATGTCTTGATGACTTTAAATCATATTTTACTATTTATAGAATTCATTCCAGAAACAGCAAACTCTCCAGCTTCTGTTGGTGATCATGGGAACACATTCAAAATTGGTTTTGTTAGTGAGGTCCATGTCAAAAGCATTTTAGTGTTTTTAGCAATGTGGTTTGTCTGTTCCTTTCTCTTTGTTGCTGTTGTTTGTTTGTACAGAACTCAAACTATTCCCTAAAACATAGCCGGTTGCCATAATTAATCAGAATTGTTTTTTCCATTTCCTTACTCGTCCATCCTTTCCAAAAAATGTTGCCCCAATCAACCACAAATAAAAAAGAAAGAAAGAATAAAGAAAAGAGAAAGAAAAGAAAGATTGCCAAGTTCTATTGTATCCCTGTGGCAAACTACTGAAAGTTAGAGTCAGTGCAAAGATAAGAATCAGACAGTTTACCCTAACTAATGCTTTTGTTATTGCTTTTTGAAACAGTTTATTCAGTGCATTTTTTTCCTTTTGACAGCATGTGGACAATAAGTGGGTTTCTTCATCTAGAGAAATAATTATGTTCCGTAAAGCATTGTTGAATCCAGTTACAGCATTACAGTTTCAGCGCTTTGTGTCTTTGAAAGGAGATTTACTGGAAAATGGAGTGCTCTTCTGGCAAGAGGTTCAGAAATATAAGGTATGGGGCTATAATGTGAGCAGTGAGTATCATGCAGATTTAAAAGTATATATCCATTAACATACTTTGGGAGACTTTTAACTATAGTGTATTGATGCGATTTACTGTCAACATTAATGCCACCTGCTTCACTGCTTTATTGCTCTTTCCTCTGTGCAGATCCTCCATTCCTTATGGAAAATAGCTTAAATTCACTGATAATTTCATACCCACATTCTTTTGTGCTTATGTACATTATAGAATCATGACCTTTGCAGGGATACTATCAATTTAACTCATGTAAAAAATGCCATTATCATTTATATGTTGAACACTGATGTGCACTGTGCTGTACAAAATATAGTGGGCATATTGAAAATGTTTATTCAGGTTATAGAGAAATGGTCACTACCCTATCAACTGTGAGCTACTGGGAGATCCTGGAGCCTCTGCCAGTTGATTGTGATCCTCAGGTAGTCTGTTTCTGCCTGCCTGGCCCCTACTCCCGGAAGCAGCTGGCTGACTGAGTTCAAGTCTTTACAGCCTCTGGGAAGTGAGAGGGAAGGGGCAGCTTTGTATTGCCTCTGACTCCAACTTCCATTGGCTGGGAACTGGCAAATGGGGGCAGCACTTGCAGGCTCCAGGCTGCAGTGCAGCATATGGAGACCCCCATGGGTTGCACACAGGGAGTGCCTGAACTCAGCCAGCCATTGTTTCCAGGAGCAGCATAGGGCCAGGCAGAGGCAGCTTGTACTGCCAACCGCAAGCCACCTGTAGTAAGTGCTTCCCGGCTGCAGCCTGCACCTTGCTTCTTGAGCTAGCTCCCAACTCCCTGCCTGAGTCCACAGACTTCATCCTGTCCTGCATGCAACACTCTGCCCCAGCCTGCACCTAAACTCCCTCCCAAAGTATTAGGGTGGGGGAGGGAGTGAAGGGTGTAGCATCCCTGCAACCCCATACTCTAGCCAGATGAAAGTGAGGGTGTGAGAGAGCAAGGGGGCGGGGGAGAATGGAGTAGGCAAGGCTTTGGGAGGGGTTGGAGTCTCAGGGAAGGGATGGGATAGATCCTGGGTTGACGTTGAATTCAAAAAGTGATCTTTGGTGTAAAAAGGTTGGAGACCACTGTTATAGTGGCATTATAGTTCCAAGAGTATTCCCCGAGGTTATGTCTACACAGCAAAGTTATTTCAAAATAACTTTCCTATCGTCTACACAGCCAAACCGCTATTTCAAAATTAATTCAAAATAGAGGAGCACTTATTTCGAATTTGGTAAACCTCATTCCATGAGGAATAATGCCAAATTCGAAATAGCTATTTCGAAATAAGTGCTGTGTAGACACTTATATCGAAATAGGGGGCCTCCAGCCTCAAGCAAGAACACTGCTCTCCCTCCCCCCATCCCCAGAGCTCTTAAAGGAGCAGACTCTGGCCACAGGGCCTGTGCCAGTTCCAAGCCTGCCAGCCCAGAGCCAGCAGTCACTGCTCCTGACCCAGTGGCCGCAAAACATGAGCCAGCGAGCCACTGGCAGCCAGCCCTACGCCACTCTCCAGGAGCAGTATGCCAGCTCCCAGGATCCTGCCAGGGTCTGGAGAAGGTGGGCGCCTTCCTGGTCCAGCGTGGAGATCATGGACCTTATTCAGGTTTGGGGGGGATGCCCCCAACGTCCATGATCTCTGCACTAGACAGAGGAACACAACCATCTATGGCAGGATAGCTGCCAGCCTGGCCACCAAGGCCACATGTGAACCCAGGAGCAGGTTTGCATGAAAATCAAGTTTGTCCGGTGAGATCCCCAACCCTGAGCCCTGCGCTTCCCCTCCCCCTTCTTCCCCTTGCTTCCCCCT
>CM057846.1:32685436-32707222 GCA_030068395.1 Apalone spinifera
CAGAGTGCTGTGGTGTCCCAAGTGAGGGCAACCACAGCACGCAGAGACAAAATGTTTTGCTGTCCCTCAGTGAGGTAGGCAAGCAAGCAGGGAAACCTGAGAACTCGCTGTTCAGGGGGGATCCCTTTAAGCACAGGCCTCAGATAGCCTCAGGCAGCAGCCACACAAAGTAAATCCTGACCTGATGCCCTGTTGGACGTGGTTACGGCCGCCCTTAAATGCAATTCAGCGTCCACTCAGTGTGGACACGCTATTTCGAAATAGCAAAATGCTATTTCGAAATGCATTTTGTGTGTAGATGTGTTTGTTGGGGGGCAGGAGGGCCCGGGCCTGCCCTCTCTCACGGGCCCCAGCCCAGGGCCCTAAGAACAGGTATGGCAATACCTGTTCAGCCGGTGGGGGAATTCTTCCCGAAACCCTCCGGCTCACCGGGCCTTACTCCAGCCCCTGCCCTGGGCTCCTTCCTACCCCCAGAACAGCTCGTGCCCGCGCTGCTCTCTCTCTCTCTCTCAGTCTCCCTCTCGCACTCCGTCTCCCACTCTCTCGCTCCGTTCCCCCGTAGTTCCTTCCCCCCGTCCCTTTTGAACTTCCCGCCCCCCGCCCCTTGGTGTTCCGGCCCGCCCCGTGACGTCAGCATGCAGGCCGTCCTCCTCTGTCAGCACACTGGCCGCCGCCATGGCCCCCGGCAGCCATACAGAGAGTACAGTGCTGCTGCGTTCCCCGGCCAGATCCGAGGAGCGCGAGCGCGACAGCTGGCTCAGTGCGGGGCGGATTCGCCTCGGAGGGGCAGAGGTGTTCCGCCCCGTCACACACCTCCCCCCTTAGGTCCCCTGTTATACCCGACTCCGTTTTTGTCGTGGCTCCCCCAATTCTTGAAAGAAAGTCCGCGTTCCAGTGTGCTTTACCAGCTCGGTGACTGACTTCGAATCGATAGGGCTGCAGTGCTAGGTACCATCTCATTATCCATGTGTTTGTGTCTTTCATGGCCTGGAGCCATCGGAGGGGTGATGGTCTGTTACCACCTTGAAAGGGCTACCTAGAAGGTAATAGCGCAACATGTCAATCGCCCATTTTACTGCTAGCGCTTCCTTCTTGATTGTCGAGTATCTACATTCCCTAGGAAACAGCTTCCGACTAATATACACCACGGGGTGCTCTGCCCCCTCTTCCTCCTGGGAGAGCACCGCTCCAAGACCCACCTCGGAAGCATCTGTCTGTAATATAAATGGCTTGTTAAAATCGGGTTGGGTCAGCACGGGCGCCTGGGTTAGTCGCCATTTTAAGGTATTAAAGGCCTCTTCGCACTCCCGGCCCCATTGTATTTTCTTAGGGGCCGTATTTCGGGTTAAATCAGTGAGGGGGGCGGCTATCGATGCAAACCCCGGGACAAACCGGCGGTAATAGCTGGCAAGACCCAGGAATTGGCGTACTTGTCGCTTTGTAGAGGGTGTTGGGTAATCCCACAGGGCTTCTATTTTGTCTATGATCGGGCGGAGCCGACCTCCCCCAATGGTGTAACGCAGATAAGACACCTCTTGCTCCCCAAAGTGGCATTTGAGGGGGATGGCCGTCAGCCCCGCTTCCTTCAGCGTTGTCAGTACTGCCTCTATCCTCCGCAAATGTTCGGGCCATGACGTACTGTAGACCACGATATCATCTATGTAGGTTGCGGCGTACCGCCCGTGGGGGCGCAGGATGTGGTCCATCAGCCTCTGGAACGTGGCTGCTGCCCCGTGTAGCCCGAACGGCATCCGTACAAACTGGTAGAGGCCGAACGGTGTTGAAAACGCGTTTTTTTCTCTAGACTTTGGTGTTAGTGGGATTTGCCAATACCCTTTCGATAGATCTAGGGTGGATAAGTAGCGGGAGGCGCCGAGCCGCTTCAGGAGTTCATCCACGTGGGGCATCGGGTATGCATCGAAGTGGGACACTGCGTTGACCTTTCTAAAGTCAATGCAGAACCCGGTTGTCCCATCCGCCTTCGGGACTAAAACTATGGGGCTTCTCCATTCACTTCGTGATTCTTCTATCACTCCCCATTGTAGCATCTTCTCTACTTCTTCCTGGACTGTGCCCCACAGCTGCTGGGGTAGGGGCCGGACCGGTTCACGGATCTTCTTACCAGGTTCCGTAGCAATATGGTGGTATGCTTGAGCCGTCTGGCCCAGCGTACTGGTTAGTACCTGTGGGAACCTGTGCAGGAGGTTGGTAAGCTCCTCGCGTTGCACCGCCGTTAGGGTAGTGCCCAACTGTGGGGGGTGTTCTTCTCCATTGTCGGGGTCCCCTGCCCCCAGGTTGGTTGATCTTTCCTGAAGGTCCCCCCACAAGCCTTCTCGTGTTCTCCATGCCTTTAGAAGGTTGACATGGTAAATGTTTGTGGGCTTCCTTCTCCCCGGTATTTGGATCTCACAGTCCACCTCCCCCACCTGTCGCAGCACTTCGAACGGCCCTTGCCAGCGAGCAAGCAGCTTAGAGTTTTGCTCAGGGAGCAACAGGAGGACCTGGTCCCCGGGTTGGAAAACTCGCAGCCGGGTGCTCTGATTATAATATCAGGCCTGCCTCCCCTGAGCTTCTTCTAAGTTTTGTTTGGCGAATTCGCAGAGATGGCGTAGCCACTCTTTTAGCTTAAGAATATACGGCACGGACGCTTGAACCCTGGTTTCCTGTTCTTCCCACGACTCTTGGATAATGTCTAAGATACCCCGGGGTTGCCGCCCATAGAGTAGTTCAAAAGGGGAGAACCCGGTCGAGGCTTGGGGGACCTCGCGTACCGCGAATAGTAACGCAGAGAGGGCATGGTCCCATTTCTTAGGATCTTCCCCCACAAACTTCCTTAACATACCTTTTAGGGTCCGATTGAACCTCTCCACTAAACCATCTGTTTGAGGATGATACACTGAGGTCCTCAGCGTCCTTACCCAGAGCAGGCGACATAGTTCTTTCATGAGGGCTGAGGTTACGTTAGTTCCTTGGTCGGTCAAAATCTCTTGGAGTATCCTGACCCTTGCGAAGACCTTTACCAGCTCCTCAGCCACCGTAGGCGCTGTAATGTTCCTTAACGGGATGGCTTCTGGGTACCTCGTAGCATAGTCAATCATCACCATTATGTACTGATAGCGGTTGCACGTCGTCTCCAGTGGCCCCACAAAGTCTAGTGCGATCTGCTGAAAAGGCATGTCTAATTACCCTTATGCCCGCAGGGTATGGGGTCGCATGCCCACATTCTCCACCACGTGTTGGGGGACAGGGGGGTCCGGGCCTGCCCTCTCTCACGGGCCCCAGCCCAGGGCCCTAAGAACAGGTATGGCAATACCTGTTCAGCCGGTGGGGGAATTCTTCCCGAAACCCTCCGGCTCACCGGGCCTTACTCCAGTCCCTGCCCTGGGCTCCTTCCTACCCCCAGAACAGCTCATGCCCACGCTGCTCTCTCTCTCTCCCTCAGTCTCCCTCTCGCACTCCGTCTCCCACTCTCTCGCTCTGTTTCCCCATAGTTCCTTCCCCCCATCCCTTTTGAACTTCCCGCACCCCGCCCCTTGGCGTTCCGGCCCGCCCCGTGACGTCAGCGCGCAGGCCGTCCTCCTCTGTCAGCATGCTGGCCGCCGCATTGGCCCGTGGCAGCCGTACAGAGGGTACAGCGCTGCCGCGTTCCCCGGGCAGAGCCGAGGAGCGCGAGCGCGACAGCCGGCTCAGTGCAGGGCGGATTCGCCTCGGAGGGGCAGAGGCGTTCCGCCCCGTCACAGCGTTATTTTGAAAGAAACTATTTTGAAATAGCTATTTCAAAATAAGATATTTTGAAATAACGCTGTAGTGTAGACATATCCCATTGTAAGAAATGTTTTATATACAATACTGATAAAAGTTTACCAAGGGTAAGTGTTCATGAAATATGCAATCTGAGTTGGTTCTCCCAACTTGTCAGTTGTCCTCTGCGCCAGATCCTCCACTGCAATAGGTGAGCATAGCTCTATTGACTTTAATAGAGCTACACCGGAGGGCTAGCAGGAAGCAAGTCCTGCCTGTGTTCAGGAGAGCACCAGGATTGATTTGTCAGGGAAGAGTCAACATGGTTTTTGTAAAGGGGAATCAAGTCTCACCAATCTATTAGAATTCTTTGAGTGGGTCAACAAGGGGGATCCAGTGGATATAGTGAACTTAGATTTTCAGAAAGCCATTGACAAGCCTTTGACACTGACCAAAAGCTCCTACTTTGCTTAAGCAGTCATCAGATATAGGGGAAGGTCATCTCATGAACTGGTAACTGGTTAAAAGACAGGAGGACCCAAAGGTCAGTTTTCGGTATGAAGAGCTGTAAATAGTGATGTCCCCCTGGGATCTGTACTGGGACCAATACTGTTCTTTCATAAATGATCTGGAAAAGGTGGGTAAATTGTGAGCTAGCAAAATCTGCAGATTAGACTGAACTGCTCAAGACAATGAAGTCCAAAGCACTGCAAAAAGCTACAAAGGGATCTCTCAAAACTGGGTGACTGGTCAACAAAATGGCAGATGAAATTCCAGAATTCAATGTTGATAAATGCGAAGTAATGCAAGTGAAAAACATAATCCCAACTAGGAATTTAAAAGTATAAACATGTAAAAGGTTAACCAATAAGCCTGTGCTTATCTGTTACCATTCACAGATACACACAGGCTCCCAACCCACTCCTGGGGAGCCAGCTGCCACCCCGCACTGCTGGCTCTGTAGCAGAGGCAGCAGTGCAGGGGCGGCAGCCAGCTCTCCAGGAACATGGCTGCAGGCAGGAGGTGGTGCCCATCAGGAGCCAGTTTAAAAGCCAGCTCCCAGGCTCCCAAGTGCCACTCCGCACTGCTGCCTCTGAATCACCTGGGAGCAGGGTGGCAGGCGGGAGATGGTACACGCCGGGAGCTCACTGCCACCCTGTGTTGTTAACCATGTAACCACTGAAATTTTCAGTGGTTACACAGTTACCCAATTACCTGCATTTTAACATCCCTAATCCCAACTCTACATATAAAATGCTGGGCACTAAATGAGCTGTTACCGTGCAAGAACTCATTGTGGATCGTCCTCTGAAAACATCCATTCAATATGTAGCATCAGTCAAAAAAAACTAGTAGAATGTTGGGAATCATTAAGAAAGGGATAGATAATAAAAGAATATCTTATTACCTCTATATAAATCCATTGTATGCCCACTTCTTGACTACTGCATGTAGATGCGTTAAAAAAAGTTATATTGGAATTGGAAAAGAGTCAGAAAATGACCACAAAAACGATTACGGGTATCGTACAACTTCCGTATGAGAAGAGATTAATAAGATACGGACTTTTTCATCTTGGAAAAGAGGCGACTAAGAGGGAATTCGATAGAAGTCTATAAAATCATGACTAGTGGGGTAAAAGTAAATAGGGAAGCATTGTTTACTACGTCTTATAACCCAAGAACTAGGGGATCAATGAAATTATTAGGCAGCAGGTTTAAAACAAAAGGAAGGACCTCACACAACACACAGCAACCTATGGAACTCTGCCAAATGAACTTGTGAAGGCCTTAATTATAACAGGGCTAAAAAAAGAGCTAAATAAATTCATGTAGAGTAGGTCCATTAATGACTGTTAGCCAAAATGGGCAGGGATGTTGTCCCTAGACTCTGTTTGCCAGAAGCTGGAAATGGGCGACAGGGAATGGGTCACTTGATAATTACCCATTCTGGTCATTTCCTATGAGACACCTGGCATTGGCCACTGGTTGGAAGGCAAGATACTAGGCTAGATGGACTATTGGTCTGATTGAGTATGACTGTTCTTATAACTATGTCTGGCCTCTATACACAGGCTGCAGAGAGGTGGAAGGCTGCTGTGATCAGTTCATATGGTCATTTATTATGATTATTTATCATACATATCATATTGCAGTAACAGTTGGAGACCTCAGTTACAACTGGGGCCTACTGTGCCAAGCACTGTGTGAAAACATACATTAATTACAGTCCCAAATTGCTGTACAAATTGGAAGGGTTGGTAGGAGGGAGAATGAAGACAAGCTGCGAGCTTAGTTTGCATGTTTCGAAGTTTTATTTTAAAAAATAAATGAGATACTAATGATGCCAGTAATTACTGCTGGCCATTTGCTTATCCATCATAAATACATGTTAATTCAGGAATACTACTTGTCACCACAGAAGAGCAGAGCTGACTTATCAGGCTTGGAAATTTTTGGACCCTAAGTGCTTCCCAAGGTTAGCTGGTTCAGGAGGCACAGCAGAACTGAGACTTTAGCTAAGACTAAGCGATAGTGATTCACTTGTTACTCCAGAACTGGGAGTAGCAGGGAGGCCAAAATCCACACACAAATGTCAGAGATGTGTGTGGGTTTGTGGCTCTCCTGAGCTACATTATAGAGAACAGTGAGCTCCAATTTGAAGTGTTTTTTATGTGCATAGTCTATGAAGACAGCCATTGTTTTGCCCTCCATTTATGTTAATTTTATTTGCTTTCCTGTCTAACAAAGAAAAGTACAGTCTGACCATAATTATACACAAACACAATTTGGCAGGATTGGCGGCTGTTGCTCTTCGTATATGCCAAGGACTAAACTAATAGGCCTGTTGCAGGTCAGGATGTACTATTGGACCATTGCCAAAAGCTGTGTGCAGAACTTTGCATGGTTCCTGCCTGCACTGTCTGAATCATATTGTACCATCGATTTGCAAACAGAACTCCTTGTGGAAATTGACTTCTGCAGTGCTCCTTATCACATGGCAGATTGGCAGGACATTTTTGGAAGAAATGGCTTTTAAAACAAATATGAATAAATATTAAACTGTGGGATTTTTCTTCTGCCTACTACCTTATGTTCTGCCTCTCATCTTTCCTTGTATATCCTATGGCTTGTTTCTCTTTCTTCTATTATTTAAGATGTAAAAACATTCAAATAAATGAGTAAGAGAAAGCATATTATTTTATGATATGTTGAACATTGTTTTCTATTGTCCTTTCAAACATGTGTTTATCTTTTCTCATTGTAATTATCATTTTTCTTTCACAACATTCACGAAGTATTAATAATAAAAACAAAACAGTTCTCCAAATTACAAAATATCTTGTTAAAAACTCTGGGGTTTAATTTTTTTTAAAGTAAAGATCGAGTTGCAACACACATTCCTTTATCAGAAGTTAACTCAAATTCTTGAGCTCAGTTAGATCTACTCCCACAAGTTCTTTATAGTGCTTGCTGCATCTTAACAGAGATTTTTAAGGACTGTGATAAACTTAACTTCTGTGCCAGGAAAGATGATAGAGCAAATAATTAAGGAATCCATTTGCAAATATGTGGACGATAATAAGGTGAAAAGTAACAGTCAGCATGTATTTGTAAAGAACAAATCAAGTCAAACCAACCCAATAGCTTTCTTTGAAAGGATAACAAGCCTTGTGGATAAGGTGGAAGTGGTAGATGTTGTATACCTACACTTTATTAAAACATTTGCTATAGTCTTGCATGATTTTCTTATAAACTAGGGAAATACAATTTACTTGGGGCTCCTATAAGGCAGCTGCATAACTGGTTGCATAACCATTCTCAGAGAGTAATTATCAATCATAGTCATGCTGGAAAAGCTTAGCAAGTGGGGTTCCCCGGTATAATTTTTGGGACCAGTTCAGTTCAAAATCTTCATCAAAGATTTAGATAATGGCATAAATAGCACACTTATAAAGTTTGTGGATGCTACCAAGCTGGGAGGAGTTGCAAGTGTTTTGGAGAATACAGTTTTAATTCAGAGTGGCCTAGACAAACTGGAGAAATGGTCTGAGATAAATAGGATGGAATTCAATAAGGACAAATGCAAAGTGTTCCACTTAGGAAGGAATAGTCAGTTGCATATATACAAAATGGGAAGTGACTGTTTAGGAAGGAGTAAATGGGTCACAATGGACCATAAGCAAAATATGAGTCAACAGTGTGACACTGTTGCAAAAATGCAAACATCAATCTGGGATTCATTAACAGCTTTCAAGTATCAAAAAGGAGGGAGAAAAATTGTTTTCTTTAACAGCTGATGATAGGACAAGAAGCAAGGGGTTTAAATTGCAGCAAGGGAAGCTTAGGTTGTACATTAGGAAAAAACTCCCTGTCAGAGTGGTTTGCCACTGGAATAAATTGCCTAGAGAGCTTACAGAACAAGGCTACTCAACACATAGCCCGCAGGTGGGATTCTTTGAACATGGCCTCCACCGGAAAAAAGGCTCCACAACATCAAGGCATCTCCCAGGCGGGATCAGCATTGAACGACACAAGCGGACGAGCTGGCTGGAACAGATAGGTACAGGGTGTCAGCGGTTCAAGCCCCCAGGGAGGAAGTGCTGGGAGCACCGGGGCATTGTGTGAAATAATCTATTTGCATATACATTTTCATGTATATGCAACCACATTTAAGTTGCGACCCTTGGCACATGCTGTGAGTATCATTGTGGCTCCTGGGTCTTCCAAAGTTCAGTAGCCCAGTTATAGAATCTCCATCATTAGAGATTTTTAAGAGCAGATTAGACACACATCTGTCAGGGATGATCTAGATGGTGCTTGGTCCTGCTGTGAGGGCAAGGGACTGGATTTGATGACCTCTTGAGGTCCCTTCCAGTTCTAGTATTCTATGATTCTATAATACTAGGGGAAGCTAGATTCCTACATAGAAAGAAAGTGTGTATCAAAGGATTTGAAGATAGTTCTTTACAACATTTTCTCACAGGTTAACGGTGCCACTGCAATTCATCAGAGTTTGAATACACACCTCCTGCTTTCTATCACGGGTTTTGTCAGAATTACAGGATCATAGGAATGAGACCTTTGCAAATGATCTCCTGCTTAGAGCTGTGTCCACTCTACTTTTAATAATTCTAAACCATGGGGTTTTGGGAAACTATAATGCAGTCGGGTAGATCTCAGTATCAGGAAGGTTTTACTGGGAGCCTAAATTGTTCCCTTTCTTAATTTCCTTCCATTATTCCTGGTTATAGTTCCTTAGACCATCCTAATCATTCTTGTCTCAATGTTTGTAGGGATTCTCCTTGTCCCCTTTAGTTACAACTCACCATGCTACCCCTAGTTAGTCCAGCCTTTTTTTAAATCAATCCTTCGCATGCCTTCATTTGTGTTTGGAACACCCTTACTTTTGTCAATAACATGCACACCTAGGATATCAGTTGCACAGCCTCACCAGAAGCACATATAGGGAATATCATCTCTGCTCCATGAATGCAAGTATGCAACCTAGTACATCATTGGCCTTTTTTCATGCCATTTGTTGTTAAAAAAAGTCAGTGCAAGAATTCTGTAGCATCCCAGTCAAGGGTGTGTATGTATTTGTGTGATATATCGTAATTATTTGCATATAACTGATGTTCCTCAGCTTGCTTAGCTTTTGTACAGGACTGAGTGGCTAGTTACTGGTGACTAATACATTCACTGTATGCCACATTTCCCACTCTTCAGGACTTGTGCCATTCTCATTGTGATGATGCTACTATCCAGAATAAGATCACAACTATCATCAACTGCTTTATTAATTCCACCATTCCACCAGCTCTGCGAATTGACATCCCACCAGAGCAAGCGCAGAAGATTATAGAGCACCGGAGAGAACTAGGCCCATACGTATTCAGAGAAGCCCAGGTAAGACAACGGGAATGGGTAGAGAGAAACAGCACCAGATGTTGTTAGAAATATTGTGCCTGATTTTTAAAGATGTCTCTGTTATTACGGGCACAGTTTTTGTAATCCATAAATCATAGCAGGCACAAAGTTGACCCATTATACTAACCCTTATACTGAAATGTAAGGGGTCAAAATGGAAGCGAGACCTCTGAATATTGTTAATCACTAGTATATCGTCTGATCCTTTTTCAGCTGGTTTTACCCTGGGAAGGAATGATTATCTCTGCATTAGTAGTTCTTGTTTGTTTAGACCTACTGCTCCATTTTCCTGAATTGGCTGATGTTAATAGTTACTATAGGGACCAAAGTTTGGGGTTTGAGGAACACTGAAGTACATGTAAAAACATTCTAGACATTAGCAAAACACAAAAGCAGCTGCTTTATAACTTACTGCAAATTCTGCCTCCCCGCACTCTTTTCTTCAGAAGGTCTGTGTGATAGGAACAGGCTCTGAAAAGGCTCTGTGCTCATTCTGCTGCACAGACCAAATATGGTCATTTGTAAACCCACGTTTTACCTTCTAGCACCATTACCTTTTATACTACTATTCCTCAAAAATATGTAGCTGTGTTCTTCCCTCTTTTCCACCAAACTGCCCTACCTCTTTTTTTAAGGTCTACTAATGCAAATGCATAAAACGTTCAGATCATGAGGTGAATAATTTGAAATGCAGAAGGATTCATATAGATTGTAAGATAAGGGAAGAAGCTGATTTAAAGGCCCGGTGGTACTAAAGCAGGGGTGGGGAATCTCAAGCAGCCCTCAGCTTGCTTGAATCTGGCCCCCAAGTCTCAAGGCTCCCCCCCCAGCATTGGGGAGCCTGCCCTGGCACTTCAGTCCCCTTGCTGCCCCACCGTGGGGCTGGAATACACAAAATCTACTAGCCTGGGCCCCCTTAGACTCTGGTGTGGGAGGGGAATATGAGAAGTGTCTTTCTGCTTCTCAGTCAGGGCCACATCTGAGAGGAGTTTTTGTTTTTTTGCTTTTTTTTCTTTTCATTTGTGTGTGGCTCCTGACTGATTCTTCTGTGAGTCAGTGGCCCCTGACACAAAAAAGGTTCCCCACCCCTGAACTAAAGGAAGAATTTGGCACAATGGTATGATGACTGACATTCTTATCAAATATCACTAGTGAGCACATTAGCTCTAATTCTGCGAGGTGATGAATACCCTCAACTCCCACTGAAGTCAAGTGACAATACAGGACTCTCAGCAATATCATGCCTTAGTACAGCGTGTCAAAAAATATGCATTGAACCTCTCTGATAGCTTTTTTTATTTTCTTATTCCAGTTCAGAAAAGACCCCAGGAGAGATTATATCATTTAAAAATTATTCAAGATTTGCTCATAGATCTCTAATGTGGTTTAAGAGCTTTTCCAGAGGCCAAAAAAAAAAAAATAGTTTCCTTTCTCTTAAGGAGGAAAAAACCAAAGCGGTCTCCCTGATGAATAGAATATTTGGAATACGTAAGCAGAAGAGTGGTATAAAAAGCAATCCAAGCGGTGAATATTTTATAAAGAATACTTTAAAAAAAAAGATAGATGTTTTCATTAATGCAAACAATTGTTTAGGGAAATATATATGAGTGTCTTTTAAAAGTGTTTTAGGAATATTTCTCACCAGTAACAAACATACTGATGAGAAGCATGTGCAGAGCAAAGCTGGACTGAAATGTCAGGAAACAATATGTGGGAGGAAATGTGCTATGTACTAAAAAGGAAATAGCTATTGCATTGTTATGGTAAACTACATTTACTTTTACAGTGCACTCTGTTTTCTTAACATAGTCATGTTAGACTTCCTTTTCTTTCTGTTTAGATGACTATTTTTGCTCTTCTGTTTAAATTTTGGCCCAAATTTTGTGAATTTCGAAGAAATTTGACCGATGAAAAAATTTTGCCTGCTTTGGAAAGAAAAAAGGAAAAGAAGACACAAAAAGTGAAAAGAAAAACAACGGAAGAAAGACTTGCACTCGGAAAGGTGAGAGGCTGAAACACTCTAACCACATTTTTCAGCAAAATAAAATTTTAAAATTCCCCTATGGGCCATGAGAAGACTTCCATTGACTTCAGTGGACTTTGGATCAGGCCCTAAATGTCTTTTGTAAGCATGCAGGGTTCAGGTTAAATTTACTTCTTGTAGTAGGCTCCAATCCTGCAAAAACTCATGCATATGGTTAAATTGTGTGTTTACAGAGTGTTTGAAGGATTGAGGCATATGTCTTCCCTCATTTTAAATAGGGTGGAAATATATTTCTGTTCATTTCTTGCTGCATATGTAAAACTGACAATCGGACATAGAATTGCACTACAGGCCGTCCTCACTTTAAGTCCAAGATATGGTCCAAAAAACTTGGACTTATAGCAAAACAACTTAAAGTGGAGAATTTTTTTCCCATGGCTGACTTCCATTTGCACAATTTTTTTTTTTTGGCGCAATTTAAGAGTGGGGAATGGGAAGACTTATAATGCCTCAGTTCCTACAATCATCAATGACTTTAATGTGGAACAGATGGATAGCGGGGCGACTTAAAACAGAGGCATAGCAAGGGTGTTATGCACCCGGGGGCAAACCTGGCACATGGCTGAGCCCGATCCTGGGGAGGGAGGAGAGGAGCTTGTACCACATCTTCCCTTGCCCCCTCCACTTTGAGGCCTGGCTCCCGCATGCACTAACCCGCTGGTGGAGATGGAGGAGGGTTGGGCTGGAGGTGGAGAGGGAGGGAGAAGGCTCCAGCCAGTGATGGCGGGTAGAGGTGGAGCAGACGAGCCAAGGGATGACAGGGAGAGCAGAGGAGGACTAAATTAGCATCCCCCCTAGCGTGGCACTCAGGAGCAACTGCCCCTCCCCACCCCCTCTTTGCTACACCACTGGCTTATAACAGGAATGCCTTGTATCACATACTGTCACGGTCAGTATGCCATGCTTCGCTGTTTATGACCAGGAAGCAAATTATATTTAAAATCAACATGGTTCCTTGCATATGTAACAAAAATACTGATGCAGGATTCACTCTTAATCCTTTTTGCTTATTTTTTGCATTTCCCTCAGTGCTGACAATGAAATTATTAGACTACTCATTTTCACTTTTGTTAGTAGACAGTTTCTAATCTGAGCAGTTAGTTTCTCATGCACTATTAGAAGTAGGCTGTTTTTCGAATGCAGTTACGATAGGGGAATGTTTGTGAAGCTATTTCTTGAAATTTTGTTTTTGAAATATAGAAAAAATTATGTTGCTATTTTGTTTGAAAGATTGTTTTTACAAAATCTAAATGTTGGTCCAAATGTGAGGTCTCTGTGTGTGTCCCTTTAAGAGCAAATAAAGTATTACACCTGCAAGTCTTCTAGTTAGCATTTATATAGCATTGTACTTTATTCAGAGTACTGTACAAATAGATACTGCAGTGATGAGAACTATATGGCTATGCCTACACTACGAGTTTTCTCGGCAAAAAATATGCTAATGAGGACCTCATTTACATGAGACGCTATCTCATTTGCATATTGTCTGCTGATCCGTTTTTGTGCTAGGGTTTTTGCGCAAAAACAAGCAGTGTGGACGTTTTCTTTTTGCGCAAAACCCCCTTTTTCCACAAGATCGGTATACCTCCTTTTTTGGGGCATAAGGATCTTGTGGAAAAAGAGTTTTTTGTGCAAAAAGAAAACATCCACACTGCTTGTTTTTGCGCAAAAACCCTAGTGCAAAAATGGATCAACAGAAAATATGCAAATGAGATAATGACTCATGCAAATGAGTCCCCCGTTAACATATTTTTTGCCGAGAAAACTCTTGGTGTAGAGGTAGCCTATAAGTAGCTAGATAGGTATTATTATCCCCTTTATCGATAGAGAAATCAAGATATGGAGAGATGCTGTGACTTTCCCAACTGTGCAGAGTTATTCCGTATCAAGCCAAGACTGAACCCCCCAAACTCACGCTCTTTCTTCCAGAGTACATCGCCTCCCCACTGAAATGCCTACAAGGCTTTGGGCATGGGCATGGTTAAAGAGTGAATAGGTAGTGCATGTTTGTGTCTGCACCTCAGTAAAAACAGACTTTTCCTTCCCTGTAGAGCAACGATGGGCAACCTAGGCTACTGAATGGACCACGAGTGTCTCTCCTTCATCTCACTGGGCCACAAGATTGTCTTAACTAGGATGGTCTCTAGGGATAGGGCAGTTTTGCTAACTGTGCTTGCATCCCTAGAATTTGCGGGTGTGCCAGTTGAACCATAGCAGCACATTGATTGGATGCAGAGGAAGTGCACGGCTCTCACAGTCAATGTTGTGTGCAATCAGCATGCACCTCACTTCACATGCCCTTGCTTTATATGCCACATGCCATCACTTTAGTCATTCCAGTAGGAAAAATGCTACATGGACAGAAACCAGCAGAATCTGGCAACACTACCTATGGGCAGTGGTAAACAATGGCTTACATGCCACACATAGAACCTAATGAGCCACACGCAGCCCTTGGGCTACAGGTTGCCCACCACTTCTCTAGGGTGTATGGTGTTTTTTGAAGATTATAGTTTGAATGGAGTTTGGAGTAAAAAACCCCTAAAACACTCTAGCCCTTCTATAGCACAAAGAAAGTCCCGTGTAGAAGTGGAAATTCTTATGGATCAAGGAAAAGTTGATGACTGAGTAAAATCTCTTTTTAACATTAGTTGAATATTGTAATGTTCTGTGTATGTGCCACTTACTGTTAGAGGTAAATCCAGTTCCTTCATCTGTGGTGATTGACGACCCTGTGGCAATGAATCCGATGTACAGGGTCTGGAAACAGGGGAGCTATACATGAGTTGCATCATCTCTGTCCAATGCAGGGTCCGGCTCAGTGCACAGTCCCTGGCTGGCCGTTGCTGGGTTGAGTGGTCATGGGGTGAAGGCAGGCCATAGCAGGGCCAGTGGATTCACTGGCACGCCATATTTCAGCCATTGGGGTGAAGTAGAGTTTGTGAAAGTTGCAGACTTTAGGGGAGCTGCTTTAGTCCCCCCTTTTTCGCCCATCTACCCATGCCCAAGCCCCAGCAACATGCTCCTGGGTAAGGCATTAGGCTGTATATGCTACATTCTATACTCCTGTCTGTGTTAGTCACTCTATAAATTGTCAATAATTCCGTATATGCAGCTGCACTCCGCTTACAAAAACAGTTTTAAAAAATCTTAAACCTGAAATGCATCCAAAGCTTGGCTGAAAAGTCTCAATTAGTTTTAGTTTTAATTCTGTGCTCGTTCCTCCCCCATCCTCTACCGAGTAAGGACAATCCTGTGTTTCAAGTTTTCCTTCTTCTCTTCAGCCTCTTGCACAAATATACAATTTGGGCTAGATCCTGTCAAGTGCTGAGCTTTTCTTATCCATGGAAGTTCTGCTGAGTGTCTAGCAGAAATAGGATCTTCCCATTTTAGATCATAAAGCTTTAACGAAAAGCTGTAGTGTAATCACCATTTTATAAACCCTTAGGCTACGTCTACACTGGCATGATTTTCCGGAAATGCTTTTAACAGAAAAGTTTTCAGTTAAAAGCATTTTCAGAAAAAGAGCGTCTAGATTGGCACAGACACTTTTCCGCAAAAGCACTTTTTGCAGAAAAGCGTCTGTGCCAATCTAGACATGCTTTTGGGCCAAAAACCCCTGATCGCCATTTTCGCGATCGGGGCTTTTTTGCACAAAACAATGCCGTCCTATCTACACTGGCCTTTTTGTGCAAATGATTTGCGCAAAAGGGACTTTTGCCCAAACGGGAAGGGCAAAGTATTTGTGCAAGAAGCACTGATTTCCTACAGTAGGAAGTCAGTGTTCTTGCAGAAATTCAAGCAGCCAGTGTAGACGGCCAGTTTTTGCGGAAAAGCGGCTGATTTTCTGCAAAAACTGGCCAGTCTAGACACAGCCTTACAGTTTTTAGTGGATAGGAAAAATTACAATTAACTTTAATTTCCAGGATTTTAGGATAGTGAGGGGAGATAGATAAATAAAATCTTATGAAAATTCTAAAAAAATGTAGAAAACAGGAACTCCAAGTTTAGAGGCAAAGAAGATGTTACATGAATGCATTGCTGATGTTTAACCAATTTCTGCTTTAAAATCCTGCCGTGGTTGACCTGTGGACCAAGTGGTACTGCTTTGTGCCAGTGCAACATTTAGTCATTTCTGGCATGTGACAAAATGAAAACCATTTAACTTCTCTCGTGCCACCTGCAAAATGGGGGTAGCACCTGCCTCAATAATTGTTGCAAGGGTTAATCAATCAATGTTTGTAAAGGACATTGAGCTCCTCAGATGGAAGGTTCTAACACAAAGCATTATCATGACACCAAAAAACATGTACAGTTAACCACCAGAAGACTTTGTCAAGGATTATGATCGATTCTCCATCGCCATCTCTGAAAATGTTTAAATTGAGATTGGATGTTTTTCTAAAATTTCTGCTCTAGTTCATCCAGGGCTATTGGATTTAAAACGGAAATTATTCAGGGAAGACCTGTGGCCTGTTTATATAGGTGGTCAGACTAGATAGTTACAATGGTCCCTTCTGGCATTAAAAGTCTAAATGATGAGTTTGTCTACACAAGGTTTTAGTTTGCATCCAGTTGGATGTCAATCTATTCTGCTCTAGCCTGCTGTGAACTAACTGTCCATGTGAACTCCACTGACATGCATTGGTGAATGAGTTTCATGTACGCCTATTTCAAAGAAGACTAGATCAAAGTACATGGGAACTGTTCACAGTGAAAATGGTTGGCAGAAATTTCACGTGGAAGAAACTTTGAGTTGGGTAAAGAAATACCTATAAAACCCAAAATCTTATTAGCATGCAAAAATGACGAACTACAAAACTGGACATTAGAAAGCTCTGTACAAAATATGCTTGTGTGCTAGGTGATATTGCATGTATCAGCTGAAACGCAACAGTGTCCTCTTCTCTGACCTTATTCACCCCAGCTCAGCTGAGATTATTTGCAGCTAATCAAAGAATTGTTTCTGTTGGTAACAGCAAATGAAAAAAGTCGTCAGCTTATCAGACAGTTTTTCTGTAGATTCGATCAGTATGAGTAGAGGAACACCTTCATCTGCAGCTGGATATGGACGACAGGTGAGTACTAAAATATCTTGCTACAGATATCCACACTCCCATCTGCCTGAAGGAAGAAAAGTAAGGCAGGGTGCTGATGTAAAGGGAAAGTGGAGTATTGGCTTCTCATGCTACTGTTGTAGGGTTCTTACAGAACTGCTCGTTCCTGCCATATTCACTTGTTAGGTTTAAAGCCTGACTTGCCCCCTTTTGATGGTTTTTTTTAATTATTATTTTTAGATGCTGGGAGTATTGCTAACAACCTGAGGTCTTTTGAGTTTAGAAGTGGGGGTAGCACTGATTTACACTCGAGATAAGCTCAAGGCAATAGAGTTTCAAATTCATATCTGAACTTTCCAAAAGACAGAGGTTATTGAAATCTAGGGGATGAGAGGGAAGGCTATAATGCCAGGGGCATAGTAATTTAAAAAAAAACAGACGGAATGAGCACAGAAGCCTCTGAATACAATGTGATGGTTTATAGTGTAAATTATATACATTATATATCAAATTTTATATAGTTTGGAATATAGACCAGCTTGAACTTCATTCAAAAATTTCAAACCAGCCAAAATCCAAATCATGTTTTTAGGTTCAGTGAAGTTTCAATAAGCACTCTTGCCTTCCCCTCCTCCTCTTACTCTGCAGTGTTTTAAGGAGAGTAAAGGAAGAGTTGTGGCATGGAGAAAAGGGAGTTGTGGCATGGAGAAAACAAGAGTGAAAGAAAATTGAGACCTGAAAACATTAGGATAAAGATCCAATCTGTCAGACTTTTCTGAATTGCACCTCTCAGTGCTTTTTGATTCACATTTTGTCAGGGAATTGTTTTGCAATTTCAGTATTCAATAACACAGCTCTCCCTTTCAATAACTTCTACAACTGCAAGAAAGCTGGTATTGTATTAACATAAACAAGCACTCTTGCTGCTGAAATAGACCATCAACTACCAGTCACATGGTACAGAAGCTGATGTTTGAAAATGGTTCTTGCAGGTTTCCTGGTCTTATTCCAAGTACATAGAAGCCCTGGAGCAGGAGAGAGTACTCCTTAAAATACAAGAAGATCTGCAGAAAAGGACATCACTATTTTCTACAGGTTATTAATCATGTTCTGTGGCTTAGGAGTACAATGTTTGGATTACTAAATATTTTATGGTGAAAGTCACATGGCGTGATGTCCACCTCATTAGCTCTGTTTTAGGGCTGTGCAGGTGGTTCTGTTGCCTCCACTACCCTGTCTGCGGTGGAATGGCTCTTCACACCAGCTCAGTGATGGGGATGGTGTTGAGAGCAGCCAGAGAAAGGGCCATGGGATCCACATTTATGGATGTGTTTGGATCCAGTGTTATCACTGCAGCACACGTTACACAGACAAGAATACACATTATTTCAGCACAGCAGCCATTGAGTACTCTGCAGCCGTGCATTTCGGCTCTGTGCTGTAGACTATGTCTACACTGGGAAGGTTTGGTGACAAAAGTACTGGTGACATGTAAAAGTTGCCAAAATTGAAAACTGATCAAACAAGTTTTTCTGCCTCCCATTGTCGACATTTCATGGCCACATTGCTAGCACCCTGTCGACAGATCAAGCAAAGCAATGTGGGTAAGCATCCCACAGTGCAGTGTTGTGGGAAGGCCGAGCTGATCCCTGAGCTTCATGGGATTCCCTCCGAGTTCTCCCAAAGCAGGGGTCTGGGATGGAGGTTGGGTGCAGAAGGAAGCTCAGGTTAGTGGCCTCAAGTGCAGGAGAGGGTGTGGGATCTGAGAGGGAGTTTGAGTAAAGAAGCAATTGTGACCTGGGGCAGGGGAGTGGGGTGCAGGGTCACGGAGAGGGTATGGGTGCAGGAGAGGATTCTGGCCTGGGGGAGGAGTGTAAGAGCGGGTGCAGAGTCTGGGAGGGAGTTGTGACCTGGGATGGTGTGTGTTTGCATGCGCAGAGTTTGGGTGATGATCTAGGGCAAGGGGCCCTAGATGTAAAGGACAGGACAGGACTGTGATCTGGGGTAGGGGATTGGGGTGCTGGATCTGGGAGAGGATATAAGTACAGGAGGGGGGCAGAGGATTTGGGTATGTGGAGTAGGGGGCAGGAGTGAGAGGCAGAGGATTGGGGAAAGGAGGGTCTGGAGTTCCAGGGGTAGGCTCTGCCAGGAGACTTACCAACCAGCAGCAGTTCCTGAATCCACCTCCTTGCCTGCCTCACCCCACACAGGCTGCAGCCAGGTGCTCTGGAGCCCCTTGTGCTTCATGGCTGCCTGTTATTGAAACAGGCAGCTCCCATTGGCCAGTTTCTGGCCAGAAACCGGCCAATGGGATTGTGCTGGGGGCAGGAGCAGCTCCTAAAGCTTTCCCCTCCCCTCTGGACTCACAATTTTTAAAGAAAAACTTGCCCCAGAGCCACATTTCTGAGCGCTGTGCAGGTGGGGCAAGGCAAGCAGGGAGCCTGCTTGGCACTCCCCACAGCATCCATGGACTGGATCCAGTGGTGTGGTGGGCCGGATGTGGCCTGCAGGCTGTATTTTGCCCAGGCCTGATCTAGGGCAGGAGAGGGTCGTGACCTGGAGCAGGGCATTGGGGAGAGGGAGAGAGTGGGTGCCAGAGGCAGGCTCTGGCTGGGAGGTGCTTACCTTAGGTAGCTCCTGGACAGCAGCCCAACAGGGACCCTGAAGCAGGCTCCCTGCCTGCTGTAGCACCAGGCTGCTCAAAATGACTGGAGACTGTCTCCATGTGCCGCGTGCCCCTGGCGGAGGGAGTGGGGAAGACTTCGGGCACTGCCTCTGCCCCATCATAGCAGCTCCCTGGCCAGTGGGAGCTGCGATGACTGGCCTGAAGGCAAAGGCAGCACCAGAAGTCTCTCCTCTCCCCAACCAAGGGCACATGGCACCTAGAGGGAGCCACCAGCCATTTTGAACTGCCTCTGGCTGCAGCAAACAGAGAGCCAGATTCAGCATCTTGATGGGACAAGTTGTATGCCAGATCTGGTGGCTTGGTGGGCCAAATCTGGCCCATAGGCCATAACTTACATAATTATAAATATGTAAAATATACATAATCAATTGTACCATTTTTTGGAGTTTGTACATAACCATAAAATAGCCACTTCTAAGCAAAAGCACAGTTTCTGTCAATTTCAAAGTGCTTTCTGTATGCAGGTGTCTCATCCATGATACATGTGAAGCCTGACTTCACTGCAAATCCAGAGAAATCCATCACTTCATCAAACTCCAGTCCGGTTTGGGAGAAACAGTTTGGTCATCCCAAGGATGTGGGAAGTGAGTCTCAGTTAATAATTTGCTTCAGTTTGGTATTCATTGTTGAATTATATCTTTGGATTCCAAAATTCAAAGATTATAACCCAAAGCTAGCTAGAGACCAACTCTACCACTGCAGTTGTTTCAGAATAAAATGGGGTAGATGAGAGATAATGAAAAAGAAGTCCAAGAAAAAAAACAAACAGATTTGCTAGTTTGACTCCCCAGGTTAAGAGTCTCCTGGATTCCTTCATGCATGGCTGAACCTAAAATGCCTCTCTTGATTTTTTGTTAAATTGATACACCCTAGAATTACTGTAATGTCCATGGAAACATGCCTCCAGTCCCTTTATCTTTTATAACTTAATTTAATTTTTCCTACTTGCGACTCCTCTTTACAGTGCC
The DNA here is from genome assembly GCA_030068395.1 of Apalone spinifera. Lineage (NCBI taxonomy): Eukaryota > Metazoa > Chordata > Testudines > Trionychidae > Apalone > Apalone spinifera. Next base: position 32,705,863 of record CM057846.1, read on the forward strand.
AGATGGGCCGTTCTTGAGAGAGCACCTTTTTCTATGACTAGCAGAAGGAGCAATTTGCAATAAGCTAGGTTTCCTTCATCCTTTTCAAAATTCTTCCCTCCCACCCCCAGATTTTTAGGCTCACTTCACTATTCCTTTATGCTCTCTAACATAAAGAGGGGGGAGGGATGGCTCAGTGGTTTGAGCATTGGCCTGCTAAACCCAGGGTTGTGAGTTCAATCCTTGTGGAGGCTATTTAGGGATGTGGGGCAAAAAATTGTAAGGGATGGTACTTGGTCCTGCTGTGAAGGCAGGGGACTGGACTTGATGACCTTTCGAGGTCCCTTCCAGTTCTAGGAGATAGGCAATCTCCATTATTATTTATTTAACACACTCCCACGCCTTTGCTTCCCCTTTCCTCTCTTCCTTTCATCCTTTCCCACTTCCTTGCTAGCTTCAGTTGTCCCACCAGCTTCCTGCTCCATTTGCTTTTCCATCCCTTCTTCCCCTCACCCCCCAACCACAAACAACCCAGGGTTTTGGCTTCCTTAGGATGGCAGTGAAACTGATTGTGATGTCATTACCTGCTTTTCTGACACAGCTCAGTGCTGTGCTTCTCCTTGTATTACCAAACAGCAGCTTAGATACAGCTAACCGTTTAGATAAGAACAAAGGCTTCTTGATAGCTTGGTGATTACAAGTCTCATCCCTTCTCCATGGCTGCCGCATTGCTAATGGTGTTCTGTTACCCTTTGCAGGCGGATTTAAAACCTGAGTGAAGAACAGAACACAGAGACAATGAATTATGGCAGCCTTGGGACAATGTAGCAGTCAAAATAAAAAATGTGTGGATTGGTTGCACTCATGTTTTCAGAGCACAGATAATCAGTTGGGATATTATAAGAGGCAACTGATACTAGAATCAAGATAATAGAGAAAAGTCATCCAATATACTCAGTGGCAATATAATGATATTATTTTCACTGGATGGTGCCTTGAGTGGATCTCAGAGATCTGCCAGAGATCGGACTATCCATTGTAACTCCAGTGTAGTCGGCCTACCAAGAACTGCTCTCTGCTGTTCCTAGAGCCCCTCCCCTAACGGATTCCTTACACAGCACAGAGTAGTAGGCTGTGGGAAGGTAATGGCGCATATGGGCTGTGGGGGCAGGTGGTAGGGAATCTGGAGGCCATCCCCTTTTTCTTTCTTAATCTTTAAGCCAGGAATGAGGAACCTTTTTTGGGCTGGGGGTCACTGACACAGAAAAATCAGTCAGGGGTCCCACGCGCACACGCACACACACACACACACACCTCCCTCCCTGAGATGACTCCAGACTGAGGAGAACGACATTCTCCACATTCCCCTCACACCTTGTGG
>CM057846.1:32715350-32735795 GCA_030068395.1 Apalone spinifera
GGAGCTAAACCCACTGCAGCTTTGCCTTTTAAATGTAGTAACTCCCACCTGACTTACTACATTTAAAAGGCAGAGGGACAGCGAGGGACTGGGCACAAGCCAGGAATCAGCTGACCTGGCTCTCGCCCAGTCCCAGATGCTGAACCTCTGCTTTAAAAGCATTTATATGGCAGAGGTGCCGAGTCTGGGACCAGGCACGAGCTGCAACAGCTGAATCCCGGCTCACACCAGCTCTCCCCTGTGCCTCTGCCTTTCAAATGTACCACATTTAAATGGCAGAGGGGCAGCATCTGGGACAGCTGATTTCCAGCTCATGCCAAGTCCCTTGCTGCGTCTCTGCCTCTCCTGTCACACTGTGGAGATGGTGCTGGGGGGGGAACCAGTTTTTAAGACAGCTCTCCCCAGCACCAGCTCCTACTCCCCCCAGCAAGTGGGGGTGGCAGGGCGCAACTAGTAGGGTAGTCACTCAACTAGCCATTTACATCCCTAATGGAGACCTCACAAACAATGTCTCTAGAATGTAAGAACAGCTCACAATCTGCTTCTTGTAGGTCTTAGGCCCTGGCTGTGCTGCAGGTCAGACATTTGCTCTGGGTGACAGACCCTTTTCCCCAGCACCAGTGCCCTACTCCCGCCTCCTCTGCTCCATCTGGCCTGCAAGGCCTCTTGGCTAGCGAAGTCTCCCTGTACTGGGCTTCTACCCAGAGTCTCCCCCATCCTGCCCTCTGCTGCTCACCACACCCAACTCCAGCATGCTCCAGCCCCAGCTCCATTCTTTGCTGTGCTGCCTCCAGCTCCCAGATGGCTGCAGCCCTGCTCCCAGTATAGAGATGCTCTATGCACTGTGTCTCAGGATCTTTGGCTGCTATTCTCCCAGCACAAATCTGCTTCTGAGCTGGGTCTCTGTCTGGCATGGCTCTCCCCCACAGCTCAGCTCAGGGCTCTGCTCTCTTCTTAGCTCAGCCCCACTCAGTCTGGCCCAGGCACTTCCAGCTCACACATAGCATGGGGCCCCCCTAGCCTGCTGACTCCCTCATTAGCCTGCCCGCCCTGTCAATCAGGCTGACTTGGAGCACTGGCCTCTTCCCATTGTTCCTGAGCATTGTTAGTCTCAGGGTTCCGATTTCTTATTGGCCCTTCCCCTTCCTTTTGGTACTGGGACTAGCCAGCCAAAATTGCCCACTGAGTTTTACTAAGGGGCCAACAGTCCTCTTACAATAACAAGAAGTAGTGCACACAGGGGGGGCGAGGCAAGGCAGGAGAAAGACTTAGCCCTTAGTTTTTATTCAAACTATTGATTGCAACAATGGATATTATGCTTAGGTAAAAACTGATTGAAACCAGGATGAGTGCTTCAAGATTTCACCCCATACCGAAGAAAACTCCTGAAATACATTTTGTATCCAATGTTAAATAATATGACTAAATTCATCCCTGCTGTAAATATATGAAAGCCAGTGCAGTTACACCAAGATGAATTTGACCAAGGAGTTTAAAATTGCCCTGTTGTAATTGGTCAATTTTTTCCTATCTTTTGATTGCAATGCTCTCAGTTAATAATTACAAATGATTTCAGGATACAGCTAAGAAAGTTAGTTAGAACTTTTAATAGGGATGTCAGTGTGTAGATGACTACACGATTAACCAATAAGACTGAGATTATTGGTTAATCCTGTCGACTACACTGACTTCCCCCCCCCCTTGCTGCCTCTGTATAAGAGGCAGCGGGGGGGGGGGGGGGGGGGGGGGGGGGGGGGGGGGAGGGAAGGGGAGGGGAGGAAGAGCAGGTGGCAGCAGTGTGGGATGGGGAAGGGGAGGCTGCTCTGCATCTCAGAGCAGCTGCTGTCTGTGGTGGTCCTGTCTGTGCAGGGAGCTAGTTTTTAAACTGGTTTCCCTCACAGACCAGCTCCCTGCCTGCCACCCCACACTGATGCCTCTGATAGAGAGGCAGCAGCACAGGGTGGCAGGGGGCTCCATGTGGGTGGGGCCAGAGCACACTGGCTGCCAGTCCCACCCCCGCAGACTATCAAATTTAGTCATGTAACTTCCAAAATTTCTTGCGATTACATTACTATTCAATTACACACTAACATCCTTAGCTTTTAAATGTAGAGATGGGTCTGCACTAAAATTCCAGATCTGTGTTTGGATCTGATTTCACCATCCACACCTATCTCTAATGACCTGATTCAGAACACTTTCAGGATTAGGGAAATTTACTATTCAAATCTGTGTTTTGAATCCTTATGTACAAGGCTATTTGTGCAGCATTAGAACAGACCCATATCCAATATTTTAATCTGTAATCCCTAAACCAGAAACCAAGCAGAGTTGATTTTTCTTTCAACATGAAGATACATCCTGCAACACAATTCAATCACTGATTTGGAACTGATATGAAACATAAAATATACATTTTCCCACCTTTTGTACTCATACTTTACCATTTTCGCTGGCAGTATAATAACAGCTAATAAATGAATACTCAATATACTTAATTGCCCAGTTATGTGAGAAGGTTAGGATAGTCTTCACAGCTGAGGATTTTGGGGGAAGATTCTCAAACCTGAGCCATTCTTTTTAGGTGACAAATCTGAGGAATTGTCCCAGATTGAGATGTCATTAGAGGAGGTTTTGGAACAAATTGATAAACTTAACAGTAACAAGTCACCAGGATCAGATGACATTCACCCAAGACTTCTGAAAGAACTCAAATGGGAAATTGCGGAACTATTAACTGTGGCTTGTAACCTATTCTTTAAATCACTTCTGTACCTAATGACTGGAAGATGGCATCACTTTAGCTAATATTTAAAAAGGGCTCTAGAGGTGATCATGGCAACTACAGACCAGTAAGTCTAAAGTCAGTACCGGGCAAATAAGTTGAAACTATAGTAAAAAAATAAAATTCTCAGACACATAGATGAACATAATTTGTTGGGGGAAAGTCAACATAATTTCTGTATAGGGAAATCATGCCTTACTAATCTACTAGAGTTCTTTGAGGGGGTCAAACAAACATGTGGACAAGGGGGATCCAGTGGATATAGTGTACTTAAATTTCCAGAAAGCTTTTGACAAAAGGTCCCTCATCAAAGGCTCCAAAGCAAAGTAAGTTATCATGGGATAAGAGGGAAGGTCCTTTCATGGACTGATAACTGGTTAAAAGTCAGGAAACAAAGGGTAAGAATAAATGGTAAGTTTTCCAAATGGAGAGAAGTAACTAGTGGGGTCCCCCAAGGGTCTGTCCTGGGAATCAGTCCTATTCAACTTATTTATAAATGATCTAGAGAAAGCGGTAAATAGTGAGGTGTTTGCAGATGATACCAAACTGCTCAAGATTGTTAAGACCAAAGCAGACTGTGAAGAGCTTAAAAAAGATCTCAAACTAATTGATTGGGCAACAAAATGGCAAATGTAATTTAATGTTGAGAAATGTAAAGTAATGCACATTGAAAAAAATACCAATTATACATTCAATATGATGGGGACTAATTTAGTTACAACTACTCAAGAGAGAGATCTTGGAGTCAGTGGACACTTCTCTCAAAACATCCACTCAGTGTGCAGTGGCAGTCAAAAAAGCAAATAGAATGTTAGGCATCATTAAAAAATGAATAGAAAATAAGACAGAAAATATCTTAATGCCTCTATATAAAACCATGGTATGCCCACATCTTGAATACTGCATGCAGATGTGGTTGCCTCATCTCAAAAAAAGATGTATTGGCATTGGAAAAAGGTTCAGAAAAGAGCAGCAAAAATGATTAGGGGTTTGGAACTGGTCCCATATAAAGAGAGATTAAAAAGACTTGGACTTTTCATCTTTGAAAAGAGGAGACTAAGGGGGGGATATGATAGAGGTCTATAAAATCATAACTGGTGTAGAAAAAGTGAATAAGGAAAAGTTATTTGCTTATTCCCACAATATAAGAACTAGGGGTCACCAAATGAAATTCATAGGCAGCAGGTTTAAAGCGAACAAAAGGAAGTTTTTCTTCACTCAGCGCATAGTCAACCTGTGGAACTCCTTGCCAGAGGATGTGGTGAAGGCTAGGACTTTTTTTTTTAAACCATTGAAGAGTAGATCGATTCATGGAGGTTAGGTCCATCAATGGTTATTAGCCAGGATGGGTAGAAATGGTGTCCCTAGCCTCTGTTTCTCTAGAGGTGGGTGACAGGGGAAGGATCACATGAGGATTACCTCATATGTTCCCTTCCTCTGAGGCATCTTTTATTGGCCACTGTTGGCACACAGGAAACTGGGCTGGATGGACCGTTAGTCAGACCCAGTATGGCCGTTTTTATATGCAGAAGTGTGGATAATCTAGGTATAAATATGAGGTCTCGTTGTTATTTTAAATGATCAGTTAGTCCAGGTTTTAGCATCTCTAATGCACACTGCTTTTATGTTGGATTTGCTAATATTTTTCTAACAGTGAATAAAAATGTTTATTTTTTTAAAGAAACATTAAAAATGTTGATGTTGCTTGTTCCTTATGTTAAATATTTGTTTAGCACATGTAATTATTTAGTATTCTGATGAACTATGTGTACTAATTTTAATGTTTCATTTCTAAAACGTTAAAAAAACCCTAGGACTTTTTTAATTTGGAACTTTTCTATTTTAATCTGATTTTGAACACAACCTCTTTATGTAATGTGTGTTTTTTTAACAAGACTATTTACAAAGGAATTATGACTTTACAGAAAGGGATTCTTGAACAAAGAAAAGTGCTCTTGTCCTCAGCAAGGAAGTTCAATGAAACAAATGAAAGCACAAACAAGTAAAAAGTCCACCTTTGTCAGACTTGAGGAATGCACCAGCACACAATGGCTTATACATAGTGCAGTACCTGTCAAGGCAAGCAAATAAAGAGATGTATTTGTAGCTATATAAACAATTCTAGTCTGAAATACACAAAGTAAGTGCATCTATTAAACAATTAGCTTTTAAACCATTGTTCAGTCTTCATTGGCATGCTTTACTGGTATGAATTTAAAGGTATTTTTCCCCCATTGATGTGGTGGTCAAGTGTTAAGGCATCAATCCTGTAAACAAAAGTCTGATGGGTTTGGTTCATGCATGAATGGTAGTCAAGTAGATTGTGAAACAAACCTGCCACATTTCTATAATTTAGAACTTTGCCACTTGGAAATATATTCAAATTTAAAACCTATGAAACATTAAATTGTCTTGTTCTGTGAACTATTTCAATGTTGCAATCAGCAGGATTGCAAGTTCACTGCAATCATTTTCTTTAATAATAATAACCAAGTTTTGTCATGTGCACCAATATTGAATTAAGTTCACTGCAAATCATTTTCTCTAATAATTTCCCAGCCATTTTCTTCCATATCATTGTTTAAATTATGGTATATTAAAGCAGAGGTCCCCAAACTATGGGGTGTACCCCCCTTGGGGGGATGGAGGAGCATTCAGTGGGGCATGGTGGGGTCCCACCAGACCTTGGGGGGGGGGGGACAAGGAGGGAGTGCCACCCAGCTCTGTTCCACCCACCTCACCCCTCCCTCTGCTTCAGCTCCCAGCTCAGCTCCAATTTCCAGCCCCAGCACTTGGCTGCAACCGCACTCCCACCAGTAGACGCAGCCAGTGCTCCCTCTAGCTTTTCTCCATCCATGAGCAGACCAAGTTTTGTCATGTGCACCAATATTGAGGTCATGTGCAGATGTGTGCCACCGCGGCACCTGCCAGTTACTATAAAAAATCCTGAAATCAAATAAAAAGAAAATTAATACTGCAGAATTTGCAATAGCCTTTTGGTATCTTATTAAAAGGGTGTCTGCTCTTGTTGTCTTTGCCGGGAAAGTAGAGTCGAAGGCACTGGGGCCTAAGCTGGCAGGGATTGGATTGAACTGTTGGGATAGATGTTTTAAACTGTTTTCAACTACTGGCTAAATGCTATTTAATGGGCTCACTTCTGAACACTTTCTGTGCACATATTGCTCACCATTGAGCAAGAAACAGGATTTTTTTTTATATTTCAGTTCTGTTTACATCTCAAATCTTTCAGGCACCTTGCTTTGCCATTCATTAAAGCTGGCGTGATTCAGCTCTGGGGAAAGAATGAGGCATGGAATCCTTCTGCGTATTATATTCATTTATTTTTATTTCTGCACCTAAGCAATGGCTGAATAGCATGGGTGGGCAGCTAGCTTCAGCATTGTAACACCAATTTAGCACAGTCTCAATCTCAGTCTCTGGTCTTGATTGCTCTCTTTGCTTTAGGGGTGCTTCCTACTTTGTACTCTGAACAGCAGACAAGCAGCCGGAGGCATCTGGGGAGAAGCAGCAGACAGGGAACAGGGAAATGCCCTTGATTTTACACAAAGCAGCCCAGCCCCTGGAACGGTTGCCTGAGAGAGAGATGGAAGGGACAGGGAGCTTCCCCCGCTTTTATTCAAAGCATCCCAGCACATGAGGTTGCCTGGGAGGAAGAGAGAGGAGAAGGGAACAAGGAGCTACTGCTGCTTTTATTCAAAAGCAGCCTGGCACATAGAACTGCCAGAGTGGGCAGAGGGGACAAGGAGCTGCCCCAGCTTTGTATTCAAAGTAGCCCAGCACATGGGGCTGCTTGGGAGGGGGAGCAGTGTGGCATTTGTTTGCAGGCACACTCACTGAGGGCAGCCCAGGTGCTGGGGCTAGCTGAGGAGGAGGAGTGCCGCTTCCACAGACACAGTGACAACAGCTGGAGCTGCCCCAGAGAGTTGGACTCTGAGTCTGTCAACTCTGTCTGCCTCCTGAACTCCAGTAGGACTCCAACTCTGCCCTCTTCCCGTCTCCAGCTACAGGGTCAGGACACAGGAGGGGGTAGCTAATTAGTGCAGGATCACTGCACAGCTCCACTAATGAGCTGGATGGGTCATAATTTCTTCCTGCGTGGCTGATCAGCCACACACTTTACAGGGAACTATGGTCTCAGCCCCTGATCACAGCTCTATTTCCAGACCCAGACTTACTTCTGGCTGTGGCCTCAGTCCCCAACACTTGTCCATGTTCCCCTCCCAGCTACAGCACCAACTCTTGGGGAAGGGGGCAGGGAGGAGAGCATGACCATGACAAGTTTGGGGACCACTAGGTTTAAATGCTTGGGGGTTTTACCCATGCGCATCTCAAAGGATGCGGATATTGTATTGCCTTGGTCCAAAGTTATTCCTCCTTTACTGCTCTGCACTGGTATGGGGGGGAGGGGAGGGACAAAAACAAAAACCCCACAGCTCTGCTGTAAGCGTGTTTGTCTTTGGAAACAGCTGCAAGAGAAGAGTAACTCTTCATTAATGCCTCCAAAAATAGGTAGACAGGTTATACTGAGTAGCAATAAACAGCAGGGCTGTGTCTAGACTGGCCAGTTTTTGCGGAAAATCAGCCACTTTTCCGCAAAAAAACTGGCCAGCTGTCTACACTGGCTGCTTGAATTTCCGCAAGACCACTGACTTCCTACTGTAGGAAATCAGTGCTTCTTGCAGAAATACTTTGCCCTTCCCGTTCGGGCAAAAGTCGCTTTTGCGCAAATCATTTGCACAAAAGGGCCAGTGTAGACAGGATGGCATTGTTTTGCGCAAAAAAGCCCCGATCGCGAAAATGGCGATCAGGGCTTTTTTGCGCAAAAGCGCGTCTAGATTGGCACGGACGCTTTTCCACAAAAAAGTGCTTTTGCGGAAAAGCGTCCGTGCCAATCTAGATGCTCTTTTTCCAAAAATGCTTTTAATGGAAAACCACTGGCCCCTCCGCAGGAAGATGTGGGGAGCTGTACAGCAGGAACTCTAGACCATGCTGACCTGGGGATCATGGAAGAAGCCAAGAGTGAGTGGCAGAGCCCAATTGTGCAGGTCCCGAAGGCGGATGGCATGATAAGATTTTGCATCGATTTCTGACAGGTAAATGCCATATCATGATTCGACGCTTATCTGATGCCAAGAGTGGATGAGTTACTAGAGCGGTTGGAAAGATCAAAGTACATCTCCACTCTCGATCTGACGAAAGGATACTGGCAGATCCCACTGACCCCAGCCGCGAAGGAGAAGACAGCCTTTCCCACCCTTTTTGGCTTGTTCCAATTCGTCACTATGCCTTTCAGTCTACACGGGGCAGCGGCGACATTTCAACGACTGAGGGACCGGTTACTGCAACCCCACCACCCGTACACTGCAGCCTATATTGATGATATTGTGATATATATAGCCAGTTGTGGGTGGAACACCATCAGCACCTGGGGGCAGTCTTAAAAGCTCTGGGGGAAGCAGGGCTCACAGCAAATCCGAGTAAGTGCCATCGGGAGAGGAGGGAAGTGACCTACCTTGGCTACATGATGGGACATGGGACCCTGCAACCCCTCATAGGAAAAGTGCAAGCCCTAAGGGATTACACCATCCCCACAATGAAGAAACAGGTGAGGCAATTCCTGGGTTTGGTGGGGTATTATCAGCAATTTGTGCCAGATTTTGCCACCCTGGCAGCCCCCTTGTCTGACCTGACCAGAAAACACATATCCCTGAAAAGTCCAGTGCTCGGAGGCATGTGAGTGAGCCTTTTGAGCCCTCAAAGACCACCTAACGAATGCCCCCATTTTATCCCAATCTAACTTTAAAAAGCCATTTATCTTACAGACAGATGTGTCGGAGGTGGGATTGGGAGCTGTACTGTCCCAGGAGAGTGGGGGCAATGAGCACCCCATCTTGTATCTAAGTAGAAAGCTTTTTCCTAGAGAACTGCGGTATTCTACGATAGAAAAAGAAGCGCTAGCAGTGAAATGGGCCATTGATGCGCTGAGGTACTACCTACTAGGTAACCCCTTTCAGCTGATCATGGACTATGCCCCATTGAGGTGGCTCAATGGCATGAAGGAAACTAACCCACGGATAATGCAATGGTACCTCACCCTGCAGCCATACGACTTCAGTCTTGCCCACTGACTGGGTAAGACACATACAAATGTGGACTTCTTCTCTTGGTCTATAGAGGAGGAGACCTTTGCCAATCTGGCCCCGCCTACCAGCCTAAGGGGGAGGGAGTGTGACTGGGTGGCCCTGCCCCGCACTATAAATGAACCTGCGGGCAGGGCCCAGCTGGCTGAGAGGGTTCAGCTGGCGGAAAGTGCCCATCCTTCATGGCCATGCAGGGCATACTCACTGGTGAGCTGCACTATAAAAGGCCCTGAGCCGGCTCACTTGGGGCTGATAGCCGAAGGGGAAGGACCAAAAAGGCCAGCTCCCAACCCAGAGGAGTCCACACAGCCGGAACCAACGCCACAGCCCCAGCCACTGTGCCAACCCCGGCCCCTGAGACCGTGGAGAGGTACAACCGCAGGGGAATGGTGGGGAGGTAGGAAGCAGCCCAGGGCAGGGAATAATATGACCCCGAGTGCTCAGCAGGTTGAGGGGAGGAACCTCTTACTGAGCAGGACCTGGGCTGGGATCTGGTAGCGTGGGAGGGCCCGGGTCCCCCATCTGCTCCCTCTGCAGCGCCCCAGAGTCCAGAAGGGCCCACAGACCTAAGGACTGTGCCAGATGGCCGTATTTACCCCAACAGGGGGAACTTTCAAAGACTAGGCCAGGATAAGGGAGGTCCTGAGCGAGGGGCAGCACCCCTCGACACCCCCCCAACCCTGCAGGTCCCCAAGCAGAGGTGCTTAGTACCCTCTTCACATACTGCCCACAACTGGCCTAGGTCCTGCCCCTGGGAATGCAGAGCTCCTCTGTTCCTTAGGCACCCTCCACTGCTGAGTTACCTCTCTAGCCCACTCACTGAAGCCCCTGTAGCCAAGATTCCCAGGCCCTGGTGCATAATGAACCCTTAAGGCTTAACCCCTTCCCGCCCCCTGTAGCCAGGGCACAGGTGAAAGGTAGGTTGTCATTGGCCAGCAGCAGCTCAGAGGTGTTAGTTACCTCTCTACAGTGTGAGTGCAGGAAGGGACAAGCTATGTCTAGCCATAGGGGAGTGAGGGCAGGGGGAATAGGAGGGAAAAGGATGATGTCTGGAAAAACATGGGACAGGTCATCCCTAGAGCCACCCACACACCCCTTCAACTGGAGACAGCTCTCCTCTCTTCCCTCTCACACAGTGCCCAAAGGGTGCTGCTTGCCATGGTCTGGGGTACACCCTGACAGAAATTTGGGGAGATGGGACTGTGACCCTGCATTCTCCCCACACAAGTTGCCTTGAGAAGATGTGGCACCAGATACCAGAAGAGGCAGCTTCCTCCCAGCCAGGCATAGAGGGTGGGGAGCACTGGGTACGGAAGGCTGGGTCAGGTTAGTCAATCACCCCATACTCATGTGAAAGATGTATGGGAATGTGTGTGTGCCACCTCTCCCTGTGCAAACCTTGAAGATAAGTTGGTAAATAGAAAGACTCCAGCCACACAGTAACAGGCTCAGTTAACGTGATGTTAATTTGAACATTTGTATTGCATAGTTCTGATTGACTGACTGTCACAGGGTACACCCCTGGCATGGGGTGCACCCCCTCCCTTACAGGCCCGTTGCCCACTCTATGGGGGTGAACACAACCCTAGTAGTCCCAACATAAGAGTTCATGCCCCTCTATCAGGGTAAATACAACCTTAGAGGCCTAGCCGCTCCGGGAAGCCTCTCCTGGCCCGGGGTTGATTATCCAGGGAAGGGAAAATGGGTGGTAGGGGGACCCGGGCCCTCCCTCTCCACCGGGTCCCAGCCCAGGGCCCTTTAGGCAGGGCCTATGGCTCCTGACCGCTCAGCGGAGAATCCGGCCGATACGCTCCGAGCCAAGCTTTGAGTCCTTTGCCCTGGGCTGCTTCCTACCACACCCTGGTTCCCCTGGGGCCCATTCGCCTCTGAGTCAGTACCTGCTGGGGTTGCAGGTATGCTCCTGCCTCTCTGGAGTTGGCGGCTGCTGGCTCTGTCTCCGGGTCAGGTATGGGCGGCAACTCCGGTCCCAGCTGCTGCAGAAACATCAGCCTGGTCTATTCCCTCATCCTGCCATCTCCCTGGTTGCAGGGCTCCCTCTGCTTTTATACCCAGCCTCTGCTGGGAGCATGCCCAGCAGGGCTGGAGGGGTGGGGCTTTCTCCACCAGCTGGGCCTGGGCTATCCCCTGTCCGTCAGTGCAGGGCCTGTCTGCCCCGTCACACTGACATAGAATTTTCTTGAATACAAGTAATTTTACCAGCTACCCTGTAGTCAGCATAAGGAAATATGGTCATCCTAGCTAAGACCAACAGAAAAAAAAGCAAAGACGAGCCTCCAATACATAGAGATAAAGAAGCATCTGGAATTCTAAGTTACTGAGATGTACAGCTTCCTCTGAATTCAAATGCTCATCCTCTATTAAAGTGTGGTTTGGGACATGACATGGCACTCCCTTTGTGCCTAAAACTTCCACTGAAGTCAATTATTCAAATCTAACTTAATAAAGACCACAGCTTCGTTGGCTGTGCAATCACTGGTAACCATCAACAAACTGATTCATCTACAAATGGGCCAAAAGTTACAAAAGCTGTTTCTGAGTTTTTGTTTGTACCCCTCATCACAACATTACACCAAAATTAAAGCATGCAGTACTTGAACTGACTTCAAAGACTGAGCTTGCACTTCTAGCTAGCTAAGCCTTTTTATTGGTGTATGTTTTCCATTTGGCTTCAACACCCTGTTCTTTGCTGATGTCTTTCTAGAATTTCATTTACAAATATTACAGCGCTGGTTGGTGAGACACACTAATTAATACCGTGGTGGAGGTTATGGCTTGTAGCAATCTCATGCCTCCTGCTTGGAAAAATGCTGCAATTTTTCCACCCATATACATCTACCATGACATTGAACATAGCCAAATGTATCTCAAGAAAATGTACTCTAAACTTATTTAGTCTAAATACATTGAGCCAGGACTGTTTACATTGTTATCTATTGCCAGTTCTGTTAATCACAAAGCTCAAACATTTCAATGATGTCGAAACACGAGCTCTGCAATTTCCTAATTAAATTTTTTTCGAACACAATAATAAAGTAAAACCAGGCCATGGTATGATTTAAAAAAAAGATGATGCCATCAATAGTTCAGTTAAAAAATAAAGATAGATAATTCTGTTATTTTCTGAAAGCCTGGACTTATGATCCTCTCTCATCTTTCAAATTTGGGACCAATCCTGACATTGATTTTAGCTTCACTAGGAATCTTGTGTGCAGAATGATGGCAGAAAGTAACTTGAATTACTAACTAGAAGGATAGTGGTAGAACTAGTAGATGACCCTAGTCTCCATTCATCTCAAGAAGCTGGTTGTACCCCCATGAATGCTCATGATACCATCTATATTTTTGTTAGTCTTTAAGGTGCTGCGAGACTATTCATTGTTTTTTACATTTTAACTAGTAGGATGACAAACTTTGTTAATGTCATGAATCAGATTGAGTTATAAAATCCTGAACATAAACTGACATTACATGCATAGGCATGCAGCATAGCAGTTGAGCAAGGCATATTTTAAGCTGATGGTCCTTCACATATTATAAATTAATTTGTATCATCCCGAGCCTTATTTTTTGTTATTATTTGTATTGCAATGTTGCCAGGGGTTACTGAATTAGGCACCCCATTGTGCTAGGTACTGTACCAGGCAAAGGCAGATATGACCCTTGCCTGAAGGAACTGACATTCTAAGAAGACAAGCAACATACACAGGGTAAGGAAGTGGGGTACAATCAAATTATACAATATTTAAATGCAAATGATGTACTTTAACATGTATTAAAATAGGGATCTCAGCTCTACTCATCTGTTCTTCAACATACACCTTTTTGTAGGTTCATGGCTGAAGCAGGTCTTGGAGAGAGAGAAGTGGCCTTCCAGCTCAGTTTGAGCCTGGGACCATGGAAGAATGCTTTTGTTAGAAAACAACGAGTAGTTCTTTGGCACCTTAGAGACTAACAAATGTGTATATCTAAAGTATCATGAGTTTTCATGTGCAAAACCCACTTCTTCAGATGAGCTTGCTGCCTTGCAAGAGGCAAAGGTTACAGAGCCATGAAGAAATGCAAAGTGGTTTAAAGGAAATAATAATTATTGTTCCAAAAACAATGGGCCAGACAGAATATTCTAATTAGTCTGATGTGTGTCGTGTGGTGCACTTTAGTGGATACAGCAGTGGCTGAGAAACAAGAAAGTTGGACTCTGTTTCATGGACTCTGTTTCAAACTGCCACTGGCTCTCTCTGGGCCAGATTGTGACCTCTTTATTCCAGTTGTGAGCAGCTGGATATGTAGATATGTCTGCACTGCTGAGTTAGCCCAGGGTTTTGCTTGGGGGTTTCCCTTAAGCCCCCTCCATTCCACACAGAAAAACCTCTGACCAGAGCTTAGTGGTGCTTCATCCCCAGGCTAGCTGGCATGTCTGGGAGGGACTATAGGCTAAAGAGGTTTTCTCTTAGGCTGATAACCTCCTCTCTGTGTAATAAAGCTGCTGACTGAATCACTGCATGCTCATAGTCTTCCAGTGCCTACCCACACTTTTCCTCTGTGCCCAGAAGAACAGACAAGTTCACCCACATTTTCCTGGGAATCAGCTCAACTTAATGCTTCACAAAGAAGCATGGATTAGGCTTCCAGAAATCCTAGTGACACACATAGAGTGAGCACAGGACCGATGAGGAGAGAGTAACGTTGCAAGGCAGCTGCTCATGTCTAGGCTAACCTGGGTGTCTAGAGCTGGATGCTGATCATCTGCATTAACTCTGAAGCGAGGATACATCCATTAACAAATGGATTCACAATCTTGTTGTGTGTGACTTTGGATAAATCAATTCCATTCTTGGGGCCTCAGTTTCCCCACCTTTAAAATGGGAAAGAACTATGGAAATGCTAAGTAGTTTTAAATATTAATTTTACAGTTAGCAATCTGTAGTGTTTTGTTTCTGCCTAAGGTCTTTTCAATTAATATTATTAATTGATTGGTTTTCATGAGAGAACACACCTGCTGCAGGAAAAAAAATAAAGCTTTAAACTATAAAATTCTCCCAGAGTTCTAGCAGATGGATGAGCTGACAGTAACAGCAGAATCAGACTGCTTCAGTACAGGGGGGTATTCTAGGTGATTATGAGAGAATGAGTGAATGTGTTCCTGGTGCCCTCGTGTTATATCCATTATGGGTCTAGTTCTGCATTATACTGGAAATCAGGAGTCATAACTGTTCATGAACTCTTATTTCACAAATGGTGGACATCATTTATGCTATGAGACTGGGGCTAGATAGCCTTCAGAGTCACACAGATCATGCCATGACTCTGCCGGACAGCCCTCAGTGGTATGTGCGATGTTCCAGCAGTGAGGGCCTAGGGCTTCAGCCCTTTTCAACTGCTGGGCCAGCAACAATTGCACCCTTCACCCTCTTTCTGCCCCCACCTCTCATCATCGGAGCCTGCTAGAAGGTATGTGAATGACATTAGCATCAGAGGACAGTAAGCCTTTAGGTAAGATAGACACATCTACACTGTTGATTTAAAATCCTTTTTGTCCAAAAGCTTTGTTCCTACTGCTAAAATAAATAATACTTTTGTTTAAAGAAGGCTGACTGATCATTGTATTTCATGGTCACAGATTCTCCAAGGGAAGGACAGAAGGTGCCTGAACTCAGTTGGAAAATTAGGATCCGAACAGCTGCTACAGAGCTCAGTCTAGAAGTGAGAGAATTGAAAAATTCCACCTTTAGCCAAGTAAAGGCATGAGACCTAACACCTGAAGGCATGTCCTCAGAGGGACCAGAAGGGTGTCACAGGCACAGTCAGCCCTGTAGTCATGACACTTGGCTACTTTGGAAAATAGTTGAGTCTCCTGTTTGATAGTAATTTATCATGGCACCATGTACTAGACAACTGTAGGCAGCCATTAGTTCATGACCTAATAAATGTGTTAGTCTCTTAAGATGCCATAGGACTGCTCATTGTTTTTACAGATACAAACTAATATGGCTACCCCTCTGAGACTCGTGGGATAAGGTACTATTCCATATGAGCACAGGTATCAGAACCTGACCTTTTAAAAAGTTCAACAAAGTTTAAAAAATTGTACAGTGAGATTTTAAAATGATAAAAACTGTTTATGAAATCAACATGAAAACTCTGTCTACTGGGTTTATTTGGATTTAAATGTTTGCTTTTTTCTCCATTGTTTGGGATACTCTTTTAGAAGTTTGAAAATGATTAATTGCCCCTACAGATTTTGTATTTTTTCCATTTAGGAATCATTGATTTGCCCATCCCTGTCGCTCTGAATACAGCTGAGATTAATACAGCTGGTTTGCTTAACTGCCACTTCAATTGTATAAAATGCCTTATCATACCATAGCATCTTTGTTTGTGCCCCAGCACCTTTGACTGATGCCAACACATTTCTGAGAAATCTTTAATTAGTTAATTTCTGGCTTAGAGACATCATGAGGCGCACAAATGTTTTTGTTTGTGGCTCATAGCTAGCAGCTAGTGTTGTTTTTATATAAAAAAGCCTTTCTTGGTGACAGAGTAGTAGATTTTATAACACACAAATTAGGATTGTGGCAGGCTCAGAGGATTGTTATTGTGACATGCAGCTTTTTTCACTAGCGTAATCTTCCTAATTTGATCCAGGTTGGTTGACCATCATTACCAGCAAATGACTGTTTCGTTGCCTATGTGAAAGTAGTTGGGGGTTACAGTGTTATTCTTGATGGATCATTGTACATCACAAAAACCACTATAATAATGGATACCTTTGATGGCAGTGTCCCCAGCAAAGCCAAGGTGTCAGGGCCTTATCCTGTTCCCAACTGGAGTCAGAAGAGAACTTACCTTGATTTCTGTAGGGATAAAAGCAGGCAATAAATGAGCTTTAAACACCTCCTTCCTGCCTGCTTAAATGACCTCTTTATGCCAAAGAGCACTCTAGGGTGCTTCAGTTTCTGCCAGTGCTACACCATCCTGGAGATAAACAGAGGACTTGTCTCCAGGGTTGTGTATCTCACACTTTTTCTTTACAAAACTGAAGCAAATAAAGTAGATATTTAGGGACAGATTTTTAAAGGGATTTAGACACCTAAACAGGCAGACAGACAGGCAGGTACCTTAGTCCTATTCGGGCATAAGCTTTTGTGGGCTGGAACCCACTTTGTCAGTCTAACACAGCTACCCCTCTGAAACTTGCTATCAAAGTTGTATGAGTAAAGTGGAGCAGAACTGTGTTTAACCTATCCCAACTGAGGGGACCAGCCTCAGGCAAAAGGAACTCACTAAGCCGGGAGCTCGAATGCCACACTCCAGGGCTGTGTCTAGACTGGCCAGTTTTTCCGGAAAATCAGCCACTTTTCCAGAAAAACTTGCCAGCTGTCTACACTGGCTGCTTGAATTTCCGCAAAAGCACTGACTTCCTACTGTAAGAAATTAGTGCTTCTTACGGAAATACTATTCTGCTCCCATTTGGGCAAAAGTCCCTTTTGCGCAGAGCTTTTGCACAAAAGGGCTAGTGTAGACAGCTCAGATTTGTTTTCCGCAAAAAAGCCCTGATCGCGAAAATGGCGATTGGGGCTTTTTTGTGGAAAAGCACGTCTAGATTGGCATGGACGCTTTTCCGCAAAAAGTGCTTTTGCGGAAAAGCATCCATGCCAATCTAGACGCTCTGTTCCTAAAATGCTTTTAATGGAAAACTTTTCTGTTAAAAGCATTTCCGGAAAATCATGCCAATCTAGACGCAGCCCAGAAGTAAAAGGGGTGGGGACAGGTGTCCCAGTCAGAAGTTGTGGATTTTGCCTGGGGGTCCTTGGTCTGATTTATCCTGTTCCTCCCCAGTGTTCAAAGATAGAGCTACATAGGTTCCATCAGGAGTCTTTTATTAAGTGCTCATTAGAACTGCAATCACGTGTGGTGGGACACCATGTGTGTCCTGCATGCTTCAGATTCCCCCACAAAGATCTGACAGTCACTAAGAATTGGGTGGAACCTCAGGTATCTGACTGGCAGAGGTCTCAGAAGAAAGGAGGTGAGATCAGAATGAGTGGGAGCAGTGAGCAAGTGGTCAACAACAGGGTGGCCAGAGGAGCGGAACAGAAGCTGAAAAGGCAGCCACCAGAGCAGAATAGAGTGTAGCCAGCAGAGTGGAACTGTGAATGGTTGGGCAGCCGGCAAGAGCAAATGCAGAGTTGACAGAAGAAGCAAGTTCTTTCTTCCTCAAGTGGGAGGTGAATTTACACACATGTGCCTCTGAATCCTGGATCCTCACTGATCAAAGGCAACCACAGTGAGTTGCCACTCAGAATTTTATGATTATATATGCTGCTTAAACAATTTAAGAACATAAGAACGTAAGACCGGCCATACAGGGTCAGACCAAAGGTCCATCCAGCCCAGTACCCTGTCTGCCAATAGTGGCCAATACCAGGTGTCCCACAGGGAGTGAATCGAACAGGTAACGATCAAGCGATCTCTCTCCTGCCATCCATCTCCACCCTCTGACAAATAGATGCTAGAGACACCATTCCTTACCCATCCTGGCTAATAGCAATTAATGGACTTAACCTCCATGAATTTATCTAGTTCTTTTTTAAACCCTGTTATAGTCTTAGCCTTCACAACCTCCTCAGGCAAGGAGTTCCACAGATTGACTATGTGCTGTGTGAAGAAAAACTTCCTTTTATTTGTTTTAAACCTGCTGCTCATTAGTTTCATTTGGGGGCCCCAAGTTCTTATATTATGGGAACAAGTAAATAACTTTTCCTTATTCACTTTCTCCACACCACTCATGATTTTATATACCTCTATCATATCCTCCCTTAGTCTCCCCTTTTCCAAGCTGAAAAGTCCCAGTCTCTTTAATCTCTCCTCATATGGGACCCATTCCAAACCCCTAATCATTTTAGTTGCCCCTCTCTGAACCTTTTCTAATGCTAGTATATCTTTTTTGAGATAAGGAGAACACATCTGTATGCAGTATTCAAGATGTGGGTGTACCATAGATTTATATAAGGGCAATAAGATATTCTCCATTTTATTCTCTATTCCTTTTTTAATGATTCCTAACACCGTTTGCTTTTTTGACCGCCGCTGCACACTGCGTGGACGTCTTTAGAGAACTATCCACAATGACTCCAAGATCTCTCTCCTGATTAGTTGTAGCTAAATTAGCCCCCATCATATTATATGTATAGTTGGGGTTATTTTTTCCAATGTGCATTACTTTACATTTATCCACATTAAATTTCATTTGCCATTTTTGTTGCCCAGTCACTTAGTTTGGTGAGATCTTTTTGAAGTTCTTCACAGTCTGCTTTGGTCTTAACTACCTTGAGCAGTTTAGTATCATTTGCAAACTTTGCCACCTCACTGTTTACCCCTTTCTCCAGATTATTTATGAATAAATTGAATAGGTCTGGTCCTAGGACTGACCCTTGGGGAACACCACTAGTTACCCCTCTCTATTCTGAAAATTTCCATTTATTCCTACCCTTTGTTTCCTGTCTTTTAACCAGTTCTTAGTCCATGAAAGGATCTTCCCTCTTATCCCATGACAACTTAATTTATGTAAGAGCCTTTGGTGAGGGACCTTGTCAAAGGCTTTCTGGAAATCTAAGTATACTATATCTACTGGATCCCCCTTTTCCACTTTTGTTGACCCCTTCAAAGAACTCTAGTAGATTAGTAAGACATGATTTCCTTTACAGAAACCATGTCGGCTTTTGCCCAACAAATTATGTTGTTCTATATGTTTGACAATTTTATTCTTTATTATTGCTTCAACTAATTTGCACGGTACTGACGTTAGACTTACCAGTCTGTAATTGCCGGGATCTCCTCTAGAGCCCTTTTTAAACATTGGCGTGACATTAGCTATCTTCCAGTCATTGGGTACAGAAGCTGATTTAAAGGATAGGTTACAAACTGTAGTTAATAGTTCCGCAATTTCCCATTTGAGTTCTTTCAGAACTCTTGGGTGAATGTCACCTGATCCTGGTGACTTGTTACTGTTAAGTTTATCAATTAATTCCAAAACCTCCTCTAATGACATTTCAATCTGTAACAAGTCCTCAGATTTGTCATCTACAAAGGACGAGTCAGGTTTGGGAATCTCCCTAAAATCCTCAGCCGTGAAGACTGAGGCAAAGAATTCAGTTAGTTTCGCTGCGATGCCTTTATCGTCTTTAAGTACTCCTTTTGTATCTCAATCGTCCAGGGGCCCCACTGGTTGTTTAGCAGGCTTCCTGCTTCTGATGTACTTAAAAAACATTTTGTTATTACCTTTT
Source organism: Apalone spinifera (assembly GCA_030068395.1). Lineage (NCBI taxonomy): Eukaryota > Metazoa > Chordata > Testudines > Trionychidae > Apalone > Apalone spinifera. Next base: position 32,734,601 of record CM057846.1, read on the forward strand.
GAGTTTTTGGCTAGCTGTTCTTCAAACTCCTTTTTGACTTTTCTTATTACATTTTACACTTAATTTGGCAGTGTTTATGCTCCTTTCTATTTACCTCACTAGGATTTGACTTCCGCTTTTTAAAATATGTCTTTTTATCTCTCACTGCTTCTTTTACATGGTTGTTAAGCCACAGTGGCTCTTTTTTAGTTCTTCTACTATGTTTTTTAATTTGGGGTATACATTTAAGTTGGGCCTCTATTATGGTGTCTTTGGAAAGTGTCCATGAAGCTTGCAGGGATTTTACTTTAGTCACTGTACCTTTTAATTTTTGTTTAACTAACCTTCTCATTTTTGCGTAGTTCCTCTTTTTGAAATTAAATGCCAGAGTGTTGGGCTGCTGAGGTGTTCTTCCCACCACAGGAATGTTAAATGTTATTATATTATGGTCACTATTTCCAAGCAGTCCTTTTGGACCAGATCCTGTGTGCCACTCAGGACTAAATTGACAAATTGCCTCTCCCCTTGTGGGTTCCTGTACCAGCTGCTCCAAGAAGCAGCCTTTTAAGGTATCAAGAAATTTTGTGTCTGCATCTCGTCCTGAGGTGACATGTACCAAGTCAATATGGGGATAGTTGAAATCCCCCACTATTATTGAGCTCTTTATGTTAATAGCCTCTCTAATCTCCCTTAGCATTTCATAGTCACTATTACTGTCCTGGTCAGGTGGTCAATAATAGAGCCTCACTGTTATATTTGTATTAGAGCAGGGAATTACGATCCATAGCGATTCTATGGAACATGTTGATTCATTTAAGATTATTACTTCATTTGATTCTAAACTTTTTTTCATATATAGTGCCACTCCCCCACCCGCACGACCTGTTCTGTCCTTCCAATATATTTTGTACCCTGGAATGATTGTGTCCTCACTCCACCAGGTTTCTGTGATGCCTATTATATCAGTATCCTCCTTTAACACAAGGCACTCTAGTTCACCCATCTTATTTTTTAGACTTCTAGCATTTGTGTACAAGCACTTTAAAAACTTGTCACTGTTTATTTGTCTGCCCTTTTCTGATGTGTCAGATTCTTTTTAATGTGAATGTTTTTCGTCTGATCTGGCCCATACTTTATCCTCTTCCATCCTCCCCTCCTGACTAAAACCTAGAGGCTGCGTCTAGACTGGCCAGTTTTTGCGGAAAATCATCTGCTT
>CM057846.1:32739244-32752658 GCA_030068395.1 Apalone spinifera
AATCCCATTCAGCCAGGGCTGATGGAGGGTCAATGTTGAAATGGAATGTGGAGATTTGTAAATAATTTGGGACTGTTGTGGGGGTCACTAATCATGCTACCCTTAAATGTGGGAACTGTAAAACATGCCACCAGTGCTTGCAGGAGAGACACCACCATCATGGTAAGAGGTCTCGGAGGAACAAGCCTCCCCCCTTCCAGAGTTGAGTGAACTGAGCTGGGGGGACAAGGTAAAGGGCTTGAGCCAGCCTGTGTCACACCTGCCAGGTGTGAGCTGTAAGACTGGTCCAACCTGTACCTTTCCCCATTTGTTTTAAGGACAGACCTAAAGCAGACTCCCTGAGGAGTCTTTTCTTTTGCTAGTCCGGTGAAAGCTGGATTTCTTTGCCAGTCCAGCTGGTGGCTAAAGAGTTGAAATCACTGGTTTGGCTGAGAGCCAGACCTATTGCAGCCAGTGAAGTGGCGGTGACCAGCAGAGTGGCTGGTGAGAATCACTGGCTGGTGGCATAATATGGCTGGTAGGAGCAGTGGGCAGTGGCGTGGTGGCAGGCGAGGAGTGGTGACCAGTGGTGTGGTCTGGAGCGGCAGCAGGTGAGGAGCGGTGACCAGTGGCGTGGCACGGAGTGGCGGCATGCAAGGAGTGGTAACTAGCGGCAGCAGCAGGCGAGGAGCGGTGGCAGGTGCCCAGCGGAGCGTCCAGTGGCGTGTGACGAGACAGCTGGTGGAGCGTGGCGGAGTGTTGTATAAGGTGCCCCCTATCTATTCCTGCACCCCCATTTCTACCCAGGTTGGGAGGTGAAACCCTGCGGGTGAACTTTGGGACTCTGGGTGGCACGGACAGAGACTTTTGGGGTGTCGGACTCTTTGGACTTCAGGTGATTCTTGGCTGGGGGGCGGGGCTTGTCTCACGTTTGGGTTATGAACTCTGTTTGTCGTGTTTTCCCCAAGTTAATGCCATATGACTTCTTTCTATGTTTCATTAAATGTTTCTTTCCTACACTCAGACTCTGTGCTTGCGAGTGGGGAAGCATTGCCTCTCAGAGGCGCCCAGGGGTATGTGAATTTCCCAGATTACTGGGTGGGGGCTCGAGCCGGTTCTGTGTGAGATGGACCCCAAGATAGTGAACCCAGTCCTGGTTACTGCCAGGCCTACCCGGCAGAAGGGTTACACTTTGAAGTACCTCCTCTTCTCCTTCCCCCGCTTTGCTGCCTCTTTTGATAGAGGCAGCAAGCGGGGAAGGGAAACAACTAGTTGACTAGCCTGTCGACTATCCGATAAGCATTCGCCTACCGGGCAGTTGACCAGTCCTTCACATCCCTAGGTCAGAGTGGGTTGGGGCAGCATGGTCCTGGGTCAGTCCGGGTGGGAGAGGGCACTTGCTCACTGCAGTGGCATGCAGCCATGTCACACTGAGGGCACTTGCAAAAGGAGCAGTGCAGGGTGGGTGGGGCTCCTGGCATGCCCTGGCATAGAAAAATGATGGCGGGTAGGCAGAGACACAGCAGCGGAACTTGTCCTCTTCCACCCGCTCTCCGGCTCTTCCTCTCTCCTCCCTCCCTCCCTCTCCGCCCAATGCCGCCCCGCTCGTGTTGTGCTGCTTAGCCCCACCCCCATCCGAATCTGAGTTTAGTAGCTTGCGGTTTGATCCGGGCGGCTAGCCGTAGCCGCGGCAGTGTATCGCGCATGCGCAGCTGCCGCCCCGCAGTCGGTGCCCGGCTCTGTTAGTGTGCAAGGACTTTGCTAAGGTGAGTGGTGGACTCGCCGCGTCCCCCTCCCCCTGCTCTGCCGGAGCCGGGCCGCTCGCCAGCTCCTTCCACAGGCCCCGCACCCGGGCTTGGCTCGGCCCGGGTGCTGCAGGAGCCCGGAGGCCGCCTCTGACCTCCGCGTCCCTGAGGCCTGCGGAGGGGGGCGGCGGCGGCGCTTACCCGCCTCTGCGCGTCATGGGCAAGAAGGGCCGGGCCGGGCGGGGCGCACGGAGGAGCTGGGAAGGGGGAGGGGTGGGCACTCAGCAGCCCGTGGGGCCGGGACGGAAGCGGCGCGTGACTCGCTTGGCGGTTGTGCGTCAGGCGCCTGCCGCAGGCCAAGGACGGGACCCGGCCTCGTTCTCAGTCCCAGAGGCTGCGTAGGAAGTGGGGCAGCAGCGGGAGGGCTGTTACCGGCGGGGGGCTCTGAACAGCCGCCCGCGAAGGACCGCTGCCTTGTGTTCCTACCGCCAGCAGGTGCCCGCCGAGCGTTTTCCGCAAAAGCACTTTTATCCCCGCTGCAGCTGGGGGAGCTTTGCTGGCATCGCTCCACTGGCAACAATGGGCAGTGCCGGCCAGTCAGCCCTAGGGGTCTCAGACGGCTGTGTGCACTGTGTGGTGCACTCCTGTGTACATGGCGCACTAAAACTCTGAAGAGCTGTATTGCTGTATAATAGCATTATATACTATTGCCATCTTAATTTTTTTTAAACTAGTGCGTTAATCATACGTGATGCAGGAACGCATCCACTGCAAATGGCGAAGTTCGTGAATAGTGGGAGCCGTGGCTGCTGGCCCCTCACCACAGCAACTCAGAGTAGTTAGGCCATTGGTGGGCGGGTCCTTTCTTTTCTCCCTCCCCCCCGCCCCCCACTCCTTCAGGCTGAGACAGAAGGCCCACAAATATATGGAAACACAAGTAGTGATTCCGCAGATCACGAGGGTTTTCTGTATGGCTCCTGGCCTAAAAAAATGTGAGCAAACTTGTCACAAGTGTGAAATTATAGTAAACTTCAGAGGAAGGAAAGGTATGGTGGGGTGAGATAGCTCAGTGGTTTGAGCATTTAAGCATTAGCCTGCTAAACCCTGGGTTGAAAGTTTAATCCTTGAGAGGGCCATCTAGGGATCTGGGGTGAATCTGTCAGGGATGGTACTTGGCCCTGCCATGAGGGCAGGGGACAGGACTCAGTAACCTCTCAAGGTCCCTTCCAGTTCTATGAGAGAGGTATATCTCCATATATATATTTTTAAGACACAGTAAATTGTTTCTTTTCTACTATCAACCAGTCTAGGGATGGGGAGCCTAAGGCCTGGGGCCAGATGTGGCCCCCAGCTTAACTAGATCAGTCCCCTGAGGGTTGGGGCTCCTTTCCCCCCTCCTGAGCATTGGGGAGTTTTCACTGGCATGCCAGCTTCCTTGCCATCCACCCATAGAGCTGGTGCACACAAAATCTACTAGCCTGTGCCCCACTAGCTTCTGCTGTGTGAGGGGACTGTGGGGTGTATCTTTTTGCTTCTCAGCTGGGGGCCACATCATGAGGGTTTGGTTTGGGTGTGTTTTTTTTGTTCTTGTTTTGCTTCTGACTGGTGTGTGGCCTCTGACTGATTTTTTTTCTGTGGATCAGCGGCCCCTAACCCAAAAAAGTTCCCCACCTCTGACCTAGTTTTTATATGTAAGTTATTTAAGGTTTGTTGAGTTTTCATTGTCCTCAGAAGGCATCTCAGATATTGTAAGGAGGAATTGCAGAGGAGGGGACAGTCTTGCATATGTTGTGGAGCTACTTTGCTAGGCTCTTGTGAAATGTTTAGTCTAAAAAGGCTGCTATGTATAGGGCCCTACCAAATTCACAGTCCACTTAGGTGAATTTCACAGCTGTAGAACTTATAAAATCATAAATTTCATGATTACAGCTATTTAAATCTAAAATTTCATCGTGTTTTAATTATAGTCCCTTTTGTCCCTGAAAAGAGTTTTGGAGGGGGTCCACAAAATTATCGTAGGGGGTGTTGTGGAACTGCTACTGCTACTTTTACACACTACTGCTAGTGGCAGCAGTAATTTCAGAGGTAGGCAGCTGGAGAGCAGTGACTGCTGACTGGAATTCCAGCTCTGGTGGTAGAGCCACCATCAGCAGCAGCACAGATGTAGGGATAGCATGGTATGGTATTGTCATCTTTTGGTGCTGCTTCCTGGAAAACTGGGCTCTCAACAGCTACCATACTATTCCCCCAGTTCTGAATGCAGTGCAGATATAAAAGTGGCAATATTGTGAACACTGAGTCCTCCAGCCCCCTCCGCCCTCCTGTAACCTTCCAATCCCCAATTTGAAAGATGCTGGTCTACAACATGAAATCTATGTTGGATGAGACTAAATTTCATGGTCTGTGGTGTGTTTTTCTTGGCCATGAATGAGGTTAGGACCTATTATATACTTAGAAAACAAAATGCATTAGCTAGGACATGAACATCCTGTGTAAATCTTTTAATAATTTTCCAATGCATTGCTTTCCTAGGAGAAATCATCAACATGTCATCTACTCTGTTGCCCAAACCACAGATGCGGGGCCTACTGGCCAAACGTCTGAGATTCCACATTGTAGGAGCAATGATTGTATCTGTGGGATGTGCACTTATGTACAAGGTGAGGTCTTACTATTTTTATGAAGTTCAGTAACTGCTGTGAGACCAGTTCATCGCTATAAATCTCTATAGCATATTGGTTCAGGACTTTAAGTGCTGTGTAAAACCTTTTGCTGCTTCTCTGAGGGGAGGAGTTCCTAGATTACAGATAATCTCCAATAGTTTGAGTGACCTGAGGCCGCATAGTTGTGGCTTATCAAGATGGACAAAATCTGTCCTGTATCAGAGGGATAGCCGTGTTAGTCTGGAGCTGCAAAAGCGACAAGGAGTCCTGTGGCACCTTATAGACTAACAGATGTTTTGGAGCATAAGCTTTTGTGGGCAAAGACCCACTTCGTCTTTGCCCACAAAAGCTTATGCTCCAATACGTCTGTTAGTCTATGAGGTGCCACAGGACTCCTTGTCGCTTTTGCAAACTCTGTCATGAGTAACTTAGTTTGATCTGGGAAGTAAAATATTTCGGTACCATTTTTGGCTTCTTAGATTGGGTTATCTCTTCTTGGCATGTGCTTTGGCATCTGAGTGTTTCGTATAGTTTTCTAGAAAATACCTAGAGGCTGGTCTCTTTAGGATGAGGGCTTCTGTGTTTGCAAAGTGCTTAACGCAATTTGAATGATGCTATAATAGAAGTAGTAATGAATATGATGATAAAAATACTGTCTGTGGGATGTTTGTAAAGGCTGAGGCCCACCTTATCAATTATCTTTAGCTACCACTGACATCCAGAGACTTGTTAATTAGCCTTTGTGCTTTGGTCAGAAGTAGGAATGTAAAATCCTGTTTAATCAGTTAATCAATTAAAGGGTGGGCTGGAGCAGCTGCCCCACCTGCCAAACATAGTTCCCCCTGAGGTGCGTGCATGTGTAGCCATGCACAATTCTAGGCCTTCTCATCTTGATTTCAGAGCTGCCCAGCAGCACTTACCACTCACTTACTGGGGCAGCCTCACCCCTGGTTTTAGCTCTGGCACAACACCATCCATCCCTGACTGGTGGGGCTGCGTGGTGGGCAGCTACCTTGGCGTTCTCTGGCTGAATCCAGGGCCACAGTGAGGCTGTCCCTACTGGGGCCGTTGTTCCTGCTCCGGCAGATGCCACGCATGGTGGCAGATGTAACCCTGTTTTACTGCTTCCCATATATTCCCCCTGTTTTTTTCTTTATTCAGCCTCTTGTAAATATTTTCCCTCCTATATTCATTGTACTATTCCAGTGAGTGTGTGCTCACTCCAGGAGGTTTGGAACAGGTGCCCCTCCAATGGAAGGGACTTTGCCTATTGTTGCAAGCACCTTTTCTGAGCCACAGCTGCTTGCAGAGCAGACTCCATTTTGGCCATGGAGGCTCTCAAGTTACAATTGTTTATTGACTTAAGTAAAACTTTCCAAGAACAATAACAGTAGAAGCATGAAGGGTGGGATGGGAAGGAAAGTGGAAGAGGAGAGACTTCTAGGAGGTCAGTAGATGGCTGTGTTTGTTAATTTCCTGGAGCCTTTGAAAACAATTTTCCAAGTGTAAAGAAAGTTGTATTGTTTATCAAAGTTAAAATACAAAGGCAGATCAGTGTATGACACCAGTGCAGGAAAAGACGCTTCCCATTCTAAATATATAATGGTTTCTTGCTGTATAAAACAAAGAATCCTAATCTGAAAAGCTTGTTGTGATTGGTAAGAAAATCCTTCCCTATGAAAACTGCAGTGTGGAAAGAAATTTTTTGCATTTTTGTAATCCATGCTATGTATACAGTTCACTAGAGTCAGTTTAAAAAATGTCAGTTCACAATTTTAAAGTGCAAAATACATCTCAGTTCCTTAATTGAATTCACTGCAGTGTGTACAGATACGCATACGTATTATGGAGTGTGGGATATAGATGAGCTCTTGGATGATCTCTTGTCTTTTCTTCTGGGCCATATACAGTAAAATCTGTGTTATCTGGCACGCCCAGGGATTAGGGAGTGCCGGTAACTTAAAAATTCTGGTTATTTGAGGGGGGTGGCGGGAGCCGTGCAAGGCTTACGGAGGCGGGGCATGGGAGCCGTGTGGGGGCTGGGACGTGGCCTGCGAGCGGGACAGGAGGCAGAGTTGTGAGGGGGCTGGCCTGCCCAGGGTCAGCCTGCCAAGATGTTTGCTGCTTGCTTCCAGCAGCCATTCGCCCCTCCCCCAGGTACTTGCTGCATGCTCTTCTGAAGAGAGGCCTGGCACTTAAAGGGCCAGTTTCCTTTTTCTTGTTTTTTGTTTTTTGTTTTTGTTTTGTTTTTTCCCGGCATCAGAAATTTGCTGGTTTCTACAGTTTTCCGGATAGTGCAGGTGGAAATTGGATCAGCTGGATTTTCTAAGGACATATCTACGCACAATTTTTATTTCAGGAGAGGGATGCAAATAGCGCTACTCATTTGCATACTTCCTCCGGAATTTTTCGGAAGTCACTCTTCCGGTATTTACCTGCATCTACATGCGTCCGAATTTTGAAATAAACCGCTATTTTAAAAGACCCCTTATTCCTCCTACAATGAAGTTTACAGGGGTCTTTCGAAATATTTAGAAATTCAGCCACGTGTAAACGTGGGTAAATACCGGAAGAGCGTCATCTTAAAAAAACCCCAAAGGAAGTATGCAAATGCGCAGTGCTACTTGCATCCGTCTCCCGAAATAAAAATAGTGTAGACAGACCCTCACTGGCCTTTGATAAGGTAAGCAATTTTTATTATCGCGGTTTTCTTTTGTTTCCTAATTGTGCACAATGATAATGCCGCCACAAACTAAACCTCAGTCTCTGAAGGGTTGCCGTGTTAGTGTATATAACTTTAAAAACCATGAGTAATTCAGTGGCACCTTAGAGACCACCAAAAATTACATAGAATCATGAGCTTTCTTAGGTAAAATCCGCTACATCAGATTAGTTGAAGTGGAAATAACAGAAACCAACATATAAACTCATTTGATGAAGTAGATTTTACTTCAAAAAAGCTCATGATTGTACATATTTTTGTTGGTTTCTAAGGTGTCACAGGACTACTCATTACTTCTCAATCAGACCAGACTGAGATCTTGAACTACCTTACATAATTGCAGAAGCCTAAAGGTGGTGGAAGCTATTGGTTTTTTTTGTTTTTGTTTTTGTTTTTTTGTGCGTTTTTTCTAGTGGATCAGAGAGTATAGTATGAAAGTGGGGCACAGCTCTTCTGTGAATAAGACCAATGCTGCTCAGGCAAGGTTGAAGAAGGCAAGTTGGTGTGTCTTCCCCCAAACAGGGTAAAGCCTGAAACAATGCACAGCCCAGGATCATGTGGTACAAACCTCATATTACAAGGGACCACTGGGCCACATAAAGTGGTCCCCTCATATTCTACAGTAGCCAACTGCATTAAAAGGTCCTGGCTCAAATACATTGGCAGAGAGTTGCTTCCCTGGCCTCTCAGTATGGTTCAGCATAAGAAAATCAATCTTTGTTTGGTCATTTTCCTTCACATGGGCATCTCTCCAGTATACAAGACTGGATTGACAGCAACAGTGCAAAAATTTGGCCCATTGGCTTTCATCAGAAAATCTATAGAGAGAGTTTGGCCGTATTGTGCTGTCATTTAAAAGCAATGCCATCCATTGATTTTAATACTGAGGTCTATTTAAAAGTCCATGGCAAGATATAGTCCTAAAATAGCTCAAAAGAATCAAACCCTTGTTCACACAAATCAGAAAAGGAAAGCAAAATCAAGTAGTCCAAGGAGTACTGAGGTGCCACTTTCAACAAAATACTTCACGAACAGGGCATAATCCTTGCCTACTGAGAAAACATACAGTTTCTGCATCTGATGAAGGAAGGACCACTTTTCCAGAGGCGACTACATATGCACTTTTGTATATAAAAAGACACCATATGGCTACTGAAAATGTTTCAGTATTAATTTTATTTATTTTGTTTCATATTATTTAAAGTCATGCTCCTTGTTAATTATTGCTTGCTTTAGTATTTCTTCCATGACATTTAAAAAAAAATAGAACTTTGGCATAGGTGTGGGGTTGAAAACTTTTTTCTTTAAGGATTAGGGGCAATGCCTCATGAGTAAAGCTTTGCTTTTTGAGATCCTGAAAGTCTCACTACTGCTATTCTGTCAGCAAAACACTTTAACACCATGAGTGGATAACCATCACTTTTTATCTCCTGGGATGGCTTGATTGGCATGTTTGCTAGATTTACAAGGTGAGTGCAAAAACATTTGACTCAAAATTGATTACATGTGTTGTGATTGCAAGGCAATCAGCAACAAGTGCATGGAATAGCAGCCTTCAGTCCCTTACTAACCTTCATTCTTGTCAGTTACAATATATTTAAGTTTTCAGAAAGCTCTAGCTGAACACTGTGGTGATAGCAGAACTAGGTTTTTAAATCTGGCTACTTACAGCAGTCAGACTTCAGCTCCTTTTGGAGATTTGAAAGAGTCCTTTTAAAATAAAGGAGCAACTTACCAGGACATAACTAAATTGACCCTTGACATCTTTAATGACAGCAATGCTTTCCTGTCTGTCTAACAAACCTGGAGCATGTGTGGTGGGGCAACACTTTAAAAATATAGGGTCAGATTCTTGTGTGTGTACAAAAAGCACAGCAAAAAAATGGGAATGCATATGTGGCATATCTGTTTTGTGCTTTTTCCATCTGGTGCGCCTGTGTGAAGAGTAGGGATGTTAGAAAGCAGATACTTTAATAATTGTGTAACTGCTAAATTTCTTAGTAGTTACACAATTTCTTGATGCCCCTGGGGGGAGGGGAGGGGAGAGCCAGCAGCCAGTGCACTCCTGGCTCCACTTTCAGGCAGCCCCCTCCCATCCTGTGCTGCTGCCTCTGTACCCGCAGGGAGTTTGGATCCCCCATACAAACTGCCTGGCACCCTTTGCTGCTACCTTGTATTATAGGCAGCATCACAAGGTGGCAGGCAGTTCCCCTGTAAGCTCTTCATTGAAAATTCAGATGGGTGGGCTGGGGCTGGGACTGAGCCAGCCTACTGTTCCAAGTTTTAAATGCAGACCACGTGGGGAGGAGAGGTGGCGGAGGAGTGTTTGTAGTTAACCAAGAGAAATAGGCAATTGTTTATCAGTCATCTGAAGAAGTGGGTTTTGCCCACGAAAGCTTATGATACCATCTACATGTTTTGTTAGTTTTTACGGTGCTACTGGACTTTTTGTTGTTTTTCCAGTTACAGAATAACTTGGCTACCCCTCTGAATCAGTTAAACAGTTAGCCAACTAGCCTCTGATATCCCTAGTGAAGAGACAAGCTCCTTGTTGCTTGGACACACTTAGTTGAATTGAAGCAGTAGTATGGTAGGGATGTAAATCTGGTTTCATTGGTTAACTGGTTATACTTTTACTGGTTAACTAGTTAACAAATGAAATGGGAGGGTGGATGGGGAGAGTTGTTCCAGCCCATCTGGAGCAGTGCCCGCTGCAGACAGCGGCTGCAACAGCCAAACCGGAGCAGACCCAGTCTGCAGCGGCCATAATGCCCCTGCCTGTGGGGTTCTTGGGCGCACAGTCTGGCTGGAGCAGCCTCTGTCTGCGGCAGCCCTACCCCCCCCCCCCCCCCCCCCCCCCCCCCCCTCCCATGAGGCTAGAGCAGCCCACTGTCCATGGTTGGCGGAGAGCTGCTCCAACCCTCCTAGCTAACCTTAACCAGTAAGCCTCACCTTAACAGGTAAAGCTTACCACTTAACCAGTTAAACATTCACATCCCTAGTGTGTGGGAAGACTGTTCACCCTCCATTGTTCCCTTAAGTATATGCACACTGCCAAATTCTGCAAATGTACAGGTGTACTAGTTCATGGACTTCTGGCATTATTCTAGATTTACGTAAGTTTAAAATACATGTAGAATGTGCCTCTGGGAATATTGGCAGTTGTCAATACTGTATTGTCTTCTCTCAAATTCCATACCAGCCAGAAGCATAGCTGGCTAGGAAAGAGGAGAAGTGAGATGGGTAAAGAAATTCATGCATAGTATTTTGCCCTTTCGCACTGTAGGGTCTAATCAGATGTTTGCTGAAGGGCTCTATGATTTATATGGCCATTCAGTTGACTACAAGAGTCTATCAAAACAACTGAACCACAACATGGAGCGAAAGGGTGTTTTCACACTAGGAAAAAGATGAGTTATCCTCTTACTTTATGTGAACACATGGTAACTAACCCAAAATCTCAGTGAAGATAAAGCAGTTTGTAGTGTTCATATGTTTTAAGTACTCTATTACTACTACACTTGTCTTCGCCAAGGATTTTGTCCTGTGTGTGTTAGGGATGTCCACGTGTAGACGACTACACAATTAACTGATAAGCCTTGACTACATGCATCCCCTCCACTGCCTCTGTGTCAGGCAGTGAGGTGGGAGGGAGCTTTTAAGCCGGCTTCCCCACAAGCACCAGATCAGCCTACTTCCTCCCACCTCTCCCACACTGCTGCCACTGATAGAGGTAGCAGAGTGGAGGGTGAAGGGGTCAGGCGAGAGCCGATATGTCTGGGGATCCAGTTTTTAAGCTGGCTATCAGTGCATGTTGGTTTTGAAGACCCACCTGTCCCCTCCCTTGCTACTTCCTACAGAGGCATGGGGAGGGGCGTAGGCAGGAGCTGGTGCTGGGAGGGACTGGCTTAAAAGCTGGCTGTCCCCAGAACTGCCTCCGTAGTACCGCATGCATCCCCTCCCAAGGAGCAACCTCTGTCGGTGGGAATCTCGGACCCCACGTGGGCAGGGGCTGCTGTCACCCCGCAGTGCTACCTCTGTATCAGAGACAGCAGCACAGCGCAACAGGCAGGATTCGGTTTGCCTGGGGGGCTGGTTTTTAAACCAGCTCTCGGTTGCCACCCCGCACTGCTGCCTCTGATAGGGTATGTCTAGACTATATGCCTCTACCGATAGAGGCATGTAAACTAGGCTACTAGACATAGTCAAAGAAGCCGGGATTTATATATCCTCGGCTTCATTAAAATAAAAATGGCTGCTGCGCTGTGCTGGCTCACCTGATTGTTGGCACAGTGCGGCAGTCAAGATGTGGATCGGTTGACAGGGGAAGCCTTTGTCGACCGCTCCCTTATGCCTCGTGAAACGTGCGGTAGCAGCGTGCGGTAGCAGGGGGTTTCTCATGAATGGGACCGGGAGTGCACTGGTTGCTGGCTCGGCCCTGGTGACTACTGAATACTCTTGTAACCGCTAAAATTTGATGCGGTTGTACAACTATTCAGTTACATGCTATCTAACATCCTTAGTGTTTGTTAATGAATGTGAACCCACCTTTTTCTTAGTGGAGATATGGCTTAAGTGAGTTGATTACTTTGGCAACCCCCCTCGTTCCTTTTGTACTTGAGAACAGTTCTTTAAGTGTAACTCTGTTTTAATCAGAACTATAGATAATTGATTCAGATGCCTTTTTTTTAACTGTGTGGTTGTCCATGGGCATAGTGTGTTTGTAAATCCTTGATGTATAAATCATTACTAGGTGGTGACGCTTTTGTGGCAGAAGACTTGTGCATGTTATCTGACAAGGAAGAATACATTTATTGGTATCCTGGAAATTTAGTAATGCTGTCTAAATCTAGTTCCAATTTTTAGTTGAAACAACACTAAGCATTTCTTTACCTATCCATAAAATAGTTCAGGCTCCAAACCTGAATAAAAGTGTTGCTGTAATTCTCTAATATTGAACTATTCTGTCTTGAAACTAAGAACATCTTTTTTGCAACTTGAGTGGGTTTTTTTAATCAGGTGATGTGGTACCACCAAGTGAATTACAAGCTTTCTGCACTTGTTATACACATTTTCTACTCTAAGATTTAATTCTCTACCTTTTGCATTTCAGTTTGGTGTGGCAGAACCCAGAAAACGAGCATATGCAGACTTCTATAAAAACTATGATTCCATGAAGGACTTTGAGGCCATGAGGGAAGCTGGTGTGTTTGAAAGTGTACAACCCAAAAATTCATAAGCATCATATGTAGGTAATAGCAAGGTACCTTACATCAAACTGATCTCACTCAACTACTGTTTATATTGATACACTGGAAACTTTCCATTTTTGTGGTGGTTTTGGTGTAATTCTACCCTTAAATCAACATTCAGTTAATGCAGGTTAATGTTCCTGATCCTTAGAAAAGGAAAAATGGTCTCACGGATCTACAGATAACTTTCCTTTTGTTATTAGACCAGTAGGGCCAGTGATGCAAAGTATTGCATGTTGAAGGGAAAAAATTGAACTACTTATACACCCTTTGGGGATAACATTAACAGTGGTAACTTAAGCAAAGTACTGGACTATTTTTATCTCTGCATGATACACAGTTGTCAAATCATGGTGTTAAGATGTGTAAGGAATAGAAAATATTATCATTATATGAATTTAATGTTTCACCCTAATAGGCAGGGCTCAACAAATGCGCTCGCCAGTGGCAAGTAGATTTTGCTAGCTGGCGAGTGCAGTGGCGGACTGGCCCGGTGGGCCGTTGTAATGGGCTCGCCGAAGCCCGCACTATGGGCGGCGCGGCCCCATCCGATCCGCCGGCCGGTAGGAGCAGAGCGCTGCTGGGGAGGGGGAACTGCAGCGATACTCAGCACCGGGCTGCCCGTGCGCAGCTGCGGCACAAGGAGGCGGAGCCGGCAGACGCCAGGATGCTGCCGTGATATGGCCCTGCCGATTGTAAAGGGCCGCGGCAGCTCGGCTCTGGCCGCTTGTCCCCGGCAGCTGGATGCAGTGCATGGTGGAGCCAGGCCCTGCCCCACCAGCTCCAGTCCTGCCACGGCCCCAGCCCCTCGCTGGCAAGAGACCCTCGCTGCGCCCGCCCTGCGCCGCCCCTGTACTCTGGCTCCCGCCGCCATCTGGCTCCCACCGCCCGTTCCCCATGCCGCCCTTGCACCTCGGATACCCTGCTCTGCCTCTGGCTCTTCGCCGCCCTTGCACCTCGCACCCTGCTCCCCCCGATCCCTGCTCCCTCCCATCTCTGTGCTGCCTGTTCCCTGTACTATCCTAGACCCCAATCCCTCTGCCCCTCCCATTC
>CM057846.1:32756911-32769429 GCA_030068395.1 Apalone spinifera
CCCCCCCCCCCCCCCACCCCACCCATGGGTCCCGTGCCTGCCAGTGGGGCTGGCGAACAGCAGTGGTGGGGGGCGGGACCTCAGTCCTGTGACTCTGCATAGTCCCTGTGCTGCCTTGTGGAAGCGGGTGGGGAGCCGGCGTGACTCTTGGGGTTATGGGGGAAGACTCCTCCACCCCATTGTTTCCTTCTCCTGCATGCCAGTGGGGCTGGGATGGGCAGAGCAACAGTGGTATGCATGTGGGGGTGGGGTTTCAATCCTGTAGGGTGGGGGTTCTTGTGCCACCTGGTGGAAGCAGGTGGGGAGCTGGGGCTGGTCAGTGCTTTCTTCAACCCTCTCTCCTGTGCATCTGGAAGCCCGAGCTGGTGCTTATGGCTGTGCAGGCTCCCCACTGTGTGAGCGGGGCAGGGAAACAGCTGAGCTCCTGCTGCAGACTGTGCATGCCCCACAAAATCAGCTTGCATGCCACACATTGACCCCTGGTCTATTGGCTCTGCATGTGAGAGCTAGTTCTAGGATTCTTCTAGAGTTTAGGCATAAGCTAGTTACCTAGACTGAAGTAGTGCATGTTCACTGGTACATTTTTTTTATGTTCTTGTGGGAACTACAGAGTTACGTGGCAACTGAGCAGGAGTATTGAAGAACTTAAATGCCTTAGTCCAACATTTAGGCACCAGTAAGTTCTTCTGTTGATCTAGCCTTAGCACATGTAGCACTTCAGTTCTCTATCCATAAAATGGGCATGGTAGCACTTCCTCACAGGTATGTTGAAAATAAATGCACAAAGGCTGGGAGGTGCTCAGATACTGTGGTAATGGGGACATACAATATAGATGTTGTGGTGCTACCATCTTGCATTACTTGTCATGGGGCATAGTTGAAGGCTTGTGATTGCACATGTCAAATTACTATTCTGTATTAAATGGCACAAACTTGGATTTCTTCCTTTCCAGATAATCCACCTGTGTTTATTTCCTCAGTCTCCTGTCTGAGAAGTTGCATTCCATTTTTTTTTCAGGCTTCTTGCTATTTAGGAAGATGTTATTTTTGAGTGATACGCTTGTGCATTTATTGAGACCATATACATAGTGAATCTTGAAGACTGTTCTAGGTCAATGGTTCCCAACCTGTGGTCCATGGACACCTGGGGGTCCACAGAAATGTAAAAGTAAGGATTGGGTTCACCCCGGTGGACCCTTTCCTTTCCCCCATCCTCCTGCAGCCATGTGCACCAGAACATGGCCTACTTTTAATCTCATTCCCTGGATGCTAAGGGAGCGAGGGGAAAGTGCTTGCATGTCATGCATGGCTCTTGCACATCAGCCAGATGTGAGATGCATGCAGGCACTTTTCTCTCACTCCCTTAGCATCTGGAGAATAGGATCAAAAGTAAGCCAAAGTCCCAGCATGCACAAGTGCCCTCTCCTCCCCCTGAAGTTCTGCCCTTGAATTTCATGAATTGTTATACATTTCAAATGATTATCAAGTAATGGAATGTTTGAAAACAGCTATATTGTTTTCGGGATCTGTGAAATTTTAATAGCTTGAAAAGGAGTCTGTTTGCTCGAAAAGATTGGGAACCAGTGTTCTAGATCTTACTGTGTAGCTCTTGATTTGTTCCATGTTTCAATTTTGCTTATCAAATGCATTGTCGTAGACCATGAGGAAATAATGCTGGGAAATTCCTCTAGACTAAACTACTCTAGCATAAACGCTTTTCCCCCCTCTATTTGAATTCATACATACTAGTGTATTTACTTCTGAGAGCTAGGATTGTCCACATGTATTAACTCTTTTTTCTTATTTTGCAGATCATCTTCAAGGAGACTTGAAAACTGAAACTTGTTTCTTCAGTCATCTGTAAAATGAGTAATACGCTTCAGTGCTGAGCATGCTGTAGTGTAATTCAATAAACTAAAATCCTTATGTGTAATGAGGCTTTATTTATTTTAACTGGTGACCCTGACTGTTTAGATGATGAGGGAAGGGATGGAAATTTAGGTTGTATTCTTCATATAATGCTAATGGCAAGTTGAGAGGTGAAAATAGAGATTCTGAACCCTTGTAGCTACTAAAACTAGTTTTTCTAAGAATTTGAGTGTTAACTCCATTATTTGGGCCAAAAATCATTGGGCCAACAAACTTGGAGGACAGTATTGTTTTGCTTCCTGGCCTAAAGTATTCAGTAGGTACCAGCTTTTTTGATACACTCAGGAATCCTCTGAAAGTGCTAATATTTACAAAAATTTGAAAGCTTTTTTTTTTTTTTTAAACTTAGGTTACAAAGTTAAAATGTACCAGACTTAAAGTTTCTAGGGCCACCTTAATATCCCCTTTCCCCTTCAAAATTCAAACTGTTGCACTGAATGAGGCAGGGATCCTTTTGAAAACATGACCATTAGAGAATCATAATGCATAGACAGAAAAGGGTTGCAAATTAATATTGCCCACGCAACCTTCTGGGAGTTCCAAAATTTGGCTGTTAAATAAAATGACCTTTAAGTGGTTGTAGGTTGACAGGTATGCATGAGAGAGTTATCACTCACCTACGACAGGCAAGACATGCCAGTAAGGGTGAAGAAATAGATACAAGGGTGAAGAAATGGATACAATGGTTCTCTCACCTTACCCATAAGATGGGGCCCCCCCCCCCATCCCATTTTTGTAGTTCAGTCTCCCATCAAGTTTTCTTATGCTTTTCTCTGGTCTTCTCCTTTCTGTTTCTAGACTATTACTCTTGGGTTCTTTGGGTTTCCTCTTGCCTTCTATTTTACTGTTTTGGTCACTTCCTTCTTAGTAGTAATCCTTTTTTTTTTTTTTTTTTTTTTTTTTTTTTTAATTCCCTTGTGTCTTGCAATCCTGTTTGTCTCCAACCCAGTTCAGAAATTTGAGCTCTCCCTATTTCTGCTGTACACTGAAGGCCCCTACTTGTTTCCCCTTTTACTGGAAATCCTGAGGGAAAACATAAGGCATTTTCATTCTAGCACTACTAGGGCCGCCACCTGCCATCTCCGTGTAGACAGCAATGTATAATAATTGGGAGATTAACTACTTACGGCCCCAAATATTAGGGATGTGCCTGTACCTCAGGCGCTGTGGGGGCAAGGACATGGGCAGGAGACAACAATGGCAAGTGCCCCTAAAGGCACTCAAAAAAGATGCAAATATGTACTAGTAAGACTGTGTGACAGATACCTAAACAAACTTTCCTTTGTGCTGAAGTGATGACATAAGAGGAAAATGTTCTGCAAAAGTCAATTTTAATTTAATCTGAGACTACGAACATAAAATGTCCACTGTGATTAATGGTTATATCAATACAGAGCCATTAAGGTGTGTACCTTACTTGCGTTTCCTACCTTAACATGTTTGGATTCTTTTTAAAGTGTAATCTTTTTGTTTTGAATTTTCTTTGGTTCTGGGATAACAGCACCTGTTCTTAACTATAATTCCATTTGATCACCGATAAGATCTAGAAATATAGGGTGAGTCTTAGCCTCAATCACCCTGGTGCTTCAGCCCTATTCTCCATGCTATTGTACAGTCTCAAACTTGTAGCCTAAGTAATTGAAACACTCTTTATCTTACATTAAACAAACATACTAGCCTCAGATAATGTGATGGTCACATTTAGAGCTAGAATGTAGGAAACTGCTTCAGTGTTTTTTAGCTTGAACAGAAAATTCTAGAGTTGCTCAGTAAAGATGCTGTAGCTCTTAAAGTAATGTTCCCTTTTAATACCAACTGTTCAGAGAACATAGACTTCCATCTTTCCCATACCCAAACAAAAAAAAAAACTCTTCCCATAAAAAAGCTCAGCAATTAAACACTCTGTAGTGAAAAGAAAGGTTAAGTTCAAATCCTATAGCCATAGTTTTTGTCAAATAGAACATTAGCTTTTCAAAATTGATGGAACGTCTTCTGTAAATTTTAGTTGATTCAAAATACTAATACTCAGTAACATAGAACTGAAAAAAGTCACATGGATGTAGGTTCTGCTGTGAAGCAGGGAATATATTTTTATGTGAGTTTCCTACAGATAGTGTAGGTGGGGTATATGTCCCTATGCTGAAAATGGGACACCTGGTAAAATTAGTCAAGCAAGTTCAATGGCAATGTGGGGGAGATGCAGGGTTACAGGTGCCCCTGCCCAGATTTGTCAGCATTCACACCAGAGCATAGCCACTAGTAGCATTTTGGCACTGTGTGAGAGGTAAGGGATGGGAATGACTTCTAGTGGAATGCGGGTGTAGGAATGACCTGGACTGTTTTTGCAAAGGTCAGTTCTAACCTCCCAGCCCCTACTCCCCTATGTTGAGAAGCACCTTGTCCCTTCCTACCTGCACAGTGCAGAAAGGCTGCTAACCCTTCTTGACTGCCCTGTAGCATAGGCAGGAAGAGATGAAGCCCTAAGAGTACACAGTGCACCCGGGCCCAGGAAACCTGAGTGTAGGGGCAAGAGTGAATGTAGCCAGAGATGTGGCTGAGCAGGGGAGAGTTTCTATGGGACAGTGTAATCCTGCCGAGAAGCTTGCAGGTTTAGGGTGTGAACAGGCTGGAAATCACCCCCTCCACACCATTCTGGAGCTTAGCTAAGGGGGTAAAGAAGCTGCCCCCTGCCAGCACTGACCAGTGCCTCAGTTTGACAGGTATTGGGCTTTCCTGGGGCATGGGCCCAGCCAGAGATAGTTGGGGGTGGGAGTAGGACAGAGCCTGCTAGCCAGGCTGTTGGCGAGCTGAGTGACCAGGTGTGGGCCTGGCCATGAGCGTTACTACTTTTTAAACATAGTGAAGCAAAAGTCCATTGCTTTACACCAAGAATCAGGGTTTAAAAGCTAACGAATATGACCCAATGCATTTTGGACCAGAACTGTCATAGCCATTGTTTTTTAAATCACTGAACAGCACCATCATTTTTTGTGCTCAGCTTAGCCAAAAGAAAGGTGAAAAGCAGGTCAACAGCTATTAGCTTAGGGTTTTTTTTTGCCTTCACCAAAGAATGAGGGGTGTGCGTGCCTGCTGTGCTAGTTAAGAGATTCAAAACAATTGTCAAGGAGATACATATTCAGTCCTTTGAGATCGAGCACACTCAGTGAGTATAATGCACTGTGCTAAATGGACATTGTCCCTCAACACTGATCTAGTGACCCTTTTGAGCTGGGGGTCTTTTTGCCAGACAAATCAGGTGCGTATCACACGTGGGCTGTGGCTACACTGGTGGGTTCTTGTGCACAAATTCTTGCGCAAGAGCACGGCCACATTGTGAAGAGCATTCATGGCCGTGTGGACGCTCTCTTGCACAAGAAAGCTCTGATGGCCATTTTAGCAATAGGCCATCAGCAAAAGGCCTGTCCACACTGCCTTCTTGTAGAAGCACTCTTGCACAAGAGGCCCTGTTTTCTGAAAATTTACTTGTGCAAGAACACATGTGCAGTGTAGACACTCTGCAAGTTTTTGCACAAGAAACCTGCAGTGTAGCTATAACTCTGCATTTTTTTTCTCTTCTTAGCCAGGGTCAAACAGATTCCCCAGAGCTTATATTCATTTGTGACATTTCTTTACAGATCTAGACTGCACATTCCCTTGCTTACTGAGTTGTGCCTTAATCTGCACAGCCTTGCCCCAGAAACCAACTAGGATGCTAATGGTTAAGGTGATTTTTATGGGCCTGTATCTACTGGCTGATTGTGCTTGTCTGTTTGAAATGAGGGGGAACCCTGTAAGGTCTTTTCTGAGCTGTCTGAATGTGCTCCTGGCACACAAACAGGGCACAAACTCAAAAAGAAATGAAATGGAGATTTTTTTGGTCCCTCCAGCCCCAAAGAATGAGGCCAGGTATATTTGTAAAAGCACACCTTGGAGAGTACTGTCCAGCCAAGTACTGTTCTCAGGCATCTGTGGACAGTTGTGTTTTCACCATTCACACAGCATATGTAGGAGATGCTGATTTATGTGAAGTTACTACAGTGTTTCCATACCTGCATTCATAGGAACGGGTGAAACAACCTTCTGCCTAATGTAATACATACATGGGTTTGTTTTACTGTATAGGAGTGTGCAATGTATGTCTTTTTGCCAGTAGAAGAGCATAATTCAGAGAAGAAATGTCAGCATAATCCCACTAGTATTAGTTAGAAAGCCTGCAGTCACCTCTCAATGTTTTACAGGTGTGTTTTGTGTGTTTTTGACACCAAGCCAATGCTCTATTAGGTGAACAATTATTTTAGTCTGTGTACTGGGTCAAAATGGCAGCATACAATTTTGCACACAAACCGGAGTCATAAAACTCTTTAGCACCTGTTTTGGCCAGCTTTAGTCATCAGCTTTTACTTCAAAAATATAAATGTGAAGTTCAAACGTTCATGGCTAGCTGTATTTTCTGGGCAATAACTGCTGAGAGTTGAGCTCTCAGCGATCCAGTGTCACATCTAATGACCAGAATATTGACAATAATAGTAACTACATGACTTGTGCATCACAAAGAAACCAAGTATTGTAGGAATAACTTTATTAACTTTAAACAATCTTTGCATCAGTATGTAAAATTAGTAGTAATAATCTATTTACCATAAAAGATTCAGAAATAAAGCCTCTATATTTACATTTTTAAATAGTGTCATTTAAAGACAAACAATGCCCACCTAGCTAGACAATTGTATGAAACATCAATAATGGATAGGTTCATTTCCCATTCAGCAAAAGGCTATTCAAATCCTGTGCGTCTCCCTTATCACTACAGTAGCTTTAACAGAGCAAAACACACAATTAGTGCATTCAAATTTTATGGCCATTGGGTCATATCAGCTATGTAGAGGAGATGCTAACATCAATAAATGGCATTTATTGAACACTACCGGCAATTATCAGAGTTGACGCTTAGTTGCTGACTATATTCAAGTACATCTGGAATCCTCAATAAGGTAGTTCGCATGCTGAAATTCATGGACAGAGTTTAAAGTAGAAGCTCACAAAGAACTGAATGAAGTTTACTTTTATCATTGAAAAATGAAAGCTGTTTGCTCTTATAGCAGTTATTACCAAGTACAAACTATAACACAGATTTGAAAAATAAAAGCTGAAGAACAATTTGAAAAGCAAACTTCTGTCTAAAAGCTTTTTACCTACTATTATTACAGGTGCCATCTCACACTGATGTAACTGATACAGCAATTGTCATTTGTAAGCACAGCTGGTAAAAGCGATCTTGCTGAAATACAGTGGTTTTCAATGGGCAGTTCTCATACAACTCTGTCCTAAATTAATTTAACTCTAAGCACTTTGCAATTGCACTTCTGTGCAAAATAGGGTATAATTTCTATGCACAAATATTTTGGAATGGTCTGGATTCTGAATTTCCTGGTTTCAGACACTGCTAGGCATAAAATTGTATTACAGCTGGTCAAAGCAAGGAAGCACTGTGTGTACTATTTGGAGAATCCAGAAATAGTAGAGCCTAACACGATGAGCTAAGGATGAAGTTTAGCACTTGAGTACAATGTTTATGAATTTTTGGTACATATTAATAAACATAGCTCCTAAAACGTTTTAACACACATTACCAGCCTCAGAATTATAACTGCTCCTGTCTCCCTAACATAATTACATATTACCAACTTAATCCACAATAGATTGAAAATTGGACTGGTGGATACAATAAAGTTTCTGTAGACCGTTTTAAAGTTCTCATTTTCATTGTGTTCTTCAGACCAAACAAGGCACTAGTCAAATAAAAGGGAGCTATTTTAAGGTGAGAGAGGTGTTAAAACCCAGCTATCGCTAGTAACTTAAAAGGGCCACATCAGTTTATGGGAATTTTTTGCTTCAGGACATAGACATTGGGGAAAAAAAGAGTTCAACTTTGAGAGAGTTTGTAGAACTCAGTCATAAGCCTTGCTTATATCAGAGACTGGCAGGCGCTATAATATGATATAGTAGGCATGGATAGCTTTATTTTGTTGATGGCAAAATGTATCAATGAATAGGATTTCCTTTGTTTTCTTTCCTCTTATTGCTGCTTAGAGCAACAACAAACGATTTTCATTCAGTTATCACCTTTCCCTTTGGTTTAATACCTGCCTGTTAGGGGGTAATATTATGCACCAACTTTGCTTTCCTTCTAGTGCTAACAACTTTTGTAGCGAACAGGAATCCCTTGTTGTCAGTTCAGAAAAGCCGCTCTTAATTTTCCTATAACCCACCACCCCATAAAATTGGCATTAGAAAAGTTCACAGTTAGGTGACTGCATAGAAAGCATGACTTTAAAAAAGGTCATGCATAATCATTCTTGTCATAAAGTTGTTCTTAATTAAATCCCTTCCGCAAGGCTTTATTTTTTACCATAGTGAATTTACTAATGAATATCTGAGCAAAATTTGGATCAACTAGGTACTGATATGTCTTAATTGTACTTGGAAGGGGCTCTGCAGCTACAACTTGGGATGTTGTTTGTCCAGAAAAGTAGCTTGGAACAAGGTGGTAGGATGCTTTTGTGACGAAGTCCACAAGCCGATTATATTGTTGTTCGGAGAGTCTCTCTCTAACTCCATCCACCTAAAATCAGATAGCACAGCTTTATTATTGGAATGTAAAATATTGGCACTTAGTATTCAGACCCAGCAAAGATACTTCTGCATTGATTTGTTATCATAGATCTGTAATGTTGTGATGTTTCATCCTTTCTACAGCTCAGTGTCTCCCACACTTCTGTGTTACGTGAGTTACTTCCCTCTTCTACAGCTTTGGTGGCAGTTCAGTATCTCCTTTCTCCAGCTTTCCACCAGAGCGTCTGCATCTGTGGCAGCCGTTAGTAGTAGTGAGGTCTGCTCCAACCATTTCTGTTGCCAGTTTGACTTCTAATTCATTTTCTGGGCAGCAGTGAACAATTTATAATATTTCCTCCTCCTCCACCCCACGTGGCTCAGGTTGGTGTTTGTTAGGTACACAGATCAGTTGTTGCAGAGTTGTTATTGTGGGACACCCATGTCCCCCTCAGACAACAGCAGAGCTGTCCAGCAAACGCCAGACTAAATCAAAGCAGAATTCTAAATATGAGGCTGCACTCACAGGCTTTTCAGAGAGTGAATTATATCCTGCCTGTTCCTAGCCAACCATCACACTGCCAGGTCAGAGGGCTCAGAATTGAATTGGCATGTGAGGACACATCCTCTCCAAAGAGCTGTGACTCCAATCAGGAGCTTCTGAGCAGAGAAAGCTACCCAGCCAGCTCAAGGAGGAGGTCCCACATAAGATCAGCCAAAAGGAAAAATCCCTTAAAAGATCCAAAGTCTCCCCCACATAAAGATCCTGAATGGGGCTCTCAAATCCCTGGCCTCGTGGACCAGTAAAAAATTGTGTTTGTCAAGGTTTCGAGTTTGGTTTTTGTTCCAATGCAGAACAAAAATGAAAACCACACACCCAAGGCCAACAATGCAATGGTCAGGTATGTACCTGGGATGTGTGAGAAGGTTCAAGTCCCTATTCTGCCTGATTCAGAGCATCCCAGGTAAGTGCCCTAACCACCACGTAGTCTCTTGCTGATTCCCCTCACCCAGTTGGAGCAGTTCCTCATTGTATAACTAATTTATTTATTACACCAGAGAAAGAGAGAGATGGATGTACCTTGTAGCATAGTGACTAGGGCACTCACTAGGGATGCAGAGGACCCACAGTCAGATCTCTACCAGATTCTGAAGCAGACACTTGAACCTGGTTCTACTACATTCCATGCAGATACCTCCTAACTGCTGGAGTCAGGCCCTCTCAGAGAATGACAGAGGCTGGGGCTATTTTGAGTTTAGAGGCCCAACCCCACCCCCAGGCCTCTGATGTATCTAACTTCTCATCTACAGGGCCATACTAAAACCAAACAAAAAATATGAAAATGAACACTTGTGACATTTCTTTATTAACAATTAAGTCACAATACCAATAGCATGTATATTAAAAATGTAACTTTAATTCTGAGTTTCCACTGCAAGCAAAACTCTCATTTTAGGCATGCTATTCCGGCTTTGTTGTGTGTAAACTTGTTTATAATTGAAGAAAAAGCTAGTTTACATTCAACATCATTGTTAATGTTAACCATTAAGAGTTGATGTTAATTAATGTTAACCATTAATAGCTCTGTGCTATTTATTTGAAAACTGGACCCCTAAAACTCCATTTATCTGAAGAAGTGGATTGTGCCCACAGAAGCTTATGATACCATCTACATGTTTTGTTAGTCTCTAAGATGCTGCAAGACTATTTGTAGTTTTTCCAGTTACAGACTAATAGGGCTACCCTTCTGAAATGTTAACCATTGTGAGCCCATTCAAACCTTCTTGTCCCATTGTAGAATGATGCTAGTTCTTTACTTGTTTTAACATGTTGAATGTGCATTCACCTGAAGCCACTAATGCAGGGAGACTGACAAAAATACATAATGCGTATTCTTTATCATTCCAAAATAGATGGGGGGTCAGACCCAAACAGCTTGAAAAATAGATGATGAAAATGAGATTTTGGATGGAGACTCCCTTCTCCTTGGCAGACACATTCCTATTCCAAGGAGATTTCTGTGCCTCAGTTGGCCTAACAGGGCTCATGTGGATATTCCCATACCTCCATATCACCAGTATTTACTCATATTTGTGTATAGCAAAGCCCACAACATTGCCATGTGACTTTTAATTGGTTCTCAGAGCGTTCCCCAAGATGTTGGTGTGGTCATAGTCACACTTCACTCACCTGTTTCTTTCCTGGACACAGTTTGATCAGAATCTTGACTAAAGCAGGAGCTCACAGTGACGCAACTTGGGGACTGGAGTGCTTTAAGAAAAGCTTTCTGACCCCCTGTCATGAACATGGCTCATCCGGGTGTGGATAGTGATACATCTGTGGCCAAATCTACCCCTTACTGAACAGATCTGAAAACATTTGGAACCCGATTACTATGCTCATAAGAAACCAAAGACTGTCCATAGACAAATGTCCTCAGTTTCTAGGTCTTCTGGTTGCATTTGTTGGAAATACACCACAGATCACCACAAGTTTTTTTTTGAAGATGAAAATTACTCACTGGAACACATGCAAACTCAAGTACTGGTCCTAAAGCACGTACTGAGTCCCTCAGATGGTGAACAATTCCAAGAAGCAGCCACAGGAGTCTTCCTATCTATCTGCCCTACAGAGATTCAAATAACCAAAACTAATCAAGACTGAGGTCATCCTGTGGGAGTGGGAAGTACATATGGGATAACAAATAATTAAGGGAATACGATACTCCATAGAGAGGAATGAGAGCATCAATTTCTTGGCAGTTAGGGCACATCTACACAGCAGAGCTAAAGCCGAAATAAGCTACGCAACTTGAGCTACGTCAATTGTGTAGCTTAAGTCGAAACAGCTTATTTTGGCTTTTGGTGCTGTCTACACAGCAGGAAGTCCAAGAAAGAGCACTCTAGCTCTTTAACTTCACCATTCTCTGCTTTTTCATTGTATTCATTTCCCCCTTCCTTTGTATGATTCCAGTCACCTGAAGTGGGCTGTGCCCACGAAAGCTCATGATACCATCTACATGTTTTGTTAGTACTACCAGACCATTTGTTGTTTTTTCCTGTACAGACAGGGCCGGCTCACAACATTTTGGCACCTGAGGCGGGGAGCTCAAATGCGCCCTCATGCCCCCTCGCTGCACCAGCAGCAGAAACAATTTTCTACACTCTGGGTCCTAGAAGTGCCCCCACAGTCTGGCACCTGAGGCGGTCACCTCAGTTCGCCTCATGGTAAGGCCAGCCCTGTGTACAGACTAACTCGGCTACCCCCTGAAGCTTCTTAAATGAAGATATTACTGAATGTCTTTACCTCCAAATCACAAGGCACTCTTTGTTGTTTGAGCTGCACCTTCAGCAGGTTTTTTTGTTGATGGTCTTCTACACATTCAATTTCAGTCACAGGGAATGCCTGCTGTTGTGTGTCTTCACTGATACTGACCACAAATAGCACTTCTGATGTAAGTAGCAAGCATCCTTCATGTTCTTGTCCTGATCCACTCACAATTATCACATCCAGTGCCATATGGACCTCTGGCCTTCCTAGAGACTGAAGCATTTTCCTGGTTAATAAAAAGAGTCAGTATTAGAAACTGGATTTGTATGGTAGTAACTCACTTTTGTTCTTCTAGGTTTTCACTTAAGATTGCAACCAGGGCCAGCCTTCAGCCGAATCAGGCTCCGCGTCCCTGCACCCAGAAGTCAGCTCCCTCGCATTGGCTCGGCTCCCCCCCGCCCTTATCTGTACACGCTGCCGGCTGCTGCGGCCGTGTGCGCCGTTTGCAGGTGAGCAAGGAGACGCCTGGGCGTGACGTCACGTCACGCCCGGGATTTTAAAACTGAAAAGGCTGCAGCGCACGCGGTTCGGCATCCGGCCCCGCAGAAGGTAGAGGAGGGGGAAAGCAGGGGGATGGGCCGGGAGAGGAAGGGGCTTGTACGAAGGGGCAGGGGGAGAGAGGAAGAGGCTTGTGCCGGGGGGGGGGGGG
>CM057846.1:32770755-32805798 GCA_030068395.1 Apalone spinifera
CAGATCTACTTCTGATGTGATATTTGTGTGTGGTTGTGGTTTGTTGTCTGGGTGTTTTTTTTTTTTTGCTCAACAAAAAATCCTGGGTGGGGTAGGGTGGAATGGGGGGCCCGCCAAAACTGTTCGAATTGGGCTCCGCACTTCCTAAAGCCGGCCCTGATTGCAACTCCCACCAAAAAATACAAGATAAGCTGAAGTTTATTTTGTTAAAATAACTAATACCACATTTTCTGTAATACTCATGTGTAAAATTTAAATTACAAGGTTTCATATTTATTCTGTAAAAGTTTATCATAATTCCTTAATGATTTGCTGCAAAACTGACATAATAACTTCATGGCTATTCATAATTGCATTCACCTAGGTCAACCAATTTTTCATCCCAATAGAGAAATCACCCTGAGAAGCTGGATCCAAATCCAAGGCAGAAAATAAACCTATCTTCAAGTGACAGCTATTTCTGGAGATGTGCAGTATTTTTCTTGGTCTCAGTGCAATGATAAATAAGTAAAAACTTACTGAATGTCATTAAATAAAGATTAGCTCTGCAGTCCTCAAGCTGAAAGCAGATCAGCAGTCCATCATTTGCAGATTGGGTTTCTATGCAGTACCTTTGTGTTTAACATTCCTAAATAAACAGCTATAACTCAGCCTTTCCTACAGAAGAAGCCCTGTTAACTTGACCATGAGCCAGAACCTATTAATAAACAACGTGGATATAAAAATGAGCAAGTGTCTAAATAATTTTACCAGACATATTTGACGTGGCTGTTTGGAGCCTGCTGAACATGATGATCACTTGGATGATAGCGCTGTTTGGGAAGTTGAGAAAGTCCAGCTCCATGCAAAATACCTGTGGTAAGAGAATTTAAGATTTTTAATGGTTGTTTTCTGGAAAACAGTTACATGTTTCAGTGATGTCATCTGTTTAGAGTGATCCATAAAATAGTGCAGATACAAACTGATGTCACATCTTGGGACACTGTAATAAAGATAATTCATTAAACATTACAATGCAATAGCTGTGCATTTAACCCTTAGCAACAAACAAAAACAAAACAAAAGAATGTTCTAAAAATCAGTCATACACTAGCAATTAGGAGAAACGTAATGCCCTGAAGAGCCATCATTCCAAAATGGAATCATCATCTACAATTTATATATAAAAACTCAAGACTACTGTTAGCTTTCTTGTTTAATATTAAAATACTTCCACATATGTGAGATGATTGGTAAAAATTAGAAGAGAAGTTTGCCTAGGTACTGCATTTAAATGTTAAGTTACTTAAACCATCTGTTAAACATGGATCTATATACATTTATGAGATCTCCTGGGGTATCTGGTTTATTATATGTTTTTTTTAGTGCCAGCACTGAATGAAGACTACAAGAAGCAGTTAAACAGGTCTCCAACTAGAATATCCAGAGTAGAAGATGATACAGCATGTGTGCTTTCAGATCACTTGTAGATTTTTATAAACGAGGTATGGTCTTTAGACAATGAAGTACTTGTTTGAAAAAACTTCATTGATATAATAAATTCTTTAACAAGAGTGACACAAACTAGGTTAAGAGTTGAGGAGCAGTGTAACAAGGTATAGTGCAGTGTCCTTCATAAGTAAACAATAGAGGAAAATGACTGTTAAATTAAGCACTCCAATGAAGCAATAGGCATTTTTACATAAGGATGTCAGTAACTTACATTCCTTTTTATAAAATTGATAATAATTTAAACAAAACACAAGTATTTGAAAAAATACTTATTTTTTTTAACACACATGCTGGTGGTAACACTTAAAAGAAGCTTCCCACTTGTAACAATTGGCTTATTCAAGTTCTCAGCGTTATGCAAGTGGAAATGTCATTTACAGATGGAGAGAGAACATGTGTTCATTTCTGTGTGGTCTCCCACCCCAAGGTCCATCCCAAGAGGCACAAACCCAACTTCCAATCTAGTTGTGGCTGAGAGTCACTCTCACTGTTGTGTGTTTCTCTCTCACGCATTGCCATTTATTATTGATATAATTTTTATGTCTATCCTTGGCTAACTCCTTCTGTCATATGTTCATGGAAAACATGATGTGTTGTATACAATATCTGCAGTGAAAACTGTCCTCCTGTGGTTATGGATTTCTTGTAGTTTAATAATGACTGTGCTTTGGGATTAAATCTAGAAACAATAATTCTACAGTTAACAAAAAGAACATTGTTCCCACAACTTAGGGCCAGATTCTGGTCTCACTGACATCAGTTTGCACTTGTGGAATGAAGATTTTGGAGGAATTATTTCAGAGCCACACTAGTGTAAAAGGCCCACAGAATTGCAAAACCACTGAAGAAGAGAGTAAGCTGTACACAAGCCCTTTTACTAACAGGATATAAAAAAGATTACCAAGCATGTTTGCTTGTCATTTATTTTTTATTAGCTCCTAAATTAGGTCAGGGAGATGTTCCATGTGTAAAGGGAAGAGTGGAGATAATTTTTCAAAATTTAACTCTGAGGAAGCTTCTCATATTCCAAGGACAAAAAACATTGACAGATTAAAAGCACCACTTTTGAGAGTAAAAAAACAAAAAACAAACAACAACAAAAAAACAATTAAAAATTTTGTTGGAGTTAATTAATGACTGTCCTCAATGTGTATCCTATCTTTTTTTAACTTTAGTACTGGAGTTGAGGATTCATGACACCAGAAGCAAATTCTATTAGCAAGCTTAGATCATTTTATGTTCCTCTTTGATATACTTTACTGGCCCAAAATGCATACCTAACTCTGAAAGGATTTGCCATGGCTACTGTTAGTGCTTGAACTACTTAGCATGCCCATCCCTTTTTCATAAAAGGTTACCAGTAAGGGTTGAACCTCTCTAGCCTGGCACTCTGAGGTTCTGACTGGTGCAGAATTAGATAATTTGCCAGACCATGGGAGGTCATTATTGTCTAGCAGCATTACTAACTCTTCCACTGCTTACTGGACTCTTAGAAGACATTTAGGGGTAAAATACAAGAATAGAACACTAGAACTGGAAGGGACCTCAAAAGGTCATCAAGTCCAGTCTCCTGCCCTCATGGCAGGACCAAGCACCATCTAGATCATCCCTGTTAGATGTCTGTCTAACTTGTTCTGCAATATCTCCAGTGATGAAGATTCTACAACCTCCCTAGGCAATTTATTTCAGTGTTTAACCACCTTGACAGTTCGGAGGTTTTTCCTAATGTCCAACCTAAACCTCCCTTGCAACAATTTAAGTCCATTGCTTCTCATCCTATTGTCAGAGGTCGAGGAGAACAATGTTTCTCCCTGCTCCTTGTAATACCTTTTTAGATACTTGAAAACTGCTATCATGTCCTCTCAATCTTCTCTTTTCTAAACTAAACAAACCCAATTCTTTCAGTCTTCCCTCATAGGTCATGTTTTCTAGATCTTCAATAATTTTCATTGCTTTTCTCTGGACCTTCATAAGAGAGCTACACAATAGCACAGAACACTGAGAATCAGGACTGATGGCTGTATACAAACTTTATGGGACCATGGGAAACTTGGCCACACCTAAGATAATTGGGCATCCAGCTAACTAAGATCATGCCAGACCACGGATGCTGCCGGACCAAAGTGTGCTGGACTAGAGAGGTTCTATCTATAAATCCAAAATCAGAATTCAATTCCTTATCAGGAAGCACTATAATTTAAATGGGATATTTCCATCACAAAATTCATTTTTTTCCTCACAGATTCTTTATCTAAAGAAAATACACCTCTTTATTTGCTGTAATTGACCAAACACCCTCAAAATAATGCTCTAATTGGATATATTATTCCTGCATTACATTTACTGTTGAAAACTCTCTTGCAGCACATATATTTCTGTAACTAATTCTCCTGGCTTTCAAAAACGACTTAATAGTTGGTCCATTCTATGTTTCTGGTGCTACACAAGACTATGAACTCAATGTAAGAGAGCACAACAGGATGACTTCTAAGTGAGAGACAACATTTATAACCATTTAGATGTGATATTAAAAAACTTTCTACAAGGAAAATAGCTATTGATTCATATAAACTGCACAGCAGGCTGTATCACATGACCAGATTTAAAGACTATTCTTTAAAATTAAAATTGAGATTTCAAAATCATTGAAACTTACCATAGCCCGTTTGGGAGACAAGTTCAGCTGCTCCTCCAATTGGCTTAGTAAACACTCCCATAATTCCTTTTCCTACACCAGAGATAACACCTTTGGCTTTGTGCCCTGCTGAAGCTTGGGCCTCAGATATTTTCTGAAAATTCTGCATTGGTTGATCTACAATACCAGCAATTGCACCTGAAAAAACAAGAATCACCAATAATTAATAAAGATTAAAATCCCAGAGCAAGATCAAATTTTAACACTGGAACAGAGCTATGTTTGGGTTGACATTGCACTCCACCCTCTTATCCAGCTAATTAGCATACATTTACCAATGATCTAAACAGTATCTTCACTTCAGTTTACATGAAACCTCCACTTCCCTTTCACATGTCTCTCTCTCTTTAAACCTTCAAATCACTTAACTTCATAATATGCATTTTTAATCTTTCAACTACTTTTTATAAAATGCCTTTGCTGATTTGATATAATGTAGTTCACTCTGTATATGGCTGCTGGGAGTGGAATAAACATCCACCAGTTTTGAAAGATGGCTAGCAGTTATGGAAATGAAATTTTCATGTAAACCTAAGATTGACTTCACGTGAATAAAAATTGCTTGCATTCCATCTATCATTTTTATATCCTCTTCAACTGCCAGAAATGTTCATCAGTGAATGCAACTTTTGATATACTATTAAGATTAGTAGAATTAGTCTTTGGGATTTTCGGTTACCTTTTTGTTAAAACTACTATATTTTACTTTAATGTGCATGATTCAAATTTTTACAAGTGACACAATGACCTTTCCAGCTTTTAGTATCAACAGATGACTCAAACTTAAATCTTCCTAAAAGTAAACAGGTATGTGAAGAGGTACATTTCTTTGATCTAGAGGTGATTCAAACCTCTTTCCACAGACATGACTCTAGTCATTGTAATTTTGATAGATAAGCTATTTGGAAATCACTAAGAGTACAATGATTGAACAAAGTGACAGGGTGCTAGTTAAAGAACATCAATTAGAGAATGGGCTGCCTAGTCGGAAGTAGCAATGTAAAAGGTTAACCAGTTAGCCTTAATGGGTGATGCTTTCCAGTTCTGGTTAACCGGTGGGGGCTGCCTCAGCCCAGGCACTCTGCAGACAGAGGCTGCTCCGGCTGGGCTGGAGCAGCTCCTGCCTGCTGCAGGGGGCGGCTCCAGCCCAGCGGCATGTCCGATCTCCCTTAATCAAATTAAATGGATAAATAATATGTTAAACCAGATAAACAGTAAGTTTAATTGATTAACCAATTATCCAGGATTTTGCATCCCCAATGTGAAGTCCTTTGATCACTGCAAAGCAATTCACGGGGTGCAAGTTCTCAGTTTGCAATTCCTGCTGAAAATATCACAATAAAGCAGCCACTTAATGATAAGAAAATTGCCTGGAAGTGTTACCTTTACAGTTATGCATTTCTCCTCAAACATGGAAAACTCTGGCGATC
The DNA here is from genome assembly GCA_030068395.1 of Apalone spinifera. Taxonomy (NCBI): domain Eukaryota; kingdom Metazoa; phylum Chordata; order Testudines; family Trionychidae; genus Apalone; species Apalone spinifera. The sequence continues at coordinate 32,776,372 of CM057846.1, forward strand.
TCACTTTGTATCTGGCATTAAGTGTGCATGTGGAGCAAATGCATGCAGGAATAATTCCACTGATTTCAATGGAGTTACACTTGGTGTGCATTTGGCCCAATATATTTACCAGACTGACAAAGGCTAACTAGCCCTTAAGTGGGTTAAAAGTAATCTTAAGAAATGGCCACTGGTTTTGAATGATCAGAATGGGTGTAATTTTCCAAATAACAAATTGGATAGGGGAAAAAGAATTTCCACATTTCTGTTATTCTTGTTCTCTAAAATACTGCACCTCAAAAATGTATGAAATATGAAAGCACTGTAAACCTTCTCCCAATTACAGACACCTCTTTAATCTTTTATGTGTATATCATTTCCCAGAAAAGCATGTTTCTATTGTTCCCCCCTTGTTTGTATGAGACCTATCCTCTACAGCACGGCTACTCAACTTTGGAAGCCACAGGGGCCACAATGATACTCACAGCACATGCCAAGGGCAGCAACTTAAGAGTTTGCATATGCATGCAAATATATATATGCAAACAGCTTCTTTCACACTGATGGGCATGACTACAAAAATTAAGCCTTAAGCCATGATGCCGGACCCAAACGTGGCCAGTGTGAGCCAGTCAGCACCTCTCAGGCTCTGCAGTCAGCACTCCCCATAATGCCCTGGCGCTCCCATCATCTTCTCCATGGGGCTAGAAACACTGACATCCAGTATCCATCTGTTCCAGCCAGCCCGTCTGCTTGTGTCTTTCAATGCTCACCCCACCTTGGAGACGCCTCCACCTGTTGTGGAGCGTGTGCCTAGTGGAGGCCATGTTCAAAGGATCCCACCCATGGGCAGGTGGGCCATGTGTTAAGCCCCGTGTAAACCCAAACCGCACTGCGAGGTACAAACAAACGGGTAATGGGCCGCATGCAGCCCACATGCTGTGCATTGAGTAGTCCTGCGCTACAATGAACACTTATTCTCTCTTTCATTTTAACCACATTTTTATCTCTTTGTATTATAATGTCAGGCTACAAAACTTTCTTAACCATATGCTGAGGAAGAAATGTAATTTTCAATTCAGTTTCATTTCATTAATCATTAACAGCTGCTCATGTTGGTTAACTTTAAAATACAGCAATACCCCATTACATAAACTCGGGCTCTTCACATCCATTCTTTGCTTTTGTACAAATGCAACACATCTGAAGAAACAAAATAATACTTAGTGTCATACTAAGCTCCAGTATTACGTGATTTCTTGACTTCTTTCACCCCACCTACAGAGATCTTACATAAGGATGTTAAATTTAATCAACTAATCGATGGATTTTCCATTGAGTAGTCGATAAGCGGAGGAGCCGCAGTGGGGTTAACTCTTAGAGCTAACCCCACTATGGCGCTGCCTTTTAAATGTATTAAGAATCCTTCAGTTCTTAAAATATTTAAAAGGCTAAAGTGCAGCAGGAGGGACCCAGTGCGAGCTGGGACAGCTGATTCCTGGATTGTGCAGGGTCCCCCCTGCTGTGCACCAGCCTTTTAAATACATACACAGCCTTTTAAATACAAATCAGCTGTCCCAGCTCGCACTGGGTCCTCCTGTTGCACACCAGCCTTTTAAATGTATTGAGAGCCAACAGGCTTTCAATACATTTAAAAGGCTGGTGTGCAGCAGGGGAGCGGGGGACCTGAAATGAGCTGTGAATTAGCTGTCCAGGCTCATGCTGGGTCCTTCCTGCTGCACTTTAGCATTTTAAATAATTTAAGAACTGACGGGCTCTTAATACATTTAAAAGGTAGAGCTATAGTTGGGTTAGCTCCTGGACCTAACCCCATTGAGGCTCCTCTGCTTATCCACTAATCGACTAGTCAATGGAAAATCCATCAATTAGTTGGTTATGCTATCTTTATGCTAAAGCACAGTGGAGGGACCCAGCCCAAGCCAGGAATCATCAGTCCCGGCTTGCGCTGGGTCCCACTCTGTGCTTCTAATTTTTAAATGTATAAAGAGCTGTCAGCTGATTCCCGGCTCACACCTGGTCCCTGCTACCCTTCTGCCTCCCTCACCCGCAGCGGAAACAGTGCTGGGGGGAGACAGGTTAAAAGGAAGCTCCTGCTCCCGCCCCTTGCTGAATCAATTAGAGGCAGAAAGGGAGGAGGCAGTGACTAGTCAAGGGACTATTTGACTATTCGATAAGCTTTCGGTTTTGCTTATAAGATAGTTGACTAGTTGTTTACTTCCCTAGTCTTACACTGCAACTGATTATTAAAAAAAAAATAATCGGAAATTAAAAACATTGAAAAATAAAAAAAACCTTTTACATCCCTAGTTGCAAAATAAAGGGCATGTATTATGCAAGATAAAATAAGAAAATGACACAATGGCAACTCTAGATTTCTCTTACGGCAGCTTTCTGTGTTGTACATTTGAATGATAAGATTCTAAATTTAGTTAACTAATTAAACAACCCATAAGGATTAGCTAAGATAATCTTTTTTCTTTTCTTTTTTTTAGCAACATCCAATACAGCAAAGAGCTTAAGACTTTACTTGTCAAATCACACTTATACTAAATGGCATAGAGAAAGTCTTGAAGAATAACACACTGCAAAGTGAATCATTTAAGTTTCTAACCAATTGAGCCATTCAGCCATATCCACATCTTCATCCACATCATTTTCTTCCAATAAGCAGCTTTCCTTATGATGTTTCATTCTTGCAATTAGGCCCTGCATTAACTTCTTCAATAGCTTACACTTGACACATTTTCCTTTTTTTAACCCAGGGAATGAATTTCCTCAATATAGTCTTAGAAATGGTCCCTCTTACATCCAGAAGCCATGACAGTTTTTCTGTGGCAAAAGCATGGGAGAATATAGGAAGTCGTGTGTGTACTAAATAATGTCTTCCCTTTTTCTCTCTAGTCCACTTCACTACTGTTCCTTTCTATGCTGCCTCTGTCCTTTCCTATATATTGCCTCTCTTGTCTTTAAAACAATGTTTTAACTAACTCCTTTGCCGTGCTTGGCCAAGGTTCACTGCCACATAAGCACAGAACAAAAACAATCCTATTCAGCTTGTGTCTGTCTTTGCACTTGTTTCTTTTTAGTCTGCTGAGAAAGAGAAATTGAAAGCCCAGAACTTTCTAGCAGCAAGAGCTAATAGTTAGACTGGACAGATTAGAGCCATTAATTCATTATTATGAGACTGTAGGTACAGATGCAGATGTTTGTGATGAGAGTTACTTGTAACTGTTATTCTTAAATGAGACATTTAGTATTTTATTGATGATTTAAAAAAATAAAAAAATATGTTTTCAATAAAAAAAACCTGTTAGCATCCTTTCCTTCCTATTCCAACCAGCCAAAATGGTTAACTGTATAACCGCTAGGATTTTTAATCATTACACGGTTACTTTTTAAAAATCTTTTTTTACACTCATATTTGGAACAGCATGTCCACAGACCATGATGGTGATGCCATAATTGTTATTCCCTATTTTACTTCATCATAATTCAGCTTTTCCAAGAGAACCCCATTCTATATTTGTTTTCTCAAAAAACAGACATGACAGTGAGTTCAAGGGAGCTTATTTCAAAATTAAGTGCGCTCTAAGCACAATTTGTCTTAGCATTTTGGTAAATTGATTCAAACCAATGATTTTTTTTTGGTGATTTAAATTAATCTGCCCTGAAGGTGGGTGAGGTAATATATTATTTGATGAACTTTTTGTGAGAGACAGTCACGTTTACACAGAGCTCTTCTTAAAGTCTGTGATGGAAATAGCAGCTTCCAAAGGCCAGGCTTTACATTGTCTAGCTACAAAATTGCTACTTTGTTCATTTTACATTCTACTAATGTCACCAAACAAGACTGCTTGTTAGCGTGAAGTGGAGTCGAGTGTACAGTCTTTCTCTAGTCTTTCTGAAACGTCTGTTTCTCTCGGGTTAGACAGCTGTTCAATTACTCAAAAATGTTCTGTTTCATAAAAGGAGTTGATTTAATGTTGTGTCTTTTGTCAGAGCCAAGATTTTTGAAACATCCCATAGCATCAATATTCTCTCTCACATAATTATTAGTTATTATTTAAGGTGTGATAGTGTGATTAATGCTAGAGGCAAAAGATGACACGGTCTGCTGCACCGAGGAGTATATAATCTAACTTCCACAATACTCGTTTTTATATTTTATGTACTTTTATATTTAGATCTATAACAGAAAAAATGCCTAGACTTTTTTGATATAAAAAATATGACAGAAAACACCCAGCAGTCTTCTCGTAACTAGAAAATAAGAAACTACCGAGCCAGAGATAACAATCAAATCAAACAACACCCTGACAGTGCTTGAGTCATTTAAAACTAGACAGAACGAAGCACTTAAGAATGCACTGTGGGGAACAACTTGCACTAAGAAGGAGACAAGAGTACATGACTTTGGCCCTGATTCAGCAAAGCACTTAAGCACGTGCTTAAATGCTCTGCTGAATTGGGGACATAATGAGCTAGATTGTCAAGCAAGTTAGGTATGCAAATGTGCACTCACTTTTTACTGTGCAGTTACCACAAATACATATGTAAATGAGATAACTGTGTATGTATTTGACTAAAATTGGACATCTGTACATGCAATTACCCAAACTGCACATTTGTGGTGATTTTAACACATATTATGCTGCTTTGACCATCTGATTCTATAGGTCTTTACCATGTTTTTTTCCTTTTTCTATTAATTTATGCAAACATAGAAATTATTTCTACAAAGGACCTAGCAACTCCTATCTTTATATTAACTCTGAAGCTGTCTGCTTGTGAGAAAAAAGACACACTAATTCATTTCACTTTACTGGACAAGACAGACGCTGGAGGTATTTTTGCAAGCTTTCTATAAATATGCTGGTAAAGGAATCCAGCACTGCAGCAATTTACTTCAATATGTTTTGGGTAAATTTCTAATACCTCTAAAACTGAGTGGTCAGAGGAGAAATGTCATTATGATGTATCTGTAACAGCTGGAATGTATGTGTACTATGTATACAAACTTACATGGATACTGTATTTGTATACAATATAAGAGAATCAGTCTTTTTAATGTTATCAAGAAGAAATCAAGATTTGTGTCTGATACAATTGTTCTGTCTGCTGATTCGTCACTGATACTGACAGGCTCCATATTTATCAATTCCCGTTACAGAGTAACCACAGGTATTTATTTGGGTAGTTAATTATTTCTATTGCTAAGAATAGTAGGTATTACTTTAGCAATGAAGAATTTGTAAACAGGACAAGGAGTACAAGTTCCTTATTCCTGGGTCTGTTGAAATTTTAAAATAAAACAGCACTGCAACTGCAGTCTAAGCCAACATGTAAACTATTGCTCTTCTTCCATATTTTGAGGAACATCAACAATTAAAAGCACAAAATTATTTGGTATTTAGATGAGTACTGTTAAGTGCAAAAGTAATATTTTTTGCTCATATTTTCAATGTAATGTTTGAGTTGTTGGGTAATAAAGGAGGCTCCAGCACTCTAATTCCTGTTATTTTCATAAACTTAGGAGTATTCACATAACCACCATAGCTTTTCAAAAAAATATTAAGCTACTTAGTGCATTGTGCACGGGTGTATGTGACAAGTGTGGTGTAATCTGCTGGTAAGTGTGTGTTACGGGTTGCCTGTATGTGCCCATCCACAGAGGATATCAGTTGTTACAGCCCCAAGTCAGGCCCACTGACAGGATGGGGGGCAGCAATTAGGTCAGTTTCCTTGGGGCCCAGCGATTTATAGGATCCCGGGGGCTCCTGGCAGTCGCTACTTCAGCAGCGTAAGTGTCTGGAGCATTGGGGCCTTTAAATTACCACCAAAGCGCAGTTTTGAAGAATGGGGGCAAGACATGCTGGCTGCCCCTATCTCTGCCTCTTCCGCCTCAGATCCTGTCCCTTCCCGGAGTCTGGGGCTGCCCCTCCTACACCTTGTCCAGTGGAGGCTATCAGCTCTTCAGCTCATGTTGTAGCAGCTCATGCTTTTAGCTCTGCACATCCCCAGTTCAATCACAACCATGTTGGCCAAAAGCATGGCCATCACACTGGCTTATGGTCTTATTTGTGACTGAGCTCAGATCACCAAACTATTTCTCACCAGCATCCAATTCTGGACTGATGCAATGCTTCCAAAAGTGAAATATTTCATCCAGCTCTCAGCTTGACTGCCCTCAGCCCAATAAAACAAAAAGAAAAAAAACCCTCCTGTAAACTGTCTGGTAATTTACATTATCTGTAACAATTTACTATTGGGTTAGCGGCTACTAATATATGACATTGCTGTTTCATGCACATTTTCTCTCAGGACACTAGATTGCTAGGTTACAAGCATTACCAAATGACAGGTCTTCATATCATCTAATGCTTTTGCTTAAAATAATTTTAAGTAACTTAACCTGAAGTTGTAACATTTTACCACTTCCTTTTGGGGGCTTTCAGGGTTGCAGCTGTAAATTAAGGAGTTGTATATAGTACTGAAGATTAGGAATGAGAAAAAATCCTTTCAAGCTCATCTCTTCTAACCTTTTGCTCTGGACTGCTTTTGGTCACTTTGATCTCTAAAGGATTCAGACTCCTTCATATACACTAAGGCAGTTTGCCAAAAAATACAGTACAATTTGGCATCTCTCTACTAGTGTGACAAATAGAAAGAAGTACCCTAGAAAATCCAATCCTAAATGCTCTAACTAGAAAATTTCCTTTCAGAGATTTTCCAGAACGGTTTAGTTTTCAAACTTCTATATAATATTTTGAAATATCCATAGTGATCTTCACCTCTGACCAAGCCATTTGGCTGTTTGACTAATATAATTATACTGAGCCAGACCAAACTGGCTTTCTTTGCAAAAGTGGACTTTTTCATCAAAGTTTACTTGACATTTACACTATGCTCAAGAGGTTTTCAAACAATAACAAGCATCTCTGATATCTATTGTACAGTAGAAAACACAATGAAGTTTTAGAAAGTTTTCCTATAATCTCTGGAAAGTAAACACTGGAACGATGAGGTCTTACAAGCCAGTGTGCCCAATACAGAATTATTCTTTTATTTTGAGCTATACATCATGTACCAATACAAGTGTTTCACTTGAACAGCATGAGAATATGAAGTTATTCTATATCTGCAATCATTTTAACATTTTAAACTCACCCTAATCCTGGAAAAATAAAAACAGTATCTTGTATAAGTAACTCTATGGCCATTTCAGAAAATGTTGGCCTTTATGTTTCTAACCTGCATATAACTGTATGAAATACTGATGAGTAGATCATAAATATCTAGTACAATTATAGTAAATATGGTAATAATACATTACCTAAAAGGCTGATGCCTAAGCGGGAAAGCCCCTGTCTGAGTCCTTCTCCCAAATTCTCAGGAAGCTGCCTTCTCCATTCTTCTTGTCTATTGTAATGCTCCTCATCCAGTGACAGCCGATCCATATTCCGAGCAAGACTAGTTGCAAGATTGGTAATAGATGTCAGTGTACCTAAATACAAAGTTATATGTTTGAATGTAAAAAGTCTCACTGAAATATTATGCCTACCAACAGAACAGCAATTCAACTGAATAAATTCCCCATGTATAACATACATTTATTATTATTTTAAGCAGCATTAATGTGCTTCATTAGTGCATATTATGCCTTTAATGTTGCCCTTCATGAGACCTGACTTACCATTGACAAGCACAGCTCATGGAAATATTTTTCACCGGTTCTTAAACTTTTACAAATCTCACATGAACATAATGGGGATGGATGGAAAGGTAAACCAAGATTCAAAAAAACAAACCTATAAAGGCTTCTCTTGCATGAATCTGAAATGCTAGCAAACAGCTAATTGTTCCATTTTTGTTGCTGACCTTGTTAAACCACAAGATGGCACTGTTTATATAGCCTTATAAAAAAAGCAGGCTGTGTTTTAAAAGCAGATCTGCCTTCAAGTCAAACTGTATCTACATACTTACAACAGTTATGACAACTGTATCTACATTTTTTAGAAATAATAAATATGACGAGGCAACATAGTGTAGAATTTCTGATGTTTAGCAGAAGTACTGAACACCTTTAATATTTCTGGAGTCATCACATGGAATAATGGCCAAGCCAATCATGGTTTCCCCAATGGGAGGTTTAAAATTCTGAAGTTTCTGAAACATTCTAGCACACTGTAGTCAAGAAGTGATCTGTTTAATACATAAGACATTATATATGAGCTTTGTTATACTCCCTGAATTTCTTTGCAAGCTAACAAGGCAAACAAAGCTTCAGGCAATTTCATTTTAAACTTTAACACATTTTTAACAACAAGGCAGAGGTAGGAGCAATGAAATGGAAGATCTACCTTTGGAAATGTGTTTAACAAATGATGTTGTTCCTCTGGAAACTCCACTGACAAATGCTCCTGGGCCCCTGGTCAGCCCCTCATACGGGAGTCTAAAGAAGTCAGCTATGCCATTCCCTATACTTCTTACTAAGCTAGCTGGGCTTCCAAGAATTTCCAAAGATCCGACAACCCAGCCTATGTCAAGAAACAGAACAAATGTTACATTCACTAGAAACGTAGAAGCAACAGTTGTGAAAAAGTTATTCCTTAATACCGTTTTTTTTACACTAGAATTCACCACATTATGAACTTCCTCTGAGCAAAACACGGGAAATAACTCATTCACAATGAATTCAGAAATGGCAATCTTTCATATTTTGTAAATCAAAGAAATCCCTTTGGCAAACTCACAAATAGCTTTGGAATGACTTCCTTCCACAAGCCTCCCGTATTTCTGCTAAAAGTGTGTGTGGAGAGATGGAGGCTAGATTCTAACAGCTAGAAGCAACAGTACTGGAGGCTTAACTTGTTTTGTAGGCAACACAGTGATTTCTCATCCTTATGTGAGAGAATCATGACAGTCAGTTTACAGTGATTCAATGTACAGACTTATGAGTTCATGGAGGTCAAATGCTTGATGGGGTGTTGGAAAAGGGGATGCAGACTTTTGACAAGTGAATGAGAAGTTATTTTTAATCCACCCAACCTTTCTGAGCTGATCATGTTTTTCTTGAACTTAGTTCTAGCCAGGCAAATGTATTTTTCTCAGTACAGTTGTGTAAATAGCAATGACATATACATGCTGATTAGATTATTCAGAAGGGAGTATTCCTTACTGTATACCCCAGGAGAGGTATCTGGAGTTCTAGAGCCTGATGGCCACTGTATAGTGCTCTGTTGTGAGTCTTACTGTATATCTGCTTTGCAGGTCTCTTAGTTCTCAGGCTGGTGGATTGGCAGGAGGTTATTAAAGAGGTGGTGCTACCATAATTGTTGTTTTCAGCAGCCCACAGAGATGGATTCAGAAACAATAAAGGCTCATTGGAGATTGCCTGCTCTGCCACTCTACCAATCACAGATTTCAGATATTAGGGCTGCCAGAGTTACATGATACATAATAGGGACAGACCAGTAAAAGAGAGACTGAACTGCCTCTTGTCTTCCTGCTGAGGGCCATGAAACTGCTTTGCCCTCTTTATTCCCACCCCATTATTGTAGGCTCCTGTTCTCCAGATGCTTTCCTCGTTACCCATCACAGCCGCTCCTAAATAAGGCTGAATCATGAAACTGTGCAGAGACAAAACATTACTCATGTGAAAGAAATTAATCTCATGCTATCATTTTAAGGTCCTGGAAAATCTATTATTCTTGTAGAATCTGTTCCCCATTTCAACGTTGTCAATTGAAAGATACATACACTAAGGATAAAAAGCAGGGATCATAGTGGACATGAGGGGGAGGCTGAGATGGGTACAAAAAACAAACCACCACCCATCACTCCAAAAGAGCACAGTCAACTGGCAACTCCTGGAGATGACCTTGAATGAAAACCTACAAAACACTGGCAAAAGTCTTGCAGTTTTGCCCTGTAGAGGTATGTGCCACTGGCAGCCCTCTCTTGTTGGGAACCCAGGGGAACCCTGTGCTCCAGCATGGGCCTGCTATTTCACTTTAATGTAATATTTCTACGAAAAGTATTTGCTGCTCTAGGCTGGCAGTGGTGTACAGATGGAATGAAAGCACAACTATGCAAGGTCTTTTGGGTTAATAATGTTGCAAAAATCATTTACATATACCATATTTGTACATTTCAGGTTTTTTCGAATGTTTTCAGAAATGGAGTCATTCCAGGAGCTGCTTCGCCCTCAAAGACCCCATCACCCAGCAAATGGCTCTCTAGCTGAGGAAAAATGGATGCAGATGCCCCAGAAATCATCAGTGCTGATCTGATCACTAATCGCAGATTACTTGTGAATGACCTAAGATGGTCCACCCTACAGAGGGCTTAACATGTATCCTCTCCATAGAACCCAAAGATGCTGCCATTCTGAGGTGTGGGGTACTGAGCTTCCTGAACTCTGCTCACCCAGTGTCAATCAGCTTTTTCAACTATAATGAACAGGCATGGCTGAAAATGTTTAAATACAAAGTTCTGGGACAACTTGGCCTTCCAGTGGCTGCACCTTAGTGGCGGCAGCAAGTTCCCCTTCAAGGTGTGTGTGTGAAACAGAGGTATGTTGCATCATGAGCTATCCTTTCTGGCCCATGCTCAGGGGTGATGCTCATGGGGTCTGAATGGAACTTTGTCCAGCATCTTGGCGAGAGGTCAGATCACCAGGATGCAAGCCCTTTTAATGAAGGAGATAAGCATGGGAGGAAGTGTTTATATGTGGGGCGAAATGAGGAACTAAGAAGTATCCACCAAATTCAGAAATTCTATATTAATGTGTACGATGGTTATTAGCCTTATTCCACTATACATCAGAAGGCATTTAATATATTTACATCTACTAAGAAGGAATAACTATTACTACAATGTCTTAGCAAAGAGTCACCATGTTCTCTTAATAGGCAACCTATTGGAATTAATTATGGCTAATACAATTCAGAATTTCTATATTACTTTTGCTAATTTAATGTGACAGTGTCAACTAACATGTAAAACAGTGTTCCCTTAAGTTATCATTTCCTGCTAATTCTTTGGAAGATGTGGAATGGCTAATTCCAAATACAAAAGGTGAACCTTCCAGTCCATAATCTTTAGGACAAACCTTGTCCTTTATTCGGCAGGTGAAGATGGTCCTGCTCAAAGGAGAACTAGTGAGCAGGAAGGGAGCAGAATTTGATTATACCACACAGCGGTGCACATTGTGTGAGTACCAGAGACTTCAGCTTTCTGGGTGCTCTTTGTATTCCCTCACAGGTGCAGGGAGAGGGTGGAAGTGAACAGACTTGATCCAACAGCCATTCATTTTGAAGAGGTTGGCCACAGGAAAAGCTGCTAGGGAATGGCTCCATTTCCCTAGCTTCCTCTCCCACTCAACATCAGATCGTTTCCTTAGTGTGTAACTCATCAGGCTGTGTGCTGGGATGAGGACTGGTGGTTTTGTGAATCACAAGAAGCCTTTTTTCCCTTATAGCTTTGTTGGCACCACAGACCTCAGCACAATGAACTCTCTCAAGAATAAAAGTATGTGTATTTGCTCAGGATGCCATTAATAAAGGAAATACAGGAAAGCACTTAAGCAAGTACTTAAGTTCATCAGTGGGACTTATACACATGTGAAAAGTTAAGCATTTGCTATGTACTTTTCTGAATCAGGGCCTTTCCCCCTTGATTCTGTATAGGTCAGCTACAGCTTTGCCATGCACATAGAGTGAGGGGCAATCAGTGTACTATAATGCTGTTCCAGTAGCCACCCCGGAAGGAGACTGACACATTTCTATTCTGGGTTTATAACTAGCACAATTACCCCAGCTGGCATATTGGGGGAGCTGAAGCCAATCCTCTGCCCAGTCCTTGCTCCAATTCATTCCCTCCACCCATCTGTGTGAAGGGGTGGAGGCAACTGCTCCACAGAAGCTTTCCTCTACCACACTGCTACTTGTGATGTGTATAGCTGGTGCATGAAGGTAATGGGCATCTTGTGCCACTGCATTTTAAAAAATGTTTGCATGCAATTGCACATGAAAATAATGGTGATCTAATTGGTGTGCAACAGTATGGCATGATCAACTCTGCAAATGCGATATTAAGGGATGTTAAGAAGCATGTAATTAATTAATTGTGTAGTCGACAAAAATCAATAAGGGCTAGCACTGCTACAGTTACCACTCAATCCTGGCTTCTGCTGGGTCTGACAACTACCCCCACTGCAGCTCTGCACTACAAACATTTGTACTGCAGAGCTGCAGTGGGGGCTGATGCCAGGTCCCAGCACTAAGAGCCAGCACATGGACAGGCTGGCTCAGTCTCGACTCCAGCCAGGACCCGACATCAACCTCCACTGCGGCTCTGCACTATAAGCACTAAAAGCCAGCATGGGGTGGGGGTTGATGCTAGGTGCTGGGGCTGAACCCTAGCCTATCAGCCAGTCCGCTAAAAAATGTACTTGCTGGAAGGGGGAGTGTGTTGTGTGTAGTTGATAACATTAACTGATAATCACCTGCTTATCAGTTAATCGTTTAGTCAACTATACTATTACATCCCTAGTTTGCACATGGAAAAGGCCAGTTAGGCATCTCAATGGCTATATTCATCTATAAATACCTGATACATGTGCACAATCAAGGCAACAGTACATGAAAATTAAGTGCATAATTGTATTACTCTTCTGTGCTTGTAGCAAAAGCAAGCAAAATAAGATTTTTGAAAATAAATATGATGTTGCAATAAGTAGTATGTTAGCTATGTGTGATCATTTACAAATTCCCATGCCTAATAAAGTGCAGAAGTTGCTGAGTCACTTTATTTATGAATTCATGGGAGACAGAATTTTAAGAATGCATCCATTAATCTAAGAGGCTAATTGTTCACTATTGATCCTGTATGGGAAAAAGTCAGTACAGCAAACTGCATACTTTGCGGATCAAAGGACAATAAACATCTGTGTGCCAGTTTAGCGTGAAGGCTCTATGAAGAAAGACAGATTCCTAATCATGAATTGCAGCCAAAATATTTAACAAGAAAACAATATTCAGTGGTATAATTTGCTTTGAATTCACAGCAATTTATTGAATAATTTGATTAAATAAACTTCTTTTTGAGAAGTTCATGTTAGGAATTTGAGTTTTGATTCTAACTATATTTATAATCTAAAACAATAAAAAACAAAACATTGCTATAGTGTTTACAGAACTTTGGGAAAGTCTTTAGGTGGTAATGTTCACCACAACTTCAAAGATGAATTTCAAGACCCACCATTTTATTTGACCCCCCATCAAATTGAAAAATATCAAATGTTTCTTATACTATTATAGATATTTAGCAAGACTATCTAAAGCAAACAACAAAACAACAGGTCTGACTATCGTAAGTAGCTTGTGAGCACTGGTACATAATGAAAATGTTACAATTCTAAGTATAAGGAAAAAACACTGACCTGCTCTGAATAGTGCCCCCGCAGCATAATGCATGGCCAAAACATGGATGAGCTGTCTGGCAGTGGTGTAGATGGGGCCTCGTTCAAACTCAGAGAAGGAGAGAGGAGTGTGATCTGAAGCTATATACAGCTTTAGTGAAGCATGGATACTGACCAAGAGGTTAACTGGTTGTATCACTAACTTCCTTAACTTCACTGGGTTGACTAAAGCTTTAGCATGCTGTCTCACTTGTTCAGGAAGTATTTGAGTAATAGTTGAGCTCTTCATGCAATGACCAATCACTTTGTTGTCTGGAAGATATGTATCAAATAAGGTCTTAATGTAATAAACAAATGTGTCTTCCACATATAGCCTGGCTGGTTTCAGTTCGAAGCTGAAGTCATTAACACAAAATAAAAAATTCTGTTCTTCTGATAATGTAATGCAAAGTTTTATGAAACAGTTTTCCTTATATTCTTCCAAATCTTTGTTGGATAAAATTAGGTTGTTCACTTTGGACCACTCCATGGTTTCATTTTTCTCTCCCTGGCACAGCAGGACTGCAAAGTGGAAATTGGATTTATTATACAGCTGATTGTCCAATTGCAAGTCTCCACAATATATTTGGAGACCATAAAACTGAGGAAGACCTTCAGAGATCTCTCCCTGGAATTCATGAGAGAGTGATCTCAAGTAGCTGTCTACTGGTGCCATTTTAAGGTAAACATTGTCCACTGTGAGCCGCAGAAGTTCAGAAGACATTCTGTGATTAGTGATTTCATCAAACATTGCAAGGCTTGCCTGGCTGATGAACATTTTAAATATAATGGATTGCTCCTGAGTTCTAGACAGGAAGAAAGGAAAATGTGAGTTTGTAATTTTACTTTATTTAACCTGGCATTTTGTTTTTCCAAAAGAAAGCTATGAGGACCTACAAGTACTGCTGGACGATCAATTTATTAGGAATAAATCCTTAATTATAGCTCACAAAAATTTCTGAAAATACACATTCAACATCTCTAAAAGCCAAGCATTTTGAATGTTATAAACAGGTGATGTTATAATTAGAGTTGAAGGGATCTGAGAGCCAAGTTTTAGCAATGTTATAGCAGTGAGACAGAATCTTCTAAAGAAGAGTGTTATAAAGATGATGGCATGCATAGTTAACTACTGTGTAGAGGACCATTCCTGCAGCCCTTACTGAAGAAAACTCCCACCAATTTCAGTGAGAATTTTGCATGAGGAAGGACCACAGAAACAGGCCAAATAAGCTTTAAACTTGTGAATAAACTCAAAATTAGAATGGAAACTATTTTTAATTCTTTAAAATGAACAGCTCAGCCTTGTTTATTATACCAGACATTGAGTGTTTATCCTACAATGACATGACCTCAGATGTTAGACTGTCATGTTTTTACTGTGATATACAAAACGTAACATGTGCTAAACGTATGTCACTGCGTATGCAGTGACATTAGACAAAACAAACAATTATGCCAGATTTCATAAGTCACTTCACACTTACAGGGTTTAATGACTTCCCAGGATAAATTTTTAAATGTGCAGCTTTTTACAATTTTCCATGTGCTTTACATACCTGTTCAGGTTGATCAGGACAGGTCCTGGTCTTCCTTCTGGTGCCAAAGTTATTATTATTGTACCACACCGATGAGCAATGTCCACATAAACACAGCCAAAGCCAGTTAGGAATACAATCTAGAACAGAACATTTAAAAACTAATCAGAAATATATAAAATACTACTGAAAATGCTCATTTTACTCTATTACAATTTGATTCAATGTATTACCACTTTCTGGTTTCAATTTTTTATTTCAAATCATATTCTGTTGAAAGTAAGAAAGAGTTTGCTTTCGAAAGAAAAAGTCCAGATTCTTAAGTATTTCATCTATAATAGAGAAAAATATAGTAAATAAGAGAGAAATGATAAATGCATTTAGACTTCCTAGAGTCTAATCTGGATGTGAGTGGGAAAAACCAGTTTAAATACTAGAAAAATGATTAATGACATTCAAAGTCTTTGATTTCAGACCACCGAGCAGAGAATCTCCCTGGAGCTCTTCAAAATACTCCCAAAAATCAGAATTAAGTTGCATTAACAAGACTCTTTCCAAGTTAGAATTCCTTTGATGCAATGAGAGAAACTAAGCTGTGCCTCACTGGAGCGGTCCCCAATTCACTCAAAAACAATCACACTCCTCAGAAGCACACTTACAAACATGCATGTTATATTTGAACAGACTCTCAAATTCCTTCCAGTTTTCTAGCAGTTTTAATTTCTAGTTAAAATGGAAGATCCTGCTTTTGACCCAAATCTATCGTTATGAGAGAGGGCTATATTAATTGCATCAAAAGGATGGGAACTACGGAAGTAAACTCACAGAAGAGGAAATAGATCATTTCTAAATGTGGTCAACTTTTTGAAGTTGCACATATCTAACCAGCCTGATGAGCATCAACTGAGCTTGTTTTTAGCATATCCAAATTGGTTTGGCTAAAACATTATTGTAGGCCAGGGTGCTGGAATATATTCCATGCCCCCAAATACCTTGGGGAAAGTGGAGAACAGTTGGCCAGATTCAGAGAGAATATGTTGGACCTGGAAGTGAAGTGTGTGTTGGGGACAGAGAGCCTCTGCCTGAAAATGTCTCTGCGTGCCTCCCCAGGTAAGGGGATAGTCGAAGATCAGGCTAAGAAAGGGGATGCACTGCTCCCACAAGGGAGAAGGAAGGAGAAGAGCATATGCCAGAACTGCCCTTCCTCGGCTACTCATTAGCTGGCCAGCAGAGGAATGTAACTGATTAGATGCCCAATACTCTCCTCCTGCATGTCTCAATATTTTAAATCTTTCCTTGAGCTCCTTGTTTCTTGCCTTTTCAGGTACTCTTCCCTTTAGCTACAGACAGTGAACAGTGTTTCTAACTAATCTCCTGTTATGGGAGATCTGGAAAGAATTTTTCCTTTCGGGTGAAATTGGCTGACATCCATTTTTTTCCTTTCTTGCAGCAATGTGGAGGCACAGTTGGGGTAACCAATACTAGGATTTAAAAACATAATTTTAAAAGAAAATATAAGAATGTGCAGTTGTCAAAACTTGCTGGTGGTGTCCAGTGTGAAAAAAGGTTAAAAGGGTTAGCTCTTCCGAGAGATAAATGGGACCTAGTGGCTGGTGGATGTTATGCCTTTAGGGGCACCTGAAGTCTTCACAGACCGAGATCCCCTTCGGTATTCTCAACTCCTTCCAGCAAGGGAAGGCTAAAAGCTACAGAAGTGAGCTACATCTTAGGGAGTAAAAATAAGGAGTTATTTGTTACATGATGACAGCCATGTAACCCTGCACCAGATCCAACTAAATGCCTGGTATGTGAGATGGGTGGCCATGTATCACTTCTACCAAGTGTTCAGTTAATAAAGTTGTAGCTTGTCCCTAAAAAACTTTTCCAATGTCTACTTTTCATTCACTCACATGTCCTCAGCAATAAAGAAATAATAGAAGGGTATCAGTATCTAAGGACAGATTCAAAACTATGGAAGGCCTAATTAGTCAGTAGCCTGAGGCTTTGATGATTGTATTGCTGTGTTTTGCTTACGGATTTGCAATGTGTGCTTGAGAAGTAAGTGGGCCTATGAAGTGATTCATATATAGCATGCATTTTGTACTTTATTTTATGAAACTTTTACAGATTTTCATGTTTATTCCGTGAAAAAAGAGCATGTGTTTCAGGTTTGAAAAAAACCACAACTTGGTTAGTCCCACAGAAGAGACAATAAGCTGCACTCTGTGCCTTCTTGTACATCACCAACAAAATTGCTTACTAAATCCTAAATCCAAAGCCTATCATTTACACCTGTTTCAAGTTGAAGGCCCAATTGAAGATAATGGCTGTGTACTGAAAGACATTAAACATGAAACTCCACAATACCATATTAAAAGAATCACTTCTAAGAGACAAAGGGAAAACCATGTTGGTAGCTTGAAAGAAGAGATATATAACATATGGAGAAACAAGCTTACCGACGAGATCTATAGAGTAAGCCAAATGCAGAAAGCTGCTCTGCATAAACAAGGACTTTTAGGGCATGTCTACACATCAGGGCTAAAGCGGAAATAAGCTACGCAACTTGAGCTCCATCAATTGCATAGCTTAAGCCAAAATAGTTTATTTAGGCTTTTTGTGCTGTCTACACAGCAGGAAGTCCGAAAAGGAGCACTCTTCCTCTGACTTCCCTTACTCCTCGTAAAATGAGGGTTATGGGAGTCAAAGTAAGAAGTCCTCCAGCTCAACATTATTTTGACATTATGTCAAAATAACTGCTTGTAGTATAGAGGCTGTGTAGACATACCCTTACAGATGGGATCATAGAAGGGCTTCTTCTGTTCTTTAAAACTGTAGGTCAGCTACAAAGAATAGTAATACAAATACAGAGAATTG
The DNA here is from genome assembly GCA_030068395.1 of Apalone spinifera. Classification (NCBI taxonomy): domain Eukaryota; kingdom Metazoa; phylum Chordata; order Testudines; family Trionychidae; genus Apalone; species Apalone spinifera. Next base: position 32,794,249 of record CM057846.1, read on the forward strand.
GCTAGGCTAAGAAAGTACAGGAAACTCGGTATTCAGCTGTGATGAAGAGAGATGACTTGACCATTGACAACCCAACTGTGAGAACATTCAATAAAATCCAGTAGTTCATTAGGAATCCAATTTTGTGTGTGATTGTTGGATTTAAGATAAGAATGATAATAGTTTGATGTTATTATAGCTGTAATTCGTTTTACATTTTCCACATTTTGTACTTGTACATTACAAGTACAAAATTTGTTTTTTATGGAACAAAAATTGAACAATAGCGGTACTATAATGAATGGACATTATCTGCAGCCATATAGCTTCAGACTGTGATCTCTAAACAACACAAGTTGTGGTCAGCTATTGGATGAGGTAAAAGAGCTGAAGGAAGGGATGCAGTGTTGGTGATTCAATAGGTGGCACTCTTCATTCTGAGTACTGAACCAATACCGAACCACTGTCTGTCTCATGGTTCTGTTATCCATCTATCTGAATGCATCACAGTGGCAGCTGAACACAGTATTTATACTCAAGGTGGTGTTTTTAAATTAGATGCAAACCTGAAGTTTTTGACCATTAATAGATATTAAAATCGTATGGCACATTTTGCAGGAATAGGAGTGCTGGCCTTGTGTTATAGTCTAATTTCAACTCAGAGATTATTCCACCTAAAATTCTCCCATACTTAAAGTTGGATACAGTATTCTCAGCCTTTTGTCCTAAACTCTTGTGCAGTGCTGTATACTGTGCATCCTTTTTAGCCACATACCTGTTGTGATTGCATCTCTGTTTTGAGTGAAATTATTCATACATGTAAGGGCAGATTCTAATGATTCTTCCATGGGTGTGAAAGATTGCAGGGAAGGGAGAGAACATGAAGACCAGTCCCTGTGCACAAGGCATGATGTCCTACAACTTAAAAAGGGTGGTGCTCACCCCACCACATCAGCTGATGGACTGTAGGGGGATGGAAAGAGAAAGAGGGATACACTGCATCCTCTTATAGCAGTGGCTTCTCCTCAGTACACTTGCCCTACTAACAGTCTCTGCCCCTGTACTCTCTCTCAAGCACCTTTTGGCTTTAAAATCCCCAGTCTAGCTCATAGTTTAGTTGTCACCAACTGATCAATCTTGTTCTACTTGTCAATCATGGAGACTCTCCCAGTCGATGGCGATCTCTGGCAGTGCAGAAGGACTGCTGCTCAGGCAAACTCCTTGCCTGCCCCAGCACCACACTATTCCTGGAAGTAGCCAGCACACAGCCTTGGGGTGGGGGGAAGAAGAAAGGAAGGGATCTCTGATACCTGCTTCTGCCTGCAAGCACTGCTCCTGCATCTCCTGCATTGGCTAGGAATGGGGAACTGTGGCCAATGGCAGCTGTGGGAGAGGTGTACGGCCACGGCAGGCAAGGAGTCTGCCTTAGTCCTGCTGTGTCGCCAACAGGGAGTCACCTGAAGTAAGTACCAGGAGCCTGCATCCCTACCCCACCTCTCAGATCTAGCACTCCATACCTCCTCCTGAACCCCAAGCTCCTGCCCCAGCCTTGAGCCCCCTTCCAGCATCAGCACCACATACCAGCTCTTGCACCCCAACACTCTGCCCCAACCCAGAGCATCCCAACTTCCTCTCAGAGCCTGCAACCTGTACCGCAAGCCTCTGTCCAAGCGCAGAACCCCCTGCTTCAGCCAAACTCCCTCCCAGAACCTGCACCTCCTCCCCAACCCTCTGCCCCAGCCCACTGAAAGTGACTGAGGGTCAGGGAGAGTGAACAACAGAGAGGGGAGATGAAGTGAGAGGGGTGAGACATTGGGGAAGGGATAGAGCCTAGGGGAAGGGATCCTGGGCTGCCCTTAAATTCCAAAAGTAATCTTGGGCACAAAAAGGTTGGGGACCACTGAGCAATAGTCTGTAACATTTATAGAGCACCTCTGGATTCTCCTGAATGAAAGGATCTCTCTCTCTCGCTCTCTCTCTTTTTAGCTCACCTCTCTATTTAAAATATGCGAGGTGTCTTACAAAAATGTTAACACACAATATAAATATATATTAAAAAGTAAAATACAAGACCCAAGAAGGGCATAAAACCTGCTAAGACACCTCCAGACACCTTAAGACAACTCAAACACCAATAAAAGCATGGGTAAAAAGGGTCTGGAGTGGAATCAGTGCAAGCATTGGTGCTAGGTGAATGTCCCAGAATTCCATAGCCTGGGAGCAAAGGCTGAGAAGGCCCTACTCTGAGTGGCTGTCAGTCTTATCTCCATAAATAGAGGAACACAGAGCAGAGCCTCCCCAGCTGACCTCAATCCTGGGCAGATTCGTATGAGAGAAGACAGTCCTTCAAATATCCTGGTCCCAACCCAGTTAGAGATTTATAAATCATTACCAGGACCGTGAATTGTGCCCGTAAACATATTGGAAGTCAGTGCAGCTGCTGGACTCCATATAAGGAGTGTTAGTTAATATATACACATTTAAACCCCTATCATAGCATTTTCATCATCATAAGTTGCCCTTGGAGTAATTTTAAGTCCCATAGTTAAGAGTTACTGTAGTTATTGTGCCAGATCAGATCATACTATTGGGCTATCTATTCCAGTATTGTGCCTCTAGCAGTAACTAATTACTGTCGTATCTGAGGAAAGTGCATAATCTTAGAATGTCCTTACCTTGCTAACTGTGACTGATGAGCTCCTTTTCAAGCTCCAAAGATGACAAGTTTATGCCTGGAAGCATGTATATTAATTTCTTTTACCATTATCTTAGCTTACAAATGTTATTTATGATCATGTAATTGACAAATTCATTAAAATATCTTGCTTATTTCATTAAAATATTTTCTGAGGCAATGAAAAAAAGTATTCTCATTTAATTGCTTTATATGTACAGCAATTCACTTTTACCCAAAGTCTTCTTACTTTTGCATTATGGGACAGAAGAAATAGAAGTGTCTGCTGAGTTTTCACTATACCTTCAGTATAGTTTATACATCTCAGTCAAATATCCTTTTAATTTGCAATCTCAGCTGGCTCTGATAATGAATATTAGATTAGACTAATTCTTTTAATAAATTGGTAAAGCATTTTCTTTCTAGAGAGGAATAAAATGTCTGTTTTTACGTTGATTGGACATAAAGACAGGAAATGATCTGTGACCCTATAAAACTAAAAAATGTCAGGGTCCAAACTTGGATTGTACATGATAGGAACATGCCTAGTTGCTGAATAGCACACTCATTACTTATTTCAGGTACTAGTATTTTTCTAGCAGAAAGTGTTGTCTTTGAAGAGAATTACAAGGCCTCTTGAAAAATAAACAAAAGACAGGACTATGCAGCACTTTAAAGACTAATAAGATGGTTTATAAGGTGATGAGCTTTCGTGAGCCAGACCCACTTCCTCAGATCAATTTGTGGAAGAAAATTGGCATGACCATATATACCAAAGTGATACAATAAAAAAATAAGTGAACACATATAAAATTGACAAATCAGATTTAAGAACAGAGGAGGAGTAAGAGGGGAAGGTTAGTGTCTGTGAGGTAATAACATTAGGGGTGATAATTGGGGAAGTTATCTTTGTAATGGGTGATTTGTATATCCCAGAAATTTCAATATCTAGGCCACTGATACACTATCTAGATCACCTGCCGGTACACCTGCTTGAGCCTATTTGTGAGACAAAGTTAAGTAATGCTGGAAGGGCTCTAAGCAGGGCTAGAGATAGTTGATGAATTTTTCAGATTCACTACTGCGTTAACATGAACTTATTGATACTGTACAAGATATACAAGAAGTTGTACCGGTTGTTCCTCCCTTAACAGGGACCCTCTGGTGTGGCAACATCTATGGTTTGGCAGGACCAGGGATGTATAGGGAGGTCAGGCCATGGGGAAGGAGTGTGAGGGGAGGGCTGGTGACTCAGCTGGGAGCCCTGTGTGTGTCTGTGTCTGTGTGTGTGTGGGAGGGGAGACACCGAGGGGCGGGCAGTGTGGTGGAGAGTTCTGCTGCCTGTGGCCAGGAGGTAGCAGGGGTCAGCAGCGGCTGTGGAGCTCCGTCCCTGTCCACAGCCAGGGAGTGCCAGCCCTGACTGCGGAGCGTGGGGTCCGGCAGCAGCTGAGGAGCTCCAGCCACAAAGTTCAGGGTCTGGCAGCAGCTGTGGAGCTCCAGCCACAGAGCTCAGGGTCTGGCAGCAGCAGGTAGGGAGCACCAGACTAGGGAGCCACAGCCAGGCAGGCAGCAGCGGTGCTGGGTTGGAGCCCTAGCAGGGGACAGGAGTTCAGCATGGGCCATATTGGGAGGGACCTTCTCTACCCTCGTTCGGGACCGGTCAGGTCCCAAGGGTGCCGGACGAAGGAGGTCCAACCTGTAACATAATGATTTAAAAGTACCTGCCACTTAGAATTTCTACATCTTTGCAGTGCAATAAACTTCCCAGATGGATTCAGGAAGTACCTACATATCAAAAGTAGGACAAATGTTCTTCATGCAACAAAATGTGGGGGGAGCATAAACAAAACTGTTTAAGTTACTCTGCAGTTCATGTCCTTCAGATGAATAGCTGATTGAAAGATTCTCTAATAAAAACTTACCTCCTCCCAGTATCCCACATAAATTGCTTCTTTTCATCAGAGAATGCAAAAGCCTTTCCTGAAAATTTATATAGCATATCACAGAGGTGTTATCTCTAAGTATTTTGAATGATTTTTCTTTCAAACCAGGAAGTAAAACAGTTCTTAGGGCTCAAATACAGCCAGGAAGGGAGTCTGAATAAAGCATTTCTCCTCATCTTTGGAGCATCCATATCTATAAAGGCTGTATGAAGGTGAAAACAATCAATGCAACCCTTCCATTAGGACTTTGACAAACTTTTAAAAAGTTGAAAACCTGATGCGACCAAGCTTTTAAATGACTGTTGAAGGTCTAGCATGCACTGGTGGGTCAAAGGAACAGTACTGCCAACACAAAGCGTTCAAAATTCTTGAGTCAGATCCACCCAAAACAATGAAATGGGATTAGAAATAATGATTTTTTAAAAGAATTGTGTATTTTGGGAATGCATTTGGTTTGGTTTCTGGATTTGGAACCTTTACATTTGCTCTGGTCATGTTTTCATGCTTTTCCCCAAAAGCATGAGTTCTAGAGATGTAATTTTTTAATGAAACCTGTGTTTTTTACATAATCACTTGAGCCTTAATAAGAACACCAAATATCACAAGACTCAAGATAAAACTGTGCGTGTTATGGCTTTTCTACATCACAATATACAGAGTGGCAAGCCTGCGTGTAAAACTACAGCTTTGCAGTAATATCCTGTGTGGACACTGTAGTGCAAGTTCGGAATGTGGCTTGTCATGCTACACTTTTGAGTAGTATGCCAGGTTGTGCTCCACGACTTTACGTGCACTGCAATAGTATGGATATGGGACATTTTCTGCATAGCAAGATGCTGATCTGCTGATTCACACCATGACTTGTCATGCAGTAATTTGCTGTTTAGACAAATTACAGCAAGATATTCTGAAGGAACCACTGTAGCCCACAGGCTAGCTTAAAGGTATTTTATATAGCAGTAATGCAAGAAAACTACAGCTCTACACCCTATCATATATTTAGCTTAAGTAACTAGCTGAAGGCTTTGAGACCTATGAGACTAAGCATAAGTGAATTACCCAACAGTGATTTTGAGTTACTGGAGAATAGGGAATACTGTGTTTAGGAGATTTTTTTTTTTTGGCCAGGTAACTGCAGGAATAAGAACTAATATCAGCTTTGAATATATTACAATAGGAACATCTGCAAAATTACAAACACAACCTTGCTTTGCAATGAACTGATATATATGATCAGTTGAGATCATTAATATACTATTCTATATGATAAGGACACCTCAACATTATTATAGTGAAGAAGTCAGTTATGGACAAAGAAGGCCGGGCATCTACATGAATATTTATAGCAGTCACCAGGATCTATAATGGGCCTAATCTTCATGTAGACCTTGAGATCTTGATCATCAGACTTGTATGGCATGGCAGTGGCAAGATAGGATATTCATGGATGACTGCTTGTTTCTTATGACTAAGTTTCCACAAGAAGGAGTAAGTATGCGTAATGTATGGTGCAGGATGCCATCTTAATTTTACATTACAGCTACATTCTCATTTGGCTTGGAACGTTAATATTTTAATTAATTATACACAATATTGCTTTGCCTTCAGTGTGATTGTTGTTAATTAGTGTTAACACTGAAGTTCCCAGCCAGACACTAAACTTAATTTTGTTTTGTCTGATGATATCATAAAGGGACTAGAACCTTTCAAAACTAGAGAATTAACCAGTAACAAAATGGAAATCCTTAACAATCAATATAAGCAATAACTCATAATCAATTACCACTCAGTGAATCAATCAAAAGCACCAATGTACAAACTATCATTGGACCAAACAACCAAAAAATATCTTTGCATATAATGTAAAATACATATAGATTTGTGCTAGATGCTATTACGTTTGAAACTTAAATCATCACACAAATTAAACAGCACATCTGCAACATCTAGTATTTTCCTACAGAGACAGAATTAAGATACCTGTGACTATCTGTTTTGAAGATAGACTATGAAAGTGGAGTAGCTATATTATGATCACAAAATACCAGCATAATATATAAACAATTGCAAAGTGTTATCTTAGCTTCATTTTTTAAAAAATTCTGCTTATTCAAGCAACACTTCAAAATTGAGCAAAGAAAGTTATGCTATTAGCCACAATGCCCTTGTTCAGAAAGTCCAAGAAATTAAGCAGATTTATTGGAGCATAAGCATCTGACAAAGTGGGTCTTTGCCCAAGAAAGCTTATGCTCCAATAAATCTGTTAGTCTATAAGGTGCCACAGGATTCCTCGTCGCTTTTGCAGATTCAGACTAACATGGCTACCCTTCTGATACAAGAAATGGAGATATCTCATACAAGTCAAGGGGACTTTTAAAGCTTGAGTTAAGCAACCTGAAGGTCTGAAGTGTTAAAATTTTTAATTGGAGAGAATTCCTTCACTGGGATAAGATCTTCAAATGCTTTCAAAGCATCTAATTCCTTCTTGGAGCCTGATTTCTATCATGAACACTGATCTGGCATAGTATTAATGACTGGAATTCGAAACCTTACACTGTTTGGCTGGCTTGTTGAACTCAACTGAACTAATTAACATGCCAATCAATAATCAAGAACATTTTGTGAGTGATCCCAAAGGAAAAAAGTGGAAGCTACTATGATTTTTTAAGTCCCAATCTGTTTGTGTTGATTCCATGTATACTAATTACTTCAAAGATGCAAAAATTTCTTTTTAAAAAATACCTATTCAGGCAAGAAAGCTTTCACATACCTCAAACCAGGAGAAAAAACAATTGAAGATTAAAATAACCCCCTTTTGTATACACATAAACTCGATTCCCATGAAGCAGCAGAGGGAGAATGACAATGACAGGGATTGTGGGATTTGGAAGGATAAAGAATCTAGAACAGTGCAGTTACTAATCGAGAGGAAATTTGATCTTGATCAAATCTGATCTGTTGGCTCTTGCATATGTTTTCTTCTAGAGCCCAAAGTTTCTCAAGGTTGATGTGTCTAGACCAAGTAATTTCACAGCAAAGCATTTGGGAGTATGAAAAAGTAGCAACAACTTAAAACTGGAAAACATGTATTTTTTGTCATAAACATAGTTAAAAATAGCCATGCCTGAATAACAGAATCTCAGAATTACAGGGCTAGAGGGATCCTCAAAAGGTCATCTAATCCATGCCCCCATGATGACACAGGATCAAATAAACCTAGAACATCACTGATTGGCATTTATCTAACATGTTATTTAAAACCTCCAATGATAGGGATTTCACAACCTTCCTTGATAACCCATTCCAGTTTCCAAATTAGAAAGTTTTCCCAAATATCCAACCTATATTTCCCTTGCTGCAGATTATGCTCATTCTCTTGTCCTATTGTGTGTGGACATGGAGAAAAATTGATCACTGTTCTCTTTATAAAAGCTCTTAACATATTTGAAGACTTCCCACCTCAGTCTTCTCTTCTCTAGAATAAAAATGTCCAGTGTTTTAATCCTTTCCTTGTGGGTCAGATTTTCTAATCCCTTTACAATTTTTGTTTCTCTCCTTTGGACACACTCTAGTTTGTACACATTTTTGTTAAAGTGAAGACACAAAACTGGATGCAATATTCTATCTGAGGCCTCTCCAGTGCCTATATAATTATATCCTGCATCTTATATACAACACTTTTGTTAATGCACCACAGATGGCTTTTGGCTTTTTTAACAACTTCAGCATACTGTTGGTTCATGTTCAATTTGTGATCCTCTGTAGCCCCCAGATCCTTTCTGCAGTACTACTACTTAGCCAGTTATTTCCCATTTTGTATTTGCACATTTGATTTTTTTTATTCCTATCTGAAGTATTTTTCACTTGTCTGTATTGAATTTCATATTGTTAACTTCAGACCAATTCTCCAATCTGTCAAGTTCATTCTTAATTCTAATTCTCTTTTTCAAAGTTCTTGCAACCTGTCCCAGTTTGGTTTCACACACAAATTATATAAGCATAATCTCCACTTCATTATCAAAGTAATTAGTGAAAATACTGAAATAATGATATATTCCAGACAGACCCCAACAGGATTTCACTAGACACATCATCCCAGTTTGATAGCAAACAATTGATAAATTGTCTCTGAGTATTATTCAAATGATATACATTTACTTCACATTAGTTTCATATTGTCTGTACTTCCCTAGTTTTCTTATGAGAAGATAATTAATAATCATGGAATCATAGAAATGTAAGAAAGCAATGAACCTTAGTAAGTCATCTAGTTCAATCCCCTGCAATGAGGCAGGATCTAAAAGGTCCATAAATACAGATTTGGAGAGTGTTTCTAGGACTTACATGGGAAAAAGTTTCTGGGTCATTCACAATACAGATAGTAATGTATTTAGCATATAGCTTGGTTCTAGGAAGATGCAGAACATAGTTCTACTAAGGATGTTAAATATCGGTTAATTGACTAATCGAATATTCGATACATTTTTGCAATTCTACTCGATACATTTTTGCAATACTATTCAATTAGTCGATAGGGCACCTCCGCCTTTGAAGTGTAGCAACAGCCCTAGGGACTCCTCTGCTGACCCCAGGTTCCGTGCGGCGCTACCACTTTGAAATGCTGAAAGGAGCCTGATGCTGGGCTCCCTGCAGTGTTTCAAAGTAGCAGCGCTGCACAGAGCCCAGGGTCAGTCCCCACCTGATCCTGGGCTCTGTGTGGCACTGCTGTGTGCAGCCTGGCCCCAGGCTTTAAGTGGCCCTGTCACTTTGAAGTACCCTCTTTTCTCTCCCTCCCACCCCCGATGCCTCTGTCTGATAGACGCAGCAAGGGGAGGAGGGGGGAGAGGGAAGCAGCTAGTCAACTATCCAATAAGCATTTGCTTATCAGATAGTCAACTAGTCCTTCACATCCCTAAGTTCTACCAATGTAAATAAAAAAAAAAGAGACTATAATCTGGAAGTACTGAACTTTGAAGGTCTGACATGATGGAAAAATATATTTCCATGTGAATTTGCCTTTGCATATGGAGCTGATACTACTGTGTGCCTGGTTCAAGCCATTTATCCACATATTAAAGACTAAGCTGAGAAATATTTTTAATGATTTACCTGTGTGCCTTGATTATTAATATCCACAAAATCACTCCATTCGTTTGTTAGTTCATCTGATGACATCACTTTCAGAAGAATGCTGGGCAATAAGTCTTTGGTTTTGCAATCTGGGTAACTGGAGACTTGATGATAAAGCTCATGATGAACAGAACATTCAGCTGGAATTTTCTTGCAATAAACTTCAAATTTTGGTGTATCTGAAATTTCACAAATTGTCTAGATTAGGTTCTAATGGTTCAGCAAATTCTCTGGTTTGGCACTGTTCAGGTTCCAAAGGTGCCAGACTAGAGAGGTTCAGTCTGTACAAAAAATGTTTTCCTTTGTCTTTTATGTTTGGTATTTGTCTTATAAAACTTTTTTTCTCAGCAACTTTTATTGTTCAGTACAGTAATTTGCTATATCTAGAGCGAACCGAAAATTATTCAACAAATAATTTTTGACAGAAATTGTCAGCTGATCTGAAATCAAATGTTCTGTGGGGACATGTTAATTTCAATACATTTAATGAAACCTGCTTAGTTTCCTGCCAGTTTGCCCATATAGCTCCTCAAGAGGACTACTGGGGAGCCTGGGATTCCACACTCCTGACTCCTCTGAAGCTAGAAGTCCTGGTTACCAGGCTTGCAGCTCTTTCTCAGCCCAAGAATCCAATCCTTGTAGGATTCCCAGCTCCAAGGAAGCTCATCAGATGGACTGCCCCAAAGAGGGGACTCCCTGTAAAGCTAGAAACAGAATAGAAATTCCATTTTGTGGAGAATTTCAAATTTTAGGTGGCTGTTTTGAATCAAAATGAAAAGAACGTTTACTTACCTGTAACTGTTGTTCTTCGAGATGTGCTGCTCATGTCCATTCGAATGGTGTGTGTGCGTGCCACGTGCACCGTCTCTTTGGAGCGTTTTCCCAAGTGGTACCCATAGAGCTGGCAGGTTGCCCCCTGGAGTGGCGCTGCTATAGTGGTGCATAAGTACCCCTGCCGGCGCTGCCCCTCCTCAGTTCCTTCTTGCCGGACACTCCAACGAAGGAGAGGTGGGGGGGAATCGAATGGACATGAGCAACACCTCACGAAGAACAACAATTACAGGTAAGTAACCGTTCTTTTATTTTTCGAGTGGTTGCTCATGTCCATTCGAATAAGGTGACTTCCAAGCTAACCCCATTTTACGGAGGAGGGATCAGAGCACCCAGAAAGACAAGCAAACGAAAGTTGAACAACCCAGAACGTATTTATTCAACTAACAGAACATAGAGAATTGACAGAAGATGCAATGCAGCACAAAAAACCTACAGTCACAACACAGACCTGAGGACCGCAGAACCCAGCCCTGCGTCCTCCCTGGCCTGCTGCGCCAGTGCATAGTGCGTCGTAAAAGTGTGTACCGACGACCATGTGGCCGCCCTGCAGATTTCGATAATCGGAACCTGCACTCCAAAGGCTACAGAGGATGCATGCACCCTGGTAGAATGTGCTGTAACCCGGGGCGGGACTTTTCGTGCCAAGTCATAATACACCCCGCGACCCAATTGGACAACATCTGGGTCGAGATGGGGAGCCCCTTCATTCTGCCAGCAAAAGCAATAAACAATTGCATGGATTTACAAAAGGGTCTTGTCCTATCAATATAAAATGCTAAAGCACACATAGCATCTAGGGAATGGAGCAGTTGCTCCTTAAGGGAGGCATGGGGCTTTGGGAAGAATACCGGGAGATAAATCTCTTGGGACAGATGGAACGGTGACACCACCTTGGGGAGAAAAGCCGGGTGTGGACGGAGTCTAACATTATTCTCTGAGAACACTAGGTAGGGCGGGTTAATAGTTAGCGCCCTCAGCTCAGAAACCCTG
>CM057846.1:32807561-32822088 GCA_030068395.1 Apalone spinifera
CGGGTCAAGCCAGGGCCGGTCTCTCAATTCCTAGGAAAGACGAATACGAGGTGGCCGTCCCCGTGGAACTTCGGGAGGCCAATTACCTAACCCGACCAGCAGATAGATGGTATATTGACACTCAGAGTAAGTGTGCTGCTGGACCCATCTTTATACTCATAGGGGCCCGTATCCTTTTTCTTATCTAAGATCCAAATTGTACTGGTCCGTTTTGTGGCGCCAGTTCTTACAAGGAAGTTTCAACTTAATTTACACTTGCAAGAGAGATAACTAAATTGTGAATACTGGACATTCTTTGCTGGGCGGAAGATTCCTCCCCTCACGGATGGCTGTGTGTTCGTATCAATATGGTTTCAGTCAAGGGCACTGTGAACTCGCATGTCTGAGCCTTCTGTTCAAGGCTTTTCAAAGTCCATACTGTTTTTACTGCTCTGTGTGCCCTGCATGCTTCAAGCAAGCAAAAATGGATGTTACGGGGAGGTTCCTGTCTGGCTACACCAGTCTCCTAACTCTAAAACCAGGATGACAGATATCAGGGTTACCATTCTGAATTTTGACTTCACCACCGTTTTGTTGAGGTCCCTGAGGTCCAGAATAGGACGAACCCCACCCTTTGGCTTGGGGATGATGAAATAGTGGGAATAAAACCCCTTGCCCTGTAAGCGTGGGGGGACTCTCTCTACCGCTCCTTTTTTGAGGAGCACCAACACCTCCTGCAGAAGAATCCCTTCGTGAGAGGTGTCCCTGAAAAGGGATGGGGAGGGTGGGTTGAAAGGGGGAGGGCCCAGGAAAGGGATAGTGTATCCACCCCTGACTATGCTGAGTACCCAGGCATCTGAGGTAATTTCTGCCCAGGCGGGGGCCAACCAGGATAACCTGGCCCAAAACAGGGGGCCAGGGGAAGTGACTGGTATGCAACTCTCTAAGAACCCGTCAAAACGGGTGTTTGGACTGCTGAAAGGAGGCCTGTCCAACCCCACGGGGGTTGTCTCCTCTAGGGCGGCGACGACATGCCCTTGCCAAGGAAGGGGCTGCAGCCGCCCCCGCACCCGCACTGGGAGAACAAGGATGGCATCTCCAGTAATTCCCACAGGGGACCTGGGTCTGCGTTCTCCCCTGCTGTCTGTAGGGGAGCTGACACTGCTGAGGGGCCGGCGTGTGGATCCCCAAAGAGTGGAGAGTCAACCTAGTGTCCTTCAGCGTATGGAGCCTAGAGTCAGTGTGCTCCGAGAACAAGGATTTCCCGTCGAAGGGTACGTCCTGTATGGTATTCTGGACATCGGTCGGTATTCCAGAAACCTGGAGCTAGGCGCCACGGTGCATAACTACCCCTGATGCCATGGTGCGGGCTGCAGAGTCGACCGCATCCAGGGAGGCCTGCAGTGCCATGCAGGCAATGGTTCTGCCCTCGGTGGTCAAAACCGCAAACTCCTGATGCGCCTCGGGGGGAAGTTTGTCCTTAAACTTATCCATTCCTTGCCACGTATTGTAGGCGTAGCGGCTAAACATAGCCTGTTGATTCACGATGTGGAGTTGCACACCACTGGTGGCATATACCTTACGCCCCATGAGGTCGAGGTACTTGGGCTCCCTATCCTTTGGGGACGGCGCCAACTGTGGGAGTCTTTCCTTCTGTGCCATGGCTTGGACAACCAAAGACCCTGGGACAGGCTGAGAATACAAGTGCTCGTGTCCCGACTGTGGGACATAATAGCACCTCTCGACCCCCTTTATGGTAGGGGCCAAGGAAGCCGGAGTCTGCCACAGGGCGTTCATGATCTTAGCCACCGTCTTATTAAGAGGCAAAGCCAGGTGGGCGGGAGCATCATCCAACAGGATGTCTACCATGGGATCTGTCTCTTCTACCACAGGTTCCACAGGGACCCCAAGGTTGGAAGCTAGGCGGTGAAGCAACTCTTGATGTGACCTGGCATCCATCGTTGGCATAGCTGAAGCCGGATCTACTAAAGCTTCGTCAGGAGAAGATGATGAGGAAGACTCCTGCAGCAGCACCGGGTGCAGCGTCGGGTCTGGGTGGGGGGCCGACTTGGCAACTACCACAGGCGCCAGGGGTGGCTCCGGTACCGAGGCTATAAGGTCCCTCGTTGCATCCACAGCACTACTCCCTTGAGACAAGGGAGGGGGTTGTGACAGAGATGCCGACGGAGTCCCTCGGTGTCCCGAAACATGATGCCGTGGAGGGAGGCCCCTGCCATTGATGATATGCCCAAGGTGTCCAGAATGGCCACTGAGGTTGAGGAGGCCAGGTTTGTTGTACGTGAGGCCGATCCCGTAGGTGCCAAGAGCGGGATCTGTGCCCCGACGACGCCCTCGAGGATCCCGATCTTATTGAGTCCGCATCAGAATCTGAGGAGTAATCGGATGCAGGCCACGGTGGGGCTGACGACGAGTACACCAGTATCGCCAGAGGCGCGAACCCGCATGCGCGCAGCGAGGAGGTCATACCGGTGCTGGCACAGGAAAAACGGTATCCGTGGCTTGCTGAGGTGTTGGCATGCCGCATGTCGTATGTGGTGCCGAACTCGGTGCCGGGTGGGAGGAAGGCCCTGCAGAGTCCATTCACCCAACTGATGGTGCCCCTACCGGTGCCGTCATGGGCGCTACCGTAGACAGCATAGATGATGCCGGTGCCGTCGACATGTCCCTAGAAGGTGCCAGTATCGTCAACAGGGATGGTGCCAGCATGGTCCACAGGGATGGTGTCGGTGCTGTTGGTGCCACATGGCTAGTCTGCACCGGTGCCGGCTGTGTCGACGCCAAGTACGGGGCCGGGTAGTACGGTCCCGACGATGTAGGTGAAATCAGCTCTGGCAGAGGACCCAGCACTGAAACTGTGGTGCTGGGAGTGTCCAACCCGCACCCATCGGTACTGCCGGTGCCAGATGAGGTCTGCCATCCTGTGTGGAGTCAGGCATTCCGGCATGCCCTGATCTCGCCGCGAGCGGTACTGGTCCCACAGGGGACAGTCCTGCCACATATGTAGAGGGTGCCGACCAGTCCGCCCGATGCAGGGGAGAAACCGGTGCCAACATGGCCCCTGGCGTAGATGACCTCGACCTCTCCGCCTCAACAGACGACGGAGGGGAGGTGGTCAGGCTGATTAGGTCCTGCGCCACATCAAAAGTCTCCGGCGTCGAGGGTCGATGTGTCGGCAGCTGACCTGGACCGGATGGTCGGCCCGCCCGCTTCTGTCGCACAGCAGCGCTTGGAGAGCCATCCGCAGGTGACCTGTGCCGGCGGTGTAGGCCCGACCTGGACTTCCAGGACGGAGACCTACCGCGCAATATCTTCGCATTTTTCAGTGCTGGGGAGTGGGAACGGTGCCTGACCCTCAGTACCGGTGCCCTGGAACAGGTCGGGGCGTCTTGCATTGACACCAGCACACTGTGCACCATGGAGTGACCTGCCGGTGCCGGTTGAAGGGTCGCTTCCATCAGAAGGAGCTTCAAATGACAGTGTCTCTCCCTCTTCGTGTGCGGTTTGAACGACCTGCAGCTCTTACAGGCATCTGCTAAGGGCCCTCACCCAAGCACTTTAGACAGCTATCATGAGGGTCTCCTTTAGGCATGAACTTAGCACAAACTGCACAAGCCTTAAAGCCCTGCGGCCCTGGCATTCCTCACCCCCGAAGGGCATAAGGAGAACAAAGAACTTGCTAACTATCTAACTACTTGAACTATTTACAAAAAACTACTCTAACTAGAAACGGGAACCATTAACTACACAAGATAGACATGTTCCAATGACCGTCACGGGCGGTAAGAAGGAACTGAGGAGGGGCAGCGCCGGCAGGGTTACTTATGCACCGCTATAGTGGTGCCACTCCAGGGGGCGACCTGCCGGCGCTACGGGTACCTCTTGGGAAAACGCTACGAAGAGACGGTGCATGCGGCGCGCACACCTTATTCGAATGGACATGAGCAACCATTCAAAGAAGAAATAAAGAATTTAAAATCACTAAGTCTCAGATATTTCAAGTTATTTAGGTGTTGCAGCACTCAGCATTGCAACATCTGATTTAGGAGCCTATGTCTCACTCCAATGGGAATTAGGCTATCAAGTGCCTAATTCAGTTATGAAAATGAAATGTAGGATCCTAAATCAATTAGGCACTACAATGCTAAGCACCACAATGCCTAAATAGTTTTAAAAAACTAAGTATTGATCCTTAGCAAACAGAATTACCTTTCTTCACCAGTGGTAGTCATAACTACTGCATCCATAGAATTAAAACTTCTAGTATAGATAAAGAGCATAGTGGGAGGTTGAGAAGGGGCAGGGGTTATGAAAATGTTTCTGATTATTGTGTTGCAACATAAATTCCATACCTTTGATGTTCTCCTTTAAAAGCAATGAGACAGAACACCTGTTGTGGATAATTATGCGAGGACTAGGGTCTTCCGTAAGAGTTAAGTATGTCACCCCAAGATGCTCTTGATAAGTCAGTGCTATGGCTCTACAACAGAAAAAGATTATTTTTATGATTATATAATTCTTGGGATGCTCTTCGAATTTATTATTATGAACACCCTTTTCTGCAACATTTTTATTCTTAGGCCCAATTCTGCAGACACTTAGCACATTAAGCGCCAGTAGTCCTACTGATGACACATTTTAAAAGAAAATCAAGAGAAAAATAGTACATTAGAATAAACTCACTTTAAACGGACTACTTGTGTATAAAATTAAGTACCTGCATGCTGCAGGGTCAGAGCCTTAAACTATAGTCTTATAAAGGACTAAAGCCAAATACAATTTCAATGCCAAATTTTGAAAACTAACTTCTGAAACAGCTCAGGAAAATTTGCATGTACATGTAAATGTTATTTGAAAAAACAATAACACAGTACTCAGCATTAATGATCCATTACAATAACAGCATATTAAATTCTAGCATTTTGGATCTCTACTGTTGCAATTTAAAAAAAAATCATTTAATTGTGCACCATCATTAGCTAATAAGAAATACCATTTCCTGATTTGCACACACAACTGATTGTTTGCATGTGCAATTTTAGTAGCCTCTTCTGAAAATCTGCTTCTTTAAAGTGATTTTTTTTATTAAATAACATCTACAAATATGACTATTCCAGTTTTTGAAAGGGAGTGGTATGGATCCTTCCTACCCATCAGAACTCCACATTATTCTTCTGTATTCTTAGGAACACTATTTTTGCTAGCATCATTCCCTCTGAAGTCCACATGGATATCTCTGGAATCCACCAATATCAATTCTAAATTATCCAGAGGGATTGCTCTTGATATTGACTGATATAAGGAATTCCCACCTTATTCCATACAAACTGAGCATGTTGCCTCCAAAGCACCTCCCACTTCTGCTGGCCAGATGAAAGAAAGACTACATGGCTGATTCTGAGCTCACTAACACTTATGTAGCCTCACTGATATTAGGTTTATTTTTCATTTACACCTGCATAAGTGAGAGTACAATCAGACCTAAGGTCTGGAAATTAAAGCCAGGTCTTCCTACTTGATAATGTACTTTTTTAAAACTTGCCAGATGCATTTCTTGTTTTGAAAGGGGAATATGTATTTAGATATAGTAAGCCTTAAAGCATGGAAAGTTTTTCCACTCCATTCTCAAAATATTTTCTTCCTAATGTTGTTTTTCCTGTTCTTCTCACTTACTCTTCTCATTTAATGTTACTGTGCATTTTCACATAGCTTTCCAAAATACTTCTCCAAATTGCTAGATTAAAATTACATGGTTAAAATATTAAAATCACAAAATCTCTTAAAGAAAACATCTTCTCAAGTTCTCTGTTAAGATTTCTAGAAATATTTGGAGAGAGAAAAAGTACAACAAATTCTACTTTATTATTTTTCAGCATATTTCTCAAAGGGGTACTATGAAGTTAAAAATCATATATTGTATTAAAAAACAATTTTCTTCTCTGTGACACTAATGACTTAGATTAATAACACTAAAATGATTTTTGAACAAACTCTATTTTCACTATTTACTTCATTTACTTACTTTTTGCTTTTCATTCAACCTGGGCCCTAATCTCTCTATCAGTGAATTTCATTTCCTGGCTCTTAATGCTGCAGTATTTTGGTTGCAAATGCCACAAAAGTTGTTTAAATTTAAACTAAAAATTATTTTCACTGATTGAGGATAATCATCAAAGCATTTGTATAAAATTTGATTTTGTCAACACTTAAAAACAAATCCTACAGTTTAGAAGTACATTACTTAACACTGTATATCCAACTCTTAATCTTGAAAAGACTTATTTTCATTCTCTCTTATTCTATATAATATTATACATGTAAAAGGAGGAGCCATGTAAATAGTAAAATAGTACAAGTTGTACATGTTCATAACATTCAACCATTTATTAAATGGGTCCAAAACATCAAACAGTAATAGTTTTTTTAAATTAAAGTGAGGTCTGACTTTACATGTGGTGGACATGTGTTGTTATTTTAACTTTTCTATTAATCTCTTATGCTTTGTTTCTAGATAAAGCTTTATACTGACAATCAAAGAAGAACGTCATTCACATGTATTCAATTTACCTGGTACCAAATCCACTTTCATTACAAACACCAATGGGTACTGACACACTCTGTCTAGGAAATTCTTGTTTAATCACAGCTGGCAGGCTCCAGAACTGCAAACTGTCAGCACACACAATTGGACTGAAACTTAGCAATATGTGCTTTTTCAGGAGGGACACTTCTGATGTTGACTGACTGATGTCTGACATCAGGTCCCAGTAAGGAACAGAGCTCAATTTTTCAGTAGGTGGTTCCCCAGCTGGGCAGATTCTGAATGCTGTACTATCTGGTATGTGTAAATACTAGAAAGAAAAAGAAGATAATGCAAATACATGTTAGGTCATAACAACAGTTCATTCATATTTAATTTTTACTGTGAACAGTTATAAGTGTCCAGTTAGAAAACTGTAATCAGCGTGTGTGTGGGTAAGGAGAGGGGATGCAAGAGGACACATGTGGCAAGAGGGAGGGTTGACTATCCTGTCCCAGATCTGTTGCCTTTCCATTGACTGGTAGTTGGTGATTGGATTAGTCAATCATCTTGTGAACCCTTCTTCCAAGCCACCCCTGCATATTTAAATGCTCACAAACAGGTAATGTGGCGATGATACCCAGAGACATCTAATTCTCTCTCCCTAAGCATTTAGCTCATTTGTCAGATGTGAGGGATGACATGGCCATTGTGGATAAACGTCAAAAGAACCACCTCCTAGACCTGAGTTTTTGCTGGTGGATTTTGTTGCCTATAGAAGAGGACATCTGAAGTCCTTGTGGAGTAAATTCCCCCTTTGGCAACCTCTGTCCACACCTTCATGGGGGAGGGAGCAGAGAGGATTCAGAAGTTGAGTACTAGGGTAGGATTAGGTTGATCTATCCTGACTAATTGGATATACTGGTTGCAACCCTGCACTAGAACCCAATAAATGTCTGGTATGTGAGAGCAGGGGATGTTTCCCTCCACAATGTTAGATTAATTAAAGTTGCAGCCCACCCCTTAAATACATTTAATGTGTCTGTTGTTCATTTATCTGCATGCCCTGATCAATACATAAATGACCGATTAAAAATACAGTTGCGCCTGCATGCATTCTGCTTACTGTAAGCTTACTTCCTGAACATACAACGCTGTCACCAGAAAACTTACATTAATGAATTGATGTACCCCCTGAAATACATACATTTGGGGAATATCTACAGATTTACGAATTATGATCAGGTTCTGGAGTCTTCCCAAAAGGGTATCTCATATATTTCATCCTGCAAAGCAGATGTCCCTTTTCTACATGAGAACTTAGTACAAATTTTCAGAAGTGATTCAACAGCTATTATGGATTAAACTGCCTCTATTATAGCAATGGCCCTCATTCTCTGAACAGATGGAAACCAGGCAGAACTAATCCTGCAATGTGTAGGGATCTGCCACTTTGCACAGATTTCTATCACAGTTAATTACCGTAGCTGAATTTGCCATAGCTTCCTCATTTTAAATTAAAACAATATGAAATTACTTATCTTGAACTCTTAAAGTTTTACTTTTTTCTGTTCAATTTTTGCAAGACAATTTTGAGACTTTAATTAAATATCACTGCCTACGTACTGTAGAAACCAAACAAAAATAACAACCAAAATATTCTACCTCCTCTCCAGACCGAGGCCTTAAAACAGACAGCTGTGGTATACAATAGATATGGTATGATGTATTGTTGATTACAGTTATCTTATCTTCAATCTGTAGAATTTGAATGCCATGCTGAACCATAGATGAAATGCAGAACTGGCACAACTGCAGAATAATTAAAAAAAAATGTTAGCAGACATAAAAACAACAAATTTTTGTAATACAGTAGAAAACAAATATTTTAGGTTGGAGACCCTGTTCTTATGCATCTACATTATAGCCTCATCTACCTTATAACCTAATCTGCATCAAATTTCTACGCAGAATTCCTTAGTTGTATCAGTCCATATTTTTCAAACAAGACTGAGAATTCACAGTTTTTTATTTGATCCATTATTTGTCTGTGCATTGTGCTTTTGAATCTATTCATATATTTTGAGCCAAGTTTGTGCATTGTTATATATTTGACAGCTTTCATTTGCTGTTTGATTATGCCCTGTTTGAAATAGTAAAGTTATAAATCATCACAATGTCTTCCTAACCTTTTTATGACCTGGGAAGGCACCAAGTTTTATTTCAGCTTCAACAAACCCTTCTTCGTCCAGTGTTACCACTTCCCCGTTGTCTGCATCCTTCCATTTTGGAGATGTTACGTTATGAACTAGTTTGATCGCCACTGATTTGTGCACAGTGTTAGTGTTTGCCCAGTATAGTCCAATTTGAAAAGCTTCCTGTAAATGGAAAATACCCATATGTAGAACTTTCTGTTAACTTTTACACTCATATTACAGTTAACAGTAATTTTCAAATATGCATATGCCTATAAACAACTTTATTTATTTATTTTCTAGAAATCTAGATTTCCCCCCCTTTAAATCTCTCTATACAATACACATTTTAAAAGAGACATGTTGGTGCTACTGTATAAGTATCTCAAAAATCACTGGCAAATTTAGTGGCAAGTGCAAGGTAATTTAACGAAAACAATGTAGTCAGAAAGAAGTTATACACCACAAAGTTGTATAACTTCCACTGATGAGGTACTGAGTAGACAAGCAAATTAAGTTTAATTCTGCCTAAAGTCCCCTAACAAGTTGTGAGTTATGATAAGAGAAGTTATGGGTGTTCAAAAAAAGGGCACATCAAAGGAAAAATCCAACTAAATCTGTTTTGTGAACTAAAAGTTGGAGAGTGCATACTTAAGCAGGTCTCCCTTCTCTCCAATTTGATATTCACATTTATCACAACAGATATCAAAATATTCTTGGAAGCACATAAACTACATATAAAGCCCATGTCAAAAAAATTACTCTCCAGACAAACTTTCTTTCCACTCCATCATCTGTCTCACCTAAGCCATATTATACCCATAAGGGACAAAGTAGCCTTTGTACTTAGCATAGTGCAATTAGCATAATAACTGTGCAACTGATTACTGGAACAGTGGAAAGATAGCAATGTAATTTTCCACGGTGGTCAAAACCCATTGCTGGTCACTTGGAGGCAGAGCCAGATTCTCCCAAGTATTGATGACACATAATTAGAATAAAGTAGGCATTACAAATGCCCAGAAGGAAACCGTGAAGAATGCAACTTGTTTGTGCATAAATCAAGAGAATAGCTCACCTGGTATGCTAGATCTGCTCTATGCTGTCTGTCAAAGCAGATATTTTCATGGGCATCTGTAAGCCATATTGTGCAGCAACCCTAACTTGTCAATCACTGTATTGCGACATATCCTGCCAAGATGCCTTGCTCTACATCTGCTTATTTTAGTCAATCAGCATGGCATATTCCCATTCATACTTATACCCTGACCATAACTTTCTGGTACACATATGGACTAGAAACATAGCCTTGAAATAAAGGTTTGACTTTTTAGGAAACTGGTGCATGTTAACTTGAACAGTTCGGCTACCTGGAAATTTGGAGGTATAATTGTTTTCCCAGCAGGTATCTGCAGAACTATCTTCTCTCCTTCAAATAGCCATAGATCCCATTTAGACTGATTGATAAGCAGTGCCCAGGGCAGAAGTTCTATCAGTAGAGTTTTAACACACGGCTTCCACACTGAAAGCTTCACCCGCATTGGGCTATCCCACTGAGTGAGCTGTTCATTACTGTTTCAAATAACATCACAAGAAAGAGAAGAGAAAATTACTGAGTCACTGTTAAATCTGCATATAATCATCCTAGCTATTCAGAAAACTATTTTACTATATCTCATCCTGATATATCATTCTGAAATGAACAGATGTACTATCAGGAAAAAGCTTTTCCTAAGTGTAGATTGTAAAAGCAGGTATTATTAAAAGGACAATCCATTTGAAATCTGATCATTAAAAAAAAACAAAAAACATTAAAGATAGTTTTATGACTACCCTAGCTCTGACTACTACTACTACTCTGTCAATTTTAGTATTTATTAGGTTACATTTGCATTAACAACAGTCTCTTCAGGTGGTCACTTTAGAATTGTTGGAACCACAAAAATGGTTGAGACTCCTCAAATTGGGACGGGCGGTAAACAAGGCTGGTGTGGTTCCTACAATATAGTTTTGAGCAATCTCTGTGCTGATCTAAATTCTCTGGCTGCAAAGGACTCTGTTGTCAGTTTAATGATTCAATATAGATACCATACATGGTATTCAAACATAGGTAAACATTTATTTGAATATTTTATCTGACTTAAACAAGATATAGTCATTACAACTTGGTTTCACATACTTGGTTAAGCATACACAAAAAAGAAACGGATCCTTTCTCTAGTAAATAAAGTATTGTAAAGATAGCTACTTCTAGTTTTTTTACTTATTTCCAAATGAGTAGCTTAATAGTAAAGAGTCAAAGCTGGATAAACTCAGCTAATTGTAACAAATGTCAGAACAGATTGAAAGTGAATTTTTAGGATAACTACATTACCACTGAAAAATCCTACTTATCTATTCTCAAGAATTTTCAGCAGGATGTTAGGCTTTAACATGACATAGGCAACAATTTTTAGATGACAGAGATTTGTTCTTAGTGAACTGAGGGCTCATGTTATTAAGTGATGCATTCAATCAGGCCCTAATCCTACAAAGAACATAAATAGTTAGTAACTTTAAGCATATGGATTTCAATGAGACTATTTAAGTCCTTAAAGCTAAGCATGTAAGTTTTTGCACAGTCAGGGCCTGAGCCACGTATCAGCTGTGGTTATTGTGTAGGACAAGTCACCTTATTACATTTCAGTGTCTTGACTATTAGTGTATTTACATGCTTTTGTTGTTGTACTACCATTTGTTTGGCACCAAGTTAAGAGTTATTATTCTAGGCTCATAATAACAGAAAGAAAAATGTATCTTGGTTTGTGCAACCCCTGGAAGGAGGAAATTAAATACATTAAATTAGTACAATGATCCACTGACTAAATACCACTTGCATTTGAGGAAAGCTAAGCTAATGAACAAATTATCTTTCTGATCATAAATCCACGTGTCAGTTGTGTTGTTTGCTCATTGGTTGGTCACTTTAAAAAAAACCTCCACAAAAAACAAAAACCCACAAAGCTACTTCTGCTAACTAATCACATCTAAGCACTTTTTAATGGTGTATAGCACATCCAGACAAGTTCATTGAGAAAAGATATTTTGGTAAAAAATCGGTAAAACATTTATCAGGTTATTTGCAATGATTTACGAAGCTTTTTACTATGGAAAATATTTATGAACTGTATCCGCCAGTTACAAAAGCATGAACAGAAGTAAGGGCTTTTAAGTCCTTTACTACCATCAAAAAAAGGACCTTTTAAAATATTACTTTATTTGCATACGTATTTCTTTAATTTCATGACAACACAATCTCAGTTGATAACACTTAACAAAGCCTTCATTACCTCTCTGAATCCTTTCTATTATATGGCCACACAGGCTGGGGAGAGCTATTAATCCCATAAAACTCAGAAAGTATCTGATTCACAGTGCCACTTGCATGGGATTTAGTAGCTATCTGTTTAATAAGTGCTGTTGAGATAGGAACTGCACATTCTGAAGGATCATCCTCTTCCCTGTCAAATGAAAACAGAAACAGAAATCAATTGCAGCAGTAGGTTGTTTAAACTATGGCTGTTTTCTTTAGTGCAG
Organism: Apalone spinifera; assembly: GCA_030068395.1. Classification (NCBI taxonomy): domain Eukaryota; kingdom Metazoa; phylum Chordata; order Testudines; family Trionychidae; genus Apalone; species Apalone spinifera. The sequence goes on from CM057846.1 coordinate 32,819,850, forward strand.
CATTATGAGTGCACTCTGAAACTTGAATGATCGTATATGAAATCAGGATTAACCAGACATAGAGAAACTGACGCCCAAAACTTGGTAGAATATGGCATCACAGGAGGTGTTACTTTTTTTTCAAAATGCCAAAATTTACACACACAACTCAGCATAAACAGATATCGGTGCACTAAGAGTAATTGCTGTTTGCAATACTTCATCATAGCATTTTCAGCAGTCCACGTAATTGTCTTCTCTATACATACAATGTAACAGAATATTCTTAGAAGTAGTGTACTGAAAGTTAAAAGGTAAACAATTACTCCTTTTATATTGTACACATTTTCAGAAAAATGCACAAGTTATACCTGGCTTGAAATGTTAAGTGATGGGTAAGATCAGGCTCTATATTTTGCAATGATTTCTCCTGCCCTTTTCCTGGAATCATTTGTGTTTCACGCAATCCCAGACTTCTTTTCTCCAAATGTATGATAATTGAATCTGGAAGATGACTCCTCATGATAAAAAGAGGGCTGAAAACAATCTACAAAGAAAAAAAACAACAACCAAAAAACAAAATATCAGCTTAATGTTAATTCTATTCCAGATGCTGAAAAAAGCTGTTAATAAATCTTTGCTCTGGGGCATTTTGACCTTAATTTATTTCAGAACATGAAAGGTCACAGAGCTATACAGAATTCTGAGAATGGCAAATGCACTCACTATTCGTTGTTGTACTTGAGTGCTGGGTTCTAATGTCAAAATTGTGCACCACACGTAAATAATTGAACTGTTTGAAGATGGCACCTGCACACAGAGAGATGAATAGACACCATTAAGATTATTTCTAGCTTATAAAGTTTAACATTTGATCACATCAGTTACAACACTGAGATACCATAAGCTAGAAGGTAGAGACAAGAACACTTCACCACTTAGAGTGACACTGATCTCTCTGTTTTTAAAATTTACGTAGGATTCCAAACGTGACACATTTAAGGTACATAAAACCCTATATTTTTACTCTAATGGAGTGTAGTAGGACTAATATAATTAACAATGAAGTCAGAAGCTCCTCTATCAGATATCTGCTACTGATGAAAGGGGAAATGGTAGAAAGGGGAAATGGTTAGAAGTAAGAGTCATTTTTTGAGTATATATTGATGAAAGGCTGAGAGGTTGCCAACAGGTACTCTAGTTTGGAATTTGCCTGGGAGTTTTAGGTGCCAAACTCTCATGGAAAATTTTAAATGTCATACTCAAACATCTATTTATTTCCATACCTGAATGACTGTGCTATATTCTGTGTTTTTGGAACTGAGACATACATCTCTTGACCAGTCTTCATCTCCTTTAGCTTTCACACTCAATTCCGTCAGCTCATCATTTTCTAGGACATAGGAAGGCAGCTTCTGTTTGGCTGCAAGGCAGTCAAAATGTTCTTTAATAATTGCCTGCCCATCTTGGCCAATGTAGTGCTGAACCACTTTCAATTCAATGCTGTTAGCCAGATAACTACAGACCATCTGTCTTCCACAGATTATTATCTAAAACATAAAAACAGGCAACTTTTGCATTACCAATTTCCAAAAAGAAAACTCAAAGAGTGTCACTGAAATTAAATTAGATTCCTCACATCCTTAAAACTGCATTGTTCTTAAATTGCTCCTGACTGATTTTATAAGTTCAATCTACAGGGGAAAAAAACCTCAAGCAATGTTTGGTTTCTGAGAGTTGCTGAAAATGACGTGTGTACACTGAGCACTTTAGATACTCCAGCAATGTGTTAATTTATAAATAAAATTATTCTTATGATTGTCCAAATGAATTGATAATTCTAGAGAACCATAATTATTAAGACACCCCAAATTAGCTAAAATGTATGGCTTTCACGTAAATGGATGTTATGCAAAAAATCAGATAAGGACCTGTCTGGTGTTAGTGCCCTTAACTCCTACTGAACTCACTTTGTAGGATTGTGCTCTGCGGCTGAAGCTCTGTCTTTGCCTTCCCCTGATGTGCTGATATGTTGCAATTCTCTTGGCATGCGGTGTCATTGCTATGGATATTCTGAGTTGCAGCCAAAAGGGCTTTTGAAAGGTTCCACTGAAGCCCCAAATCCTGGTCAGCATCTAAAGTTCACTTTCTCAAAGGAACAAGTCTCTGAAGTATGTTTACAGATTTAAAGCTTGCCCTTTAATTAAAAACCCATGGCTACGTCTACACAGGCACCCTTTTCCGGAAAAGGGATGCAAAT
>CM057846.1:32828223-32870989 GCA_030068395.1 Apalone spinifera
TTTGCATCCCTTTTCCGGAAAAGGGTGCCTGTGTAGACGTAGCCATTGGGTATTAAAAGTATGCATTGCCCTCCTGCTCACCCCAAATGCCTCACTGAGGTCAGAGACACTAATAAATGCATTAAAAAAACCCCAAGGACTCCTGTGGCACTTTAGAGACTAACAGATTTATCAGGGTATAAGCATATGTGGGCAAAACCCACTTCATCAGATAATTTGGAATGGAAATTTATATATGAAAAGAAGGAAGTTACTTATCAAGTGTTAATGAGGCCAATTAAATCAGGGTGGATACACATCCTGGAGAGGCCGTAGCCTTAGCCTGGTGAACGACGTAGGTACACACCACCATGTGGCCGAGCAACCTCATACAGGTACGGGCTGAGGAAAGGGGGGAACACTTGAGGTTGTTCACCATGCTTAGTATGGTATTGAACCTGACCATGAGAAGGAAAGCTCAAGCCACTCTGGCATCCAGGAGAGCTCCCACGAACTCTATGTCCTGACCGGGGAGATGCGGGGTGCCAACATAGACTTTTTGTCATTCAGCATAAGCCCCAGCATGAGGAAGAGGGCTTTTGTAAAGCTTACGTGCGCCTCCACCAGGGCTCGGGAGTGCCCCCGAATCAACCAGTCGTTCAGGTAAGGAAAAACCTGGATCTCATGTGTCCTGAGGAATGCGGCCACCACTGCCATACATGTTGTAAATACCCTGGGGGCCGTAGAGAGCCCAAAGGAGAGTACAGTAAATTGGAAGTGGCTGTGGGACACTATGAAGCGTAGAAATCTCCCATGATTCGGCCTTATTGTTATATGAAAATAAGCGTTTTTGAGGTCGAGGACCACGTACCAATCACCCTGTTCCAGAACTGGAATGATGATGGCCAAGGTTATCATTCTGAACTTTGTCTTTCTCGGTACCCTGTTGAGGTTTTTGAGGTCCAGAATAGGCCAAAGCCCCCCATTTGGTTTGGGGATAACGAAATAGCGGGAATAGAATCCCTTGCCCTCCAAATGGGAGGGAACCCTTTTTATAGCTCCCTTCTCGAGGAGTGCGAAGACCTCTTGCTGCAGGAGGGCCTAGTGAGATGAGTCCCTGAGGAGGAATGGGGAAGGAGGGAAAGAAGGGGGGAACCCAGTAAGGGAATGGAGTACCCCATCTTTACCAGGTCGAGCACCCATCTGTTTGACGTGATCTCGGACCATGCTTGGGCAAAATGGGATAATCTGTCCACAAACAGGGAGTAAAGAAGGGGGGTTGGCACATGGTCCTCGAAGGTGCTTTCAAAATGGGGGCTTGGTCTGCTGGGAAGAAAGCTGACCTGCTCCCCTAACATTATCCGGCTGAGGGTGATGACACCTTGCACAATTAGAGGCTGAAGCAGATCCTGCCCTCGCGTCCCCACTGGAAGCGCAAGGTCGATTCCTCCAGTAATTGCCACGGGAAGACTGTAATTGCACTCTGTCTGCATGTCTATAGGGAAATTGTCGCCTTTGAGGGGCCGGTGTGTGGATCCCCAATGACCGGAGCGTCGACCTAGTGTCCTTCAACGTGTGCAGCCTGGAGTCTGTGCTCTCCGAGAAGAGGGCCTTTCCCTCGAAAGAGAGGTCCTGAATCATAGACTGCACATCTGGCGGTATGCCAGATACCTGCAGCCAGGTGCTGCGGCGCATAACCACACCCGAGGCCATGGTCCTGGCAATTGAGTCCACCAAGTCCAGGGAGGCCTACAGGGCTGTACGAGTGATTGTCCTGCCCTCCGTAGCCATGGCAGCGAACTCCTGCCGCGCGTTGGGGGAAGTTTGTCTCTGAATTTGTCCATCACCTGCCAGGTATTATAGGCATAGCAGCTAAGCATTGCCTGCTGATTGGCAATGCGAAGCTGAACCCCCACTGTAGCATACACTTTACAACCCAACAGGTCCAGGGGCTTAGGCTCCCTGGCCTTTGGGGTCGGCACCGGTTGCGGCAGCTTTTCTTTTTATGCTGCGGCCTGGACTACCTGGGAGCCCAGGACAGGATGGGAGTACAAATGTTCACATCCTGATTGCGGGACATAATAATGCTGCTCAACCGCTTTAAGGGTAGGGGTCAGGGAAGCCAGGGTCTGCCAAAGCGTGTTCGTAATTTTGGCTACTGTCCTGTTGAGTGGCAAAGCCAGTTTGGCAGGAGCACCCTCCGAGAGAATGTCCACCATAGGATCTGACTCCTCTGGTACTGGTTCCACTGCTACACCCAAATTGGAAGCCAGGTGACGTAAGAGCTCCTGATGGGATCTGGAGTCCATTGCTGGGATGGACGGAGCAGGGTCAGCAAGAGTCTCATCTGGGGATGAGGATGATGAGGACTCCCTAAGCGGCTCTGGAGCCAGGAGCACCTCTGGCAGAATAGGCACCTGGGGAAGCTGCGGGCACGGCTGAGGTGGCACGACCTCCGAAGGTAGGTGGCCCGAGTCCTCCATATGAGAAGTTTCCTCCACTGATGGTGGAGGGGGTCTGGAGCGCGATGCTGATGGGGGGGTGCTTCGCTGAGAGGAGCTGGATGCCCGTGAGGGCAACATGGGCCCCTGCCACTGGTGAAATGCCCAGGGCATCCCGAAGGGCCAGGGAGGCTGTGACTGTGGAGGACAGGTCTGCTAGAAACCGTGTTGCTCTGTCGGCGCTGGGAGCAGGAACGGTACTTGGATGAGGACCTGGACGAAGCCGCCGAGCGGCGCGACTTTACATCAGACTCCAACGAGTAGTCAGAGGCAGACCAAGGCGGTGCCAAGCCAAGCTGTCCCGGAGCCACGGTGGGTTTGAACCGGGCCATGGACTGCGGTTTACCAGCATGAGTTAGTGGAGGAAGCCGCAACGGAGCCGGTACTGAAACGCTGGTGCCTGGAGTCTGTTGCGATAGCGGTACCACAGTTGTCAATGTAGGTGCTGGTGCCTGCCCTGGAACCGGTGCCGACAGCAATGTAGTTGTAGATGGGGCCAACATATATGCCGGTGTCGGCTGATGGTACCGTACTCTTGTCGGTGTCGGTGCATGGACCGTCCCTGGTACCAGTGGTGGTGCCGGTGCCACAGTCAGTGCCGATGCCATCGAGGAAGGGAGGGGTGGCGCTACTACATGGCATGGCACTGGTCGGTACACCGTGGGATGTCGAGGCAGTGCGGCCACAGGGAGAGGTGCCGATTGGTGGTACCGGGTCGGCTGTGTGCCGCTGGACGTGGATAAAATCGGTCCAGGAAGCGGCAGCAACGACCTCGACGAGGTTGAGGCTGGCTCCCAGTCTGCTTCTACCACCGGTGCCTGTAGAGATGGTGGCACAGTCGGCAATACTGGAGTTGCTTGCGGAGTGGCTGAATGCCCTGGTGCCGACCATGGATCCTGCTCCAGGGGGGCAACCGGTGCCAACGCGGCCCCCGGTGTCAGTGGGGCCAACGACCCCTTCAGGCCCAACGAAGACTGTGGAGAGGCTGTGAGGTGGATCAAGTCGTGGGCAGCCTCAAAGGTCTCAGGTGTGGATGGCCGGTGCAGTGGCATCATGCCTGGGCTGCTGGGGTGGTCAGTGGCCTCCTTCTGAGCCCCTCAGGTAGCCTAATGCTGGTGGTGCCGGCTCACACGGGACTTACGGCTCGGTGATCTGCCCCCAACGCCTTAGCCTTCTTTGGAGCCGGGGAATGTGAGTGGTGCCTCGGTGCCAGTGGCTTCAGTACTGATGCCCTATCCCGTGCCGGAGCGCCACGCGTCGACGTGGGTGCACTGTATACCGTGGCCTGGGGAACTGGCGTCTGTTGAAGTGCCGCTTCCATTAATAAGAGTTTTAAACTAGAGTCCCTCTCTTTTTTAGTTCGCAGCTTGAATGTTCGACAGATCTTGCAGGCGTCTGCCAGGTGGGCCTCCCCAAGACACTTTAAGAAATTGTTGTGGGGAGTCACCCTTGGGCATAAACTTCGCGCAGGACACACAAGGCTTAAAACCCTGTGGCCCTGCATTCCCAACCCCCATAGGGGGGAGAGAACAGAATGAACCTTAACACTAAGTACCTAACTAATGAGAAGTATTTACAGAAAAACTATTCACACAACAAAGCCAACTGGAAAACAGTAACGCTAACTAAGCTATCTAACACGCTCCAACGACCGTGACGGGCGGTAAGAAGGAACGGGGAGGAGGAGCACCGGCAAGGGTATTTATGATCCACTATAGCGGCACCACTCCAGGGGGCGACCTGCTGGCGCTATGGGTACCGCTAGGGTAAAAATGCTCTGGAGAACCGTGTACGCAGTGGGCACACACCTCATTCGAATGGACATGAGCAACCACTCGAAAAAGAACTTATCAATGTCAATTTTGATGACAACATAGCATTAATTGTAGAATCAATTGACAAACTGATTGTGGTTCTTAAAGCTCCAGAAAGCTTAGCTGTAGAAGTTGTCTTGAAAATTAATGGGGCAAAAGCACAATTCTTCTTGCTTTCAATTTTGAACATGCTGCAGGCTCTATGATTTTAGTGAGTGACTACCAAATCAAGATTGCCCACTATTTCACTTAGGTTGTTCAGAAAGAACTTGTAGCTCATATGGCAAAAATATCAGTAATAAAGTGTCTCATCAAGAAAATGTTAAATCGATTAACAGAGAGATAAAGCTAAGGATATAGAATGTTTATAAAGTCAATATCTGACTTCTGAAATTGAAACATGTCCCACTAGTATAAAAAGTGAAAAGAAGTTGGACACCATTCAGATGAAGCATCTCTGAGTAATCAAAAGATCAAATGATACAAATGTAAGTCAAACAAAAAGATTAGTTTCCTACTTGAACAGGTTAGGGCCCTTTCAAATGGTTACCCACTTTATGGTAGTATGGTCATTTGCTCTGAACACCTACCATCTTCGGTTTTGACCCAATGACAATGAGATAGACAAGACTACATGGAAAGCACAAAACATGATGGTTTGATTGCATCAACAGAAACTAGTCCCTCACAGACATCCTATTCTATACCATGCCACATTTGGCTCAAGACAGAAAATCAAGGAGCACAGAATGCAGTTCTACTCCTCTTTACCTGCCCCTCATTTTCTTCTCTGGACTTTCCTATCTTTTCTGCTTATAGCTGTTTTTACAAGCCCCCCTCCCTCCCTACGACCTCTTCAGTCTCAATTTGCTAAGGATTTTCACCTAGTAATGAGAGAAATGGGTGAAATTTAGATAACTAAAGCAGTCACATGACAAGGTGTAGAGATCAAGGAAAGGGATGAGAAACATGACAAAGGAAGAGATACTGTTGAAGCAGACACATTGCCCGGCCAATATGCTCCAGATATGCAAGTAGGTACAATTTAATGCTTGTAACTCTGGAGATTGTTAGTCTAACAATCTAGATTTTTGCAGCTTGTAGATGAAGTCAAATTTATTCTGTTTCAGTTTATTTAACTTATATCTCTGTTTTGTAGCTTAAATAACTAAACTTGCTTTTGGAAGATAATTTGGCTTGTGAGCCATTCCTTGGGATACTATTGTGACTCAATCCCAAGGGGTAGTAAATGAATTTTCGGCTTCTAGCGAGCTGTAGAAGATAGCTAATGGCAATATCAGTTGCATGGGAAAAGGGTACATTCCAGAAGGTGTTACTGATAAAAGTTGTGATCCCATAGCAACAAGAGAAAAATGTAAAGACCAAGAGGCGAGCTGTGTTTTAGGAACCTGAAATAAAAGCAATACTTTGCATTGCAAAACTAAAGCTGAAGGAACGTAAAAAGCAAGCAGTGAATCAAATGCTGCATCAACAGTTGAATTTGTAATTTATGTACATAAGAACTATTGATACAGCCATCTAGCCAGTATTCTTTCTTCTGATAGAGATAAGTGCTTCAGACAAAATGAACCGGTTAGGTAATCAAGTTACCCATCCCATGTCACCAGCTCCCAGCTTCTGGCAAACAGAGGCTAGGGACACTTCAGAGAATTGTTTTGCATTCCTGCCCATCTTGACTGATAATCATTGATGGACCTATCTTCCATGAATTTATGTAGTTCTTTTTTGAACCCTGTTTAGACTTGGCCTTCACAACATCCTCTGGCAAAGAGTTCCACAGGTGTCCTGTGCATTGTGTAAAGAAATACTTCGTTTGTTTTAAACCTGCTGCCTATCAATTTCATTTGGTGACCCCTAGTTCTTCTGTTATGAGGAGTAAATAATATTTTCTTTTTTACTTTCTCTACATCGGTTTTATATTCCTCTATCACATCCCCCACTTAGTCATCTAAGTGGAAAGCTCTCAGTCTTATTAATCTCTCCTATATGGAAGCTGTTCCAGACTCCTAATAATTTTTGTTTCCCTTTCCTATATATTTTCCAATTCCAATATAACTTTTTAGAAATTGGGTGACCAAATCTGCATGCAGTATTCAAGATGTGGGCACACCATGAATTTATATCGAGGCATAGGATATTTTCTGTTGTATCTATCCCTTTCTTATTGGTTCCTAACATTGTCAAATTTTTTTTATGGCTGCCTCAAACTGAGTGAATATTTTAAAGAAATTATCTATAATTTCTTCAAGATCTCTTTCTTGAGTGGTATCACCTAATTTTGATGCTGCCATTTTATATTCAGAGTTGGCATTTTTCCAACGTAAATTGCACTGGAAATGCAAATTGACTTTTTTTCTTCCTTTATGGATTCCACAACACAGCAACATTATCTTGCTAGCATCACAGCTAGTACAAATTACACCATGAGAGATGAGGAGAATGGGACCATGGACCCATTCCCTCCACTGGCCATCGGAGAGTAGGCTGAACTTTCTTTAGTGTTGGCTTAGCAGGCACATTCCTCCTGTACATCAGAGAGTTCCAGGAGACATTGTGTGGCTCCACACAGCTTGTAAGGTAGGCATGTGCCTAATAGGCTCAATCGAGCTCCACACTTCTAGACGATAAGTGTTAAGAAAAAGAAACATTTACAAAATTATGATGATCCGTCTTTTTTGGGGTAATAAATCCTTATCTGTCCAAAATATTATCTGGAAAGTAAGATAAATATAATGTAGTTAAATCATTAATTTGGAATGTGGAATCCCAATGGAATTGACAATACATTTCACACTACTTAAATAGTGAAAAAATAAAATAAAGCTTTATTTTGCTGCTGTTGTTCTGTAAATGGCCTGGGGAGGATTAAGTTAAGTACCAAATGTTGTTCAGAGAATCTGTAACATCCCTAAGCAATTAAACAGGAAAATTTCCAGATAGTGACTGATGTTTGAAGTCACAATTTCTATATGTTTGAACCCACAGAGTACTGTATATCCTCTTACACTTTATGGGACATAGCCTAGTACCTGAAAGAATTGCAACTTGGAAATAAGTAATGATGAATTATTATCCTGTTGGAGAAGAAGCATAAGTTACATTTTGGCTTCCTTTTTTTTTCTTTGGGGAAAGAGGAAAAGATTCTTAATAAAAGTCTTTCCAGATCTACAAATGCCTTTTTAAAGAAGTGATTCATACAGTTACAGCAGAAAATCTATTTTGTGAACATGCTATCCAAAGAGGAAAGGAAAAAAAACTTTATATTGATTCCAGTAATAAAATGAAAGCATTTGTGTAGACAGGTTCAATACTTTATATATTATATTCTCTCAAGCAATATGTAAACCAGTGTTTCTCAACCATTTTATATAAAGTACTCCCTTAAAAAAATTATAAGTACCCCCAGTACCTATAGTTTTCAGACACACACAACTTTTTTCTACCATGTTTAAACAAATATGTTACAACTTAATCGTAACTGGGCGGGCAATGAAATTTTTGGGCGTAAAAAGTAAAAAAATAATAAAGTGCTGTAAAACTTAAAACAAAAATTCAGTTTTCTCCAAATTTCAGTTGTGTTGATGCACCCCCCAGACTTTTCTCAAGTACTCCTAAGTGTAGTTGTACCACCGATGTAAACCATTTAAATAACAAACAAAAAAGTATATATTAATAGTCATTTAAATTATATCTAGCTCATTTAGGAATATTAAACTATTTTAATGAAAAATACAACCAAAGGCCTGACTGATCTCTCTGAGAAGTCAATGGCAAAACATGCATTGATTTCAGTGATAAGTGATCATGTCCTTAAATGCAGACTGAATCTATGCAACCTAATAGTTGGTATTGTAAATGCATATCAGAAAAGAAATTCAAAGTTATAGTTCTTATTCATCAACATTTGAAAGTATTTATCAACATATGAACTACTTAAAATGCTAACTTGTCTAGCAATTCAGATTCAAGGTATTATGTTGCTATATGATCAAAAGAACATAAGTGCCATCCCAGCTTATCCATGCCCAGTGCTAAACACACGTTCATATCATGGTACTTGAAATGGGTTACTGTAACCTCCTTATTTTTCATATGTCCCAAGAGTAGAAGAGAACATTATGATCATTTAGTCTGTCCTGTTGTATCAGTCCCATAAGTCCAGGTTGAACTAGGCTATGTAATCGTTTAGAAAGACATTCAATGTTGATTTAAAGACATCAAAATGAGGACCAACCAATCTGTGACATTACTGGATTTTATATGTGAACATGCACCCACTGTGGTAAGTTTGCCCCGAATTTTGTATAAAGTGGACCAAGTGAGATGTCTATTGAAAGTGTATGCTTTGCTGATTCTGTTGATACCACTCATGGGTCTATATTATTTTTGTATGTAAAGTTATAAGTATTTGCTTGTACTGGCATTTCAAGTATTTGCTACTGAGATATATCAACAGGCCTCACCCACTTATTGTGGAAGAATGGATAGTCAAGTGAATTTGAATATTTGATTGACAATGGACCTCAGGTGATGCAATCCACATTAAAGGAATTCCTCTGTGAACCTGCAAACCACCAGTTAAGCAAGGGCAGCTAAGGACTGAATGATCTGGACAGGTAATTGGTCATGTGACAAGCTCTACTTTGGGAGGTACTTTCCTACAGCGAGATCAGTGGCATTCCCTCCACAAGGGCAAGGTTATAAAACAGGCCTTAGGGTTTCTTCCACTTTGTTTTCATTCTAGCTCATCACTTCAGAAGCAGCTTTGCTATGAACTGGTCCAGAAGCACTGATGACCCATCCTAACGAAGGATGTATGCCAGAGACTTTTAAGATTGCGGTTTATTCCATCTTTGCTAAGCCTGCACCAGGAATCTTGTAATTGGTGTATGTAATTTTGCTTCCTTTAACAATTTTACTATCAAACTTTTCTTCTTTTTCTTATCAATAAACCTTTAGAATTTGGACTGTAAAAGATTGGTAGAGTGTGCTCTTTTGTGTAAAATCCAAAGTACAAATTGACCTGGTAATGTGGCTAGCCCTTTGGGATCAGAGAAACCTGTTTGGATTTGGTGACATTGTTTTTCATAACCTCACATCCATGTAAGTTGTGGTACTGGTTGTGGCACAGGAAAAGGAGGCGATTCTGAGAGGATTGCTTGTGTGACTTCTTGCTAACCAGTGTGGTAAACAGAAGTGCTCTTTGTCACTGGTTTGGTGTGCTTTCTAGTGGCAGACACCCAGTCTTAGGCTGTAAGTAACCCTGTTTATAAGCAATTCACCCAGATGTGACCCATTCAATGGTGCCCCCAGAACCCATTATATTCTACCATCACTTCCCAAAGTAAGCTGCTCCAACAGTTAATTACTTACACTGTTAAAAATTTGCATCTTGTTTTCAGTTTAGAATTTTTATAGCATCAACTTGTGGCCACCAGATCTTGGTATGCCTTTTAAGCTAATCTGTAGAACCCCTATTGCAGAAATCTCCCCATGTAGATACAGATTCTTTAGCCACCCTGATTCACAGTTCATCCTTTTTTCAGTCTACTCAACATGTTGCAGCTAAAAACAAAAGCAACAACAAAAACCCTTCCTTCCCTACAACTTTGACCATGTCGCCCTCTCCTAAAATCCCTCTCACTTATTCCACATCTTTTACATATCAAACTCATCATTCTCTATTCCAAGATGCTACAGAATTATGCCTACACCTCTGGACATTTCGGTTTTCTCCAAATCTCACACCCTATTCTCTGCATCCTCATCTTACCTTTTTGCTCTCCCTTGTCTTTTTCCATCACTCCATACCCTTTTTCTTGATGCCTCCTCTGCCTGGAAAACCTTTCCTCATTCAGCACACCAAGTATCCCCCTTCTCTACTTCAAATCCTTCCTCAAAAACCACTTGCTTTAGCTAGTTTTACATTCTGCCCTCTTCTCTTCTGCTACCTACTTCTCACAGTATGCCAGACCTGATTCTCAAATTAAAAAAAACCCTCAGTAATTACAATTTTATACACAACATACACAATATTAATCAATATTTTCATTTCCTAATTAATTGAATGGGACTGCTCATATGCATAAATACTCATATAAACTAGTTCTTGCAAGTTGTAGGACCAGGGCTTTACATGGCAAACACTTTACAATAGAGACTGTCTTCCCCTTCATCCCAATCAAATACCATATAAACTTATTGATCTCTCTCAAATAACAATCCACCATTAATAATACGGGCTAGGGAGGCATGTGTCAGCCCCAGGTCTATTAAAACTTAACATTATAGCATTACAGACAGACAGCAAGGACTGAGCGTGCTGTGTTTGGGATCATCTCCATTGTGACATAAGGAAGGAAAAGAAAAATAGAGATATACTTTGCTAAACTGAAGTATGGATTAGGAAAGATAAAGAAAATTAGGGGCATGTTCTGATCTCTATCACACTAATAAAACATTGGATTAATTCTACTGAATTAAATGGAGTTTCATTAGACTTGAATCAGTGTGACAAACATTAAAATCCAGTTAATTGTCTTTAACAGTAGATTTATAATATGGAAAATTAGTAAGAGAAGTGTTATGTCTGAAAAATAAAAGGTTAAAGCTAAGTGGATAATAAGGAACTCATACTGGGGATAGGCAACCTGGCTCAAGCTTCAAATTATGACAGAAATTTGGAAAAAATTACTTTTGTCATATTATTATGGGCCCTCACTGAAGCTTGAGTGTTGTTAAAACGAATAAAGCAAACAGTCACTGTCCCCCTGTTCTGTGCAAGGTTGAAAAAGAGTATGTTATGGGCATTTTTGTGTGATTATTTGCAAACAAATAGTTTTCAGGAAAGCAATTCAGGGAACTCTAATGTAACCAGATGGGTTTCACACTTGTGAAAGCAGTGAGTTCCTTGGTTAGTCTACAGTCTTGCGAGAGAGAATTCCATAACTATGAACCAGCTGTTGAGAAGAAGTTATCTCCCGGGGTTATGATAAATACCATATGCTCCAGTATTCCTAAAGAACACAGATGTCCTGGAGACAAATGAGGTTTCTGAGATAATTGGGGCCTAAAGATCAAGATAAGGACCTTGAAGTGGATCCAGTGTAGTATGTAGAGCCACTACAGAAATGTAGCAACCCATCCCTTTTACTGACCTGTAGCAGACCTCTGACTTTCACTAAAATCCAAATTAGGACCTAACACTGTTTGGCAATCTCTGCTAGGATTTCTGACAGCTTCAAATTCATGATATGCAGCTTTTGTAAATGGAAATCATGCCTCATCAATCTATTAAATTCTCTGTCAACAAGCATGTGGACAAGTATGACCCAGTCAATATCGTGTATTTGGACTTTCAGAAAGTTTTTTTTTTTTTACTAGGTCCATCACCAAGTCTTAACCGCAAACTAATCAGTCACATGTGATAGGAGGTAAGGTCCCCTCATGGATCAGTAACTGGACAGAAAACAAAAAGAGTAGGAATAAATAATGAGCTTTCACACAGTCGGAACATAAATAGCAGGGCCCCCCAAAGATCTGAGCTGATTATTCATTCATAAATGATCTCGAAAAAGGGATGAACTGTGAGGTAGCAAAATTGATAGATGATACAAAATTACCCAAGACAGTTAAGTCCAAATCTGACTGCAATGAATTACAAAGAGCTCTCACTAAACTGGTTGACTGTAATGGGGTTCTTAGTTAGCCAAGGTGCTTAATGCTTAGCATCCATTCAGTCATAGAGAAGCCTGGGCCCATCAGCTCCACCAGCCTCCAATCCAGGACCTTAGGAAGCTTATCCGGGAAGGGACCCCTGTTACCTTCTCTGGTCACTTCTTACCACCTCTTCCTTATCTGAGTTTCAGTTCCCAGATAAGAAAAAAGTAAATAGGAAACCAAATTACCACTCCAGCTGAGCTCTACACAGTCCTGTTCCTTCAGGGAGGCTTCTCCAGCTCCTTTTAGCAGGAGCCTTCAGGATATATAGGTACTCCTCACCAGGCTCCCACTTCTGTGCTTGGTTGGTTCCTTTTCAAACCTATCTACCCAGATGGAGCATTTTCTCCCATGCTGGAGGGGTGGAGTTAACTGGGCCCAGTATAGTTCTTTAACCTCTTTCCATTCTAATATGTGGTTCATATAGAGTGACAAAATGACAAATGAAATTGAATGTGTGATAAATGAAAAGAATTAATGAATTTCATCCAGTGAAATTAATATGCAGCAGGTTTAAAATAAACAAAAGGAAGTACACTTCTTCATACAACAGTCACCCTGTAGTACTTGTTGCTATGGCATATCACGGACATCAAAAGTATAACCAGATTCAAAAAAGATTTAGTTAAGTTCATGGAGAATAAGTCCATCAATAGCTATTAGCCAATATCACTGTGTCCTCCAAATGCCATAACCCTCCAATTGTTCGCTCAAAATTGCACAGTTCTGTTCATTCTCTGTGAAGCATTTGACACTAGTCACTGTCAGAAGAGAAAATATTGGACTAGACTAGTCTGACCCACTATGTCCATTTTTATGATTTCTGGACTTCCCCAAAGTAAGAGGGGGACAATAGTGGATACTTTAGCCCCAAGAAAGGTCAAAGACTCATGAAATTTGAAGAAAATGACTGGTGGGAACAGAAAGAGTTTCAGACATTAAACTTTTTAATGAAATATTAAAGGCTTGTAGGACTCAGAGTAAACAGAAGAGCAGAAGGGTTAGGTTAACTGAAATGTAGAGGATTTGGGGACTAGGAGAAGAAATGGAAAGGAGGAAGGATTTCTCAGAATGTTCAGATTCATTAAGATAAGCTTCCTTAGTTATCATGGCCAAATCTTTTGAGAGTAATCACAAATAATTGATAATCTGAAATGCCATACCTATATATATTTCTATATCAAAGGTTAAAAAGCTTTTAAACTATAATCTGCTGTAGCATCATTAATTCAGTAAAATTCATTCAAAACTAAAACAAAACAATTGCAATGTTTTATATCTATGCCTCTATATTAAACATGTTTTATATTCTTTGATTATTTGTGTTCAATATTTTGACTAGCCAATTATGATACCTCTTCCTACTTTTAATTAGCAAAAGAAAAATAAGGAATTTTATTGGTATGAATGTAAAAGTAATATAAGCCTTTTAAAACTATTTATTTTCATTTAACTGAACTGCCTTGCCATATTAAAAAAACATTTTTACAAAGGTTAAATAAAGTATTTCATGGCAACCGCTGCTGCTTTGTGCCTGTGTAACAAGAAACATGAGCCATCCAAAGTTGTGCAAGTTGGTTTTCTTTCCCAGTAAGAGAATGTGGTATCTAAGACCTTGTCCTAACTCATGTTATCCCCAAGTGTAAGTCAAGTAAGTCAAGTATGAACTAATGCCTTGAGGGAAGTCCCTGACTCCAAAAGTATGGATTATTTCACATTTATCTCACAATCTGCTCTCAGAGTTCTTAAAATTCACTAACTTGGCAAGTCAGGAATTATCATGAGAAATGAAATAATTTCATAACTATGAAGTCATCTTGCATTCCACGAATCTGACACTCACAGGGCTTGTCCAGGCTTGGGCATTATTCTGACCTTTAGATAACAGGCTGTTCAATATCCAGTTCAGCCTGGAATAATTAGAAAAGCGCCATGACATTACAGGTACAACATGAAGCCTTAATCAAGTTGCTGTTTAAAATACAAACAGACTCGAGTTAATATCTAAATTAAAGACCCCCACACATTTTACACATGTTGACATTTGCTATATTCTTAATAAACATGGCTTGTGTGGCCTAAAATGACAAAATATTATGCTGTTGACCGTTCAGATGGACCATCTTTCCAAAGCAAATGGCATCTACAATGACTCCTATCTAAAATAAATCACATGAACTATACTTATACTTTTATGAAACAGTTCCAAAATTTTGTGAAGAAAATTAGCTTATAATTGAATAGTTTGTGGAAAACCTACCTATCATGCATCATCAGTGAAGCTGCCTCATCACCCAGTTTCCATTCCTAAACTTGCTATCATGGGAAGGACTATGAAAATGTTATCAGAACAATAACACTCCAGAGACTATTGCAAACAGTTGGGATAGGTTGAATATAACTATCCAGTGTCAGCCCAGGAAGCGCAGAAAGGCTCTAAAATTTGGTGCCACTCCTATATTGTTGACCTTTTAGTCCTGGTTTGCAGTAGCTCAAAGAATATGGATTGCTGTCCTGCTCTTACATTAAGCCTGCTCTCCTCAGCAAGATCTCTACCTCTGTCTTGGCCTATCTTTCCTTGTCCCCACTCTGCAAGGCTTGCCTTTTCTTTCCATTCCCTTTCCTTCTGCCAGATGTGCATGATATCTTCCTCACATGTAGCTGGTTCACAAGGCAGTGTCTTACCCAACATGGCTGGCTGAACTACAGAAGATAAATTTAAAGCCTTGCCTGGCTTTTGAGTGTCTATTGATTAATAATTTAATATACATTAATTAAATCTTGAAGTAATTTAATTTCTTAGGATCCAGTTCTGCCATCTCTACTCCACAAACAGACTAACTGAAAAATATGGGATTAGTCACAAAACCAGATACTACTCAGTGTAAGGGTAGAAGAATTTAACCCTTGCACTGTGAACTCTCTTGGGAAAGGACCATGTGACTCATGGGAGGGGCAGGAAGGGCCACGTGCCCTTCCCTAGGTGCTTGGGATGGGCACATTCAGCAGGAAAGCACAGCAGCAAAAGGAGCAGAACAAGGGGCTGCTGCCGACAGCTATTCCAGCTGTTTCAGCCAGGTGTCTGGTTTTGCCTGGACAGTCCGGTAATTGCCTCTTCTGTCTGGTTAAAAAAAAAAAAGAGAGAGAGAAAATACCGGACATGTAAAATGTCTGGTATTTTCTGTTTTTCTTGGACGGAAGGTCAGCGTGGACATTTTTCCCTTGCCGCGTCTGGCCGCGCGGGGGGGGGGGGAAGGGGGGTAGAGGGGGAGAGCGGGAGATTTGGTCTCTCTCTTTTTTGTTGTTGTTGCTCAACCAATTTTTTCTTCTCTATGTTTGGGATTTTTCGTGAAAGTATCTGGCAACCCTAGTTCCAGTGTGACTTTACTGCCCCCAGCCCTCCCATGCAGCTGCATCTCCTGGCATCTGTACAGCTACACTAGAGGACAGGGCTGGGGGGGGGCGAGGGGCGGGAGGAGGGATGAAGCCGTACTGGAACAGCTGCAGTAGAGGAGCTACCAGCATGGGGTGGCCCAGCAGCCCCATTCTCTGCTCCTTTCATCACTTCAGTTCCTGGGACAGCCCTATGGCTTAGTTCTGAACTTCAGGGCTTTCCTGAGAACTGCAGCAGCAAAAGGAGAAGAACATAGGACTGCAGCTCCCAGGAGTGTGGCTGTACCAGTACTATCCCTAGGTCTGATCCAGGGGGAGACAGCTGTGTGGAAGGGCTGGGGACAGTATAGCCATGCCAGAGGAGCTGCTGGTGTGGGGAGGCCTGGCAGCCCTACATTCTGCTCCTTTTACCCCCTGCAGTTCTAGAAATCCCTACAGCTCACAAATCTCTGGCCAGAGCCCCCTGCCTCCTGAGGAAATGTGGGATGGGGAAGGAGAAGCATGAGGCTGAGGCCAGGAGGAGTCATGTGGCAAAGTTACACCTTTAGCTGGTGTCCTACTTTGTGTCCCTCCCATTAGTCACCACGCCATTCTATGTGTTAGTAGAAACCTTAACATAACACTGCTCTGATCTTGATTATTACTGTGTACAACTTCAAGATTTTGAAGGTGTTGACTATGAGGTCAGCCATACTCTGTAGTACAAAGTTCCCCACTCAATGCCTATTTCTTCCCTCTTCCCTCAATGAAGTCAAGGAAAATTTCCATTGTCTTTATTAATTGAAGGCTGGGGCTTTGGACTGTAATGTTGCCATTACTTACCCCACATCATTCTGGATTTGCATATGGGCACAAGTTAGGAAAACCATTTTTCACAATGTCCTCCCATCTCTAGTTATTTACCCTACTCCGCCCCTCAAAATAAATAAACCAAACCAACTGTCACCTGTGCCTCAGGAGTTAAAAGAACTAAATTGGATAGTAGCAACAGAAACTAACAGGAGGCTGAGAAACAAAGTAGGTCTTTTTGTACATTGCAAGGTGTCCAAGGTAATAAAAGTGAAACTCTGCTCACTATATAACACTGTTTAGAAAAATATGTATAAGATAAACACAGAAACACTAGTACAAATTGGATAGTACAGGTTAAAAGGACAATAAGGGGTCTTTAAGTTTCCTGATAATATTATAAATTGGCATGCCAATGGTCTGAATGATTCTAGAAATGAGAGGAAATGTTCATAATTGAAATGATGAAAATGTGCTCTGTCTGGTTGATTTGAACTGCCAATTAGAAAAATTAAATGGAATTGTTAGTGCACTGTGGTAAAGTTCGCAAGGCCACTTAGCAGATGGCCAGCTAGAGCACTACATTTATATTCTGGCTTGCTGCACATTAACAGGCCAGGCAGAAAAGCCCTACCATCTAATCCCTTGCTGGGCACAAGATCTCCCCCTATTAACACAATAGCACCTCCTCCACTTTAGCTTATGCCTATACAATCTCCAACATTTTTGAAGCTTAATTCAGCCTTGAAATAAGTAGTCACATTCCACTGATTTCAGCAGCAGCTGCAACAATTTACTCTTGGGGCTGAGTTTGGTCCACACAGATTACCAAGTCAATGTAAGGTATGCTTGTTTTACACACCCACTTCAGCACACGTTACCGTCAGTTTACCACTTACTCCTCTTTCCCAATCAACATAAACCTTATCACCTCTGAATCCATTATATTTGTTCCCTAAATATTACTCCTTTCTTACACATCAAAATTACCTAAGGGAATTAGACACCTAGCTCCCACTGAATTTCTCTTACATTTCTTTACAAATCCGAGTACAGATGTTTGGCTTTAGAAGTACAGATCAACATAGGATGAAAATAGACTTTAATGGTATATAGCCTCCTCATGTGAACACCATGTGAAGAACAGATTCCAAAGATCTATTCACTAAGAAAATCCATATTAAAAACCTGGCAAATTAATTTTTTTTTCCTTTTGTTCAGAAGCTTGAATTTTTATTAACATGATTTTTCTTTGGGAAGGGTGTCTCCATGTCCAGTTCCAAACTTGAATCATGTGTAAATGCTTCTGGACTTCCTCATCCCTTTGTTTATCTCTGATGTCTGATGCAGCTTCAGCAATGTGGCTCCTGATGGAATTAGAAAGCTAAAGATAGCTGAGCACATGAATAAAAATGTAGAATCAATGAATAGAAGCCCCAGCCAACTTTAACAATTGCTGCATTTGTAATGCTTTTCTGACATACCTGTGGGGACTTGTGAGAGCGCCAGCTGTACTGGTGACAGTGGAGACTAGCCAGCAAAACATTTTCGTCAGTATCCACCTGGCCAAACCGCAGTGTCTCCTGTGTGTCATTACAGATCACAAAATGGCTAAAGACCAACTCCTCTGCCTCCGGGCACTGGTTCTAAAAGAAAAAGAATATGAAAGCCAACAAGCATCAGATTAATTGCAAGATGTTTGGCAGCTGTCTGCCCAGTGGCGATTGTTACAACACAAAAATGCTGTAAGATCTGTTGTCATTAGCTATGGTTACAAAGTATTCTATTGCCAGCATAAGCAGAAACAAGTGCTGGAGTCTAAAATGTATACCCCAAGAATTTATTTTGATTTTTGTTCTTCTGCAGTAAATCATAACCATTCAAAGCTAGAAGGAAAATGGAATCTCCAAACTTTTAAAAATGACTAGTGCAAAATTAATATATGTTGGAAATAATGCGCACTATGGTGAAGATAATGCATTAGAGGTTGAATATACTGCAATGCTCTTATTCCTCCAAACTCGATAAAAGATCTTCAAGGCCAACAAGCCACGTGTCCTGCTCCTCAGATTTTTCTTCTACTTTGAAATGCTGCCGTGGAACGTTCTGGAACAAATCTTCCTCCCAGAAGGCTCTCTCTTGTGATGCTGCAACACTTCAAAAGTAGCATGACAACTAAGGCTGTCCACAAATCCACAGGGCTTTTGTGAAAATACATCGTGCAATTTAATAGCTCAACGTTCAAAATATTAAACTGTCTAATGCATTTTCATAACATCATTTTAACTCGGCAGAAATACTCCCTGCTCAATGCAGCAATCCCTCCTCGACTCTTTGTATCTGGCTCCTTTTCAGTTCCGAGGAATCACGGCAGAGCAAAGAGCATTCTGGGCATCTTTCCACCACTTATTCTATTTGCATGATGGGACTCCATGACAGTCAATATAAATTATTAAGTCATGGGGGTTTACTCACTCCTACAGGCACAAACTACAATCTCCTGCACCAGGAGAGGCAGTCACTGCCAAGGAAGCATTGGAAACAATACTACTGCCCTTCCCCATGAAGATTTTTGTCAGGATGGAGCTGCTAAGAAGTATATTCAAGGCCTGCATGGCAACTATGCCAACACAAGTTGCCTGAGGCTACGTCTAGACTGCAGAGTTTTTGTGCAAAAACTCGCGGAGCGCCCACACTTCAAGCGCGTTTTTGTGCAAGTCAATTTACAGTAAAGCAAAAGAAGAGAGGGTTTTTTTGTGCAATAGTTATTCTTCTTTCTACGAGGAAAAAGCCTTTTTGCACAAGAGCTCCTGTGCAAAAAAGGTGTGTGTGGACAGGAAACAGGTTTTTTTTGCGCAAAAACAGCCTATTGAAAGAAGCAAAGGTGCCCTAGTGGCCATTCAGTTAATGGCAATCAGAGCTTTTTTGCGAGAGAGCATCCATGCAGTCTGGATGCTCTCTTGCGCAAAAGCGCATCGCTTTTGCGATGCGCTTTTGAGGTGTGGATATGCTCTTGTACAAGAAGCCTGCAGTCTAGATGTAGCCTGTGATATGGTGAGTACCATAGCCTGTCCACCCCTTCTTTTATCCTCACCCACCTTCTGGGCTGCTCTTACAACTATGCCAAATTAGTCCCTTGTAAAGGTTGTAAGTGGCTGGTACGATCAGAGAAGACGGCAGCCAGACCAGGCCCTTGGGAAAGGTGTGGGAGTGTCCCGACTCCACATTCCCAGAATGGGTGGGGCCTCAGGTGGAAGGGGAGAAACTGAGGGCCGTCAGCCCTGAGCACCACCCAGACCACAGCATGCTGCCCCCTACAGCTGTTAGTGCTGTCTGGGGCATGCCGCATGGTACTCCAGTAGCGATTTAAAGGGCCCAGGGCTCCAGGTGCCGGTGCAGCTGCTACAGTTGCAGTAGTGGCCAGAAGCACCAGGCCCTTTTGAATCACCAGATTCTGGAGCAGTTGCCTTCTTTGCCTCCCCATCCTGCTATTGGTAGGACAGTGCACCACTGTTTCAGGCAAACTCTCTGTAACTGGGATCCTAGAACCTGAGACTGATCAGAGACAACATTGTTTAGCTCTAGGGTTGCCAAGTGTCCAGATTTAAACTGGACAGTCCAGTGTTTGAGCTTTCTGTTTGGGAAACAAATTGAGAAAATATAAATGAGAAAATATAAATGTCCAGTATTTTCTAAATAAGATGTAATGTAGATTGTGATGTAATGTCAAGTGTGTCCGGTATTTTTGTTGAAACCATATGGCAACCCTATTTAGCTCAACTGAAACAAGGCATCGCTTAACTAAGTAATTCTTTCACCCCTTAAATGGCATGTTTGTATAACAAAATGCTCTCAAACGTTTTCATAGTGTGAACCATAGCTTCATTGAGAAATCATCTCACATATTCCTCTTCTGCACCCTCATCACCATTGTGCCAATCCCCTCCTTTTCCACTTGCTATCACGTAACATCCTTGTGGCAAATTGAGCACTTGCTTACATGAGGAAGTAATATTAGGATGCTATTTATGTAAATATATGGATATAGCATATATAAATGATCACATTGTTTACTTTTGTTTTTCATTTATTTTCTACCCATCTTTCCTGGCACATGCTTCTCTATCACTGGTTCTGTTCTTCTCTCTCTCTGGTGCTTGCCTGCCTTCTCCCCTCAACATATTGTCCAGCTGTTCCATTCCCATCTCCCCTTTCTAGGATTTTTTTCTCCTGCTGACAAGCAGCTTCAGGCTCACAGATATCTTCAGTCTTTAAGAGCTACTTCTATTTCCTCTAGTCCCTGTCTTATGTAGCAGTTCACTAGAATAAAAAATTAAGTTGGCTTTTCCGATAGCTACTTTCACAAGCTTCCCAATGTCTCAGACAAGAATGTGGCTGGAAACCTGAAAAAAACATCTGGAAGCAAGGAAGAACGCCAGGAATATATGACCAGACAGCTCTCTGCAGACCACTAATGGTCCATGAATAGTTTGGTCACTGCTATTGTCACAATAGTAAGAAAACCACTGAATTTCAGAAAGTTAGGTTTGTAAACTGTGTGCCTAATTTAAGCTTAAATTATGCAAAATTATGCCTCTGATGTGAGTTCATGGCTATCATTGAATTCAGCATGAGTACAAATCAAAAGTTAAAATTTAGCCCTTTTGGTGAGTGTGTGTACAATGTAGGTAACTTAGCATGAAAACAACTAATTAAGTGCATTCATGTAGTGAATTACCTGGTTTGAGAGAACAATTAGGTGCATAACTGGACACCTCTCTCTTCTGAAAATCTAGTAATACATTAGGAATTTCTTTTCATTATACTTCATATCATCCATGAAAAGATAGTCAACCAAGCTAACAGTAGTTAAAATCCCCCTTTTTGTAAGGAATAAAACTTAGCATAGAGCATCTATATTCACTGTATTCAGTAGCTGATTTGAGTATACTAGATGCTGACGTATACAGTGCCACTTCAGAGAGCAATTTATTTTGGCATTCTCTAGTGATGGATCTCATTGTCAAACTGCCATACCCATATATTTACCACAAACATACATTTTCTTGTATCAGCTTTATGGAATGTTCTTTTAAAAGAGAGGATTTAAAATCTAAAAATCAGTATGTTATTATGGACAAACTTAGCTAATACTTCATGAAATTAATACAACTCCCCTCCCCCTCCCCACCTCCAAGGAAACAACCACTGGATTAGTCTTCTTGGTTCTGCAGCCAGAAAGCCTATAAAAATAGGACCACAAGGAGTTTTAGCTTCATTCTTCTTAACAGAATATTACTATAATGCTTAATTACCATGAAGAGTAACCTCATGCATTTACTGAAGTGCAAAAATAATCCAATAGGCCAGTGTTTCCCAAAGTGTGGTCTGCAGCCCAGTACTTGTCCTCAGAAAAAAAAAAATACCGGTCCTCAGAAAAATTTGTATGCATGATTCTTGGGAGAGAGCCCACCACCCACAGCGTCTCTGCCAGGCATGCTTCTGGGCGGCAGGGCTAGATCCAGCGCGCGCTAGGAGCCAGAGAGAAGGCCAGGCGCACCGACCCAGAATGGGAGCTGGTGCTGGCTGATAAAGTGGCCAGGATGGGGGCCGGGAGGGGGTGTGGCCACACTGATGCTACCTCCAGGGACCATGGAGGTAGCATGGGCTTCCTGTGGGGCAGTTCTGCAGCTGCGCACCAGGTCCCGGAAGTGCGTGGGCTGCTCTCCCTCCTGCCCCAACAGCCAGCATGGTACCTAAAATACCAATCCATTGTGCGCTGGGGAGAGGGTGGGTATCTGGGATTGCGCTGGCTCTGGCTGCTTGGGCGGTGTGCGCTGCTGTGGGGAGCGGAGGAGCAAGGTGCGCACTACCCCAGCAGTTGGGGATGGTGAGATCCGGGACTCCCTCTCCCCCGCAAGAAGGCTTCAGGCGTGCAACGGACCAGCGTTTCAGGTACCACGCCGCTGTTTGGGGGATGGGGAAGCAGCCCACACACTTTCTGGGTCTTGGCATGCAGCCACAGGATCCCCAGGTATCGGTCCCTGTCCCCTCCCCCCCCCACTCAGACCCCCACAAGTACTCTGCCCCAGCACCCACTGGCACCCTATCTTCTGCCCCAGCACCCATTGGCACCCTGCACCAGAACCCTGTCCCAGCACCCACAAGCACAGCTGGGGCCACATTAGTGAGGTTTGAGGGGTTCGGAGGGTTTGTGTTTTTGTATCTCACTTGTGTGGCCCTGACTGACTTTTCTGTGGGCCAGTGACCCCTGACTCAAAACAGGTTCCCTGCCCCTCTCATAAATAAAGCTGATGCTGAAACCTCTTGTGTTTGACAATATTTTATTTCAAAATGAAGCCTGGCCAATAAGCCCCTAATTAGGGCCATGTCGTCATCTGGCCACAGCATCATAACATTTCTGTACTCCCCACCCAGACTCCAAATCTGAGCCTATCATACACTGGAACCCCCTGTCCTGAGCCTCTCACATCCCCAAACTCCTGCACCCTCACATCCACAAGCCTGTGGCTTGCTCAGCACCCTAACCCTCCACCTGAGCCCAACACTTCCCAGCCTGGAGCCCCCTCCCCGAGCCAGCATCCCCTTCTCCACATCCTCCTGCATCCAAATTCCCTCCCAAAGCTTGTACCTCTCACTCTTTCCTACACCTAATGCCCTCATTCACACCCCAGAGCCCGCATTTCCTGTCTCAACCCAGTTTATATGCGTTTATATTTTTGGGCCGCAAAAAAAGGTACTGACAAAAACCGGGTTCCAACTATATAAAATTTGGGAAACCCTGGGCCTGACAGTCTAGCCAGCTTTCTATCCATCTTACAGTCCATTTATCCAATCCATACTTCCTTATGTTGCTGGCAAGAATACTGTGGGAGACCATATCAAAAGCTTTGCTAAAGTTGGCACTGGGGGCTTTGGGAGGACAAGAAACAATTTATTTGCATATTCAATATTTGCTTAAAGAATATGCAAATAAATGTTACCGGTCCTCCAAAAGCTTGTGAATGGGTTTACTGGTCCCCAGTATCAAAAAGATTGGGAACCACTGCAATAGGCCAAGCCTAATTTTGCACTAGTGCATATATACAATTATTGTTTGGTGCCTGGCATAGCAAGTGTACATTTAAGATGCCAGAACAGATGCTTCACGAAGCTATGAGACTGCACACCTCGGGTGTGTGACCCTGATCTAACATTGTACATATATATCTAAGGTAGTCATATGGCTCCCATCAATATGGTATCTGAGCCCCTCAGAGTCTTTAATGTATTTAGCCTCACAACACTATAGTAAGGTAGGGAAGTGCTATTATTCCATTTAAATGTAGAGATTACTGAGGCACCATGACTTTCCTGAAGTCACACAGGAAGTCTGTGTGGAGCAGGGAACTGAACCTGTATCTCCCAAATCGAAGTTAGAGTCCTAACCATCAGACCCAGATCATCATTTCTCTTATTTATCTACCTGGGCAGCATGAAGCACTGTTCCACCAGAGTGAACTAACAACACTAACCATATTTAATATCAAATACTGATAGCAGGTACTAGCATTGAATTCTAGAAGTGCTATCAGCATCTATTGTCTTTAGCAGCAGTGTTTCAGACACAAGTGGTATTTTAAGCCCTATGACATACTGGAGTCTATTCACATTACCCAGGGCACAGGGCCCCAAGCATTGGAAAATTTACCTGAAGGGGAGCTGCAGTGGTACAAGAAACTTGTTACCTGCTGGAAAGGGAATTAGACGTGGCCACTGATTCCCCAAAGAAAAACATCACCTGTTAGACAGAGGGAGATGTCAAAAGTGACTTGTGGGTATGCTATTTTAGCACATCACTCGTGGAGTTTCTGTTGATGAGGTTCCTCCATATCTCACATTACTGATGAAAGATTCTGCTCCAGCAGAACATTGCTGGCTCTCAGTTGATGTTAGGACCTCTGAGGCACAGTGGATGAATTTAGCCCCAAAGCTGCTGCTAATGTCTAATACTAAAAATGCCTTGGTGGGAAGGTGCTGTAAGAGAGCTAAGACTCAAAAGGAGGAGAGGAAGAAGTGTAAACTGGGAAAAGAGGAAGAGAAGAATAGCAGTTAAAGGGAGGGATCGAAAGACCAGACATTAAAAAAAGAAATCAAACAAAAATTGGGGAATTATGCAGGAATCATGTCAGCAGTGGACTGGCTAGTCACTAAAGGAGCTGCAAACAAACAAACAAACAAACAAACAAACAAACAAACAAACAAACAAACAAACAAACAAACAAACAAACAAAAGCATACCTAAGATAGGGTTAGGGAAAAAAACATCCTCTTGAATCAAAATAACCTTTAAAGGAATTGACAAAAGCTCAACATCCTCAACTGGGTGTAGAGTTGCCAGATGGTTTAACCAAAAATACCAAACACTCCCCCCCACCCCCCACAAAAAACCCCAAAAGCAAAAACAAACAAAAAAAAAACTCACTGGGGAAAACATTCTATTGAGGGAGGAAAAAAAAGGACCCCGAGAATTGTTGAGCAAAAAAAATTTAAATTTTTAAAAAAAAAAAAAAAAAAAATCAGCGTGGCCCCATTTGGCCATAACAGGCTGCCGGTGGCTGTCCGCCATCTTGTCTTTCTGCTCTGGGCCAGACAGCTCCCCTGCGAAACCAGGTAAGAATCCTGGTATTTTCACCTCCTGGCCAGAAAAATCAGAAAATACTGGACATTTTAGGTGTCCAGTATTTTCTGAATTTTTTTTAACCAGACAGGAGGCGAAAATACCAGAGTGTCCGAGTCAACACCGGACACCTGGCAACCCGAACTGGGTGTGGACAAGGGTTAATTCCTAGTAGACAACTCTTTGGCTTCTCTAGTCTCTTCCTAGGCCTTTTTTTTTTTTCTGTTCAGGGAGGCCTGGAAAGTCTCTCTCCTTCACAGCGCTTGCAAATATTTTGTGAATTCAATTCAGAGGGGAAACCTATTTTTCTATATACTGTTGGTCCTCAAGCTTTCCATGGTCTCAGGACTCTGTGCTCATTTGAATTACCATAGCCAGAAAGATCTTTCAGGTCACAATTATTTCAAAGTATTGCTGGGGCTGAGAATGAATCATAAACAAGTTGGCCCTGTGCACAGGCTTATCTTCTGTATGTTTTGCAAGCTACTGTACAGCTGTGTAAGAGTTTTTTGAATATATTACTTAATGTAGCTGTTCTGATTAAAAGACTTCAGTAATTTTACGTATCCTTTCCAAGTGTTTCTCTAAGACAGAAAATTAACCTCTGATGATTGATACAGTCAAAACCAAAGCTACGAGATGCCTGCTGTGGTCTGACATTATCAAATAGAATTTAAATAGCAGCTATACGCATGTTTTTTATATACCTTTTCTTCTTCCAATCCTTGTAGTGGATATATAAGGAAACTGTTATGATCATAGATATCTGCTTGACTGGAAGATATCTTGGGACTCAAACTGGCCTTAAGTGGGAAAAAACTCAATTGGTTACCTTATCTTTAAAAAAAATAATGTTGTGTTTAATAAATTGTAAGGGGTTCAGAAAAGCATTTAGGCTACAAAGAGGATGTTGACATTAAAAAAAAATACAAAATATTTACCTGTGGAGCTATTTTATAAATTAACTCTTTGCCTATGGATTTCCGCGATACACAAATGATTTAAAGCAATTCAGAGTGGTTTAAATGTTCAAATACACTAAAAACATTGTGTCATTATTCAAGGGAAGCATGAATTTTCTGTTTCAGCACATACTCTATTATTAAATAATAACCCCTTAATGTTCTCTATACAATAATTTTATAATTAAAACTTTATTTACTTTAGCTTTGTATTCAGATGTGCATTAGACTGTTACAGCTTGTATTTGAACAGCCATTTCATATTATAAAAGATGAGACAGTGAAACAAAGTCAATAAAGGATTTTTTTTTTTTTTAAAAGAGCTAATATCCCCTCTGGTAGTCAGCATGTGACTTAGAAGTATAAAGCAAAATATGTGCTTGGTGTTTTTCAGGCCTAATCTATTTTTTAAACTTTCATCATTACTAAGTCAACCTTAGTGTTTGTATCTAGGAAACAAAGACAGGCACAAAGGCTTCTGTTAATCTTCAACTCTTGACCTAAAGGAGCAAGGCCAAATTGCTTCATGCTTCACCTGTCTGTCCCATCCCCATGGAATATAAAATGCCCTGTATCATATATTAATCTACACAAAATACATGGAGAATTACTTTTTTTCTGCTTATTATACATGTTTCTTGCTGGCAGCATTTACACCACTTGATGTGAACTCTGTACATCAAAGAATACTTACAATTGGGAAATTAATTTTTCCTCCTTGTGGAGGTAAAACCAAATACAAAACATCTTGGAAACAATTTATTTAATAAGCAGTTTTGAACCCACTTCTGTGTCAAATGTCCCCTAATTTCACAGTAGCGCAAGTTTTAAATCTAGAATACTCAGGGCTATATACCCACCACATCAGAACATGGTGGCAAGTACCCTTGACATAAGAGGAGACGAGAAAATTACAGCAACAATTACAGAAGTATATCCTCCTGTGGCTCATGTTAACATTGCCAAAGCCTTGTATAAATCAGAACCAACTATTCTTAGAATGTACCTGTCAGCAATATACTATGTGACATATGGCTCTACTTAATCAAATATACAAGCCCATTTCTTCAACTCAAAATATTCCTTCAAGGCACCATGTAATCAGTCAGCCATTTACAATTTGATGTGGTTTAAAACATTTAAATATTTATACACCATATTTTATTTAGATGTACAACTGTGTCTGAGACACTTTTTTATCCTAAGAGGAAACTAAACTTTCTGAAGGCCATGTTGCAGTAGTTGCCACACATATCTTAGATGAGGCTTTGGTTCTAAGACAGAAATATTTTGGGCTTAACTGGGCTATCAAGGACTCTTGTATTTTTTCTGTTTGTTTTTTATTAAATGCATTGTTCAAAATATGATAAAAAACAGAAATTGGAGCTACAAAGATCTTTGTTCACTGTGGTATTTGAACCAGATGTAAAGATTTAAATCACGCTAGCTCTTGTTTTACGAATGTCCTTCTGCAACAAGCAAATCATGGATTGCCCTTAAAAGAGTTTATATATATATATATATAAATAAACCAGATTTTTTTTTTTTTACTTTGCTATTGTAGTGTCGTTACAGGTAATTCATTCACAAGCAACATATTCCTCTTTAGGCAGATAACGAAAATGTTTTGCATTCAAGGCTGAGAGCATTATAGACCTTTGAAAGGTCACTGCAGAAGCAATGTGCTTTGTACCAGAATTGGTCTTGGCCATTAACGCTATATATACAGAATGTAATGTGAGACCATTACTGAACTTCAATAAGAATAAAAGCAGTAGCTGTTGGAAACAAAATGTCAGACTATTAAGAATGAACTTGTCTTGCATATCATACATCATCCACTTTTTAATATATTAACTGAATATTTTGTATTTCAAAGACCCACTGGGATAGATTCTGATCACAGTTGTATCAATATAAATCACTGTCACTCCACTGAAGTTCAAGCTGTTAGCCTGGATTTACTCAAATTGAACAGACCACAGTGTAGGCTGTGATCTCCTAATTTTCTCTGCTAGATTGAATTAATGTTCAATACTAGGAGGACTTTGACTGTAAAAGTCTTTTACATTTTTGACGATTATTAACATATTTAATTAATAACTACTTGGATTTAAGTGAATCCAAATAGCCAGAACGTAACTTTTTTCAAGCTACCATATTTGCATACCTGTTGCCAAGCTTGAAGCGCTGTATTCATCGAATGAACTGCATACTGCCCAAAGTTTACGAATATAGGGTCCACCATCACAGTGCAGTCCAGTAACTTTTCTGCTGTATTACTAGAAATGGCAATCTGCCCACAGATTTTGAAAGGCTTCACGACATTCTGCATAGTAACATTTCGACACTCCAAAAGCTTACAGTCAGCCCATGCAGAAAACTGGATCTCCTTGACGACTGATTCATCACTCCACTGCCGGAGATATGTGTGGGGCTCTTTGAAGGAAACTACCATGTATTCTAGTTCAGATGGAACATTTTTATCAGAGGTAAATGGTTGAAGGAACTTGGGTGGTGCTGTAAAATTAAAGAATAAATATAACTGAATTAGGGAATCAACACTGCAGTCAAGCTACAAGAATGTGTTTTCCAATTATTTTTTTTACAGCGAGGAGCTTTTCATATGATGCAAATACATAAGATACATAGGATAGCTTAAATATCTGAAACTTAAAACGATTGGTGATCATGCACAATATTTATTAAACAAAAAATATAACTATGGTTAACAATGTTATACACTGCAAATAAAATGTACATAAAAATGAAATGCATCCAGATATATCCATAAGCAATCAAATAACCTTACATATGTTACTTTTAATCCTAGCGTGTCTTTAAGTTTCTGTTAAGTCCAGTTTTAGGCTCTATTCCTACATTTTGTGAAGTGCGGGCAGATTCCTGTACCAGCACACCATACTATGTAGATTTGGGGGCTTACATTGTGAACTTATTTGGTGAAGGGAACATATTATTGTCAGTTCTGTATGTGTAGGGGGTATATGTATGTAACATGCTATATACATTTCTGAGCCTGTATAATTAATGAATACTAGGGACTCTGTCATACTTATTGAACTGCCATTCTACAGACTAACCGGTTTTTATAATGAAACTTCTCTACTAGAAATTAGCAGAGCATTCAAAAACCACAAGTATATGCTCCCTTTCAACACAATATAATCACTCAAAAATTAAAAACAAACCAAAACATAATCCTGAAACTCCAAAATTGAGAAATATGCAAAAAGGGTTTCATGTGGTTCATTAAAGGCTTGATCCTGGCCCAGATTCAGCAAAGCACCTAAACACTTGTTTAATATTAAGCTTGTGAGTAAATGTGAATAAACATATTGAAGTTGCTATTATTTATGTCAGCAAGATTACTCACATACTCAAAATTAGCATATGCTGAAATGCTTTGCTGCACAGGAACCTTTTGCACAATCAAGCTCTGTTAGCTTTAAAAAATATAATGGATTCAGTAAGTTTTGTACTCTGTATAGCACCTAACACAGTAAACCCCAATACTGACTGGCATTTTTAGGTGTAATAAAGATAAGAACACCAGCATGAACTCAGTTGTTATGGAAAAACCTAACAGCTGTGTTTGATTTTAATCTGAGTGTTACTTTTTCCATTATGTGTAATTCCACAGCTCCAGCAACTGGAATTGGAATATAATGATTAGAACGTTTCAAACTGTACAGGGCTAACTGGTGTGCAATTATTTTATTAGATTTTGAGCATTAATATAAATAAAATATGATAATGGATATATTTTAATTTTGCAAAAAAAACCAGAACTACTAATGAAAAAAGCAGCTCTTTTAAAAAGTATTTTAGGTATTTGTTCGTATTCCAAGGAAAGCATTCTTGGCATTTGAAAGCATACAATAATCTAAAGATTTCTTGGAATGTATTTGATTTTAATACAATGATAAAAAGCATTGAACAAAAACATTAATCTTTATATTTAATTATATTTGCAGTTGCTTTACCAAGGAAACCTTACTAAAGAGACTGAAAAATTGTCAGATATTTCAACAATAATGTAAATATGCTGAAAAGTTTAAAAGTTGAATTGGTTCTATATGTTGGCTTGAGAGTGAACTGGCACCTGCTATCACTAGTCAGAGCTCAGAAAACTGAACTGCTTGCGCATACAATCACTCAATCCCAAGGGACAAAGTGAAGCGGATCAGTCAGTCACACTGCTTTGGGAATGTCCTCTATCAATGCACACAGAACAGAAGTTGTGAGTTCGCACTGAAGTGTTTACCAATGACCTATCCTAGTAGTGATTTTTCATATTGCTTGCTGTTTGAATAAGAAATTGGGACATAAAAGGCTAAATGATAATAAATCATAATTAAGTGTTTTTATTATTATGAGGTAAGAGGTACAAACCTGTGCCCAGC
Source organism: Apalone spinifera (assembly GCA_030068395.1). NCBI lineage: Eukaryota > Metazoa > Chordata > Testudines > Trionychidae > Apalone > Apalone spinifera. The sequence goes on from CM057846.1 coordinate 32,858,506, forward strand.
TGATCAAGATGATGGCAGAGATGGAGTTCCAAATGAGCAAATTGGACTGAAACACCAAGTGAAGGCACAAACCAAGCAGTAAAACAGGAGTCAACCCTGGTACAGGCTGCTAATGCTGTAGGAGTTACAAGCTGGTCACATGCACTTTGTGAGCCAGATTCACTTTCAGAGCTGTGGAAAATATATAATAAAGCAGTAGCTCAGCAATTTGAAGTCTTTATAACTTTATAACAGGATTTGAACATTTGCCATGCTGGTGTTCTGACATATCCAAAATAACCATTTTATTTTATATTTAACTGTTAATACTGGAGCAGGAAGGACAAGCAAGAGCTCTGTGTAAGCTCGAAAGCTTGTCTCCCTCATCAGCAGAAACTGATCCAATAAACGATATTACCTCACTCACCTTGTCTCTCTAGTATCCTGGGATCGACATGGCTACAACAACACGGCATACAATACGGGCATACAATATGTTTTCAAGCAGAATTCCATTGGCAATATTTCAATCGAACAATTTTGTTATTGCAATAGAGTGCATTCAATTCATTTAGGGTACGTCTACACAGCAGGGCCAAAGCTGAAATAAGCTACACATCTTGAGCTACGTCAATTGCGTAGCTTAAACCAAAATAGCTTATTTTGACTTTTGGTGCTGTCTATACAGCAGGAAGTCCGAGAAGGAGCACTCTTCTTCCAACTTCCCTTACTCTTCATAAAATGAGGGCTACAGAAGTTGGAATAAAAAGTTCTCCAGCTCGACATTATTTTGACATTATGTTGAAATAACTGCTTGTAGCATAGATGTGGACTATGTTCTTTCGGAATAATGTCAGTTATTCCAAAATGAGTCTGCTGTGTAGACATAGCCTTACTGAAATATGTGCATCAAAAACAGCAATTAAACATTTAAAAATTAATGAAAAATGGCAGTTGTTTTTGTAAATGTTTGTTAAAAGATACTGATCAACTGTGTTGCCTTTGCAAATGACATAAGAAAGATCTGAATAGTCACTTTACTAAGATAAAAAAGTTTTTTTTTAAAAGAAAGTACTCCATAATTGTTATACTATAGCTATGTTTCCCACAATTGAGTCCCTCCCCTGCAAGCCTCTTCCTTCTTGTTCTCTTCTACTGTATAGTCAATATTTTAGAAAAATATGCCATGGACAAACCGCTGTACTGTTATAATCTTAGCATGGAGCTGTTTAATGTCTTTTATGAAACAGTAACTGAACAATTTAAAAATGCCATGCCAGTTGAATTTGCTCTTACTAATGACAATTCCTGACACACTGAATATGTCCAAGACTTATCTGGAAGTTATCTTGAGAACTGTTAACACTGCCTCTCAATCCTATAGGTTTCTAAGACATAATAGCAATACAAATAAACTTTCCAATTTAAGCTAAATCCATCATTAATGCTCTTTACTCCCACTCCCTTACCTATTTTGCAATTTTGGAGTTCTGGAGTTAAAAATCCCAGGTATCATTTGAGACCAAAAAGCTGAGTTTTTGTCAACAGTTTAAAACTGGTTTTGTGTCCATCCTTAACCAAACATTAAATACATTATGCTACCCTAAATTTAGTAAATAATGGAGACATACACAATTTGGAGCAGATTTGGATTAAAAATTCCAAAAGAGTAACCAACATATTTTGCACACTGAGGGTGACATTTTCATCCTTTCAATTTATCTGCAGTTTCCACATGTGAATCTGCAAAATTACACGGAAGAATATATATGCCTATAATTTTCAGGTTCAATCACCTATGCATCCATTTTAAAATTCCAAATGTTTATGTCACACACATAATTTGATCATCATATGTTAAAGTAAATAACAAGCATGATATTTATCTCCAAAAAGCTTAAACTTTGGGCTTGTAAACATGATGAATTTCTGGGATTTGGGAGTTCAGAAAATGTTAGATGAATAGGCTTGTACAACATATGTTTAACACTAAACTCAACTCCAGATGTGTAAATTATCAAAGGAAAAAGACAGGATTTAATGCACATAGATGTTGAGGGAGGAGAAAGATTTGCTGCTGGATTTAGAGAGAGACATGGTGGGTGAAATATCATCTTTTATTGGATCAACTTCTGTTGATGAGAGAGACAACCTTTCAAGCTGGGCTTCCAGACCTGAGGCATAGCTCTGTAGAGCTCGAAAGCCTGTCTCTCTCACCAACAGAAGTTGATCCAATAAAAGATATTATTTCACCCACCATGTCTCTCTCTAAATCCAGTAGCAGAACTCTCTCACTACAGAAATTGGGCCAATAAAAATATTACCTCGCTCATCTTGTCTTATCCTGGGATTGACACAGCTACTACAGTGCATGCTAGATTTATATTTGATTTCCTATGTTTCCTTTCCCTCTTCCACTTGTCCCCTATTACTTTGAAAATGGCCAAGTCATAGGCTATCTATCATTGCCAGTTCTACTGCCTACATTTATAACTCTCTACAGTACAGATGCCATGATAATTAGTATTTCTGGAAATAAATAATTCTTTGAGATGGCTTGAACTAATGGGTATGGAACTGTACTGGGAGATCTATGTTCTAATGTTGTTTCTGTCATGCAAACACTATGGCGTCTGCTTTTGCGCAAAAACTTGCCAGCTGTCTACACTGGCTGCTTGAATTTGCGCAAGAGCACTGCCTTTGTAATGTACAAAATCAGTGCTTCTTGCGCAAATACAATGATGCTCCTGCTCAGGCAAAAGCCCTCTTGCACAAATGCTTTTGCACAAGAGGGCCAGTGTAGACAATCCAGAACCGTTTTGCACAAAAAAGCCCCGATAGCTAAAATGGCGATCGGGGCTTTCTTGCGCAAAACCGCGTCTAGATTGGCACGGATGCTTTTGCGCAAAAGCGCTTTTTGTGCAAAAGCATCCGTGCCAATCCAGATGCTCTTTTCCGCAAATGCTTTTAATGGAAAAACTTTTCCGTTAAAAGCATTTGTGGAAAATCATGCCAATCTAGACATATCCTATGGCTATGTCTACACTGGTGGGTTCTTCCACAAGACCATCTTGTGCAAAGGTTTTTGTGCAAGAACTCTTGTGCAAGAACATGTCCACACTGCCATGTGCTTTTGCGCAAGAGCATCCATGGCAGCGTGGACGCTGTCTTGCGCAAGAAAGCTCTGATGGCCATTTTAGCCATAGGACTTTCTTGCACAAGAAACCCCTGCTGCGTGTCCACACTGCCCTCTTGTGCAAGAGCTCTTGTGCAAAGGGGCTTACACTTGTTAGAAAAGAGCGTAGCTCTTGTGCAAGAAGCCATATCTTACTACGCTCTACTGTAAAACTTCTTGCACAAGAGCAGGCATGCAGTGTGGAGGCTCTGAGGAAGAACGGCAGTTCTTGCACAAGAACCTGCCAGTGTAGACCTAGCCAGAGCTTCAGTTTCCACATATGTAACACAGAAACAATTATACTTTATTTACTCTGCTTGGTTTTCCTCTTGCTTCTAATATATTAGTATTAGAAGCAGGAGGAAGACCAAGGAAATGGTAGGTCCATTACTCAATAATGAGAGGAAAGAAATAACAGAAAATGTGGAAATCTCAGAGGTGCTTAATGATTTCTTTGTTTCGTCCAAGAAGATTGGTGGTGACTGGATGCCTAACATAACGAATGCCAGTGAAATTGTAGTAGGTCCAGAAACTAAAATAGGAAAAGAACAAGTTAAAAATCACTTTAGAAAAGTTATATGTGTTCAAGTCAACAGGGCTTGGTGAAATGCATCCTAGAATACTCAAGGAGCTGACTGAGGAGATATCTGAGCTATTATCTTTGAAAAGTCACAGAATACGACAGACATTCCAGAAAACTGGGAAGGGCAAATAGAGTGCTATCTATAAAAAAGGGGAAAAGATGGTTACTTACCTCATAACTGTTGCTCTTCGAGATGTGTTGCTTATGTCCATTCCACTAGGTGTGCGCGCGCGGTGTGCATGACTGCCAGAACTTTTTTTACCCTTAGCAGTACCCGTTGGACCAGCCAGGGAGCCCCCTAGAATGGCACCAGTATAGCAGCGCATATATGCCCCTGCTGGCCCCAGCCCCACTCAGTTCCTTCTTGCCGGATAATCCGACGAAGGGGAGGTGGGAGGGACTGGAATGGACATAAGCAACACATCTCAAAGAACAACAGTTACAAAGTAAGTAACCGTCTTTTCCTCTTCGAGTGCTTACTTATGTCCATTCCACTAGGTGATTCCCAAGCCATAACCATGGAGGTGGGGTTGGAAGTCTAGACTGAGACTGATTGCAACACAGTTGTCCCCACTGCCGCGTCCTGCCTAGCTTGCTGTGTGATTGCGTAATGTATCGTGAACGTGTGCACTGATGACCACATGGCCGCCCTACAGATATCCAGAATTGGCACCTGAGCCAAGAACGCTGTGGATGATGCACAGGCTCTAGTAGAGTGGGCCATGATATGGGGCACTGGTTTCCCCTTTAGGTTGTAGCATGCTCTGATGCATGCAGTGATCCATGAGGAGAGACATTGTACTGATGCCAACCTTACATTCTCTCCGCAGTCGAGAGAAAGAGCTGCATGGACTTATGAAATTGCCTCGTCCTATCCAAATAAAATGCCAGCGCTCTCCTGACATCTAGCATGTGTAGTGCCTGTTCTTTCCCCCCGTGTGAGGTTTCAGATAGAACACTGGGAGGTAGATCTCCTGAGATATGTGGAACAGAGACACCACCTTGGGTAGGAAAGCCAGGTGTGGGCGTAGGGTCACCCTGTCCCTGGAGAACACCGTGTACGGTGGCACCGAGGACAGAGTGCGTAACTCTGAGACCCTTCTAGCTGAGGTAATTGCCACCAGGAATGCCACCTTTCAGGAGAAATGAGTCAGGGAACAGGTAGCCAGTGACTCAAATGGGGCTCCCATCAGGCTGCGAAGCACTATGTTCAGGTCCCATTAGGGAATGGGTTGTCTAATCTAAGAGTACAGTCTGTCCAGGCCCTTCAGAAATCTCTTAATTATAGACAGGGCAAACACTGAAAGTCCTCCTTCCCCCCTGGTGAAAGGCCGGAATGGCCACCAGGTGTACCCTAACTGAGGAGGGAGACAACCCCGGTTGCCGAAGGTCAAGGGGATATTCTAAAATACTATGAGAAGTACAACTATTTACACTAGATAGCTAAGCGCTATGGGCAGTCTCGCAGAGCAAGACCAACATTCCAGTCCACCGTGACGGGAGGCAAGAAGGAACTGAGAGGGGTTGGGGCCAGCAGGGGCATATATGCACGGGTATACCGGCGCCACTCTAGGGGGCTCTTTGGCTGGCCCAACAGGTGCTGCTAAGGGTAAAAAAGTTCTGGCAGTCGTGCATGTAGCGTGCACACACCTAGTGGAATGGACATAAGCAAGCACTCAAAGAAGAATAAGGACAACTCAGGGAATTACAGACTAATCATCTTAACTTCTGTACCAGAATAGGAACAAATAATTAAGGAGTCCGTTTGCCAACATGTAGAAGATAAGTAAGAGTCAGCATGGATTTGTGAAGAACAAATTAAGTTACACCAACCTAATACCTTTCTTTAATAGGATAAGAAGCCTTGTGGATAAGGGGAAAGTGGTAGATGTGGTATAGCTTGATTTAGTAAAGTATTTGATATAGTCTCACAAACGTCTCATTAATAAACTAAGGAAATACAATATAGATGGGCCTATTATTATGTGGGTGTATAAATAGTTGGATAATCATTCCTACGGAGTAGTGATCAATGGTTCATATTCATGCTGGAAGGGCATAATGACTGCGGTTCTGCAAGGATTAGTTTGGGGATCAATTCTATTTATTATCTGCTTCAATTATTTAGATAAATGTCATAGACAGTACGCTGATAAACTTTATGGATGGTACCACGGTGGGAGGGGTTGCAAGTGCTTTGGAGGACAGGATTATAATTCAAAATGATCTGAACAAACTGGATGAACTTGAATAAGGAAAAATGCAAAGTACTTCCCTTACGAAGAAACAATTGGTTTCACACATACAAAATGAAAAATGACTACCTAGTAAGGAGTAATAAAGAAAAAGATCTGGAGGTCATATTGGACCACGAGCTAAATATGAGTCAACATTGTGACATTGCTGAAAAGAAACCCAATCATCATTCTGGGAGGTATTCACATATGTGTTGTAAGCAAGAAACAAGAAGTGATTTTATGCTCTTTTCTGAAGGACTACATTCAGTACTGGGTGCCACATTTCAGGAAAGATGTGGGCAAACTAGACAAGGTCCAGAGAAGAACAAAAATGATTAAAGGTCTAGAAAAAATGACCTATGAGGAAAGGCTAAAAGAACTGAGATGTTTAAAATGGAAAAAAGAACACAGACGGGGCTTTACAACAGCTTTCAAATATCTAAAAAGTTGTTACAAAGAGGGAGTAAATTATTCTCCTTAACCTCTGATGATAGGACAAGAAGCAGTGGGCTTAAATTGCAGGAAGGGAGGTTTGTGTTGTACATTCGTAATTGTTAGGGAGGTTTACCACTGGAATAAATTGCCTAGGGAGCTTGTGGAATATCCATCATTGGAGATTTTTAAGAGTGGGTTAGACAAACAACTGTCAGGGATGGCCTAGATGGTGCTTGGTCCCGCCATGAACTGAGGAGAATGGACTCGATCACCTCTCGAGGTTCCTTCTGTTTTTATGATTCTATTTTGTAAAGTATTTGGAGACCTACAGATGAAAACCTACTAATTTTAAACACTAGATAATACTTACTACTGCCATGAGCACAGGAAACTGGACTAGATGACATCTCAAGATCCCAATGCTACGATTTTATGTATCTGGGATTACTAACCCAAGGAGGGCTGGGCAAAGGTTAAAAAGTAACCAATTCCAATAACCACTCAAAGTTCAAATGGCTATCTGAATTATCTAGTGCTTTTCAGTTTTCAAAACCAGCGAGTAATCTCAAACCATATGTAGTACCATAACAGTGACCTTTCTCACAATATTTCGGCACTTCCTGGTGTATCTAGACTCTGACACAACAAAATGAAAGAGAGAAGTACCGAGAAAGAAAATTTAATTTAACTTTATAGAACCTTAAAATGACATTTAATTTTAGTTTTTTCTTTGAGTCAGCTTTTAACTTATCCAAATTGATTCATTTATCCTGTGTACAGTAGCCTTCCAGAAATGCACTTTTCAAAGTAATTTATTCATTGTCATAAAAACTAGAGTGAAGTAGTATGAAGAAAAAGTTAACACCACCTCAAATTCTTTTTAAACTTAAACATTTTTGGTTTCAGAAACCATTATACCAATGAAACTCAGTTTTTCTTTCTTCCTTTATTATTACTGGGATATTTTCATAAAAACCCAACTCTTTGTTTCTTTGGACTTAATATAACCTGCTTTGTACCATTTTTATGTACAGAGTCCTAGTGTGCTAGGAACTTTATTTCCTACCCCTAATCATAACAATGATTGTGGGGCAGCCTGACACAGTTTATGTAGGAAGACGTGTCATAAACTTTACACCCAGAAAGTAATTCAAGCCATTTATCCTTATTTTACTGTGATCTTCTTACCCTTCAAACAATATACCATGTGGGTATAATAGCTGGGCACTCAAAATGTCAGGACTAAAAATATTTTTAGAGAAACTAAACTACTTTCTTTTATTGATGTGTAGAAACCTTAATATAAAAAAGGACCATCATATCACTTTTTGGTTACTAAACCAACTGCTGAGATCAATTCCAAGAGAAACTTGAAATAACAAACCCAACCACTTACAAAATGCTTGACAGTAAAGTAATCAAGAGTTACATAGCAAGCTTGAGAAGAGCTGTTTTTTGTGCAACAGAATAAGCATAAAATTGTTGCACATGGTAATGAAACTGAATATCTTTGATGGTATGGGAAGAAGGGGAGAAACAGAAGATCAGAGGTAACATCTTACTAAATATTTTAGAAATGTCTGTCTATCCAGCCATCTGTGAGTTTGTTTGCTCAAGAACTCTTCCTAAATGGTAAGAGCTAGGACCATCAAACTTGGTAAGTAGCTTCCTTTTATCATAATGTAAAACAAGTTAAGGGTTTGGTTGTTTCAGGACAATGGGATGTGCTTGTAATTTGAAATAAAAGTTATTTGAGTTAAGGACCTGTGCAACACCATATAAATCCTAGAACATAAGAGTGGCCATACTGGGTCAGCCCAATGATTCATCTAGCCCAGGATCCTGCCTTCCAACAGTGGCCAATGTCATGTGCTGCAAAAGGAATGAACAGAACAGGTTATCATCAAGTGATCCATTCCCTGTTGCCCACTGCCACTTGTTGGCAAACAGAGGCTAGAACACCAACCTCTCCCGTCCTGGTTAATAGCTATTGATGGACCTATCCTTCATAAATTCATTTGCTTTTTAAAAAAACCCTTGTCAGTGGCTTCATAATACAGAAGATTGTAGTAAGCGCATGATGGGAGCCTCGTGCTATAGAGGCTATGTCTACACTAAAGAGTTTTTGCCCAAAAACAGCTGCTCTTGCGCAAAAACCCAAGGAGCGTCCACACCTCAAGTGTGTTTTTGCGCAAGAAAATCTACAGTTAATCGACAGAACAGAAGGCTTTTTGTGGTTTAGGTAAACCTCCTTCTACGAGGCATAACTCCTTTTTGTGCAAGAGTTCTTGCGCAAAAAGGTGTGTGTGGATGCTCAACAGGCTCTTTTTGCTCAAGAAACCCCTATCACAAAAAGCACAGGTGCTCTGATGGCCATTCTGTTAATGACAATCAGAACTTTCTTGCGCAAGAGTGTCCATGCAGTGTGGACGCTCTCTTGTGCAAAAGCACATTGCTTTTGCAATGTTCTTTTGAGGTGTGGTCATGCTTTTGCGCAAGAAGTTTTTGCGGAAGTTCTCTTGCACAAAAACCCTGCAGTGTAGACATAGCCTAAGAGAAAATCAGTGTCTCTTGAAAATTGTTTGAGGAAAAAGAAAATTTCTTTTGTTTTCTCCTCTCACATCTAAAGAGTTTCTGGGGTCCTTCATTTTCAAAACTGTTTGGCCATGCTGGGGAAAAGATACTATTATGAGTGAGAAAGTCCACTGTTGTTATTCTTTGAAACCACTTCCAGAATGACTACTATTGGCATTGAAAATAATAACTACTAATAAAGGAGTCAGCTTTAAACAAATATCAATATTTGCTAACGGTTACATTAGTGGCATCTGGAATATCACAATATTACTTCTTTAAGGGAAGAAAAGAACTTCAGTATTTCAGATACCATTTTGTGGTAAAGCCATCAGTAAATATTTATTTTTGAAAGGGGACCATAGTACTTAGAACTAATTTAGAGATTTTTCTATTCCAATTGCTTGATATACTGTGATTGCAACCAGATTCTTTGTCTGGCCAGACTTCAGATGGACTTTCAACATTGCTTTTGTCTTAAAGTGCATGCAATGAGAATTTGAGCCCTAAAGTTTCTATCCTTCATTTTACTTTCCATTATATGTCATGTGCAATCTGGTAATAAAACAGAATTTTCTTATAGTCCAGAAACACTTCTCCTGTTGAGTCCTGCTGAAGCAAAAGTAGGAGTTTTAACTTTACATTAAATAAGACCCTGATTGTGATAACAAGCAATTGTGATTCATAAACAGATAATAGTGGGCAAGATTATCTGATTTCCTTCAGAAGCACAAAGATTAACAGAGACTATACAACATCCCTGATAAAAGACAGAGTTAGTTTGTATAGCTCCAAGTATGGCATGGTAAATTGATGTGTGATTGTACTAGAAGGTAGAGCAACAGAAACAGAAAATATAAATAAAGACAGAATTGAATTTAATATTGTCAAATGATTTGTAAAGATTTCCATGAAGCATCAGAATCTATTAAATGGACAACTTCTATAGTACAGATAAGATCTCTTAAAAATTATAATTTCACATCTTACAAACCCAGAAATACTTGCATTATTCCTTCTATTCCAATAGTGCAATTTTTAAAAGCAAAACTACCATTTGTGACAAATTGAAACATGAAAAAATACCCACCGGGAGAAAAAAGAAACCACTGAACTCATGATCCAAACAATGGTTTGAACACAGCTCTCTAGAGCACTCCATCCACTATATCAAACTACTCTGAATCTAACCCAAAACAATTAACTAGAAACACAACTGTGATTTCCCATAGGAATTCCTTAAAAAGTAGATGTCAAAGGCACATGCACTTGTATTATGATATCTTAGATTTGAAGACGTTACTGCTAAGGTATTCTCCATTTTTAAGAATATGACCTCGAATATGTCTATAACTATAAAATGCTGTTATTCAATACATTAAATATAAACCACAGCCTTTAAAGTGCTTAGTATGATAACAGTATGACTGGAAATGGATGAAGCCTCTCTGCCCTCAGTCTTTTTCTACTTAAGCCTAGTGTAATACTTTGACGTCTCTGTAATAAGAGCTTTCCTTCCCTGCCCCATGAAACCTTTTCCTACAAAGGTAATTTATTCTAGGGTAAGAACATAATTCTGCTCTCATACCCTCTTATTTTGGAATTCCTCATGAGCTGCAACTGCCAATTATCCCACATTATTTGGGGGTATTTCTGCTGTGGACAATCTCTAAAATTATTTCAGGTCTTCAAACTGAATTTGAACAATTAATAGCCTTACAAGTGAAATAAGAATAATTTATTAATGAAACCACCCAGCATCTAGATTATTCATGTCTGCATTATTAATCACTCCCTAATCAATTCTGCAAATAGTGAGCATGTCATAAATTTTGGATAATACCATCTTTGGATAGCATAATAGCCATCACGGCTGACATTATCACAGTCTGTCATTTACTGCTCATCAGGTCCACTGAATACATATCTTCCCACAAAATCTGCAGTTTTTGTACCATCTAGTAATAGGAAACATGTAAATTTCAGCCTTTATTTCCATGTTAGGAATTCCATGTTTGGAATTTCAGCCTTTATTAGCACTTTAATACTAGCGATTAGCATATCAGAGACGTTACAACAAAAACCTGCAGGTTTTCTGGGCTTTTCTTGATTTTTTTTTTTTTAAACAGAAAGTTACTGGTAGTGAGCACTTGCTTGTACATGGCACCAATATGGAAATCTGTACCAAAATGCATAAATCAAACACAGAAAATAAACGCCAATCAAGATAAGGATTTTCTAGGATTAATTCATTTTTGTAGGACAACTCTAAGTTAGATATTTTAAAATTTAATCAATTAATTAATAATGTCTTTTTAGATCATTTTAAAAATTTCAAATGCTGTGTAACTATGAAGTAATAAAACTAAACTACTTATCTACACACAAATGTGACTTTTGTTACTTCCATCTCTTTTTCTTTTTCAATTATGAAGTGATACAGGTATTGAGGTGTATGTTCTCTCACTTTTTACTAGAGCCCTGTATGGATACAACATTTGCAGGGTTCTATTTTTCATCCCATCAGTCCTGACTCGGATGGATAATAAAGAATGCCAGTGAAGCAGTTCCAGATATTATTTGACTAAATGAAGCTCTTAGAACAGGTGTGGGCAAATACCGGCCCACGGGCAATCTTCCCTCTAAGCTGTGTGGCAAAACAGCCTTGCAGCTGCTTAATCATCTCCACTCAGCCAGGTGCTCACAGCTTTGTGCATGGAGCTCCTGACTTGGTGCGGCTGATTAAGCAGCTGCAGGGCTATGTTGCCACACAGTTTAAAGGGAAACTTGCCCATAGGAAGGATTTGGTCCACCAGGGTTAGCTCCTGGCAGACTGCCACTACTATATTTACTTGTATCACACAGATGTGGGCAATTGCAGCTCCCTTTGGCCACAGATCACTGTTCCCAGACAATGGGAGCTGTGGGAAATGGTGTCCTGGTCTGTGCTGCTTTCTGCATCTCCCACTGGCTGGAAATAGCGATCTGTGACCAATGGGAGCTACAATCACAAGTACCTGTGGAGGTGCAAGTAAATATAGTAGCAGCAGTCTTCCAGGGACTAACCCTCGTTAACTGTCACCATTTTATTGCCCACTCCTGAATTAGAATGTCCACCATTAGGCATTCATTTTGATTCTCCCTACTCTCTCCATATTACCTCATTCCTGCTTCATTTAAGAGCTACAAATTAAAAATGTCAAATGCTGTGTAACTATGAATGTCACCGGTTCCCCCTTTGTTTGGGGGGGGAAGGGGGTGTTACCTCCTTCGCTTCGTTATTCGGGTTCCACGTCTACGCCTAGGTTTATTTAATTTCTCAGATTACCACCATCGGGGTGCTATGCGCTCCCCGGGTTTTATTGGAAGTCACAAGGTACTGGGGAAGGGGGTCCGGGCCCACCCTCGCTCCGAACCCCGATCCAGGGCCCTAAGGCAAGGATTCTTGTCCTCGCCTAGCGGAGGGGGTTAAAGCCCCCAAACTCCCCCGCTCTCGGGGTC
>CM057846.1:32871089-32893159 GCA_030068395.1 Apalone spinifera
GATGACCTCTCGAGGTCCCTTCCAGTCCTAGTATTCTATGATTCTATGAAATTAATCTAAGAAAGACTATCATTTGCACTTGTTTACACTTTCTTGTGGTTCCTTTAGAGCAGTGGTTCCCAAACTTTATGGCATTACACCCCCTTTTTTATTTTTGAAAAATCCTCACGCCCCCCACCCAAAAATAGCAAAACTTGTTGAGCAAAAAAAAGGAACTGACCGGGGCAGCAAAACTTGATTGGGGGGGAGGGCGGGAGGGGGAGCCCCACCTGGAATTTCTTCACGCCCCCCCCAGCGGGGCACGCCCCCCAGTTTGGGAGCCCATGCTTTAGAGACTCGAAACGTATTCCTGAATCTAGATCTCCTGGTGTGACTGGACCTTGTGTTAACAATGTAGTATGGAGCTAATATCTAAAAAAGTATTTTTTTGCTTTTCCTATATCCACAAAATTATGGAAAGTAGCTGGATGTGTTCAATCAAAATTATCATGGCAGATTAAAAATTTCATATCACTCACCACAAATTTTTCTACACACATATTTAATACTATGGTTCTCAACCTTTTTCATATTATGACCCTATGTTATGATACCAATCTAGGTATAAAGAAAGGGAAGGTTGTCATGTCTCAGCATCAGACCTATGGCCACCCCACTGCAACCAGAGGTTGTAACCACAGATTAATATATTGTGAATTTGTATTGTGCTCTAAAATGTTTCTGATGCTCATCACAGATTTCTAGGTTACACTGGTTTGCTCTATTAGCTTTTAAAGTTACTTGAATTTCACTTAAACACTAGTGTTGTTCCTAATGGTTGTTGCTTACAAAACTTTTAAATAGAATTCTCAGTGTGAAATATTAGATAGAATGATAAATCCCATTTGAATAGAAAACAATAGTTGTAACTGCAATGTCAAATGCTTTGATGAAAAAAAAAACCCTACTGAATTTCACTAGCTTCATTTCCAATTCCCACAGAGTTCACATTTCTATGGGGTTAAATTGACCACAAAGGTAATTTTGCAAAGGTCCCACATTCAGAGGAATTAACCTTGTCTAAAATATTTAACTTCTTAGTGATGAACATGCATTCCTTCACAATTAACATCAAGAAATCATTTCCAACCTGATATTATTAATGGAAACCAGATGTTTAATTTTTTTATTGATTTTGTTCCTGACTCCCCCGGAATTCTATAGGTTCTTATACACACGTGGCAGTAACAACAAGCAGTAGACAAGTTCCCAAGCCATCCAACCTGTAGGGTAAACTGAGGCAGTCCATGGTATGTTGCTGAGAACTCAAATCCTAAATTATCAAGGCCAGGCCTGAGAAGCACACAGACAGTAGCTACAGTGACCCTGGTTCCCCTGGCAACCACATTCCAAAGGGGCCTCACTCTGATAAGGCCTGGCTGGTATCAGCCAGGCTGCGCAGTTTCTCTCACTGTCTCCTGTAATTTCAGATAAATAAGCTTGGATCCCAAGGACTGTGCCAATGCAAGGAAGTAGTCATCTCGCAGTAGGCATATCATAATTTTAGCAAAACAAGTTACCATCAACATGTCCGTTTTGTTTATGTTGGCTCATTTAGCTTGTTAGAAATAATTACCTGTATTAGTGATAACATGTTTAATTTGCAATGGGCGGAGATACTGTGTAACCTTCGTAGTTCATTGGCTTATGTGCTCATCTAATTTCCGCCACTAGACCTATCAAATCACTTCCCCTCCGCCTATCTGCTGCCTATATAATCTAATGTATGTTTTGGTTAAGTTAGTGCTCTCCAGGTTAACCCCTGGTTGGTACTCCACCAGCGCTGGTGTTCAATAAATCCTCAGCTTGTTTTCACCTGCACCTAGTGTGTCTGGAATTATTCCCTACACAATCATATAACTTACTAAAGGGATAAGAATGGGGAGTGGGTTTGACATTTGCATTGTTATTTGTGAAATTCAGATTCAATAATGCCCTCATAATGTTTTTTCAAACTCTGTAAGGTAATCAAAAACTCCTAAACAAAGTCCAAACTTTGACTCTCAGTGCACTTTTCAAGGTTAACCATTTACAAAGCTTCCAGATGTGAAGAAATGAAAACATTTATGTTCTGAACAAGAAGTGCTTCTAAAGTTTGCTGGTGGTACATTTCCATTTGTTTACATTGTAAGAACACAGTGTCATTGATACATGGTGACCATAAAGCATCACTAGGATTATAGTTAACATATAATCACCAACAAATGCACTCACAACTGAGTTGTGCCTTTCAGGTTCTGTCTCACACCAAGGGCGATGCAAAGATGCTCTACTCTGGTGGCAACTCCCAGGCGTACAGGGGAAGTGTGTCTCCTACTACACCGTTCAATGAGTTGTGGCACATCATCCCCTGCTTAACAAGTCAGTTTTGCTGCTTGGTGCAGGTGGATGGGTTTGGCCATGGCCTGACTGCCGCCTCCTCTCTTTGAATAATCCTAGGGCTCAGAGAGTCCAAGGATTCCAAGGTTAATCGTTAACTTATGAATCTACAGGAGAAGGAAGGTTGTGTGAGGGTCAATCATTATCTGAAGCTCAGTTAGGAACTAGCATAAATGAAAGAACAACAGTTGCACCAAGTCTCCAGGGACTAGTATTAGTTTTTCTTCTTTTAAGATTACCTTTGGTCATCAGGTCCATTCTGACTGCTGTTCAGGACAATCCTCCAAAGGTCTGAGGCTACAAGCTCTTTCTGATCATTCACAAGGCCGACACTGGGCAGCTGTAGCTCACAAACTTTGCTTTCTGATAGACTGAACTCCCGGAATGCAACAAATGATTTCTGGAGCTCATCCCAGTACTCCAAGCTACAAGGAACCTGTGATAATCAAGAAATCTCAGTTACTTTGTATTTCTATACAAATACACAAAACAAGTACAGTATCTATAGTACACTTATAAAGTCAAAATTAAACCAAAACAATTGCCAAATGACTGTCAGAATTTTTAATCCTTATTATGTATTCTGTGCTTCCTCCCTACTGTTAAGTTACCTTATTACTAGACTGTTCTATCAACATATTACTTCAAACATCCTCTTACATATTGGGAAAGTAGTTATTTACACCATAGGGCACATGCATGCACAGAAAATAATTTGAAACAATAAGTGAAAGAAACCTGGATAGCAGTAACTATGCAAGACATCAGAATTAGATGAGCTTGTAACACAATACAGCAAAAAGGCCAAAGCAATTCTAGATTGCATTGGTAGAGACTTAATACCATATATGGTAGAAAAGCAACAGTTCCTTTTTAGGCTTTATTGTGATCTGAAATAATGTGTTTATTTTTGGGCCCCCATTAACAGAAACATATAGAAACCAGAGAGAATTAAGGGGAAGCCACAAAAATGACCAAAGGAATAGGGTGTCTGACAAATGAGGAAAAGCACACTGTATACTGACTGAAAGAAGAAAAAAAATAGTTTTAACATTTGAAAAGAAATTGATTTATAAGCACAGTATTTTTCCCTAATTTTATTTTAAGATGTACCTTAAGAAATGTAGAATAGACATATATTAGGTTTCAAGATATAATTTATGAGTTATAAACTAAAAGGGCAAACATGCAGTTTATGTGATCTCCCTAAACTAACTACAGCTCATATGCTTTGGGACTGTCCAAAACTCTAAGAATACTAGGCTGAAGAATGCAAAAGACTTCTTTGATTTAGAATCCTATATTCCCAAACATCTAGATTTATTCATTCTAGGGGGCTTATTATTGCTAATGCCTGATCTGGATAAATTTAATGTATGATGGGACCTCTGGGTAGCATTAGCTGCCAAAAACAATTGTTGTGAAAGACTGAAAATAGGCTATATCCCCAAAACTGAGTCACTGGCAGTGGGAATGAGTGAATTAGATGTACTAGACATGCCCCATATGTAAAATTAAATATGGTTCTTTCATCTTGAAATGTTTGAGTAACACTTTAACTACGATTCAAACAATAGTTACCTCTCTTAGAATGTGGCTTCTGTGATTTCCTTCAGAAAACTAGGGTAAACACCATAGCTACAAGACTAGCCAACAAAGTGCACTTAAAAACAACATACACACAAGAATCCTGGTACCTCTGTTGACAAAACTTTCCTTTTTTCCCTTAGTTATCAAAAAAGTGCATGGCTGTGATCATGTTCCTCATCAAAACCAATAAAGAACACTGGGTATAGCTTATATCTCCCAATCTCATTTGTTACATGGAGTGCAAAGATATTATTTAAGCCCCCTCTAGCCTAAGACTAAACTCAGAATCTCCAAAATCAACTTTGCAAAATGGCTGCTACACATTTTAGTATATAAAAACCTTACTCAGAACAGGCAGCACTCTTCCTCCATGTAGGGATACTACAGCGCTAAGCAATACATGTACTCAAAGTTTTAATCTCTCTTTTGGTAGCCTCTGTGAAAGCGTTAAAGAAGGGAACAGTTGAGTTACAGACTAACGTGTTCATGTGTTGCCCTCACAGATGCTCCTATGGCCTTTTATTTATGTACGGTTTCATTTTTTTGTTTGAAAAAAGGCTTCTAAAGATGAAATGTTCACTTCTTGAAATGCTATCCTTCATACGGTGGGTGCTTCCCCTTGGAGATGAAGTCACTCCTGTTCCAGAAACAACTACTGTACAACAAAACGCACACAGAAGACAGGAAACATATGTCTGTTTGATTATCTCCTAACAGGGCCACCTAACTGAAAGAAAAGCGGAATACAAAACAATCTTGTACTTTGTGTCAGACGCCAACTCATGCTGCGATTTTAACCCACGCTTCCTGTATGATTGCTCCATAATATGGCTGTCCTGGTATTAGGATATTTTTCTGTTCTACAGCCAAGTGCCTTGAAAACACAATTCTCCCCTTAGGTGAATTGAAGAAATAGCAGAATAAAAATAAAAACTCTTGTCCAAATTACTGTAAGAAGATAATTCTTGGCAATGTTCACCTGTAGTCTGTATTTTTTAATTTTATTTTTAACATCAAAAACTGGCATCAAAATTGCAAAAGCAATGTTAGTTGAAAATTGCATTATAGAGAAGGTGAATTCAAAATAAAATTAAGGATAAACAAATATAAAAAACGAAATGTGTGTATATACATTTTTAATAATCTAAACTGAACTCTAGAACTTTGATAAAAATTTGTTTTTAACAATTTCAGAATTTTTCAATGCACACTTGCCAGATTAACTTCCTATGCAACTGAGTGATGTGAACTTGCAGTGCAGAGCAAGTTACCTTCAAGAAATTGGATAACATTTCTGACCTCCTTCTCAAGGGAGTAAGATTATATCTCACCACTGTTGAAAATAATCTCTTCTGGCATATCTATGTTCTGGAAATTCACTCCATTAGACTTTTGATGTGGATCCAAATAAAAAATAGAGGTAATTCAAAGTCAGATACAGCATAATGACGTTTCAGCTATCATATAATCCAATAATGGATGGTTGCAAAAAGGAAATTATGTTATTCCTTCTTCAGGTTTCATTTGCATCTTTGTTATGTTGATTTTGTGACATTCAGGCTATTTTGCTATATCCTTAGACTTTGGACACTGAAAATTTTCTTCAACAGCACACTCTCACGGCCTAACATATAGTGATAAGCAGATACTGTAATTGGACAAGCTTTAAGGAGGTGGGCAGGCATCGGTGGAGAAAGAACAGGTTAAGAACTATTTAGAAAAGCTAGACCTACACAAATCCATGGGTCTGGATTTAATGCATCCAAGGATACAAAGGTAGTTGGCAAATGTCATTGCAGAGCCTTTGGCCATTATCTTTGAAAACTCGTGGAGATCAGGACAGATCCCAGATGATTGGAAAAAGGCAAATGTAGTGCCCATCTTTTAAAAAGGGAAGAAGGACAATCCAGGGAACTACAGACCAGTCAGCCTTACCTCAATCCCCAGAAAAATCATGGAGGGAATCCTCAAGGAATCCATTTTGAAGCACTTGGAAAAGGGGAATGTGATCAGCAATAGTCAACATGGATTCATCAAGGCAAGTCATGCCTGACCAATCTGATTAGCTTCTATGATGATATAACCTGCTCTGTGGACATGGGGAAGTCGGTGGATGTGCCATACATTGATTTTAGCAAAGCTTTTGATATGGTATTCCACAATATTCTTGCCAGCAAGTTAAGGAATATGGATTGGATAAATGGACTGTAAGGTGGATAGAAAGCTAGATTGTCAGGCCCAATGGGTAGTGATCAACAGCTCCATGTCTGGTTGGTGGTTGGTTTCAAGCAGAGTGCCCGAAGAATCAGTTCTAGGGCCGGTTTTGTTTAACATCTTTATTAATGACTTGGACGGGGGGATGGATTGCACCCTCACCAAGTTTGCGGATGACACTAAGTTAAGGGGAGAGGTAGATATGTTGGAGGGCAGGGATAGGGTCCAGAGTGACCTAGACAGATTAGAGCAATGGTCACCAACCAGTAGATTGAGATCTACTGATAGATCTTGGAGCCTCTGACAGGTAATCCTGACTAGTTTGGCCAAAAGGCTATTAAGTGCCAGCACTTCAATTGCCCCTTCCCCTACTGCTGTGCACCACCTGCCCTTTGCCTTTGATCTGCCTCACCCACCCCCGGGAGCCTCCTGCTTGCTGTGCAGGGCAGGACAGGGGGAGGAGGGGTACTGATGTCAGGATGCCCGCTCTCCCACCCTGTATTCTTTCTCCACAGAGCAGAGAGGGGGCACAACAGGACTTGGGATGGAGTTTGCTGGTTGCTTTTGGGAGTGGTGCAGAGCCACGGCAGGGGTGAGCCTGCCTTAGTCCCACTGCATCACCCTCCAGGAGCCACCTGAGGTAAGCAGTGCCCAGTCAAAGCCCACATCATGAAAACCTACCCCAGTCATGAACCTCCTCCTGCAGCCCCAAGCCCCTGCCCTAGCACCCCCTCCATCCAAACACCCTCCCAGAACCTGCACCTAGAACCTCCTCTGGCACCCCAATTGCCTACCCTAAGATCAGATCAGAGCCCTTCTCACACTCCAAATCCCTTAATCTAAGACCAGACCCTGCACCTCAACCCGCTGCCCCCGCCTGGTGAAAGTAAGGGAAGATGGGGGAGGGAGGGAGGATGCAGTGAGCAGGGGTGGGGCCTCAGAGAAGGGGCATAAAGGAGGCAGGGGAAAGGGTATCTGGGTTTGAGGTAGATCTTGGATTGCACTTAAATTTAAAAAGTGATCTCATGCTTACAAAGGCTGGAGACCACTGAATTAGAGGACTGGGCCAAAAGAAATCTGATGAGGTTCAACACGGACAAATGCAGAGTCCTGTACTTGGGATGGAAGAATCCTAAGAATTGTTACAGGCGGGGGACTGACTGGCTAAGTAGAAGTTCAGCAGAAAAGGACCTGGGGATTACAGTGAATGAGAAACTGGATTTGAGTCAAAAGTGTGCCCTTGTAGCCAAAAAGGCTAATGGCATATTAGGGTGCATTAGAAGGAGCATAGCCAGCAGATCTAGAGAAGTGATTATTCCCCTTTATTCTGCACTGGTGAGGCCATGTCTGGAGTACTGCATCCAGTTCTGGGCCCCTCATTACAGAAAGGATGTGGACGCACTGGAGAGGGTCTAGTGGAGGGCAACCAAAATGATTAGGGGGCTGGAGCACATGACGTATGAGAGGCTGAGGGATTTGAGCTTATTTAGTCTACAGAAGAGAAGAGTGAGGGGGGATCTGATAGCAGCCTTCAACTTTCTGAAGGGAGGTTCCAAAGAGGATGGAGAGAGGTTATTCTCAGTAGTGACGAATGGCAAAACAAGGAACAATGGTCTTAACTTACAGTGGGAGAAGTCGATTATTTTCAGGCATAACGGCTTTGTGCAAAAGGGTTTTTCTTGTGCAAGAAAGGGCAGTATAGACAGCCCCGTCTTGCGCAAGAGCCTCTTCTGCGAAAATGGCGGATCATTAGCTATGCAAATGAGGCTCGGCGATATTCTAACGCTAAGCCTCATTTGCATAGCTCTGGCGCAAAAGCGCGCCAGTCTAGACGTAGCCTAGATGTTTTTAAGTCCTGGCTTGACAAAGCCCTGGCTGGGATGATTTAGTTGGGATTGGTACTGCTTTGGGCACGGGGCTGGACTTGATGACCTCCTGAGGTCTCTTTCAGCACTATGATTCTATGAATAAGAAATCATACATTATCTTTTCTTCACAGAGATCTTGAGTCCTGATTTGAATTAGGTTTACCAATGTCTATTTGAAAATCACAGCTGTTTAATTCAATTGTAAATAGGCTCATATGCATGTGTGTGTTTATGTGTGAAACTGTACAGTTGTGGGACTTTGTATTATTCATTTAAGTTCAGGTTCTTCTTCAGTAAAATGAGGATAATGCTCACTCAGCTCTTCAAAGTACTTTAATCTCTTTGGATGAAAGGAGAATATACTTTTTAAAATAAAGAATAGCATCTCAGACCTTCTATGTAAAAGCAAATATATATATGGTAATCTACCAACTGCTCTTAATTATACAGTATTTATTCTACTTACACTTAAATCAGTATTACAGAATATAAAATAAACACATCATTCTCAATAATTATAACTGATGCAAGAGATATCAAAGAAGAAATATCTTTTCTGAAAAAAACTTGTTTTTTAAAAAATACTTAAATGCCTTTTAGCTGAGTTTGGAAAAAAAGCTTCTATACATCTTCAACTAATAGAAGCCATAAAAAACTCTTTGTAATATTGGAACCAGTTGAGAAACCACAAGTATTCAAATGCAGGAAATCATGATTTTATAACATTTTAATGTGATCTACTCTTGGGAAACCAAGTTAACCAAGCCCTATTTCTGTTCAGGAAATATTCCACTGTATAGTTGTAATACATTGTGGTGAGGGGTACAGCTGCAAATTTTTCACCTGTAATGCCCCACTGGTATTGTGGCTTATTGCATTGCATCAAGATTGCCTTCCTGTCCGGAAAGCCCTCTAAGTACAAACAAGACTCTAAGCCCAGGTTTTATTTTCCCTTGGTATCAGAATATGGTAATTTAAGAGGCCTGAGAAATACTTTTTAACCTTTTAGTAGAAATATGTAGCATTCTTTTATTAAGGCGTATGTTGTGGGTTTTTTTTTTTTAATGTGACCAACTTATCTTATCAATTTATCAAGCTACCAACTTCAGAGCACATGCAGGTGTGCATGATAGATTGATTTTTTTCTTATTAAATAAATTAATCTAAACATACAAAATAGCTTTTGTTAAAAAGTGACAGTAGACCAATACCTATGTGTATGTGAGAGGATGTCTACAGGATTTTTTAAAATAAACATACTCTTATGTTGAGAAATAGTTTCATATATGTCATTCATGTTTACACTGAGTGCATGGGACATCACTGTACAACACCGTAGAATTTATTAAATAATTTTGGTCTATTTTCTCTATTGAACTTTGCAAAGATTCAGAAACAGATTAACAAAAAAGGTCTTGGTATATAACCTCATCTACCCATTACACTGTTTTTCAAATAGTTCTAATTTTTCTAATAGAGTAAAAATAGTTCATATTTATATATCACTTTTCATCTTGAAGGATCCAAGGCACTTCACAAAAAAAGAGGTTACTCACCTTGTGCAGTAACTGGTGTTCTTCAAGAACTCTGTGTTCTTCAAGAACTCTGGAAATACACTGTTGGTGTCTCAGTGCCCCAGCACTTATAATTGGGACTTTTTAGCAGCAGTACCCTGGATGCTGGTGCACATGCACAGTGCTGTGCGTGCCATCAACTGTCCCTCAGTTCCTTCTCTACTGTGGACAGATGTTAAAATTCCAAAGCAGAGGGGAGGAAACAATGCCATTTTTGAGTGTATGTTTTTCTGGTGCTTGCTTTGTGTCTGGTCATGATTAAGTGTTGTGCCTCTTCTGAATAGGTGAATTTGGACCTGGTCAGCCTTGAAGAAGCCAGGCTTTGAGATGTAACCTTTAAACATCTGGGTGGAGAATCCAACTCTCATCCTGGGACAGGAGATTTGAGAGCTGTGGAAGACAAAGCAGAGGAGCAACAGACATCTGCGACAAGTAAGGAAACCAGGTCTGCCTGGGCCATGCCAGTGCTATGAATATGACTTGGGCCCTGTCCTGTTTTATCTTCTGGATGACCTTGTTGAGTAGCAGTAGGGATGGAAAAGCATAGGCTAGTTTGTCTGCCCAGTTGAATAACAAAGTGTTTCCCAGAGAATTCTTGCCCAGACCCACTCTGGAACACTACTTGGGGCATTTTGCATTGTGAAACGTGACAAACAAATCTATGTCCAGAAAATCCCACTTCTGGAACACAGAATGTAGGACATGAGGATGGATCTCCCACTCGTATTTCTGATGAAAGTTTTGTCTCAGGTGGTCTGCTGTCACATTTTGCTTTCCTGGGAGACAAACAACCAAAATGCTCATGTGATGCTGGATGCACCAATGCCACAGGGCTGTGGCTTCTTTGCAAAGATCGTAAGACCTGGCGCCCTCTTAGCGATTTCTATAAAACATGCACGCTGTGTTGTCTGTGAATGTTCTCACTGATTCGTTGTGAATCAGGGGGAGGAAATATTCACAGGCTTGTCTGACTGCTAGGAGCTCTAGAATATTGATGTGAAGTGCTGACTCTGATGGAGACCACTTTCCATGAATATTGTGTTCATTCAGGTGTGTGCCCCACCCATTCAGAGAAGCATCTGTGGTTACTGTGATGGAGGGAAAGAGGTGTTAGAATAGTTCTCCCTTGCAAAGGTTGCCAGGCTGCAACCACCACTGCAGAGATTCCTTTATCCTTTTTGGAGGGCTCAGGATTTTGTGCAGATGGTGCTTGGGTGGCTGAAAACAGGTGTGGAGCGTTGCCCGAAGGCAACGCATGTGTAATTGGGCATAATGGGACCATGTACCTTGTAGATGACATATGGCCAAGCAACTGCAGGCATTGTCTGGCTGAGATCATGGGCCTATGGATGAATGTTTGGACCAATAGGGCTAAGGATTGGAAATGTTACAGTGGAAGTCTGACTTCTGCTCAGACACAATCCAGCATTGCACCTATAAATTCCAACTCCTGGTAGGAGTTGAGTGGGTCTTCTGTGTATTTACCTGTAATCCCAATGTGTTGAACAAGTGGATAGTTCTTGTTGTGGACTCCTCTGCTAGCTGGGCTGTGGGAGCCACTATAAGGCAGTCATCCAGGTATGGAAAAATTATTACCCATGGTCTTAAGTGAGCTATGGCTACCCCAAGGACCTTTGAGAATACCCTTGGAGCTGAGGAGAGTCCATAGGGGAGGACATGGTATTGGTAGTGATGATCTGTTAAGGTGAATCTGAAGATTTTTCTGTGTGACGGTCGAATTGTAATGTGGAAGTAGGCATTTTATAGTTTGAGGGTAAACATCCAGTTTCCTTTCTCTAAAGATGGGATTATCTTTAGATAATCACCAGTATTACCATGGTGTTGTTTTTTTAAGTATCTGTTTAGTCTCTGTAGGTCCATGATGGGTCTTTAACCTCCCGATTCTTTTGGCGTCAAGAAGTATTGGGAACAAAAGCCCTTTCCCCTTTGTAGGGGTGGTATTGGTTCTATTGCTCCCATTGCAAGAAGCCTGTCTATCTCCTGTTACAGGAGAGTCTCGTGAGAGGGGTCCCTGAAGAGGGACAGGGAAGGGGATTAAGTTGGAGGGAAAAGAGAGAAAAGGAATAATATAACTCTTGGAGATTATCTCCAAAGCCCATCTGTCCGAAGTTATGTGGGACCAGACGTGATGGAAAGGGTGCAGACTGTATCAGTGCTGGCTGCCAATAGGAGCTAATGTTAAAGCCTCGACCAATACCTCAAAATGCCTGTCTGGAGTTTGCAGGCTGGGGTGCTATAGATTGGTCCTGAGACTGTTTCCTTTTTTGCTGTCTCTGATGCTGCCTTAAGTTGTAGCCTCTCCGTTGTGAGGTGTACAAGGACTATATAGTGTGAGAAGCATAGAGATGTTTTGCTTCTTCTTAGGCTGGGGAACATACACATCTAAGGTCTTAGGTGTAGCTGTGGAATCTTTCAGTATGTGCTGAGATGCATGTGTGGTTATAGAAAATAGTTTTTGACCTTCAAAGGGAAGATCCTCAACTGTATTTTGTATCTCCCTAGGAAAACCTGAGAGGTGCAGTCAGGAAGCCCTGCATATGATGACTGGTGTTGCCAAGGAGCATGATGCTGTGACCACTGAATCCAGAGAGGCCTACAATGCCGTCTTGGCTATGAGTGATCCTTCCTCCACACTGGGCTTGAATGAGGCCTTATATTCCCTTGGGAGGTGTTCAATACAAAATTTCATTTTGTCGAAGAGGGTGTGCTGCAATAGTAGGGCTCAATAATTGTGATTCTAAATTGCAGGGGTACAGATGAATAGGTCTTGTGCTCCAAAATATCATGCCTCTTCCAGTCCTTGTCGTAACACATAGACTTGAAGTGGGTCTGTTAGCCCCTGGTGTGAGCTCCTTCAACCACAAGGGAGTTGGGAGCTAGATGGGCAAACAGAAACTGCACATTTGGCTGGCACATAGTATTTTCTGTCAGCCCTCTTGGATGTTGGCAAAACAGAGTCTGGAGTCTGCTAAATGATTTTTGGAGGGTCCAGAATGGCCTTGTTTATTGGAAGAACTATTTTAGATAAAGTGGAGGTCTGCAGAATGTCAGTACATTTATACTGGATTTCAGGAACTTCCACTAGGGAGCTCCTTGGCAAATCCACCATTCTTTTCTATAAGTCCTGGAAGAACTTGAAGTCATCCTCAGATGTTGGCAGTGGGGGCATTATGGACTGGTTCAGTGGAGAGCAAGAGAGGTGAGAAGGAGGGAGAGTGTCTTCCTCTTGCATCTCCTGTAGGTCTTCCATGTCCTCCTGAATAGTGTCAGACTTCGTGGATACTGTGGTTTACTCAGTGGAGCAGCCTGAGATGCTGCCATCTCAGCTCTAAAAGGGGCCCAAGGATCCTATCCTTGCCACGACTGAGGAAAAGGTATGGCAGGAACCAGGGGAAAGGCTGTCACATCTGGCCTCGCCCTGTTGCTGCTGTTGTAACTGTGAGGCAGGTTTAGGTGAAGAACTGTGAGGAGACAATGAGATTTTCTTTTCATCCATATCCTCACACTTAAAGGGTGGAGCTGAATGAGAGCGGGTGGCAAGCCTGCTTCGGCTCTCAATGGTAAGAGTGATGTTGCTGCTGATGAGTGGAGTTCCCAGTACCAACGTGACCACCAGTACCTGTTACGTGGTGAACGAGCGCAGTGGTGGAAACACCAGTACCAACAGTGTGGTTGCCTGGGTATGCTGTGGTGGTACGGAGTTGTCATGCTAGCGAGTACTGGTTGCTGTCGGTACTGGAGTGGTATCAGTAAGCAAGCCCAGTACTGTCTTAGATAGGGTCTGTGCCAAAGGATCTGAGCAGCCCTTAGCCACGTGGTGTGCTAGTTTACGGTGCCACTTGCCCTAATGCCAATGCTGTCAGTACTGGCAGTGCAGATGTGGTCTTTTTTGATTTCAGTGCAGGGACCGCAGGGTGTGCTTCCTTGGACAGCACCACCCCTCAGAACTTGTCCACACCGGATGTCTCTGCAACCTGTGCATCCCCTGAAGCCTATGCCTTCAGTGCCAAGGAAGGCTTCTGTTGAGGGGACACCTTTTTTGCAGGTCTTTCGGTGGTAGGAGAAGAGTGCTTCCTCTTCTAGGTCTTCTCAGATGCAGGCTCCTGTGGTATCAACATCTCCTGGTTTGAAGCTGCAGTGAGAGACATTTGGGGTGGAGAGGCTTGTAATACCAGTTCTGACACTGGTCTCCCAGTCTTCTCCATCATTAGGAGCTTAAGTTGCAGATCTCTGGTTTTTAGGGACCTGGATGAAATGGTGTGGGGAATTATCTTGCCTCACACACCAGATACATTGGGCATGTCCATCTGATATTGGGATGGACATCCTGCAAGTAAGGCATCTCTTGAACCCAGGAAAGCCTGGCATTAATAGCCAACTAACTGGGAAGGGAATAAGGACAGAAAGGGGATTTTTTTTTTTAAGAAATAGGAAAAAGGAAGAAAGGAAAGGCGCCTGAATTATCTAGGGGAAAAAATCTCTAACTAGTAGAGATTTTAATAATCTCTACTAATAATCTTATCTGGTAAAAAGAACAGAGAACTACTGAGTTCCGACCAAGCCTGAGGTGGTTGAGAAAGAACCGAGGGACAGTTGATGGTGCATGCACATTGGCACACTCTCTACAGCATGAGCAGCACCGCGCATGCACCAACACCCAGGATACTGCTGCTAAAAAGTTTTGATTATAAGCACGGAGGCTCCGAGACACCTACAGTGGAGCACCCACAGGAACACTCCTCAAAGAAGAAGAATATGTACACTGCAGCATTGAAATGGAGCCACCTCTGGGATTGCAGCAAGAATCCTACTAGTGCACAGTATATATTGCACAATAGTGGACCCCTGGGCTATTTGGAAAAGAATACCAGAACAAACCTCTATTCTCACAAAAAATGGCACAAGGTCTTCAGCATCCGGTTGTAGCAGAGAGAAACGCAATTTCTAATGAAATGAGATATGAAATCTGAAAAGGACAAAACTCAACCTGAGTATAATTTCTGTCCAAGGATTTTGCCAGTCTTCTGGCCTCAGGCAGAATCTTCACTGGCTCAATAACCTTAAAGGTTAAAAGTGTGATGCACAGGCAAATTACGCACAATGACCATTAACATTCCTAAAGAGTTAAGCCTAATTTCACACAGAGTTTATTGAAAATGTACTGCTAAAGCAGGGGTGGGCAATAATTTCAGAAGGAGGGCCACTTCACAAATTTCTGAAATGGCCCCAGAATTGGCGGAGCCTCGGCAGGAAGGGGCGGGGCCAGGACACTTCCATGCTTTCCCACCCACAGACCTTGATTGGCTTGGGGGGGGGGAGCACATGAAGTCTTTCTCCCCACTGCCGAGAGAACTGCCAGCTGCTCTCAACAGCTGTCAGTTCCCAATAGACACCTGCACCCCTGGTGGTGGGAGGAGACTTTATGTGCATGTCTCGCTCTCTGTCCCCGCCCTGCAAGGCAGTTTACACTAAGCGCCGCGCACCCCTTGGAGGGTGGGAGATTTCATGCGCTCCCCCACCCTCAGGCCAATCAGGGCCTGGGGGCGGAGGAGTGTGCGAAGTCTTTTGCTCCCTGCCCCCATCCTGCAAAGGGTATGCAGCACTTAGCATGAACTGGTAGCTCAACAACTGGCGGTTCACTCTAAGTACCACGCGCCCCTGACAGGGAAGAAGACTTTGCGCACTCCCCAAGCCCTGACTGGCTTGGGGGTGAGGAAGCAGCAGGGTGTCTGCAGGCCAGATCAACCCACTTGGAGGGCCGGATCCAGCCCAGAGAGGCTCTCTTGCCCACCCCATGCTAAAGGATACAGTCTCTCATCTTGATGCCAGAAAGTTTTGTTCATAACATGCAGAACACACAACAAAAAAATTAAGATTATAATAATTCACTAATATATTAATGCAATAAAGTCCCTCAAAAAAAAAGACAATTCAGAAATGTTTAATCTACAGTACCTAAAACAACTGACTCTCTTTCTTTGTCTGCCTCAGACTCATTGTGCAATCATAGCCAACAAACCTCTCTTTCTGTTTCCCCTCCGTGAAACAAAAAAAAGAGATAATATCCAATACTTATCACAGTCTTAAAATGTTTTAAATAAGTCCTAATGTTCAGAAATAGGCTTCCAAAATTGTACATATATTATCTCTCTGCATATCAATGATCAGTTAGATCATTTGAAGTCTAATCAGTAGTTGGTACATGTAAGTCTCCAATCCTTGGCTCCACTATAATAATATACACAAATTATGTCTATTAACTTTTGCATTGTGTATTTCTGAAAACATGTGTCTAGGAAAGAGACACTAGTATGAAGAACATTTTTGAAAGGGTGAAGTATCGTAAGATCAAATATGATTTTCAGAATAATGAATAATACAGGTTGAACTTCTGTGGTCCTGGTTGGGCAGGACCACGGTTATTGTTGGACCAGAGAGCCCCAACCCCAGAGTTTACCAGTAGCTGACAGCCTGCAGTACCAGTGGCATGGGGGCAGGGAGCTGGGCCAGCAGGACAGTAGATGGAGGTAGGGATCTCGGAGCCCTATCAGCCATGGGCAGAGAGCCCCACTGGCTGGAGCAGGGCTCGCAGGCCAGAAAGGGGGCCCACTAGCAGGCTAGGGGGAGCAGAGGCCAGCAGGGGGCAGCACGCTGGCTGGGGCTGCGACCAGGAGGGGAACCCTGGGAGAGTTTTAAGCCTGACCTCCCCTGGTCTTGCAAACTCTCTTTTTGGGACCACTCAGGTCCTGAGAATGCCGGACTAGGGAAGTCCAATCTGTATTTAATTTTATGCTTGTTTTATCTGTGCAAATATCAAGTAAATGAATAAAAAGGAAGTAATATATAATTTAATTTAAAAGAATTACTTAAAACAACAAATGACAGCTTTAAAAGGCAGGATTCCTAACAATACAACAAATTCTGCTTCCTCTCTGCACTAACTAAAACAATTGGACATTTTTTATCACAATTTAGAAAAGTCCAATCAATTAAAGCACAAGCATTAAGTATAACTGCAGACTTTAAAATATTCAAAATTTCAATCCCTGCTATTGATAAGTGTGGCTGAAAGTCACAGCATGCTTAACTAATAAAACCACAACCCTAAATTACTAATCTGCCAAACACAAATTACTGGATTTCCAAAATACTTGCTTCTGAAATGTGAGAAATGAACCAAACATGAGTAAAATGTGTGGTTTCCCAATAACCTCTTTTCTCAATTCTTTCAAATGCCTAGCTCAGCACTGTAGTCCACTGGGGGGTACAAAGCAAAAAGGAAACAGAGTCAGTCAAAAATAAGGTATTCTTCACTAAAAGGAAAAATGAATGCCTTTAACATTGATCATAATGCTCTTTTTGTTACTGTCATGTAAAATCTTTCACAGAGTTATACCTTATAATAGGTCTAATGCAAATCATTCTTAAACTCATACTTTCCTGAGCCACTGCTTAAGCAGCTACTAGGTGTTAGCAAATCTGTCTGTTTTTATGTTAGCATAGTGTTGAAAACATCGAGCCCAAGGTTTTGTAGTTTACAAACATTTTGATGATTAATGTGATGTAAGAGACAATTCTCTTAAATCCCCAACTTTCCCAGATGTTGCAGACATTTATATTTTCTTAAAGGAGCTTTCTTTCCTTCAGAGTATTTACAAAAGAAATGTTCCAGAGCTGGGTTACTTACCTGGTCTTATCCCAATTTAAACCTAAACTAAACTTCAGCAATCTCAAAACTATTTACTCCTCTGCTTTTGTTGCCCACATCAAGCTCAATTAACCACCACTCTCTAGCCCAAGAAAGCAGACTTTCTTACAAAGAGATGGTATGATGGTGAAAGGGGGAGAAAAAAAAGATGCCCCAGCCCACAATAGTATTTTTGAGAACTCTTATAAAACTGACTGTACTTGCATGCAATTGGAATACCATCTGGTACTCAAGGGAAACACACATATACAAATATGTTTCTGTGTTACAGCTTGATTGATATTTCATTTTAACTTTTTATGGAGAAATGGAAAAGAGCTATAGATTATGTTCCTTTTTTTCTCAGGCCTCCTATAATTTTGACCAGCCTGTAAAATTCTCTTAACACAGAGTTCATGATTTGACAGGACTATCTCCCTGGATAGCACTTGAGGAGAAAATTGCACTAAGGTCTTTTTTGTGAAAGCGGGCTACTTAGAATTTAGGGATCAGAATTTGGAGTACTACTTGATATAATCAAAAATAGCAAAAATATACAACAGTTTATGTTTGATAATCCAATCTTTTGGTCCATGACCACTTTTGTAAACGGTTCGCTGACAAGGAGCAGGTTTTCAGGAAGTATAAAATAGTGCTAGTGATATTCTTTGCTGGAGAGATAAGATGTAGAAAGAGACAACAGAGATCAAACATCTTTGAAGAGACTCCACAAGTAAAATTGGGATTACAGCTGTGCAAAAAATTACTTGTTTCTATCCTGTTCACATATTTCATAAAAAAAGAACTAGTTACTCACCTCTGTAGTAATGATGGTTCTTTGAGATGTGCCCCATGAGTGCTCCACTCTAGGTGTCGGGTCCATCCCGGCGCCGCTGGTCGGAAGATTTCAAAGCCATCTTCGGCTGGCCTGCGCATGCCTCCTGCGGCGTGCGGCTTTCGCGCCTTTCCTAACGAGCACAGACCAGCCCCCCCACCAGTTCCTCTCACCGCTCAGTCCCTGAAACGATCGTGGAGTGGGTCGTGGAGCACCCACGGGGCACATCTTGAAGAACCATCGTTACTACACAAAATGAGTAACTAGTTCTTCTTCGAGTGGTCTCATGGGTGCTCCACTCTAGGTGACTGTATAGCAGTAACCGGAACACCAGCACTCCGGGTCAATTAATGCTTATAGAAGATAGGACTGCGGAAGCCACCGCGTGGTCCAATGCCCATCTTTGTACTATAGCATAGTGTCTCATGAACGAAGTGCTTGAAGCCCACGTAGCTGCCCTACAAATATCCGCTAGAGGAACCCCCCGGGCAAAGGCCGTAGATGTTGCCACTGCCCTGGTCGAATGTGCTCGTGGTTTAGAGGGCAAAGGTCTGTTTCAAATAAAGTGGCATGTGGTTATGCAGAGGGAGATAAGCTTAGCTATACGTTGACTGGAAAGCGCCTCTCCTTTAGATCGTTGAGCTGCTGATACCAAGAGTTTATCTGTTTGACGCCACTGTCTGGTTCTTTCTATGTAGAAGGAAAGGACACGTCTGACATCCAGCAGATGTAGCATAGCCTTCTTATTTGAGGCATGCGGCTCTAGATAAAAAGAAAGAAGGACAATCGGTTTGTTGATAGAACCCTTTTCCTTTGAAGCGATCTGGGACCTTTTCTATCGCTCCAATGGATAATAGGCAATAAGCTTCTTGCCGCAGAAGGTCTTCGTGAGATGGGTCCCTGAAAAGGGATGGGGATGGTGAAGTGGTAGGGGGAAAGGATGTGAATGGGATGGTGAGACTGCATCTTCCAATACCCATCTGTCTGATGTCAGGGCAACCCATTGGTGGTAATAGGGTTGCAGTCTGTGATGAAATGTGGGTTTGACATCTGTGACAACAGGGATGTTCAGCGTGCCCTCGACAGGGGAGTCAAACTTGCTGTTTGGGTGTCCCAGCATTGTTCGCTCTAGACGGCTGAGGATGTCTGCGTTGCAGCCTCTGCTTAAAACGACCTTGGTCATAAGGATGGTTTTGCTGTCTACAAAATTGATAGTCGGAATGGAAAGTAATGTCTACATCAGAAAAGTGGGACATACATTCCGAGTGTGCGTAGGGTGGTTCGTGAGTCCTTCCCCATGTGGAGCACGTCATCTGTTTTTTCTGCTAAGAGCTTGATCCTATCGAATGGGAGATCCTCCACCTAGGATTGTAATGCTCTGGGTACCACAGCTATTATTAGCCATGAAGCCCTTCTCATGGATACTGCTGTAGCTACTGTTCATACCGCTGTGTCAGCCATGTCGCTGGCAATCTGTAGACCTGCTCTGGCACACGCATAACCCTCCTGAATTATTTCTCGGAGGAGTACCCTATCGGTCTCGGAAATTCATTGAGCGATTTCAGTTAATCTCGCAATGTTATCAAAGCTATGATTAGATAGGAGCGCAGCATAATTTGCAATACATAGGACAAGTGTAGAGGATGAATACACTTTCCGCCCAAAAATGTCCAGCTTCTTCGTATCCTTCTCAGCTGCTGAATTCCTGACCTGTGGGCTCTTTGCAAGGCCGCATCCACCACCAATGAATTGGGCTGGGGGTGGGTAAACAGGAACTCCGTGCCTTTTGCTGCTACGAAGTATCTTTTCTAAGCTCTCTTACATGATGGGGTAACTGAAGCCGGTGTGTTCCAGATTTCTGAGGCTGACTCCAAAATTGCCTCATCTAGTGGTAATGCCGCTCTAGATTGTTGCCTAGGGTGCAAATTCTTCCACAACTTGTACTGCTTAGCCTGCACATCCGCTAATTGAACCTCCTGAGATTGTGCCACCCTCTTGTAGAGGTCCTGAAATTCCCGGGCATCGTCCGGTGGCGAGGAGTCTGCTATGAAAACCGTGTCATCGGGGGAGGATGATTGGCCATCCCCAGGAGAAGCTGCAGGTGTGTGCTCATCAGTATCTGAGATTTGACCCTCTTTAGAGTCAGAAAGAATTGATACTGAGGGGGCCACGGGAGGGGGCGGTCTTGGTGACTGAGGTTTTTGATATGCGGAAGCAGGTGGTGAAGGCTGTCTGTAGCAAGATGAATGGCAGCAACAAGAGTGGGAATGGGACTGTGATCTGCTCTTCCTCGTAAGGGCACGATAACTCCTGTGACAGCGATAATCGTAACCAGGTGATGACCTTCTTGATGAGTATCTGCTCCCATGTCTGCTCCGGTATGATCTGGGAGGAAAGTACGTTGGAGAGTGAGATCTGCGTGGAGATACTCGTTCGTATCTATAGGAATAACTCGAGCAGGAGCGTCAATGTGAATTCCTACATGTAGAAGAATAAGCCCCCCTGTCTGAATGATATGTAGGCAGGGAAGGTTCAGGTGAAAAAACAGGTGAAGGAGACAGTGATTGATTTTTAGGGGCTGACTTTTTAGCTGCTTTAGTAGGAACAGCTGACAGATGTTCTGGTGCAGCTGAGAGGTCTCCTGCTGAGTTGCCATGGTTACCTTCACCAAGCATAGGCTGAGAATGCAGGGAAGGTAGAGAGGCTGCCTGTGGTCTCAGTGCCGATGACTGGGAGGAGTGAGAAGCTCTCCGCACCGAGCGAGTTAGAGGTGCCGTGGAAGAGCTGTCATCTGGCGGTGTCGGCTGTCCTGGTGGCACCGCTTCTGCGGCACACTGAACTGGGGTCTCCCGGTGCTGCTGCCTCTTCTCTGGAGCGGCTGATGCTCGCTCCTGCGGAAGCGTAGGAGGTGCCGCCGCCGGTGCGGACTCCGGTGCTGGTCCTGGCAAGTCCCGCTGCTGCGGGGACGGTGCAGTCTCAGGAGGCATCGTTGGTGGCGTTTGTGTTGTGGCCAGTTTATACCCCGAAGGGGTTCTGGTCCACTTATGCTCCCTGTAAGTAGGGGAAGCTGGTGGAGGAGCCGAAGCCATGCACGGCTTAATGATCCTGCCACAGGTTGGGAAATTTATTTGGACGCCGGCCAACTGACTGCTGTTGTGCCTGTCTTGTCTTGACTCTCACGCGGCAGGGGGACCGCGGAGAGGAAGTGGGCAGGAGAAGCCCTTTTCTTTTTTGCTTTTAGCACTCCCAGAGATAATGCTCTTCTCTTGGGAGTGGTTAATGGCTCCTGGTGGGAGGTCTGTAAAGGCTGAAGAGCCTTATCGCAGAGAAGCAGTTTGAGCCGTAGATCCCTGTCCCTGCACGCTCGAGGAGTCAACTTTAAAGAGTGAACGCATTTTTGGGGAACACGGGACTCCCCTAAGCAGTGGACACAAACAGCATGTCCATCTGAGGCTGGCACTGCCTCTTTGCACTGGGTACACCGCTTGAACCCTGGTGTCCCAGGCGTGGTGAAACTGACTAAAACGATCTTTTTCTTTCTTTCTTTCTTTTTTTTTAAAACACTAACTACCTAACTAACTATTGAACAAATATTAACTTTTTTTACAACTTTCTTTACAGGATTGCTCTGCGTCTGAGGAGAGATCGCAAAGATCCGCCAGCAACCAAGGACGGTTGAGAGGAACTGGCGGGGGGGGCCGGTCTGCACTCGTTAGGAAAGGCGCAAAAGCCGCGCACCGCAGGGGGCATGCGCAGGCCGGCCAAAGATGGCTTTGAAATCTTCCGACCAGCGGCGCCGGGATGGACCCAACACCTAGGCTACGTCTACACAGGCCCCCTTTTCCGGAAAAGGGATGCAAATG
>CM057846.1:32893259-32940635 GCA_030068395.1 Apalone spinifera
CAGCCAAATATTTCCCTTTCTACACAAATAGTTTCTTGGTGAAAACCTGTTCCTGGTATGAATTCAGGACAACATAGGCTCAGTCCTGAAGAAAACAAAAAAAAAATACTCCCCCTTGTGCAGTCAAGAGCTCTCTTCCTTGTCATATCAGCTGAAGTTATGCCAGATATGAGGAACTGTTCCTTTAAAAGGATTGTGTATATAATGCAGAAGCAGTTGACATTAAGATATTGAATGAAGCTTATCTCTCTCCAGCACCTTTTCTCTGAGGGTATGGCTATACTTGGATTTTTTTTCTGGAAGAGGTATGCAAATAGAGCTTGCATTTGCATAACTTCCTCCATTTTTTTTCAAGGAAGAGGCTCTTCCATGATTTGGCCCCGTGTAGACGGGGCCAAATGTCAGAAAACCTCCCCCTTTCAAAAGCCCCTTTCTTCCTCGTAAAATGAGGTTTACAGGGGCTTTCGAAAGAGGGTTTTTTTCCCCCCAACATTTGGCCCCGTGTTGACAGTGCCAAATGGCAGAAAAGCCTCTTCCAGGGAAAAAAACGGAAGGTATGCAAATGCGAGCACTATTTCCATACCTCTTTGGAAAATCCCCCCACAGTTCAGCTGTACTGAGTGATTACAGAATACTATACAGTACCAGAATCATAGAAGAGTATGGTTGGAAGAGATCTTAGCAGGCCATCTATTCCAGCCTCTTCCTCAAAATGGGACCAATCACAACTAAATCATTCCAGCCAGGATTTTGTCAAGACTGGCCTTTACAACCGCTAGGTATGCAGATTCTACAATCTCCCTAGATAACTGATTCCAATGCTTCACCACCCAACTAGTGAAACAGTTTTTCCAAATATCCAACCTAAAACCTGTTGGCATCCCCATGGCATCTCGAAACCATTGCTCCTTGTTCTGTCATCTGCCACCATTGACAACAGCCTAGCTCCTTGGAACCTACCTTCAGGTAGTTAAAGGCAGCTATCAAATCCCCCTTTACTCTTCTGCAGACTAACTAAGCCCAGTTCCTTCAGCCTCTCCTTAAAACCCATGTGGCCCAGCCCTCTTATTTTCATTGCTTTTTGTTGGACTCTGAAATTTGTCAACATGCTTTATGTAGTAAGGGTGGATGAATCCAAAACTGGATGCAATACTACAGATGTGGTCTCACCAGTGTCAAATAGAGGGGAATAATCACTTCCCTTGATCTGCTGACAGTGCTCCTATTAATGCAGTCCAATTCACTGTTAGCCTTCTTTGCAACAAGGACACACTGGTGATTCATAGCCATCTCATCCACTATAAT
This sequence comes from Apalone spinifera, assembly GCA_030068395.1. NCBI lineage: Eukaryota > Metazoa > Chordata > Testudines > Trionychidae > Apalone > Apalone spinifera. Next base: position 32,894,565 of record CM057846.1, read on the forward strand.
CCCTGGGTCCTTTTCTGCAGAACTGCTGCTTAGCCAGTTGGTCCCCAGCCAGGAGCAGTGCTTGGGATGCTTCCATACTAAGTGCAGGACTCTGCACTTGTGCTTGTTTAATCTCATAAGATTTCTTTTGGCTCAATCGTCTAATTTCTCTATGTCACTCTGGACCCTATCCCTACCCTCCAGCGTATCTATCTCTCCCCCTTAGTTTAATGTAATCTGCAAACTATAAGTGAAAGAAAGTGTAGAATCAAATTAAGCGAAAATATGAACCAAACAGTACCATAGAATCTCTATAGATCGTAATTCCATGTTCTAATAATAAGAATACAGCAGTAGGGATATACCTGACCAGGATAATGATACTGACTGAGAAAAACTCAGGGAGATTACAAAGGCAATTAAAATAAAAAACTCAATAATAATGGGGGATTTCAAATATCCACACATTGACTGGGTATGAGTCACCTCAGGACAGGATGCAGAGATAAAGTTTCTTGACACCTTAAATGACTGCTTCTTGGAGCAGCTAGAATTAGAACCCTACAATAGGAGAGGCAATTCTTGTTTTGATCCTTAACAGATACAGGATCTGGTCCAAGAAGTGAAAATAGACAGACCACATGGTAATAGTGACCATAATATAATGAGATTTAACATCCTTGTGGCAGGGAAAACACTACAGCTGCCCAACACTACAACATTTTATTTCAGAAAGAGGGCCTACACAAAAATGTTTTAGTTCAATAAAAATTAAAAGACAAAATACCGAAAGTGAAATTCCTGCAAGCTGCATGTAATCTTTTTATAGTACACTTTTTAAAGATACTCTAAAACCTGGCATTCTCTGGTCTGGCAACATCCATTGTCTGGCAGGACCATAGATGTTCCTGGACCAGAGAGCCTACAAGCCTAAGGGCAGTAGGGCCAGCCTGGCTGGGGCAAAGGGTCAGCAGCCCAGCTGGGGGCAGTGCAAGACTGCAGCTGGAGCCCCACGGCAGCCTTTAGCAGCCCACAGCAGCATGGGGCTGGGCCAGAGTCCCCTGGCAGCACGGGTTGGCACTGGACTAGAACGGAGTTGAGCCCTGTGGGGCTGGAGTTGAGCCCTGCAGCTGGAGGCCCACAGCAGAACCCTGGAGCATAGGGCTGGGGCCAGAACCCTGCAGCAACCCCTTGGAATGCAGGGTTGGTCTGGACCCCGCAGCAACTGTGGGGTCGGAGCCTGCAGCAGCCCCTGGAACGTGGGGCTGGGGCTGAAGCCCCATGGCTGCCACTGAATGGGCAGGGCTGGAGACCTGCGGTAGGAGCCAAAGCCTCTGCTGCCCAGGGAGCCGGAAGCAGCAGGGCAAGCAGCCCAGCCAAGTTGGAGGTGGAGGCGGGGAGGGGGAAGCAGGATGTCTGCTGGGGCAGCCTGTCAGCAGCAGGCGATGGGCTTGGGAGCTGGTGGCAGGAGACCTCCCCTGGTCCGGCAAATTCTCTCATTCAGGACCGGTCAGCTCCCAACAGTGCCAGACCAGAGAGGTCCAACCTGTAATATAACTGAGCTCAACTTACCATGTGTATTTGAAATTAAAAAGGATAAAAGAAAACCAAAAAAGTGCTACTATGGCTAAACAAAATAAAAGAAGCATTGAGAGACAAAAAGGCTTTGTTTAAAAAGTGGAAGTTAAATTCTAGTTAAGAAAATAAAAAGGGACATAAGATCTGGCGAATAAAGTGTAAAAATATAATAAGGAAAGCCAAAACACAATCTGAAGAACAGCTAGCCAAAAACTCAAAAATTAATAGCCTTTTTTTTAAACTACATCAGAAGCAAGAAGCCTGCTAAATGACCAGTGTGGCTGCTGGTAAACAACCGGTGGGGCTGCTGGATGACAAAAGTGCTATAGGAGCACTCAAGGACAGTAAGGCCACTTCAGAGAAACTAAATGAATTCTTTGCATTGGTCCTCATGGCAGAGGAAGTGAGGAAGATTCCCAAATCTGAGCCATTCTTTTTAGGTGACAAATATGAGGAATTGTCTCAGATTGAGGTGTCATTAGAAGAAGTTTTGGAACAAACTGATAAACTAAACAACAACAACTCGCAAGGACCAGATGGCATTCACCTAAGAGTTCTGAAGGAATTCGAATGTGAAATTGCAGAACTACTATGATTTGTAACCCATCTTTTAAATGAGCTTCTGTACCAAATGACTGTAGGATGGCTAATGTGACACCAATTTTTAAAAGGGGCTCTAGAGGTGATCCTGGCAATTACAGACTAGTAAGACTAACTTCAGTACTTGGCAAACTGGTTGAAACTATAATAAAGAACAGAATTGTCAGTCACATAGATTAACATAATTTACTTGGGAAGAGTCAACACTTTTTTTGTAAAGGGAGACCATGTCTCACCGATCTAGCAGAATTATTTAAGGGGGTCAACAAGCATGTGGAGAAATGGGATCCAGTGGATACAATGTAGTTAGATTCCCAGAAAAACTTTGACAAGATCCCTCACCAAAACCTCTCAAGCAAAGTAAGCTGTCATGGAGTAAGAGGAAAGAGTCTCTCATGGGTTGGTAACTGGTTAAAAGATAGGAAACAAAGGTTAGGAATAAATGGTCAGCTTTGAGAATGGAGATGGTTAATTAGTGGTGTCCCTCCTCCCCCGCAAGGATCTGTGCTGGGACCAATACTATTCAACAAATTCATAAATGATCTGGAGAAAGGGGTGGCAAAATCTGCAGATGCTACAAAATTGCTCAGGAAAGTTAAGTTCACAGCAGACTGCCAAGAGCTTCAAAAGGATCTCACAAAACTAATGAATGGGCAACACAATGGAAGATGAAATTCAATGTTGATGAATGCAAAGTAATGCATACTGGAAAACATAATCCCAAAACGTATACAATGATGGGGTCTAATTTAACTGTTATCACTCAAGAAAGATATGTTGGAGTCATTGTGGATAGCTCTCTGAAATATTCACTCAATATGCAACAGCAGTCAAAAATGCAAAGAGAATGTTGGGAATCATTAAGAAAGTGACAAATAATAAGACAGAAAATATCTTATTGCCTCTTTATAAAACCATGGTACACCCACGTCTTGAATACTGTATGTACTGTACTCAAGAAAGATACATTAGAATTGGAAAAGATCCAGAAAAGGGCAACAAAATGATTAGGGATATGGAACAGCTGACATATGAGAAGAGTTTGATAAAACTAGGACTCTTCTCTTGGTGAAGAGAAGACTAAAAGGAGATATGAGAGAGGTCTTTAAAATCATGATGGGTGGGAAGAAAGTAAATAAAGAAAACTTATTTACTTCTTCCCATAATACAAGAACTAGGGGGTCACCAAATGAATTAATAGGCAGCAGATTTAAACCAAACAAAAGGAAGTATTTCTTCAAACAACACAGTCAACCTGTGGAAGTCAATGCCAGAGGGTGTTGTGAACGTCAAGACTTTAACAAGGTTCAAAAAAGAGTTAGATAAATTGCATTAGGATAGTGATATGTGCACCAGCACAAAGCATTCTCTGAAAATGGAAACAAGCTGCTTTTGTAGCATGCATGCCTCACTTTTTCATAGCTAAAGCAATACAAAGTGAGATAGAACTAATGAAAAGAAAGCTAGAAGAAGCATGAGAGAGAGCTCTCAACAGCCACTCACCCATTGTGCTGTTCTCCCCGAAAACTCCAGTCACAGCCCTGAACATCTTTGATCTACACATCAGACTTGTGTTTGTGGACTGCATAGCAAGTTCTTGATATGCTACTGTTAGAATACCCTGGAGAAGGGTTTCCCAATGCGTGGGAAACCCTAGGGCTCCTCATGATGGGTCCAGGGGCTCCATGAGAAAATATTAATGACAGTTGTATGACCCTGTTATTTTGTTAATTTTCTGATATTCTTCTTGAAAAAAAAAGAAATATACAAGAAATAAAAATAGAATTCCAAAACTTTTCCTATTTATTTGGATACCTATTGAATTAAAAATCATGATATTTTAAGGGCTCCACCAAATTTTCAGAACTACATACTCCATAGCCAAAGAACTTTGAGAAACCCTGCCCAGAGGGATGCACTTATATCCATTGTTTAGTTTAGAGATGTTAGCGTAAAGACGTTTAAACGATTAACTGATAAACCTGGTCTTATTGGTTAATCCAGAAAACTAAACGCAACCCATCCCCCTCCCTTTGCTGCCTCTGTCTCAGCTCCCGCCTGAGGCATATAACGGTTAAGTGACTTCACCAAAAGCTTCTGACAGTGGTCGGATAGAACCCCAGTTTCATGACTCCAATCTTGTCATTATACTGTACTTTAAAATGGCAAAATTTCACCATTAGACATATTTGTGAAACTCAGTTTTCACATGTTAAGTAAAAACGGATACTTCTTTTCCTTAGTCTTTTCATTTCAGAAATTGCCAATGCAAGATAATGTTCTAAATGTAATATGACCCTCTCATAACTTAGGCCACCTTTAGCTGTTTTTCCATTTGTAAATAAAGACAAATCTTTTAAAAAATATCTACTATATCTTTAACCACAATAACATTTTCTTCTACCTTTACTCTCGTCATTTTTGACAAGGTGTAATGGTTTCATCTGAGATTTAAAACTTGAATCTTTTAACATTTCAAAAAGTGATATTTATCTCTACCTTGGTCTTCATTTTTATCCTTTGGATCAATTCCCTGAAATATTTCCACACTTTGGCCTTTTCCCTGCTTTCAAGTTAAGTATGATCCTCACTACATCGCTGACTTCCTGTTCTTTTTTTGCTCTCACCAACTTAAACAATAATGGATTGCCCTTGCCTAAAATCACTTTAGATGGAGACAGCCCTGGGATTAACTTGACTCTCAGGAAATATATGTTGTCTTCCACTATGTCAAATTATCAGTGGGATATGCTTTTTCTTCTCCATATATGTTTTAGCATATTAGCTGTAGTGTAGATTGAACTTCTATGCATTTAGCAACATTTGAATTTCCTACTGTCTAATGGGCTCTTTAGTGGTTTCCCCTTTACATAAAGGGTATACTAGCTGTGGTTTAGAGTCAGTCCACACGATATCATATGATTAAGGAATAATATATGTGCTGTTAGCTTTATTCTCAAGAGAACATTAAACTGCCACTCAAGTATGTGTCCCTTTCTCCAATGACTTTTATTAAAATATCTAGCTCATATATACGGATTTGAAATCTTCAACACACTTTACAAATACTAATCAAAGAAATCTCGCACCAGACAGGTGAATAGGCAAGCATTATTATTCCCATTTTAAAGACATAGAAACAGAAACAGAAAGACTGATATTTGTTTAGAGAGACAGAGGGACATGTCAGTGTAGAGGATTCACTCGGGGGCTTCCAGACTCTTTGTTCTTCTCAGACTACACCTCTTTCTTGATATAGAGTCAAATTTTCAAATGGCGACTCAATGTTTCATTCACAACCATTTTGAATAATCATTAATAATAATCATTCTGAATAATGAGGATAGTCAGTTGTTGGGAAGGAAAATTAGATCTTAAAATTTCTTTGTGATTTTGAATATTTGTATGACACCAATCATTAACCGACAACAGTTACACAGAAGTGTGCTTGTCGTGGCTCTAAATTCTATCTCCATTTCAAGAGGTGTAGAAGAAAGGAAAGCTGATAAAATATATGTTAGAGGTCATCACCTCCATCATGACCTGACTGGTCCCGGATGAGTAATTTTTCCTGACTAGGGGAGATCATTTCTGGCCCCCTGCTGCCAGCCTCTCTTGCCCTGCCTTCCCACACTGGGCTTCCTGGCTCCCCACATAGCCCAGCTGAGCCACTACTTGACGCCCCCCAGCTGCGCTGTACGCCGGCTCCTGGCCCCCACAGCCCACCTGACCCACACGTCAGCTCCCCCCCATCCGCAGCCCAGCTGGGCCTTGCGTCCCCCCACTCTACATAGTGCCGGGCTACTGGCCCCCTCACCCTCCACAGAGCCCAGGCCTCTCTGATCCTGGAACATCCATGGTCTAGAAGAACCACAGATGTTGCCAAAACAGAGAGTTCCGGTTTATAGGGGTGCAACGTATATTATTAAATCATAGAATATTAAAATTGGAAGGTACCTCAAGAGGTCATCAACTCCAGGCTCCTACACTCAAGGCAGGATCACGCACCATCTAGACTATCCCTGACAGATATCTGTCTAACCTGCTTTTAAAAATCACCAATGATGGAGATTTCACAACCACCCTATGCAATTTATTGCAACTAATGGATCAGCATAGCGGAGAAACTCAATAAAATTATGTAAACTTGTACGGAAAAAAGAAGCAAACTAATAAATATCTGTTAGTAAATGAAGTGATGGTTTAAGATGGTTAGTATTTTTCCAGTTGGCAAGTGTTTTTAATTTGTTAAATGTGTACTTTATTATAAAAATAGATTTCCCATATTTTTAAAGGATATGGAATGTTAGCATTTCAAATGATTCTCAAGGTTTTTGATTCAACAACCTCATTTACCATCCAAGTTTTTAATGTCTAGACTGCAATATATCTTTATCCCACACAATATACAGCTAAAATATGACTATTAAATTGATTGCAGGCTAGATGGCAACAGATAGACAGACTCCTATAGAAAACTGTGATGCTATGGAGCCATTTCAGAAAAACTTGGGTGGGCATGGGAAAGGGGCAGCCTGAAGCAGGAAGTTTGCAAATCCTTCCTTCCTAAGACACTGTGTTTGTGTTTCCAAAGTATTCTACCACACTTCCTTTCTCATGAATAAGGCCCCAATCCTGAAAACACATATGTACTAAACTTTAATTAACCCTAATTTGAAGTTAATCAGCCATATAAGTACATAAAGTCAAGCACACGTGAAAGTATATGCAGAAAATGGACCTAAATTAGTAAATAAGCCCTGAAAACAGAGGAAGGTAGTTCCAGAAAAGATCTTATTGATAATGAAGAATTACAGATAGTGGTATGTAACCACGGCTGAACAGTATGAAAAATACTCATTTAAATTCTGCAAAAGTCGAGTCTGGAGGAAAGAAGCATCTCCTGTAGATGATATGCAACATCTTTTTGTGCTAATTATGATTCCAGAACTTTTCTTTAAGATCACCCAGTTTCTACTGATATAGGGCAAATGTTTCTAAATGTGATGGTGTGCTAGATATTGAGCTTTAAAATGATCACTACTTGGGTCTAACAATGCTGTTTGGCATGAACCAAACCTTATACTGAAACCAGTATAATTTTGTCGCTTTCTACATTTTGAAGTCTAACTTTAAAAATGGAGTATATGAAGCTTAAAAGTTTTCTTATGTTCTATGCAATGAACATGTAGAGATCTCCGTTGTCAATAAAGGATGCAGTGCAGAGCCAGGGAAACAATTTGGACAGTGGTGGCAATAAGTTAGGACCTGACCTGTCAGAGAACCAGTATGTGCAAATGCTAGAAAAATAAAATGTCTGGTTTTGGTTTCTTGCTGTCTGGGTCAACAGGAATGGGTATACTGCACAGGAAGGGTCTTCGCATGTGTGGGGTAGGAAATACTTCATGTCACTAAACAGTGAATTTTCTAACGAATTAACAAGAGATCAGCAAATTCCAACTCCCTTTTGTCTGGAAAGATGATGAGTCATGAGGAGCCAGAAGAGTGTTTGTAGGAGCTAAAACAGGCAAAATTGGGATTCTCATGGCTGTAACCAAACTGAGAATGATTTCGCCTCTTTTCCGCTCCAAACACAAAACCCGAACGCTTTTAACAAAATCACAGATGAAAAGCTCTTTTCCTCCCACAATAAAGAAAGCAAAGAAATATATATAAAAACTCACTCTAAGTAACTTGACTAAGACAAATCTTTACACTCAATGATGTGGCTCATAGTACTTGCTTGCCTTTATTATATTCGCTGTCTGGCCTTTATTATATTCAGCAGTAATGTAAAGGACCTATGGGCTTGTATTTTATAAAATGTTGGCTTCAGCAGTTAGCATAAGACTTATGAACTTCAGCATAGATAAACAGGCCAATAGTAACCCCTATGTTTTGGGGAACTGGAAGCAGAGTGTATGTGGTAATTTTGTCCATAATGCCATTAGCCAGCCATAGAAACATGAGCTAATAACCAGCTTTTGAAATGTTATAAAAAATGTGACTACAAGAGTACCAGTTTGTGGCAACAAACTGATGTATATGAAGAGCTAAAATCTTTAATATACTAACATATAGAAGACTTACCCAGCATTGCCCAGTTTTGGGGCTTGTCCGGGGACCAAACACCCTGCTCTCCGGCTTTTCTGTGGGGCTGGCTCAGGGTGGTAGCTGTTCTCCCTGCCTACCAGACTCTCTCTGGGCCAGCCCATGAATAGCAGAGGCACTCCCCAGGGCAGGCCTAGCGTGCTGGGGGCTGCGCATGCCATCTGCTGGCTTCTCCCTGGGAATAGAGGGCCACACAGCAGCCAGCAGCAACTCCCTGAGGCAGGCTGAAGTCGCAGGGCCATCCTACTGTCAGTGACTGCTCACTGGGGCACTTGCTGCCTCCCTATGGTCACTCAGGAGTGTAACTATCCTTGCTCTTACATCCCTCCCTTTCCATTTCATATGAAACAATCACATTCCACACATAATACATTATCCTGGCACAACCAAACCCTGACCTTGCTCTAAGTTATGATAAGAGGAAGCCACATATGTATATATTTTTGGTTCTAGCTCTTAACATTTAGGAGGAGTTCTTGAACAAAAGGACTCAGACGGATGGACAGATAGACAGATGCACATTTCTAAAATATATAGTAAGATGGATACCTAAACTTTAATAAGGGGAGGAAATACAAATGAGGATGAGCGAGAAACCACTACTGAATATACACATTGTAGTGGAAGCGTAACATATTATAAAAGTGATATCCCAGGCTATTAGGCAGGAGGGGAGAGTGAGATGTAGTCCTTGGGAAATGTCAGAATGATGGTCACTAATGAAGCTGAGGAAGATGATGGTGATGAAGATAATGGATGACATTTCAGGTTGTTCTGCAAGGGACAGTATGAATATGGATGCTCAGATGTACTTTCTGTATTATTTCTATCTACCTTACTGAGTGTTTGTGAATGTGCTAAGTGTATTCATAAACTATTTGTAAATCTCGGATAGTTCCTATAGCGTGAGTGTTGCAACTAGGGATATGAAAAGGTTCACAGGGCAACTGGTAAACCAGCGAGCCTCACCCTGGATGGGTGAGGCTTACCCGTTCTAATTAACCAATAACCTCTGGGGGCTGGATTAGCTCCCTACTTGCTGCAGGCAGGGGGCTGCTCCAGCCCAACAGAGGGCCCACTGCAGGACAGGGACTGCTCTCGTCTGGAGCACGGCTCTGTCCACAGAAAGCATGGCCCAGCATGGACAGGGGCTGCTCTGGCAAGGGCTGGGAGTCGGCAACTGGCAGCCAGCCCCAGTGCGGGGCTGGGAGCAGAAGCCCCATGGACTAGGGGTTGATCCAGTTTGCCCCTGCCTGTCTCCTGCTTAGTCAGTTGACCAGATAAACATTAGGTTAACCTAATGCTTAGCTGGTTAACTGATGAACCAGGATTTTAAATACCTAGTCATAACTTTGCAAATTAGCGGTCTCAACTATACAGTAATTTTAATAACGTTGGACCTGATTCTTGGGACAAGAACCTGTCAGCCTTCAAAGTGATAATTGAGAATTCTCATTCATAATGAAATTACATACGTGAACCTTAGACTGAATTTCTCTGACAGTACAGAACTGAAACCTATTGGTATCACGGCTGCCAGCAATATGGGAACCCACAGTATTTCAAAACATGCTCCTTACTGGGAAAGTTGTTTTAAATATGCTTTGTTTGCACTTTTGTATCATTACTCTTTTTAAATCTTATTTGCTTCCCTTTTAAAATGTGCTAATCATAAGTATACCACTCACAAATATGCTGAAGCATTTGTACTGTTTCACTAGAAGTGAATTTGAATAAAAATTATTTTTGTCTCTTCTTTTCCGTTTACATTGTGAATTGTCTTTATAAAGACAAAGCACAACAAGAATAACTTGTAGACATTGTAGGGTCTTTTAAAAAAAGTCTAGAATAAATTTCTGTACACAGGTTGGAAGACTTTGTGTTCCATCTGGGCTCATATTAAACTTAGAGAGGCAGCAGAAGGTGGGTGGGGGGGGGGTAGACTGGAGCCAGTATGAGTGGGGAGCTGGCTTTCAAGCAGATTCCTTGCACATACTGGCTCCATGGACCCATATACCACTCCTTGCTGCCTCCTACAAAGGTGGTGGTGGGGAGGTAGGAAGGGGCTGGTGCTGGGGGGCGCCGACTTAAAAGTGGGTTCCCACTAGCACCAGCTCCCCGGTGCCACTTGCCCCCGCTCCCAACAGTAGTCTTGAGGAAGCAAAGCAGCCTCTGTCCACGGCAGGCCCAAGCTCCCAGTGGACAGAGACTGCTCTGCATCCCACAGATAGCAACTTTATTACAATAAAAAAGCAAACACTTCCCATGTTTAGAATGGCTACTTACTGTATGGCAACTTTGTTTCTTTGAGATGTTAGTGCTGCTCCTATTGTAGGTGTGCATATGCCTCTTGCACTTGAGACTGGAATTTTTTGAATAGCAGTGTCTGTCAGGGCCTCACTTGGACACTGTGCCTCCGTGTACACCCATAAACGGCAAAGAAGCTATAATCCTCTCTCAGTTGCCTTGAAACTCAAAGCACATTTTGTGAAGGACTTTGAAAAGCAGGGATGGAGGGAAGATCATGGGATCCACTGTGACAACATCTAGAACCACAGTTATTGTCAGGTAAATAAAAGGTTACTTACATGTAACTGGAGAGTCTGAAATGGCATGTGTAGCAGGTGCTTGAAGTTGAAGAATTTGAAAGTAGGGTCCATGCCTGTGTCCCAACTTCACTCATGGTGCAGGTGATAAAGGGCGAGGTGGAACCTCTTCAGTTCCTTTTCAACTGCAAATCAGCGCAGTTCTGCAGCATGGGGAAAGGTGGGCAGGTAATAGAATACTGATAGGGACCACAGATTTTGAAGAACCTTCAGTTACAGGAAGTAACCTCCTCTAGTTACAGGTAAGTAACCTCTTTTTCTGTGAGTGATGGTTTCTGAGAGTGATTGTATTCTATTGTGGGAGATTGACAAGCAGTACCTAAGCAGGAGGAGGAGGGTGAAAGGATGAAGACAATAAGGCTGAGTGGAGAATCTCTGTCCCAAAGAAGGCACCAGAAACCCAGTCCTGCACCAGGACAGAATGCCTTGCAAACATGTGAATGGAACTACATATAGTCACTCTACAGATGTCCAGGAGGGATACATTCTGAAGACACACTATGATCATTCATTGGGCTTTGAGTGGAGTGAGCTCTTACCCTAGGGGAAGAGAGATTTGAGAGCTGAAAACAATAGAATGCTGCCAGATATCCATTTGGAAATTCTAAGTGTAGATGGCATGTCCTCTTATTCTTTCTGCTATAGTGATAAACTACCTCAGATTTCCTGACTGGTCTTGTTCTCTGTAGATAAGAGGTCAAACAAAGCTTGTTGAACATCGAGGGAGTGGAACCTAAATTCTTCTGCAAAGGTGTGCAGTTTGTGAAGAACATATGTAAGTGAACAGATTGGTTCATATGAAATTCCAAAACTATTTTAGAAATAAATTTGGGGTATGGGTGTAAACAAGCTTTATCTTCATGGTCTGCCATCATTGCTCCCAGCTCACTGATCCTCCTTGCCGATATGATAGCTACAGGAATGGCAACCTTCTTGGAGAAGAGGGACATGAAACAAGTAGCTAAAGGCTAAAAGGGGGCCTTGTTAGTACCAACCCCTTTTCCCCCCAACTAAGATTCAGGTCCCATTGGGGCCCAATCTTCTGAGGAGGCAAGAAAGTTCTTATCAAGCCTTTCCAGAATCTGTTGGTTAATGGGTATGTGAAAATGGAGTAACCCTGAGCAGCTAGATGGTGCGCACTAATCACCAGCCACTAACTGGATTCACAAAGAGCTGAGGGACAGAACCAAAGTCTTCAAAAATAGGATACAGTCTAAGATGAAGTGAATATCTGTAGCTTCTGAACACCTCTTTCTTGTGAGCAGAACAAGAAGCACTGCCATTTAGCTAGGGAATACTTTCTAGTAGAGTTTTTTGTGCTATTAGAGAAGATGTCTTGTATGACTAAGGAGCATGCATTTTGGAGGGATGATGTCCATTCAAATACAATACCACGAAGTAGAGTGGTTGTGCATTGGGGCATTTGATCTTGCCATTGCATTGGGTCAGAAGCTCAAGGAATGCTGGGAATGTGATCAGTGGGTGAGATGACATGCCCAAAAGATTGGGGAAACATAACTGGGCCAGAAAGGAGCAATCAGGATGACTGTTGCACTATCCTGTTGGATCTTGTGTAATACTTGTGATAGGAGTGGCAACAGAGGAAAGGCATAGTTGAACTGCTCTCACCAGATAAGGAGGAGAATATTGTCCTGGGAGCAGTAGTGTAGGTTCATCTGGGGCAATACATGACACAAGGTTTCCTTGGGAGAATCATGGCCCCAGGCATCCAGCATTGCTTACTGGAATGCTGAGTTCTGAGAAATATACATACCATGATCAAGGGCTCAGAGCTGTTCAGCCAGAGGATATATAATGTTCTGCCCTCACTGAAGGATTCAAAAGCCACCTTGTACTCTCTGGAGATACACACTCAATTACCAGGTCCACCTCAAGGAGTGTGGACATCTTGAAAGTCCAGAATGCACATCAAGGCCTAGCACTATGGGCAGTACAGAAGGCATGTGAGTGCTTTCTTTGTGAAATCACTTTCACCTTGTCCAGATAATATTAGGCAAAAAGGGCTGGCCATTTTGCCCCTTCAAGGAACCAATGGAGTATGACTTTCTCATGAAAGGTCAAGCTATTTGAAACCCTTGCCCTTGAGGAGACTCTTACTTGTCTTTAACTTTTATTTTACCATTGACATAAGGAGCCCTGTTTGAGGTGGGTGTAGAATAACTCATTTACTGTGGCAGGTACTCAGTACCACTTCTCCACCATTTTGCAGGTGGAACAGAAGTTGACAGACATCAAATAGCTTATGGGTTTCTTCAGTGAGACTGTTGTTTCAATCTCCAGTGCCTCAGCAATCATCACAAGGAGCTCCTGGAACACTTTAAAGTCTTCAGGTCCCAGCGATAACATTTCATCAAGTGACAAAAATGAAAGGTCTTATGGCAGTAATACAGACGTTTGATGCAGCTCTGTCCCTGGATCTGGTTCTTCCTGGTACTTTGTCAAGGTGGTCCAACTAGGGATGCTGAGTGGGGGAGTGGCCTCTTCTTGGATCTGCTTCTTAATGCCTCAGTTAGTGAACCCCAGTACTCCAGCAGGACCATAGCAATAAGGATGGCTTGTAGATTATTGGTCAATCCAGGGTTATTCTTGATGGACAGGTAGTGGCGGAGATTTTTAGGATAAGGTGGTAGGGTATCATTGCGGTATTGATCAGTGACCTCAGAGAAAGCAGCTCTCTGCTGGATGATGGGGAAAATGTATGCCACAGTAATGGTGAGGAGGAGCAGAATTGTTCCAAGGTAGTGCCAAAATATCTAGTGTTCTCAATATCAGAGTTTGTACCGGTGTAGGTAGGGGATTTGGTACCAATGGTAGTCCCGGTTCTCCTTTGGGCTAATCCTCCATGGTATGCATCAACAGTGACCGGTGCATCATTAGAATTGGGGTTGGTGCAAGAGAAGTTTGCTGTAACATAAGCTTCTCCTTTTCCCCAATCTTCAATGCTGCACATTCATCTTCAGTAACCATACACTATCTGTCCCTATGAGAGGATATGGAGTTCCATGTGGAATCTCTGCTTCTATTTGGAGTGGCCCTTCTTGGAGTTAGATGTAGATGCCAGAGGAGGTGCACCATCTTCAATTGTTGAGGACACCATGTGCACTGATGGTGTCAATATTGGTAATGACTGGTTAGCAGTGCCATAAGAACGGCCATACTGGGTCAGACCAAAGGTCCATCCAGCCCAGAACCCTGTCTGCCAACAGTGGCAAATGCCAGGTGCTCCAGAGGGAGTGAATCAAACAGGTAATGATCAAGCGATCTCTCTCCTGACATCCATCTCCACCCTCTGACAAACAGATGTTAGGGATACCATTCCTTACCCATACTGGCTAATAGCCACTTATGGACTTAACCTCCATGAATGTATCTAGTTCTCTTTTAAACCCTGTTATAGTCCTAGCCTTCACAGCCTCCTCAGGTACATCAACTCTGTACTAGACTCAGGTGTTGCTTTTCTGCTAGACAGGATGTTGAATGAAGATGGCTTGTCTGAAAGCATAACTTGAAAACTGTTCTCAGGATCTGATGACACCTTCATGGAGTGTTTAAGAAGATGGACATCTTGCACCTTACATATTCTCATGGAGAATGAGAAGCAGACAGAGAATCTGCTAATGTACCCACACGGGAGAGAAACCTGCTTCTTCTTTCAGGGGAATTAGCCTATAGCAGGATGAATAGGGCTTAAATCCCGCCACACTCAAGGATGCTGTATAAGGGTGTATGAAGCGTTCTAACCAGTTCAGTTCGAATGGATGGAAAAAGTTCATGACAGTTCATTCAGAAAATGAGAAGATTTCTCTAATATTTGTAGAAAGTTTAGCAAAAGCTAAGAACTTGTGGGTGGAAGATTTGGTTTCATCTTATGGCCACCCAGTTAGAAGAACTGAGGGAGAGATGCAGATGCCCTACTTTTATGTCCTTGTGTGGGAACACAAGGCAGCACAGGCTGCATACACAATCCCAAAAGACATTGCTATTCAAAAGCCTCTAATCTTGCATGAATGAGGAGTATGTATAACTTCAGTGTGGACCACTCTGACATACTCAGTGGAGAACCTATATTACTACATAGAGTTACAATTTTAAAGTGGTATATGTGGAATTTTGCCAACAAATCCTGTTCACTATGAGATTTATGTAGAAAACTTGTTGCACATTGTTTTGAAAATATAGTCTTCAAGGTCTGCAATTTGCAGGTTTTCACATGGACTGAGTGGAGTCCTCAAGAAAGTGCATGATAATGCTATTTCGATCTTTGATGATACCTCGGGCCACGCTTAATTAATTTTTTAAATTTAGTTCTTAAAGTTCATATAGCTTAAAGGAGTTGAAACTTGCCTGTCTAGAGGGCAAAGAAATTGGCAAGACACCTAAATGATCTCACTAGCACTTTGTACAGTGTAATAATGGTATATCATATTTCTATGGGAGATTAACCTGATCCATAACTTAATGCATATTGGTGCATAATTCAATTTTTAAAACAGAAACTCTTCCATTAACATTATAAAAATAACAAAATACAATTTAATACCTTTCACTCACTTGGAAAGGAAGGGGATATTTTACTTAATTAATCTATTTTTCAATATTATTTGAAAGCTGAATAATAAGCAGAGCTGAATGAGACAGAAGATGCATTTGGATTTCAGAAAGAGGTGAAAAAGAATTAAAAATATTAATTCATAGTTGAATAAAGATGTATATAGAAATACATGGAATAAGGGAAATAATAAAGATGGATTACAGTAGACAGTACAAAATTCTTAATTATTCATTTTGCCTCCTAAATAGTGGCAGAGCAATGCAGTTGGCAGATGTAGGAACACTTCATGGATATACAGCCATACACTAGGGCTGTGTCTAGACTGGCCAGTTTTTCCGGAAAATCAGCTGCTTTTCCGGAAGAACTTGCCAGCTGTCTACAGTGGCCACTTGAATTTCCACAAAAGCACTGACTTCCTACTGTAAGAAATCAGTGCTTCTTGTGGAAATACTATTCTGCTCCCATTCAGGCAAAAGTCCCTTTTGCGCAAAACTTTTGCGCAAAAGGGCCAGTGTAGACAGCTCAGATTTGTTTTCCGCAAAAAAGCCCCGATCGCGAAAATGGCGATCGGGGCTTTTTTGTGGAAAAGCGCGTCTAGATTGGCACGGACACTTTTTCGCAAAAAGTGCTTTTGCGGAAAAGCATCCATGCCAATCTAGACGCTCTGTTCCGAAAATGCTTTTAATGGAAAACTTTTCCGTTAAAAGCATTTTTGGAAAATCATGCCAATCTAGACGCAGCCTAGGTGAACAGAGAGAGCCAGACAATGCTTCTGAAGAGGAGATTTATTGATTGGGATATTGGAACTAGAGTCCCTTTATCAGCCTCCCACACAAGAAGATGAAAAAGTAGTCTCATTACCATTTACCCAGAAGAATATGGAAGAGAGACTACCATCCATCCCATCGGAGACACTAGAGGAAATAGCAAAGAAGTCCTGAATACCCTGCTGGTGAAAGCTTACAGTTTCTGGTAGGAAATATGCAATGCTCAGCAGCTGTATGTGGTTTTCACCTGAAACGAGGCAAAACATGGTACTTTGGGCTCAGTTTCCCTTTGTATTTCTCAGGCTCATTCAAATCAAAAGCACAAAGAAAAAGTCAGAGGGGTGAAACCATGATTAAAGGTTCACACAAAATCCTGCAAACCAGAATTGTTGAGATTTACTGTGATTTATGAAACTATGAAAAAGCCTTCACAGGTAAATTGTAGGAAATACTATTTAAGTCTCTTTAAATTAGCAATATGTTCAAACTTCAAAATTCAATTCCCATTTGTTTTATGCACAATTTTTAATAACAACAATTTCTAAAACACTGAATAAACTTTAAAACAACATTATTTTTTATTAAGGAAAGTAGAAATTCCCAATTACCAACCTGAAGAACATCCCCAAGGTCTGCAGTGCTAATATCTGGATCTTCAGTTGTATTAAAAGGAACAGGAGTTATTCTTACAAGGGTAAGCACTCTGGGTTCTGGATATCTCCATAACATTATTCCTGGACTATCCTCTGTTTCATTGTAAAACACAACTTCATAGGCACTCGGCAGCTTCTGCGCCTCTGTCAAACGAAAGCAAGCTATAATCAGTTACATAATTTCTAAAAAATACCATGTTGGTTTATGAGACAAAAGTAGTTAAAAATAAATCTCTTAGGATCAAAGGAGAGAAAATAAAAAAGCAATTTCCCTGACTTTTAGAAGATTACAGCTAAATGGAAAGAAATAAAAAAGAAGTTGATACAGCAGATGTTGTTTTCAATTGTTTTACCAAAAAAGGTAAAGAACTTTGTAATAGGTAAGAGATCTTTAAAATGTTATGGCTGCACTTTGCAATTTTTTTTTACAAAACAACTATAATACTCTTCTTGCCTGCATCTTGTATGTACTGGAAGAGGCCTGTTCTCAGATCATCTGAGGTATGCTCAGTTTTTGAGAGTTGATTCTTTTCCATAGGAGACTGAATCTGGTATGTTAGATCAGAGATCAGCACCTCCCTCTTGCCTTGTTCAGTAAGGTACTCTTGCAGAAGTTCATGAAGAAGAACTAAACAATTCAAATGTTCTTGTCCCCAGAAGACCTTATAAAATATAGAAAAGAAAACAAAAAAAGATGACAAAAAAGTTGCTTTAAAATATGTAATTATTTTAAATGAACTCACAAAATAAGTAAATAAATCAATAAAAATAAAGAACCTACATCTTTTTTGCTGCACAATCTTCATATACTGTAACTTTCTGCAAATTTGTTAAATGGCAAAAAGATTCTAGCATGCCATTTGGCAAATTTGTCTCTCTCTCCAGTCTAAGTAGCATATTTATTTTTATGATTTATTTGGCACCCAAAGCACACTATGCATCACATGGTATGTAAAATAGACAGGAACTTAACTGAAGTATATATAATCTAAAGGTCTGCTCTGCACTTACTGCTGGGCACATTGTTTAGTGATGGGAATTGTCCCACTGAGTCAGGTTTTAGGATAAGCTTCTGAGGAAAGTAATTATACTGTTTCAACTGTTCAGAGCATAGTGTTACAAAACGGGCACTTAAGTTTGTAATTCTTCAGAGAACATTAAGTCTGGCTCATTGAAATGACCTTCTTGTGATACATATGTTTGGCAATAAGTTCCCATGGAAGATCTTTTAGTTAGTGTTTTTATGGGTTTTCTTAAATCTTTTGACTACATTTATACTTTTCCACTACTCTTAAAATTGGTGGGCAAGAGAAAGAAATTAGGAAGGAACTGCAGAGAATAACATGAAGTTCCATTATATATATTGCTAAGAGTTCCACATTTTCAGTTGTTATTTGTAAAAATATTCTGGGAATGTTTCAGTGTTTAATTTACAAACACTAAAACCAGGATGAAATATGGTTAATTAAAAAAAAACCCTAGAAAAAATGCCTTTTTTTATAATATACACATTTTATTCTAGAATAATTGAAACTTGTTTTATGTGCAAAGGCACTGATGCTGAGCCTCTTGCTGTCTTGGAAATAGTCTAACTTTGAAAGTAAGTACTCTGCAACAATAGTTCCATTGGATATAATCAAACTTTGCTGTGCCACTTTGTTGAAGTTGGGAAGTGCACCTGTTGTAAAAAGCCAGACTCGAGTTTCACATTGTAAGCATTAAGCATATTTATGTAAGTACTAAATTCTTCTTTCAGATGTGAATGTTCATCTTTAGTGGCAAATGGTTGAAAAACTCTTGCATAACAGTCATAGCATGCGGCAAAATGCACTCTGAGGAAGAGGTGCAACACCTGGATGACACTGCAAAAAATCTTTGGCACCAAACACTCTGGGGTTCAGATTACAGGCACCAGTCATTTCCTGTTTCTTGATGAATGTTGTGCAGAAGATTTTGAATGCTTTTTTTGGTTCTCTCATGTTCTAGGGCTGGAAGGATATCCAGAATCACGTGGGTTTACTCGCTGTATGTTTCTCCTGTAGCTTTTGTGCTAAATTCAACTGAGATTTTGGTTGTCAGAATCTGGTAAATATCTGTATTGGCATATGTGCTGGCAGCTGTCAGAAAAAATTCCAGTGTTTCTGTGTGTCATACAGTGATCCCAAGTTTTCAACAATGAACATTAGCTTGATTTGCAGGATGTGGAGGTCATTTTTGTTATTTGCCAGTTTCTTCAGAACCAAACAACTCAGGATGATCTAAGAGACACATTAGCAGAGCTAGTGAGTTATTTACATGATAGGGAGCAAAATATAAGGTCACCCATTGGTGTGGCATAACATAGGTAGGTAACAGAGGCAGCTGGCTCAGCATTTGTCTTGCACTGTGTAAAACAAAGTCTTCAGCATGTTCACATGCTTGAAAATGATTCCGAATCCAATGATGCAAGGTTTCATGTCTTTAATATTAGGACAGGTAACAGGTAGTAGCTCCGGCTTTTGACTGAGTTTAATCTCCTGTGCAAATTTAGCCATGTAGGCAGCAGAATCTGTGTTAGTTATGGCCACATTTTCCTAAGATAGTTTTTACATCTCAAATATGTCCGTTGTTGCTGCACCAACAAAATGGCTTTCACAGAAGAGGGGACGAATGTCACATCAACACATGCTTATTAGCAGGCTTATTAGCTTTGAAAAACAGTATGAAAGCAAAAAGGGCAAGAATCAGATGGACCAAATCTTTAGTGACTCATCAAAAATCAGACTAGACATACATTTCCATCAATTTGTTCAGTTTAGATATTAAAGTATTACCATTTTCTTTTAGATACTTACAAGCAAGATTGTTTGAATTGGGAAGAGTTTTTGCTGCTAGCCAGTTTTGTCACACAAAGTCACCATGAGCACATCTACACAACAGAGATAAAGCCGAAATATGCTATGCAACTTGAGCTATGCCAATTGCATAGCTTAAGTCAAAACATCTTATTTCAGCTTTTGGCACTGTCTACACAGCAGGAAGTCCTAGAAGGAGCACTCTTCCTCCGACTTCCCTTATTCCTCGTAGAAAGAGGGTTATAGGAGTCAGAGCAAGAAGTCTTCCAGCTTGACATTATTTCAACTTTATGTTGAAATAACTGCTTGTAGTATAGACACAGACTATGTTATTTCGAAATAACACCAGTTATTCTGAAATAACACTGCTGTGTAGACATAGCCCATTAGCCCTCTCTGAAATAGAAGTGGTTGTCTGATGAAACAAAGAGCACCCACAAATTCATCGATACAATTCTGCTGTGTCATTGCCTTCATTAAAGTCTTAGAGAAAGTGCCGATTGCTTATCTTAAAATTCACTTTCTTCCTTAAGTTTCTTGTGTTGCTTTTTTCAACATGTTCCATTATTCAGTCAGCATGAACACTAATTTCAATGCTGCAGTACTTGCAGTGCAATGAATTCTCTTAATTCCCATCTATTTTTCTTGAACATTTCTAAGCATTGATTTTCTTGCCGGCATTCAGGCATAGATTTGCATTTTTGCCGCAAGTTTAGCTTTTTTTTTAAACCAAATCTGTCTTTATCTGTGGGGACTGACCACTTCAATAAAAGAATGCAAAAAACCAGATGGGCAGATCTTTTTTAATTCCAAAAACTGGCAATTTATTCATGACAATTGATTAAAAACTGAAAATGCGGAACAGGGTGCCTTAAAGATATGCCAGTGAACAGAGATTATTTCATATTTACCAATTTATTTTATTTATTTATGTAGATTTATGCAAACACACAAAAATGCCTTTCCAGTGTCTTCAGCCATCTTTGACACATCATAAATAATACCCTAAAAGTTCAGCAGTAAAATTCAATAAAACTCACTGACAGTAAACGAGGGAACTTTAAAGCTCAAATCCCCTTCACCCTCCACCAATTCTCCAGCAAGTCAAGACAATCAGATTCAGGCTATTTTGGGCCTGTGGAGGTGAAGGTTCTGGATCATTGACATAGAAGTACCTCACTATCCTACAATTCATGAGCATGTGCTGATTAAAAGTGCCTAATAAACCTGACACAGAGGATAAAAAAACTGCAGCATAAAGTAAATTTCACAATATTTCTTGGGAGGGAAAGACCTGGATATGTTGCTCAAGCAAGAAACCATGTGACAGTTACGAGTATCTTATTCCTGGTATTTGGTTTCTTGGAAGGTAATCCAGGTCTCTTCTTACTCATAAAACCATCAAAAGGGCAAAAGAAAGAGCAATATGGCAGAACAATAATGGGAAAAAAAATCAGAAGATGGGAGTGCCATCATGAGAAAAGGAAAGATGAAAAGAGGAGACAAAACAGGGGGATTAGTGAAAGTGAGAGAACTTGGGGGAAGCAGAGATACAATAGGGCAAAAATAGCTAAGGAAATAATAATCAAAATCCCAGATCCAAATCTTTGTCCTCCCATCTCCTTGCTTTCTCTCTTATCCTCTCCCCAGTGGGGAGACTCCCTGTGTATAGTGTAGTTTTATTTTGGTGGTTTTTGTTTGTTTGTTTGTTTTTAATATACATCAGGCCTAGGCAAAATATGGCCTAAAGGCCAGATCCAGCCCCCCAAGCCACCGGATCTGGCCTGCAGAGGCAGTGGGAAACCCAAGGCAGGCTCTCCTGCTTGCCCTGCAGCCCCACATGCTGTTCAGAAATGTGGCTGCCGGGCACTTTCTCCTTGAGTCCGCAGGGGAGTGGGGAAGATTCAGACGCTGCTCCTGCCCTCAGCACAATCCCATTGGACAGACACTGGCCAATGGGAGCTGCCTGTCTGAACAACAGGCAGCCACAAAGCACAACCATTTTGATCACTCACTCAAGCATAAGGCCGAGCAGGCAGAAACACTTTAAGCTGTGCAAGCCTTTAGCTCGTCAGGCAGGCAGGCAGGCTGGTAAGTCTCCTGGGGAGAACCTGCCTCTTGTACATCAGCCCCTCCTCTTCCCAGCCCTCGGCCCCACACTCCTGCCCTGCTATTCCACATGCACCCATACCCCCTCCTAGATCTAGCACACCATTTCCTGCTGGAGATCACAATCCCCTCCTATTCTAGGTCACATCCCAAAATTCTGCACCCCAGTTCTTTGTCCTAGGTCACAACCACCTCCTCTACCCAAACTCCTTCCTAGATGCCATTCTCCCTTCTGTACCCCAATCCTTTACCCCAAGCTCCCTTCTGCGCCCAACCTTCATCCCAGACCCCAAATCTCCTCCATTAATACCATGGAAGAGTGTGAACATGACCACTTTCCAAAATCTTGGGAGTGACCCCGCATCAAAAATTATTGTCCACCCCGATATATATGCTACCATGTGTTTTAATTGAGATTCAGACTTAGATCCAAGCTTTGCAGTTTATGACTCTCTTTTTAATGGATGAATAAGGATAAATATTCTTTAAATTTATTTTAAATATAAAATGTTATCTGAACCTTAGAAAGACAGACATAGCATAACCCTGAATCCTAACAATTTTGAATTTGGGGAAAGGACAGATTAGAATCTAGATCCCTTCCATTGGGGAGGACCCTCTTCAGAAACTCCTGCTGTTGATTTGATTTAAGTTTGAATTTGGATATGATCTCAGTTAAATGTTCGTAAATTTTTGGGGAGGTGCATGTCTAGGGTTCCACTTCAGGTCATCCATAATCAAAACACTGAGGTGTGTAGAAAAAAAGAGGAAAACAGATGTAAAAATCCTGGATCTGAAGAAGTGGGATGTGCCCACAAAAGCTCATGATACCATCTACATGTTTTGTTAGTCTTTACAGTGCAACCAGACTTTTTGTTGTTTAAGTTTTTTGTTACATTTTAACTTGGCTACCCCTCTGAAACTTAAAAATCCTGAAGATACATAAACTTTTCCAGTAGAAGGAAAGAGAAAGGCATGAAGGAGGAGGGGGGAAGAACTGACAAAGTTTAAAAAGAATGTTGAAATGATTTCTGCAATAAAAATAGCCATACTGGTTCAGACCAAAGGTCCATCTAGCCCAGTAGCCTGTCTTCCAACAGTGGCCAATGCCAGATGCCCAAAAGGGAATGAACAGAACAGGTAATAATCAAGTGATCCTTCCCCTGTCACCCATTCTCATCGTCTCACAAACAGAGGCCAAGGATAACATTCCTACCCATTCTGGATAATAATAATAATAATAATGACTTTATTATAGCCCTCTATTTATCCCAACTTGGTCTTTTTCTATGATGAAAAGTCCCAGTTTTATTAATCTCTCCTCTTATGGCAGCCTTTCCAAATCCCTAATCATTTTTGTTGTCTTTTTCTGAACTTTTTCCTGTGCCAAGATTTTTTTTGAGAGGAGGCAACCATATATGTACACAGTATTCAAGATGTGGGCATACCATGGATTTATATAGAGGAAATAAGATATTCTCTGACGTATTCTCTATTCCTTTCTAAATTACTACTACCATTCTATTTTCTTTTTTGACTGCTGCTGCACAATAAGTGGATGTTTAAAAAAACAAAACAAAAAACTATTCACAATAACTCCAAGACCTCTCTCTTGAGGGCTAATTTAGTCCCCATCATTTTACATGTAGAGTTGGAATTATTTTTCCAATATGCATTATTTTGCATTTATCAACATTTAAATTAATCTGACATTTTGTTGCCTAGTCATCTCGTTTTGTGAGAGCCTTTGAAGCTCTTCACAGTCTGCTTTGGACAATGTTTGTTCCATGTTAACTGGCTCTCCATGGTGACTCATATAACAGTGAATGATTTGTAATCCCAATTGTTTGAACACTAACATATCTAATCCTAATTGGGTGCTTTCAGCAGGCAGCAAGTGCACTGGGAATGAATGGATCAGTCTTTCCCAGCTGAGAGAGAAATATTCATTCCCTTTCACCTTGCCAAGAAGTGCTTCATTTCTTCATTCACACTGCTGTCTGCAGCAATCCTGCAAGCTTGGCAAACCAGTGACAAAATGATTACAATGGAATTTTTCAACAAATGCCCTTACATGCTCTTGGAACCCCCTCTGCATTTCACTTAAAGATGTAGCTAGTCTAATCCACACCATCTCACTCAAAATTTAATTAGCCCTGGTCCTTAGAATTCCAGTATTAGGCCAGTGGAATATCAAAACACCAAAAATTAGTAGGCTATCTAGAATGCAGTATCTCAAGTATTTGTCTGACACAATGAGATGACAACCAATGATTCAGGATTCTGTGTGCAGAAGCATACTGAGAGGCAAAGAGAAAAATAGAAGCAACCTTATCTACTGATTTCATCACAGGATGAAACCACCAGATGGTAGGTCAGTAGTCTACAGTAGGTGGGTGGAAGGAATAAAGTGTTAACACAAAAGATCTTTTCACTATGGAGTACAGAAGCAGGATGTCTGTGGAGACCTAAAAAGACATGCAGTAAAGCTGGCTGAGAACCATGTTTTCCTTTCCTCTGCGGCCAAATGTAAATTGTGTGAGAAAGTATGGTCTAATGGAAGTAGAATCACAAATGGTCTTTAACTGGAAGTAACTCACTACCATGAATTCTAAGTGTACTGGAGAGGGAAAAAGGACTAGCAAGCACAGTCATCTGGAGGAACAATCTGGAAGATTCAGTAGTAACATTTAATTCTCATACTGTAAGGAGGAGAAGGGTGTCTTACAGTCAAAGGAGATGACAGACTTTTTTTCTCAGATTATAGTGTGCTAGTGAGGAAGGCACTGGGCTGGGACACAAAAGATTTAATTTAATTCTTGGCTTTGCCACACATGATTTGCGCAAAGCTCTACTCATTTCTCCGTGCCTCAGTTCTCAATCTGTGAAGTAGTGATAAACAACTATTTTCTCCCACTCTTGATCTGTCTTGTCTATTTAGATTGAAAGATCTTCAGGGCAGGGACCTGTAGGAACAGTAACTAACTCAAAGAGGCATCAATATCATGTGGGACTTCTAGGCACTACCATAGTAAACATTAATAATGGTGATACATGAGGTCATATTTAGAGCTGGTCAAATTATTTGTTATTAATGATTAATTGTAAATAAAACCTATTTTCATTTTGCCAGCACTTAAAAACTGATCCAGATTTCTGCAAATGTTTTGTTTATAAATATTTACACTAACAAATTGGCTTGGAGGTTGTTTGACAGCTCTCATGTCAGCCATATGCTATTTGTAGTCTGTAACTGATCACTTTAGTCACATGGTATCTGATCTTTTTCTGACTAACGATCTTTTTGAAAAAGGATAATAGTGAACAGTGAGTAATAAGTAGGGTGCTTCAATAACAAATTTTGTACTAATAATCATCAGTGATAAACCTGGTCAAAGTTTTGGTATTTGGAACCATTTTCATGAATTATGCCCATCTAAATACTTGTGAACAACAATTAGCAGATAAATAATAGTGAACCAAATTTGCTTATTTTATTCATGAAAATATTTTAATAATTTTGGTATTATACACTCAATTCTAATCATAACACTGAGATTTTAAGAATTTCTTTATTTAGGTGAGAGGAAAAGGCTCAATAAAATATCTGATTTTTCTTTTTATGTATATGTGCTAGAGTTTATTTATTTTTAACATATGGTGCTTATAAATCTTACTGTAAATATGTATAGATCTTGTTCTAATGATATTATAGCCTTCTTGTTTAAGCTGTACAGCAGAATCAGAATTCTTTGTTTCAAAAGCTCCTGTGCTTCTTGGACGCTCGTCTAGTTACAGACATATAGAACTGAAGAGGAGGATAGCATGTAAAACTGAGTGTTAATTGCCACAAATAACAATTATCAATTACTCCCCTGAGAATTTTCTGTAAGTTTTAAAAAACTGAAGTGCATTTATTAGAGCTGCCCCAAGGCATTATGCACGTATGCACATATGCACGCACACACAAAACAGAAGAGGCCCTCAAATGTTAACTGTTAGTAACCTGATACAGTACTTTTAAGAGAACACACACATACAGCTATACTTCAGTAAAGTGGTCTGAACAGTTCTTTACAATATTGTATGCAGTTTTGTTCTTTTTGATCAGTAGTTTCATATAAATACACACTTCTTTGAAAAACGTAAAAAATTTCAAACATAATGAAGTGTCTCATGATGCAATGTTTTACAAGTTTTTTGTGTAGTTTAGGAAGAAAATAAGATTTAAGGCAAATTTGCTTAAATATCAGACCCAAAAACATATACAGACCTGTATCAGCCCTCCTCTTAAGTCAAGATGAATTTTAGGAACAGATTGCTCTGGACCAGGATTACCACTGTGCTTACACCACTGAGCTTCCACATTGACAGAACAGCAGAAGGGCCCTATCAGAGTTCTGCTTCTTCCTTTGAGACTTGTTTTGAGGAGAAAATCATTTATTTCAAGAACAAAAGATGATCCATGAATTACACCTGACGAAAAAGGAAAAATACATTATTTAGCTTAGTGGTGTGTGTGTTCCCCCAACATACAAATAGTCTAGAAAGGCTTCCTACAACAAGATTGTGAATCTTTCCCCCTTACTGGTAAGCAATTAATCATACACGTAGTCCCAATAACTGTAGTAGGACTAATTATGTGAGCAAATGCCTCACCAACATAATTAAGATATTCACAATCTGGCCATACTCCTTTTGGTTTGTTTTCAGTTTGCTTTTCTAACATATTTCAGTGTACACTATGTAGATTTTCTAGTTATGGAGCCGGTATGTTTCATGCAAATATTTTAAAAAATACTATTTGCCAGAACATGATGATGTTTTACATGAATAAGTATTTTAAGTATTATGAATAGAGACATTTTTCATTAAAGTATGAATTTATAAAGAGAATATTAAGAATATGAACAGCTACAACATTTATTTTGTTCTAAACTGATAGGAAATAGCCGTTTTGAATTATTCTCTCCACTTTCGCTCAGATTTCTCAGTATAACATATTGCCTGGATAAAGTAGAGTTCTTAAAAGATTTTTGCTTGAAGTCAACAACTCAAAAACAATCACAGTAACTCAAAATACATAACATGTATTTACTAAAATATATCAGTTTAATCCAAACTTTTCACAACATAACTATTCACAGAGGACAGAGTATTATAAAACCTTGAAAGAGCTGAAGGTAGGTTAGATTTAGACTATTACCTATGTATTCCCTTGTTAGCAATAAACATGTTTGGCAAAGTAACACCACCTAAAAAAATAAGTTCTCTAGTGAATTTAATAAAACAAATTGTACCTAAAATCTCTTGACTCTTCAGGATATTTAGATGCAAAGCACAACAGCAGAGGCTGGGCTACATTTTTCCCTTTTGCTGTTCATTTTTGAAATGGTCATAGTGAATATTGAATTTCACCATTCTTAGTTCGCAGTGCCTACAGCTTATTTTTCTAATGAAATTTGATACTTACAAAAGATGAAAGATTAAAAAATACCCAAGGCCTACAGCATACAGATGTTTCAAAGGATTGTACTATGTTGAATTTTCAAACCTTTGCTAGAAGAAATATTCAACTAAAATGGAACTCTATCCTGAGTACAGTACAATGTAAATATGCCTGGTTTAAATATGTGGGAAGGTTTAAACTTCTCTGATGAATCTCTTTCAAAATCCATGAAAAGTCTGTCTTATCTCTTGATAGTTTAATATTACTATAATGCCAAGAATAATTTTATAATGTAATGATCTATAGTTTCTTAAGAATGTTGTTTGTGTTATGGAAGAAAATACATAATGAACTCAGTTCTTTTCTCAGATGCATGTTCACAGATTCCATCAATTCTAAGAGAAATACTAGAAAAAATCCAATCTCACTTCCATAATTGCAGAGGTACTATTGTACTGTGTATGTGTTTTGAATAAGAAGAGATTGGGTCATACAGTAGAGATAAGCACCTTCTGGAGCCCACCTGTGTAGAGTTCAATATGGGGCAGAGTGCAGGAAAGCATGCAAAGACAGAGGTAGGACTAAAGGGACCCCTACTGTGGCAAAATACACAGGGACCAAAGAGAGCTACCTCCACTATTGGACTGACGTACATTCATAAAGCTACTTTGCAGTCCATGGGATTACTACTTAACGTTCTGAGAGGGACTCCTAGCCCTAATGGTAGTCAACAGGAGAGTGGCCAATGACTATAACAAGGCCAGAATATCAACCTTTGTCTCTGGATAATTCAATTTGGAAGCTGGATTTGGCCCTGTGTGTGAAAATCAAGACCCAGTTAGATGAGGTTCTTTCAAGATTAAAAAAGAATTAACAGAATAAACTAGGGTTGCCAACTTTCTAATTGCACAAAACAAAACTCCCTTACCCTGCCCCTTCTCTGAGGTTCTGCACTTCTTCAAGACCCTGCTCCTTTTCTTAGGCCATCCCACTCACTCAATCCCCCTTCCCTCTGTTGCACACTCTCCCCCAGACCATCACTAATTAGCTCATTTTCACACGGATGGGGCAGAGGTCTGGGGTGCCGAAGGAGGTGAGGGCTCCGACTGGAGGTGTGTGGGTTCCAGGGTGAGGCCTGAAATGAGAGGTTCAGGGTGTGGGAGGGGCAGAGGGCAAAGGAGGTGAGGGATGCATGCTCTAGGAGAGAGGTTGGGTGTGGGAAGACATGAAGGACTGGGGTGTGGGCTCTGGAGTGGGGTCAGGGATGAGGGGTTTGAGCTGTGAGGTTGGAGCTGAGGGGTTCAGAGTATAGGAAGGGGTTCTGGTCTATGACAGAGAGGTTCAGGTGGTGGAGGAAGCGAGGACTGGCTGGAGGTCTGA
Source organism: Apalone spinifera (assembly GCA_030068395.1). Classification (NCBI taxonomy): domain Eukaryota; kingdom Metazoa; phylum Chordata; order Testudines; family Trionychidae; genus Apalone; species Apalone spinifera. Next base: position 32,923,204 of record CM057846.1, read on the forward strand.
GCTCTGGGGTGGGGCAGAGGGAAGTACAGTGTGTGGGCTCTAGGAGGAAGTTTGGGTATAGGAGGGGGTTGAGATGCAGAAGGGGTTGCAGGTTCTAAGAGGGAATTTGAGTGCAGGAAAGGTGCAAGCTCTAGGACGGAATTTGGGTGTGGAAGAGAACTCAGGGTAGGGGCAGTCAATTTGGTTGTGGGAGGTGCTGCAGGGAGTGGGATCTGGGCAGAGCTTATCTTGTGGGGTTCACTGGAAGCAGTGACATGTCTCTTCACCCTTAGGTGAAAGAACATTCAAGAGGCTCTATGCAGTGCATGCTGTCTCTCTGTCCACAGGCACCACCCACGCAGCTCTCATTGGCTGCAGTTCCTGGCCAATGGTAGCTGTGGAGATGGTACATTGTAGAGGCATCCCTGTCCATTCGTCCACCTAAGAGCTAGAGGAACATATTACTGCTTATAGGAGCTGCATGGAGCTAGATAGGGAGCCTGCCAGCCATATGCCAATTATACTTTTAATGACCCAGTCAGCAACGCTCACTGGAGCTTTCATGGTCCCTTTTCGACCAGCCCAGATGAAAATCAGACACCTGGCAACCCTAAAATAAACTTCAGTAAGTATGCTTATAGTATCAATAATATACTGCATCTTTTCCTTTTGTTATTGTTTTTATTATAAGCACAGCATATTCAATAAAAAAGTGTACTGACAGCAACACATAGCATACAATATGAAGCTCTTAGCTCAAGAAAACAGTTTATTTAAGTTAGTTATTTTAAGGAGCACCAACAACAAAATATTTAATGATTTTACTAATTTTTTTTGCACTTGTCTGATGAAATTTAGTTCCAAAATGCAGAAAGATACTTTTGTGTAGTGGCAAAAGTTACCAGCAAGTTCAAGGATTTTATTTTGTTCTTACTATGTATTATATGTAGGGTAATGTGCAGAGTGCCCCAGACCCAACAAAGGGAAGAAAGACTTTCAGCACGAGATATTTTTGCCACAGCCTGTACCTCATTGTTCACTCGGAATTACTTATTGTCATGCTATAACGCAAAGCAGCACAGCATGCATTATACGGGTGATTGTCAGAAACCTATAACAGAGCCAGACTCCAGGTGATCCAACAGGTGCAGCTAGCCTGATGGGCAACACTGTATGTGTGGTTGGAAGAATCAGCATTAGCAGATTAGCTCTTAAGTCTAGCCTTAGCAGCAGGTCAGTGGCTACTCCAAGCATTTGCCCACAGCTATGACAGTACCTGTGTCTGCTTGTAGCCTTGCTCGCAGCTCTTTCCTGCACTGGTCCCAGCCTGCATCACCCCAGGAAACACAGTTCTCTCGCCACAGCTCCAATCCCGGCTTCCAAGTCTAGCTGTTATCTGTCCCCTGACAGCAGCTCTGAGCCTGGGTTCTGATTCCTGGTTACTAACTCCTGTTTTAACCACTAGGCTCGGTTCCTGCTCTAACCCTTAGGCCTCCTTGCTGCTATGACCTCTAGACAAGAATATCTCAGTTGTGCGACAGTGATGTAAAAACTACTGGAAAAAACCTGGCTGGAATGTAGAGTCAATTTACAAGGATTATGTAGACTTTTTTTTTTACATTATGCAACACAGTTTTACACAGTACAATGTAAATTATACTATAGACACAATCCAGTGTTTGCCAGTTCAGATTCACTGGTATGCTCTGGCTGTTTTGTGTTTCCAGTTCATCTGAATTTCTGACTGCTTGTGTAGCTGGACTAAAACTTTGCAACCAAAGTGCAAAGTGAATCTGGCTCAGTGATTTTAAAATAATTGCAGGTCAATTGTGAGATGGAAACACTATCCTTAATTCACTCCATTGGGCTTATGTATTGCATTGGATATGTTTTGTGAGATCACACAGCACTATTAGGTTCCTCTGATAAATGACTATATCATATACAAAACGTATGCACAATAGAATGAACTATACATAAAGCTTCAGGATGGATGCTGAATTAATGAGTTGAAGGCAGATGTGAAATGTTTTTAGAACTTTTTGTAGTTTTAAAAACACTGATGCAGAAAAGTTATTTTATGTGGTTAAGTGCCTACAAAATGCTGGAATCATCTGTATAATAACAGATGAATGGATTGATTCATCTCTCCAACTGCTATATATCCCAGTGAGAAACAGACACCATCATTATAAAGAAAATGACATGATGAGGAATTTCAAACAAGGTAATTTACATAGTGCAAAACAACTGCATGGGTTATGTACTACAAATACTAGAGGAATTTCAGAAAGTTGTGCCACAGTTTTATTTATTTTTTCTTATAAGGAACCAGAATTTCTCTCTTTCTAGGCAAGATATTATACTTGTTTCACAGCAGTTATAAATGACTTATTTGGTATGAAATGAATCTTACTATATAAATCAACCAGAAGATTAACCTGGCTACTCGGGTCTTTAACTCAATTAGTTTTTCTTTTTCTTCATTTAAATCACTGTTCTGGGTGGGGCTGCTATGAGGGGTTCAATATGGCTACCTCCAGACTGCATCCCTCTGTCGGCGCACGTTCCGGTGCTGTGCCGATCACACACCATTTCGAAAGTGAAAGTGCTGTGTAGCCACAGTTCTGCTGACAGCTGGTAGCTTTTGTGACAGATCCTGTACTCCTCATTTCGAAATGGTGTGTGATCGGCATAGTGCCGGAATGTGAGTATGCAAATGAAGCCAGGGATATTTAAATCCCGGGCTCATTTGCACTTTCGAAATGCTTTATTTGCCGACAGAGGGATGCAGTCTGGAGGTAGTCCCAGTAGGCTGCTCTAGGGAGAAAGGACTCTCTCAGCCCTCTATCATCACAGCAGCTTGGGGCCAGGTGAAAAGTGCCTCTGAATAACCTCTCCAGCTCCAGCAGGCACATTTGGGGGAGAGGTGCATGTCTCCTGCCTGGGGCAGGTCCAAGTTTGCCTGCCCCCGTTCTTCTCAGCCAGAGTGAGGAATGCAGCAAAGTGTGCACTTTCCCCTTGTTCCCTGACAAAGGGGAATAGCCAGCAATGCTCATGTATGAAATGGATGGGGGGGAGGGGAGGAGCGAGGGGCAGGGAAGGAGAGTTTCAGCGCCCCTTCCCCCACACTCTCTATAAGGCATCTGCAGAGTGGAAGGCTCGGGGCAGAGGTAACATGCTTCCAGCCAGTCTTGTTCACTTGCCTGGTGATTCTGTCTCTTTTCTGTATGGTTTTCAGAGAAGCAATCCCATTCCAGGCTCATTTCATTTTCTTGGCCCAACCAAACCCTGACCTTGCTTTAAGTTATGATAAGAGAAAGCTGTATGCCAAATTTGGTGGTCCTAAATCTTTTCAATTAGGAGGAGTTCTTGAACAAACAAGCAAACAGGCTGACATACAGATAGACTCTCAAATGCATAGATACACAATGAAAAAACGCAAAGACTAGTCAAATAAACTTGCGCAAATGGCAGTCTTGAGAGAGCTAGAAGGATAAGTACTAAAAGAAAACAGATGAAGACTGACACACCGGAACTACAAAAACACGTGAGTGAAGTATGGGCTTTAGGGAAGCTTTTTTCACTGGTGTACAGGTTGTCCTTGCTATAGGTCCAAGATACGTTCCAAAAAACTTGGACTTATAGTGTAACAACTTAAAGCGGGGAATTTTTTTCCTGTAGTTGACTTCCATTTGTGCAAATTGGGCTTTTTTTGCACGACTTAATAGCAGGGAATGGGAGGCCTTATAAACATATCAGTTCCTACAAGTGTCATTGACTTTAGTGCGGAACAGATGTATACCAGGGCAACTTATAGCGAGGACACCCTGTATCACTGAAGTAGAAATCCAAGTAAGCTGACTTTTGGCGAGAAATGTATTAATATTTTAAGGGAAAGGAAGTGAAGAAATATCATTGTAACATTAGTATGCACAGGGGTCTTAATTACGTATTTCTAAACTGAAATACAGAGCATGAATTGAACTTGTGAAACTCCTTTCCTATTACTGACTAGATCATCTTGGAAAAGTAAAAAAACCCTAATTCTCCTCTTCTGTGCTCCCCTCCCACACACTGCTTTCAGCCAGCTCTTTCATGGATCTCTCTCAAACATCTTGTGTAGAATTCTGACTTCAGTTTAAACAGATTAAATCATGGTCACCATTTCAAGAGAACTTGATATGGCAACACACAGAAGTAATATATCTTCATAAACGATTGTTGTGATATGCAGAAGTTAACTTGCTCTGTTTGGATTATTGCTTGCTGAATACCAACATACTTTTCAGTCAGTGCAATAATTTAGCTCGAGAAACAATTAGTTTCATGACTTTAAAAATATATCTTCAGGAGACTAATAAATGTGAAACACTTGCTTTGGACAATGTTTACCAAATGCTGCCAACGCTCCTTTGTCAGGCTCCACTCAGATACATAATAGCACTGCAATGCACTGCCATACTGACTGAGCAAAATCAAATTTAAATAAGGCTTCTGTATGTCATTATAAAAATTATACGATGACATATGCCAGAAGGGCATATACAGGTACTTTTATACAGCTGGATAAAATCTATGACTACTAGATGTATTATAATATATGACTACGAGCATGTGTTAGAGATGATCTAGAAGCTGATTTGCATAAGAATTAAGACTATTACAATTGTGAATACTATTAAAAAAGAACACTGAGTACAATAAAACTTCCTACAAAGATAGAAAAAGCTTTTAATGTTCAATCATATCATCTTTTAATATTTAATGTCATTGACTTGATTTATAGTAACACAGTCACTGCAAGGACAATTTTGACAAGGTCACATACATGAAGCCAAATATGCTAAAATAAAGATGAGAGGATTTACTATTATCAGTATTAGAAAAATCTGCAGTGGTCACCTTGTGCATGTGTGCAAGAAGGGGTCCCGATAAGAAGCCTGACCGTGTCTGTTACATTTCAATAGAGGTAATAAGGCAGAGACAAATTCTAACTAATGCAATAGAAAAAAATAACCAACCACCTCACTTTTCGCTAATGATCACTTTAGGCATTAGAGTACACATAACAAGTGGCCATAGAATAGTTCCTTTAGTCCTAGTGGGTCAGAAAGGAAGGAAGGGGCCATAACTCAAACAAATTGCATAATCTTTGTCTTTGACAGTACTTTAAAATATTGATAATTTGGAAACATTTTTAACAATTCCCAAGTATTGAAATAAGTAAAAATGCTTCTTTCCTTCTACAGTGCACACTAGATTTCTGCATGTCATTACTATCCCAGGAAATAGTTGAAAGATATTTGATCTGGCATCACTGCCACACTGATAAGAGTTGAGAGTAGAGTTTTGAATGATAGATGTGTACATGGGAAGCAATTTTTTTTTAAAAAGCAAACGTGGCAATTTATAGTACAGTACACTTGTACAGTAAAATAAATAGCATTGAATATGACACAGACTATATCTGGAAAAAGTTTCTTGAGGTCAGCCATGGCTTTGTCACAAATCCTGTATACAGGTGAGTGCATTGTGCTGCCTCAGGAGCCGCACCAGCAAAGGAAATTGTGTCTCAGAATCACAATCTGCTTCCATTTTCATATGTTTAGAGTGTATGTGTGGGGGTCCTGCACAGCTGCACACAAAAATTCTTCCCCCACCCACCTGTTCTGGAGAGCCATGCAGGAGGCAGCTGCTCCGGTGGGCAGGGCTGGCTGAGATGGTGTTATGAGGGAGCTAGGACCTGCTGCGGCCATGTGGCAGGGGGATGCCTGCTCTGCTGGCTGGGGCTACCACATGGCAGCAGGGGCTGGGGTCTGTTCTGGCGGCTGGGGCCAGGAATGGGACCTCCTGCATGGGGGGGACAGGTCTGCTCCAGTGGCTGGGAACAGGACCTTCCTCATGGCGGGAGGGGGAAGGTCCTGCTCCGGCAGCTGCCATATGACAGAGGGGGCGGGGTCTGCTCTGGTGGCTGAGAATGGGACATGCCGCATGGGTGGCGGGGGAGAGGGGCTTCTGCTCCGGCAGCTGGGAATGTGTATGTGATAATAAATTGGGTACTATGGTGGCACAAATCCAAACCAGTGCACAAGACCTCAATATTAGTGCACAAGCCAAAACTCTCTCCGCTCATGATTGGAAAATCTTAGAGGGAACACTGTGTGGGGTGGTGTGCCAAAGCTCCCAACTGCCTCCTCCCCAAAGCAGGAGGGGAATAGCAGCTCTGTAGAGACAACTTTCTTTCCTGTAGCTATTCATGATGGTCTGGCTCTTAGAAGATTAATTACCATAGACTCTTCTTTACCAATTTAACTCAAGGAGGAAATATTTCTAAGTCCTTGAGGAGCTGCAGGTTTTATTTCTTTGTTTAGTTTGTGCAGATGGAATTATTGGTATAAAGTTATTTGTCAGGATTCTCTTGTCATTACTTATTAATATCAAAGTTGACCCCCTCCCCAAAGGATTTTTTACACTAAGCATTTTCTAACTACTTTCATATCCATATTTTGGTTTGTTATAAAGGTGATAATGAACAGTGAAATTTGGTTGCTAGTATTCATTGTGTCTGTATTCAGAATCTGTTTTGCATTTGCCAGAGAAAATGGAAGGTATTTTTTAATATCCACATTGGTTACGACTAGAATGAAAAGTAAATTTATCTTCTCCTTTGGTAAACTTCAGATGTCATAAATGGGTCAAGCAGTTTTGCTATATTCTCTCTTGGCGTCTTGTAACAAACAGCTGCAAAGAAAATGGAATAGTAGTTCTTGACCAAATAACTACGTAGGGAAAAAACTGCAGTTAATGAAAAAGTTACCAGATTGAATAGTGACTAACCTCAACTAGAAAATGGTGAGATAACTGGTTAGGGACAATTTTCCAGGAGAGATTAATTTAGCAATCTACTGACTGCTCTGGATTTCCCATTAGTATGGAACAGAAACTTACAATGGTTCCTTCTCCCCCAGAGAACAATATTTGCACATTACTGATTAACAATTCTTTACTAAAAGAGCTTTTCAGGATTGCATAGGGACACACATGGGCTCTGTAAAAATATGAGATGTGTAACACTCGGTAAACAGAAAGTAATGATCTTAAACAGGCCAAATCCTTGAACTCGTCATTAATAAATGTCCCCCTGCATTCAGCAGTCCTGGCTGCTGGGAGCCTGTTTTCTTCAAGTACTTCAAACACTAAAATCCAGGAACATTTATTATTTTAATCCATTACAGGCAGTGCTTGATTTAACTTTATTGGTTGTGGTAGTGGTAGTGGTTATAGTGGGGGTAGAGCAATGTTCTTTTACACATCATTTCAAAAGAGCTTAATTATATTTTATAGCTTGGGCCAGGAATCCTGCTTGTTTTGTGTCTAACAAGGTTCAAATGAAGTTCAGGTCAATGATGAATCAGAAGAAAAGTCAGAGATGGTTATCTATCTAAAATGAGCTCATCTCCTTTAAAGAAAGGCTAGGCAGGTACATCAAATTTCTAACACTACTAAATGCCAAATAGCATGGAAATCACAAGTCAATTGTTGATTTGATAATTTCTGGATTTTGGTGCCTGGTTACTGCAAACATAGGAAAATTTAGATCTAGATAGAATGCCTTTCATTTCTGGTCAATTATTGTCACATTTAGAGAATGATTTACAATTTATTTGTAAATCATTATGTTACTTGTGACGGGGTGCCTGGACCCTGCACTCCAGCTGGGCTTGCTCCAGGGTTGTGGGGCAGAGACCCGTCTGGGCCGTGCCACGGCTGCACTTGTCCACAGGCAGAGGGACGCCTTGGCGTTGCCCAGCCCGAGAAGGCAAAGGGGCGGGGAACTTGTCCCTGATGTCGGGCATGGGTCTGCTGGCAGTGGCAGGCAGTTTAAAAGCCCGGCTCCCCCCAAGCAGAGGGTGGAGAAAAGGGCAGAAGGAGGTTAGTGTCCCGGGGGGGAGCTGGAGTGCAGGACGGAAGGGAGAGGTGTCTCCTGGATGGGGGCTGAGGGCAAGCCAGTGAGCCCTGCCACGGGGAGTTGGCCGAGCCCTGGTGGGTGGAGGAGAGGGGTGATGAAGTGGTAGTGCCGGCCGGCCCGCTGCTCGGGGGGGGAGCTAACTAAGGGGGCAGCCGGAATTGAAGGCAGCTGCCAGGAACAGACGCAGCTCAACCAAAGGGAGTGAGGCTAGACCCAGGACTCAGTTACGCCTGGACGGGGCAAAGAGAGAGAGAGAAGACTACTGGACAGGGGTAAGAAGTAGCCCAGGACGGGGCCTAAAAAGGGACGCCTGCGGACTGGCATGTTGCAAGCAGCGTCCCCCGCCAACTGGACAGGGGAGTCCCCCCTCCGCCCTTAATGGTCCTGGGCTGGGACTCAGTGGAGCGGGTGGGCCCAGGTCCCCCTACCCCGCTCTCAATAGTGTCAGTCACATCCTATCTCGAGCTCCTGAAGTAAAGAGACTTCAACCCAGTAATCGGGATACTATTCTGGGAATTTGGGAGATCTAGGGACTTGGAGGGGACTCTGGAGTCACCAAGGGTGTTCGAGCCCCCTTTTCTTTTGGAACTTGCAGGACCCTAAACGAGGCCGTGGGGACAGCTGTCGATCGGTGTCGCCAACAGAAGGCACCCAGACTTTATATACCTGTACCTTTTTGGGTGGAGGAATCACAAAATAAAGGAACTATGGTCCCCAGGGGCTTGGATCGTGACATTACTATTTTACACTAACTAAAGAAAAATTAATTCTAATAGAGAAAATACGTAGTAGAACAAAAATGTAGTGTTTGTATCCATCCAAGTTATTATAGATATTGAGTGAAATCCTGGTCCTCATGAAATCAATGGCAAAAATCCCATCACTTCAATGGATTTCATCAGCTGTGACTGTCAATGACCTGGACTAGTAATAATATGAAGTAATAATATGAAGGTAATAATAATACTTAAGCTTTCATAAGCATTCTTATCCCTATGTTACAGAGGAGATAATTGAGGCACAGGGAGTCTACAACTCACACCTCTAAAAGCATCCACTAATTTTGGGTGCCTCCATTTCTGGGTGTTCAGTTTGAGGCAATTGAGGTATGTCTACACTTGCTCATTTTGGTGCCTGCAAGAGCAAGCATCCCAGACCAGGTTGACAGACTCAGTATAGCACTCTAAAAATAGCTGTGTAGGCTGTGATTTGAAGTTGCTGCTCAGACTGGGACTATGTCTAGACTACAGGCTTCTTTCAGAAGAAGCTTTTTTTGGAAGAGATCTTCCAGAAAAACTTCTTCCGAAAGAGCGTGTCCACACTGCAAAAGTGCATTAAAAAAGTGATCTGCTTTTTCGAAAGAGAGCATCCAGACTGAATGGACGCTGTCTTGCTTGTAAGCTGTGATTGCTACAGATGGAATGGCCACCAGTGCACCTGTGCTTTTTCCTCTTTCCTCTTTTTTGGAAAGAGCTCCGTCTTCCCCGTCCACACACGACTTTTTCCGAAAGAGCTCTTTTGCAAAAAGGCTTCTTCCTCATAGAATGAGGATTACCAACGCTGGAAAAAACCCTCTATTCTTTTTATTTTCTTGCGGAAGAACACAATTGCAGTGTGGACATTCCTCAAGTTTTGTCAGAAAAATGGTTGTTTTTCTGACAAAATTCTGTAGTGTAGACATACCCTGGACAATAAGCTCTGAAGCCTGAAGGGAGTCGGGGTCTGATGCCGTGGCTGGGCTGCAGGCTCCAGAAGTGCTCCACGCTGGAATTGTAATGTCCTGCTTGAGTAGACATGCCCATATCAGCTGTCATTGAGCTTGCATGCTAAGTATTCCAGTGTGTCCACAGTAGAATGGATGGTAGAAAAGGCTAGCTGTCCTGAGTACAATCCCATGTGAAACCTTAGGTCTGTCTGTGGTGTCCCATACACTAGCCATTAGCCGCATGTGGCTATTTGCCTGGTTGAGTATGGCTATTTGGCTTGAACAATGTAGTTATTTGGCCAGTTGAGTGTGGCTAGTTCACTATAGCAATAGCCACTACAATGGCTACTGCTTCAGAACTGGTTGAATACCGTGGCCTTTGATATGTACTTGGAACAACTAGCCCATCCCACTGCTTGCCCTGCTGCAGCTATTTAGCATGACAGCTCCATTAAAATCTAGTGTGGGCAGGTCTGCCTGAGCTGGAAATTACATCTCCAGCTCTGATTATAGACGTTCTCTTAAGGGTTGATTTTTAGAGGTGGTTAGCACCTGCTGCTCTTAATGATTTCAGAAATAGTTGTGGGTAATCAGAGTCACTGAGAATCAGGCTGTGGGCACCTTAAATTGGGCACTCAATCATGCAAGTAGCTAAAACTAGTGACCAGGCCTGAAAATGAAGGCCTAAGTAATTAGCGTAAGGGAGAGTTGGGATTGGAACTCAGGTCTCCTGATTCACTAAATCTCAGGTGTTCTGCTAAAACAAGTGAACTATGTATTAGATGAAAACACATTTATAGTGTTGCCAATATACAGAAAAATACAGAATGTAAAAAAATAAAAAAATCAAAAATCAAAGCACAACCCTTCAGCTATGATACATTTTCTGGTTAAAGCAAGTCTTCTGTAGACTGACTATTAAAGGCTGTCGTATGAGAATAATAGAGCTTCCACTAGTATCAGACATTGCATATGCAGCTATATAACAAAATACAAAACAAAACATCCCCAGATCACAAACCAAGAAATAAAATTCCCATCTTGTATATTAAGATTGCTTTCATTATGAAAGTAGTACCAGACATTTTTTAAAAAACAATGGTATTTGTTCTGAATGAACATTAAATAGTTTGAATCAGTTTCATTTGGAAGCCATGCATTCTTCAGAGGTTTAGCTATGTTAATGAGAGGTTCCACACATTAAGAACAAATTTTCTTTTTTAAACCAACAACCAATAGCCAGTTTGTAATTAAAAAAAAAGTAGTTCATCAGTAGCAACTCAAAACCCTGTTATAAAATAACAGTAGGGAATCTGACCAGGATTAATAGTGGTACTCAGTTTTGGGATTAGGTGGTGTCTTGTTTCATGAATTTTAGGCCATCTGTTCTTCCCTCCTACATTTTACTTCTACAGAACGATAAACGCACCTCCACCTCAGGGACTATAGGAAGGAATTAGAATTCTTCTGCTTTTCATTATCACAAGATTCAGTAACTCATTTCATTGTCAGGATAATCCCCTTTTACTCTTTCTTTTGCGCTTGCAGGGTATGCCATAGTGACAAATAAAATCCCAGATGTTAGAGACCTGCTGAGGTCTCCACCTTTGCTTGAGTGTTGGGTTTAAGCTACTTGGGACATAGTGTCAAAACTGACAGGACCCTGATGCCCACACCCAATATTCATTAAGCTTTGTTAGTGATTTGTATAGCTGTCTACAAGCTGCACTTCCACTTCAATCCTCAGTGGCCATTTAAATATTTAGTTTGTTCTCTGGTTTTTACTGACAAAGAATTCATTTCCTATTGTTCAAATGTTGGAAAGAGTTTATATTTCTTTCTAAAAGTAACAAAGGTCTTCTGGGTGCTGTAAATGGCTTGTTACTGCTGCATATTATTTTAGGTAGTCATATCTAATTTAATGTTTTATTTCCCCTTAGGCTAACTTGCATATTTGCAGCATCCAAATGCTATGACAACGCCTTAGCAGAGTTTTCTCAAGGGGACCAGTTAACTATGAAATGAAAAGTTTGGTATCTGCTTTATGCCAATTAATATCCACATTTTATGTTTTATATTTATCAAAAAGATCTTAAATTCATTACATTTTAAAATTTATGACTAGTAGAAATACATGCAATTTTCACATGAGAAACTGAATGGGCTTTTTGGCCTCCTATTTTCATGCTAACATAATTATATCTGTGCAACAAAGGAAAGGTAGTGAAAGTTATTTAACTGCTACTCATTCATTGGATTTTTCATGGTGTGAGATCCAAACATCCCCAGCATTGAGCAGAAAGTCTTCTCTCTTGTGCCCGCTGTAACAGGACATAGGTGCAGAGAGAATGTATAGATTTCTTTTTTTTTTAAACTCTGTGGACAGTATGAGTCCCAACAGTTCTTCTACATGTTACCCAGATGTGTAGCTCCAATTTCAAAATCAGTCTAAATTAGCTAATGCAGCACATATGTAGGAAATGTCATTGCATCTCGCTTTCAAGAATTTACTGGTGAGCCTTTGTTAATTACCCTGTTTTTAATGACATGAAGCACTATATCACAATTATCTCTCTGTCTTGTGTAAGGTGCTAAGCACCATCAAGTGCTACTTAATATAATGAGACATGAAAGATGCAATACACCACAGAAGAGATGGCCAGTGAGTTAGGCCCACTGTAATTCCTGAAATTGCTTCTGAAACTTGGTCTTCCTGATCAACAATTCAAGAATATAAATGCTTGCAAGTTACCTGATCAAACTTACAGTATTCACTATTTCAAGTTGTGGCTTCAAATTACCCAGCTAAAACTGGAACCAATTGTTAACTTCTGTCTTTAAACCACATTTGTGACAATTTTCTTCCACTATTTGATCTGAGGAAGTGGGTCTGGCCCACAAAAGCTCATCACCTATTAAACCATCTTGGTAGTCTTTAAAGTGCTACACAGTCCTGTTTTTTGTTTTAGTTACAAATACATTTTTAATTTACCTTCACATTTAAACGACTGTCCTTGAATATGTCACAAAGTTAACACTATTGTCTTTAAATTAAATTTAAAACTACTGTTAATGATAACCTTAGTCACAGAGTTTTCTGCAATACAATATATCACATTGTATAATACTATTACATTACTAAAACCACTCAGGACTTTGCCATAAGTCCAGATGAGAGTATAAGTATTCTAGCAGAAATTGGAATCACGCTATTATAAGTCACTGTTGTATTAGAATCTGCAGATTGTCAAAAAAATTTAAACACTAAAGGGGTTTAGCGTTGTATAATATTGCAACAGGCTAAGCAGAATGGAGGTTTTTTAATTAGGTTTAAAATATCCACATTAGTGATGTGTGCAATCACATTTGCAATGTATACAGTCAAAAAGTATAAAAAAAATAATTCAACCCATTAGCCATTTCATTTTTTAATTGTCTTCTAAAGAACAGGAGGAAAAAAGAAAAAGGGAAGGTCCTGAATTTGCATAATTAAAGTGGTACTAACTTTAAATGTCCTGAGCAGGGAAATAGTTTTTCAAAAATTACATATGGTAAGATTGTTTGTTAATTTTAAAAAAAGCAACACAAAATAAAAACAACTGAAGTCTTTACTCAAAGTCATAAGCTTTTGTCTCCCCCCCTTCCCTGATAAAGGAGGAAACAAGTCAACAACACATTCCCATGTGTGTTTTTCTAAATAATTCTTAGCACATACGAGTCCTCTAACATTACAAACTGACTTCATCTCTTACATTAAAACTCATCTGGAAATGGGACCATTTACATTGTTTATAAAACACTGTCACATAAAATGTGTAAAAAAAAATTCACTAAAAATAGCTTGTGTAAGTAAGGGATTAGAGTAGTTTCTACTGAAATAATTGTTCCTTTGTAGTTTTTTCCATGATGTTTTTGAACAGTTTTAAAAACTCTGTTTATTAAAGTCAGCACATCAAAAAGGATCAAAGAGAAAGTTAGTGAGAACCAAAGAAACCCCAAGTGTATTGTGTTGTCTCACTGGGGAGTTATGCAGATTCAAGTAAACAAGTGCAAATTGTTGAGGTTTTAATGAAAATTTTCTACAATTATTGAATCTGAAGTCATTCTATATAATAACATCTGTACAACAGATGGCCATATGATATAAAAGGCAAGCAATGTTCCTTTTTCTTTCCCTGTTTTAACAGTACATCTGAGATGACTACTTTTGTCACTGTGCTCAGTTTGGTTCAGTAAATAATTCACAAACTGCAGCTGCTACACATGGTCACAATACTTATACGACTATTATAAAATCAAAGTCACAGTAAAGTATTTGTGTATTAGTTTTATACTATAAAATATCTGACATTAACTCTCTTCGTGTCAAAAGGTAAATCCATAAAGCTTATTAAAAAGAAAATTCTGAATATTTTAAATAGTTCTTATTGACATAGCTACTGCATTTTCCCATCCGGCTAACTTGCATGATATTGTTACACTTAATAAAACAATTCTTGCTAGTGACTGCAGTATTCTTGTTTCTTGTGAAAATCTTTAAGACAAAAATATAATTCAAGTCCCCATCACAGTATTGTATCTTATTTTCTAAAGTTACCTTTAGAGTGTATTTAATTAAACAGTTTTAAACACAATTCTTAGGAAATGTGTTTTTCAATTGCTGACACTGAAAAACAATTTCCCACATTGCTGTAATGGAATTCAAAAGCTTGAGTGATGTGTTTTTCTTCTTACAAAACAGAAAGCTACAAGAACTTTAATAGGAGAAATGTGAAAAGAGTTTATTGATCTTACTTTATTGTATGGCGTGGGAAGTTATTCATATTAAATGATTAGCTGTAATTTTGATTAGATTCGACACTGCTATCAGTTTATCTAAAAGCACTTGTCAGAATAAAAACATATTAGAAATCTGAGAGATGTTTACAAAATTAAAAAAACCACCCACAACCCATAATTTGTCCCCTCATGCTGCCAGAAAGATTAAGAAATACAACTCTGTAGCAGATTGTTTCTGAGGCTTAATATGCAAGTCAAGGTAAGTCCTTCTGGGAGAAAGAAAACTCAGGGGGAAGTGAGATACATTGTTGAGTTTGCAAAATTATTTTATAGTACAGCGACAAAATAGGCTTCGCTTTGATATATAGAAGCTTGCTGCGGACATGATACTGCACCATCCAAAGGATAAAGTATGTGTATGGCAGAAGGGAAGTGATGGAAAGAAAGAGGATTAGAACACACCAGGAAGGCGAAAACTATGTAAAGGATATTAAAAATGCCCTTTTCTCTACTTAGTTGCTGCTATTTCCACACGAGGATTGAGATTCTATTGGAAAAGCGTGGGAATGCATTCACTGTTTCTGTCTGTACTGTAATTTATTTGTGGATAAATCAAGAATTTCAGCCTCTAGCGCTTTCACAGTCTTTCATGTCCTATGAACCTTGAATTTTTCATTTTTAACTTTTAAAACAATAAAAAAGCACTGAAGTTTATTGGCTTGAGCAGGAATATTTGTGATGAAAAAGCAATAAATCACCTACCTTGCCCTAGAACTCATACTTCTCAGATACAAACCAATTTCTTTCTCTTTTAAGCTATATTGCTACCTGGCTAGGACTGGCTAACTTCCAGATCATGTATATGAACCATCTTATTAGTTTTACTAGGCGACAATACAGTTTATAAAGTGGTACAAAAATCTTTAATCTAAAGGGGAATCTATCTATTTTTTGCATTTTTCTAATTCTACTTAGGGTGTGAAATTCCTCACATTTTTGCGGGCTAGCCTACACTAGAAGAGCTACATTGGAGCACCTATGCTGCAGTAGTATGTTTGGGGCAGATGCTCTATGCCAATGGAAGAGAGCTCTTCTGTCAGGATAATTACTTCACCTCTTTGAGAGGCAGAAGCTATGCTGACAGGAGAGCATCTCCTGTCAACACATCGACAGTCTGGACAGCACTTAGGTTACTGTAACTTGTGTTATTTAGTGGGACAGCTTTTTCATAGCCCTGAGCAACATGAATTCTATTGACATAAGTAATAGCGTACATCTGCCATAAGTCTCAAGCAGTGACAGTTGTTGCAACAACTGGAAGATTATTATTTTGTCTGAGAATGCTTGGGTGCCTAATTCCCAATGATTTTATTGATTTCAGTGGGAGTTAGGTGACTTGGCACTTTCGAAAATGTCTATCTGCATCTGTAGATACCTAAATACCTTTAATAATCCAGTCTCTAGTATCTACTGTGGGGAGATTCTAGTTTGACTCTCTTGTATGCACAGCACATTACAGCATGTCTTAGCTGAATTCAACCAAGAATTATAAGAAAATAATAACAAAACAGTAGCAATTAATAGATAGAATAAGTTGCAATATATCCCAGGACCTCAAACACTTTACAAATACTATTAAACTATATAACAACCCTTATAGGTACAAGTAGTACTGAAACAATTCCTTCCATTTTACTAATAGGGCAGAAATAGGTTATCTGATTGGTTCAAGGTCACACAGCAAGTCTAAGCAAAGCCAGAAATAATACTCCGTAATCCTGAATTCCAGTTCCCAGTTCTAATGACCACACAATATGACAAAGAATATAGGAGAGTGCAAACCTGGCTTCTCTATTACTGGTGAACTACTGTATAAAACTGTAGATCTAAAGTTTACAGAATATGAGTGGATGGTTTCAGGAGGGTTTTGTGAGGAAGGCTGATTTTTTTTGGTGGCCTGCTGGTTACAGTAAATCACAAAATCCTAGAACTGAAAGGGACCTTGAGAGGTAAAATAGTCCAGTCCCCTGCCCTCACGGCAGGACCAAGCACTATAGATCATCCCTGATAAGATTTTTATTTAACTTCTTCTTAAATATCTCCAGTGACGGAGATTCCACAATCTCCCTAGCCAATTTATTCCAGTGTTTAACCACCCTGAGAGTTAGGAACTTTTTCCTAATGTCCAACCTAAACCTCCCTTGCTGCAATTTAAACCCCATTGCTTCTCGTTTTATTAAGGAGAACAATTTTTCTCCCTCCTCCTTGTAACACCCTTTTAGATACTTGAAAACTGCTATCAGGTCCCTCTTCAGTCTTCTCTTTTCTAAACTAAACCCCAGTTCTTTCAGTGTTCCCTCATAGGTCATGTTTTCTAGACCTTTAATCATTTATGTTGCTCTTCTCTGGAATTTTTCCATATCTTACTTGAAATGTGGTGCTCAGAACTGGACACATTACTCCAATTGGGGCCTAATGAGCACACAGCAGAATGGAAGAATGACTTCTCATGTCTTGCTCACAACATTCCTGTTAATGCAGCCCCGAATCATGTTTGCTTTTTTGCAACAGCATCACACTGCTGACTCATATTCAGCTTCCACTATAACCCCTAGATCCCTTTCTGCTGTACTCCTTCCTAGACAGTCGCTTCCCATTCTGTATGTGTGAAACTGATTGTTCCTTCCTAAGTGGAGCACTTTGCATTTGTCATTATTAAACTTCATCCTGTTTACCTCAGACCATTTCTCCAATTTGTCCAGATTATTTTGAATTATGACCCTATCCTCCAGAGCAGCCGCAACCTCTCCCAGCTTGGTATCATCTGCAAACTTAATAAGCGTACTTTCTATGCCAATATCTAAATCGTTGATGAAGATATTGAACAGAGCCAGTCCCAAAACAGACACCTACGGAACCCCACTTGTTATACCTTTCCAGCAGGATTGTGAACTACTCTCTGGGAATGGTTATCCAGCCAGTTATGCACCCACTTTA
>CM057846.1:32965770-32992051 GCA_030068395.1 Apalone spinifera
GCTTCATTTACATCCCTCTGCCGACAGAGGGATGTAGTCTAGACACACCCATAGTGCAAAAGCCTGGAGAAGGAAATACATCTTGCAATGCATTCTAAGGTTCTTCCTCTGCACATGGATCCTCCAGTGTGGAGCTCTTTGTAGGATAAAGGCCTAAAATGTGTCCAGAAGTAGACTTAAATGTGTTTTGAGTACGAGGGAAATCTTGTCTGTACTAGTATCTTACAGTGCGATCTTGGGTAAGTCATTTCACCTCTCTGTGAATAGTTTTCCTTATTTATAAAATGAGAATAATATTTCCCTACCTCCCAGTTGTTGTGAGCCCAAATGTATTAGTGTTTGCAATGTACTTTAAGATACTGGGACAGAAGGCTGTTTAGAAGTGTAAAGTATTATTTCCATGTACATTATGTACTTAAAAAAGGAAGCAGCAGCAGCAGCCAAAAGATAATAGAACAGAAGTAGCTAGCCAACCAAAGAAATAGGATAATTTTCAATAAAAGTTAAATGTTATAATTAATTCTACTCCGTGATTTAACATTGTAAATTAATTTAAAATTATAACAAATCTATAGAAAAATTGTTCCTATATTTGCCTGTATATTATTTTTTGAGATCATTAAAAGAATCAGATTTGATACTGGAATTTCAAATCCAAACAGCAACATCAGTATTTAATTCTTCTGATATCACTACTATGGGTGAAAATTTTAAAAGAGCCAAGGTCAATGTAAGACACTAAGTCTTATTTAATTTCAATGAGCATTTCAATAGGCATTTATGAAAACTTTACCCTTTATATTAATACCTTTAAAGAAAACCACTTTTCACTTAGTTTACTTTTTGTATCTCTTGCACCTTAGACAATGAATGTATAACAGCTGTTTCACTGTTTAAAGTTAACATTTAGTCATTTTCACATGCAATTTCTCATGCATTAGCACAAAGCAGCAAACTGCTTTGGTTGTAAATGCTAAAGCAGAATGTTTGACTACTTTTATTGCTTCACTGGCTTCTTCTCTGTGTATCAAACTACTTGTCTCCACTTCAAAGCTCTTCCACAACCTATCTCCACCCAACTATAATCTCTCATTCAGTACTGAAAGGCTGCCGCTCAACTCTGATTGCCCATTGGTGTTCAGATGATATCTTGTTAAATTTAAAAATAAGCAACTCTGTGTTTTCTCTCATGGTTCTCCTCAGAACTGCCTGTTATAAGTTCCCCAAAAACATCTGTAAAACTATCTCATTATCCTTCTTCAAAACCCTCCTTAAACCTTTTGCCATGCCTAAAAAAACCCCCTTGACAATAGTTTGGCAACTGGTGTACTGATACCACTGCTTATTGTGCTGATCAATATTTCTTTACTATTTCTTTGAACTCTCCTGTTGGTCTGTCTGTATCAATCTGCTGTCTCTAATCTTACACTTATATTGCAAACCCTGTGAGGGCAGGTATTGTCATTTTCTTCTGAGTTTATGAAGTGCCTAATATAATGGGGTTCTACTCCATGTTTGGGGCGCCTAAGTAATACAAAATGAAGAATTATAATAAAAACGTTGCTTCTGATAGAATTTAAAGAATAGAAACACAGCAACATATATATCAGCTTAAAGCTAAGTTCTGAGTTACATACAGAATGGGAAGCGACTGTCTAGGAAGGAGTACAGCAGAAAGAGATCTAGGGGTTATAGTGGACCACAGGCTAAATATGAGTCAACAGCATGATACTTGCAAAAAAGACCAACATGATTCTAGGATGTATTAACAGGTGTGTTGTGAGCAAGATACGAGAAGTCATTCTTCCGCTCTATTCTGCGCTGATTAGGCCTCGTTGAAGTATTGTGTCCAGTTCTGGGTGCCACATTTCAAGAAAGATGTGGAGAAGGTCCAGAGAAGAGCAACAAAAATGATTAAAGGTCTAGAGAACATGGCCTATGAAGGAAGACTGAAAGAATTGGGTTTGTTTAGTTTGGAAAAGAGAAGATTGAGAGGGGACATGATAGCAGTTTTCAGGTATCTAAAAGGGTGTCACAAGGAGGAGGGAGAAAACTTGTTCTTCCTGGCCTTTGAAGATAGAACTAGAAGCAATGGGCTTAAACTGTAGTAAGGGAGGTTTAGGTTGGACATTAGGAAAAAGTTCCTAACTCTCAGGGTGGTTAAACACTGCAATAAATTGCCGAGAGCGGTTATGGAATCTCCATCTCTGGAGATATTTAAGAGTAGGTTAGATAAATGTTTATTGGGGATGGTCTAGACAGTGCTGGGTCCTGCCATGAGGGCAGGGGACTAGACTCGATGACCTCTCAAGGTCCCTTCCAGTCCTAGTATTCTATGATTCTTCTCTCACTGTATCTTGCATGTGAGAGATATATGCATTTCACTTTTAAAATCAACTGTCTGCAAAGAGACAGGATACATTATAGTGCTTTTCAATACCTCTCACAAGTTTAAAACATATACAAGGATTATTGTGTCAGTCTGGATTTCTTTGGAGTAATAGGGTATGTCTACATAGCAGGGTTAAACTCGAAGTAAGCTACACAACTTGAGCTGCGCTAATTGTGTATTTTGACTTTTGGTGCTTTCTACACAGCAGTTATTTCGAAATAGAGCACTCTTCCACTGACTTCCCTTACTCCTTGTACAATGAGGGTTACAGGAGTTGGAGTAAGCAGTCCTCCAGCTCAGCATTATTTCGACACTGTGTTGAAGTAACTGCTTTGTATAGATGCGGACTATGTTATTTCGGAATTACATCAGTTACTCCAAAATAATGCTGCTGTGTAGACATAGCCATAATGACCCAAGATGCCTACTTTGGGGAAAATATTTAATGCATATATGTCTACAACGTTGTTTAGCTCCACTTGCTGTATGACAGAACTGCTAATATAAAAAAATAAATGAGTAACTTATGTCATACATGTTTTCTTCTTTCTCCAAAACTACAGAATGACTCACTTATACCTCTCCACTCCTGCTAAAATTTACACTGGTCTGTGGTGTTAGTAATTTATTAACAGGTTTAAGGTACAACATCACAATGATGGCTAGAAACCGCTGCTTTTAAACCATTTCAGAACTGGGAATCCCTCTTTCCCAGTGAGATAAGCTTTTGCTTTTAGCCTTGGTTCACATATCAGACTTTCAGTATTATGAGATAAGGAAAAATTATTTTAGATTATTTTGGGAAGTTTCTAAAAATTATTCCAAGACCTTTCTGTGCAGAACAGGATGCAATGCAAATATAGTTTTAGTCAGTTGTGCATTTCCTCTATCCAGATTAGAATCCTCCCAACATGAGACCCATATTAAATTAGGCAACTGGATACATGTAAGTAGTAAGCATACCAGAACATAGGACAGATACATTGTCTTGATATATGAATAGTACTAGCTGGCCTGCTTTCATTCTATGTCAAACTTAAATAATAAAATAAAGGGATAACAATATTTAGTTTTTCTATATTGCCTTTCTTCCTCTTCTTCCCTATTACAAATGGAGAAACTGAGATGGGAAGATCACAGATCAATTCAGGACTGAGCCAAGAACAGACCCTAGTTCTCCAGACTTGGTCTCCAATGCCATATGCACTGGTCCAAAGTACCTTTCAAATGAGCTGTTGATGTCTTCATTAACAATGATTTAACATAGCATTTAAGCATAACTTTAAGTGCTTTCCTGGGTGACAGCCCATATACCCACATTATGAAAATCCATACAACACAGCACTAATTAGCATCCTTGTCAACATTCATAAAAAAGCAGCCAGAAGTTGAAGAGGTATGATACCTGAATTATCCTCTACAGCTGTAATCTCTAAACTGGGGGGTCTGCTCTCCCATGGGGGCATGGAGTAGGACTGCCAATTTCCTGAACTGGTCAGGAGTCTACCGGAATCGGCACCAATATCCCAGTGACTACTGTAAGCAATCCGGGTGATTTTAATAGGCCGTTAAAAGTCCAGTTGGCAGTTCAGTGGGGCTAAGGCAGACTCCCTACCTGCCCTAGATCTGCATTGCTCCCACAAGTGGCCAGTGTGTCTAGCTCCTATCTGCAGGGGATCTCCACATGTTGCCTCCTGACCCTGAGTCCAGCTCCATAGCTCTCATCAGCCAGAAACCATGGCCAGTAGGAGCTGTGGAGGCGGAGCTTATAGGCAAAGGCAGTGTGTAGAGCCCCCTACCCTTCTGCCTAAGAACTGGACATGCCAGACGCTTCTGGGAGTGAGACATGGAACCTGCTATAGCTCTGCTGCACTGCCAACTGGGATCTGCCTGAGGTAAGTGCTGCCCTGTCAGAGCGCACATCCCCTCACCTTTCTCCCCGACACACTGCCCCAGCCCTGAGCCCTTCCTGCACTGCAACCTCCTGTTCCAGCCCTGAGCACTCTCTTGCACCCAAACCCCTCATCCATGGCCCATTCCAGAGCCCACACACCTTCAGCTGAAGCCCTCACTCCTGAAACCCCTGCCCCAGCCCATAGCCTATTCCCATATCCTGAACCCCTATTTTTTGCTCCCCCCCCGGAATTCACACACTCAACTGGAGCCCTCAGCTCTTTCCATGACCCAATCACCTGCCCATGCCCAGAGAAAGTGAGGATGTGGGAGAGTGATGGTAGGTGGGGAGGGAGTGAGGTAAGGCAGGTCTTCAGAGACGAGACAGAGCAGGGGCACAGCCTTGAAATGGGGTGGAGAAAGGGTATTCGGATTTCTGCAATTATAAAGTTGCAACCCTACCATGGAGGAATGTTCCAGGGGGCAAGAAAAGGCCTGGGCCAACCCCAATAGTGGGCAGATAGTGAGCACTACTCACACTCGTTCTGCTCTGTTTTCCTTCATTTAATTCATTGCTCTGGAGTGGGGCTACAGGTTTCAGTATGCAAGCTTCCCTGGGGAGAAAGGACAATCCCAGTCACCTCTCACTGCTGCAGTGTGGGCCAGGTGAGAAGCACCTCTCCATGGCAGCTGCAATAAGCATAGCTGAGAGAGGGGTGCATGTTCCCTGGCGGGGGCAGGTCCAAATTTGTCTACCCGCCTGTACTTCCCAGCCAGAGTGAGTAATGCAGCAAACTGCACTTTCCCCTTGCTCCCTGATGAAGGGGAACAACCAGCAGTTCCTTGTCCTTCCTAACAGGCACCGGGGGACGTGGGGAGAACCAGGACTGTTTCTGTCTCTTTGCTGTATGGCTTTATGCATCCTGATATACATGGAGGAGGGCAGCTTCAGCCCTCATCCCTCACACAACCAAACACTTAACTTGCTTTAAGTCAGGGTTGGGGAACCTTTTTTGGACTGGGGGCTGCTGACCTAAAAGAAATCAGTCAGGGCTGTACACAAGTGAGAAGAAAAACAAACACACGCCCTCACTGATGTGGCCCCCAACTGAGAAGAAGAAAGACACTCCCCACATACCACTTGCACACCAGAGCCTAGGGGGACCTTGCATAGTAGATTTTGTGTGATCCAGCCCTGTGGTAGGGTGGCAGGGGGGCTGGAGTGCCAGCACAGGCTTCCCAATGCTGGGGGATGGGGGAAAGGGGGGCCGGACTGAGTTTCAGGAGCTGGATCCAAGCAAGCCGGGGGCTGTATCTGGCCAAATTTGGTAGTCCTAGCTCTTACCATTTAGGAAGAGTTCTTTTTATGTATCCCCCGTATGAATGGGAGAGTGAGAAGTTCAGCTCCCCTTCTCCCACACAACCAAACCCTTATCTTGCTTTAAGTTATGATAAAGGGAAGGTGCATTTCAAATTTGATGGTTTTAACTTTTATCGTTTAGAAGCAGTTCTTAGGCAAACAGATGGTTAAACGGACAGACTCACTCACTTGCTCACAGACAAACTCTCTCAAACATATAGTAGATAAGACAAACAAAATATTTAGTGGGGATTACCTACAGTACTCTGCAAGCCTTGGTGTGGATGTATGGTGGACAAGCTTGCCATGTACTTACTGGTTGTATGACCCCTGTTATCATTCACTAAAAGTTTCATAGTGTGAATATTTAGCGTGAAATAATAAAAGGATCCAAATGGCCAGTTTGTGTTGGGCAAGATGTAGGGACTGTAAAGTCACATCCTGCTTTGCTGTGCACTAAGCCTCTAAGTAGAAAAGCTCAAAAAGTTTCACTAAGTCTGATTTCAAATGACCAGAAAAATTCACTGTTAGATTTGCAATTCACGAATCATGCAGCCACCCCAAACTCAGGCCAAATAAATTCTGGTTACCTTAATGGTTACCATAATGAGAGGTATGGTAATGGTTGTAATACATTCCAATACAGAGGAGACACGGTGAAGCAATATGGCATAAAGGATTTACTCACTAGTTCAGTTATACAAAGTAGCCTAAATGAGTGTCAATAAAACCTATGTCCTGTGCAATGTCACCATGTATGTCATATCGGCTTTTTTTTTTAATTAGCTACTAAAATAGATTTTTAAAATGTGTTGCTATTTTAAATGCATTTTTGTCTCTCTATACAGCTAGATGAGTCCAGCTGGCTATATAGCGAATGTAAAGATATGTAGAGAAGATTATAATTTAGAAATCCTCTCTTGTATGGGACAGCATTATGAACCTAGGAATCTGGAGACGTGCCCTGAATATGGAGGTTGGAAACACCATATGGCTGTGTGAAGCAGTTGACAAAGATACTATCCAGTTTATTTAATTAAAGTTTTATTCCTTTCTTACTGGTTTGTTATTTAATGAATCCCAAGATCGTTACATCTAACGTCGCTTTTTATACATAATTTTAAGATCTAATAAATTGTGTTCTTCCAAAGATAGAAACAAAAGCCTCATACTAATGGAAAGGTGGATTCTTGGTTTTATAATGGTATTAAACCCTCATTACTATTCCTGATTGAAGTAACAGGATATAGGATCTTTATTTTATCACTGGCACAAGACTAAATATTATTCTAGGAATTGATTTAGTCAGTTTTATTATAGAATCACAGAACTATAGAACTGGAAGGCACTTCAGTAGGAGGGCAGAGGAATGGTCTAGCCCCCCTGCGCTCAAGGCAGGTCTAAGAATATCTAGATCACTCCTTACAGGTGTTTGTCTAACTTGTTCTTAAAAACCTGAAATTATGGAGATTCCACAACCTCATTAGGCATTTGGTTCCATTGGTAAACTACCATGACAGGAAATTTTTCATAATGTTCAACCTAAATCTCCCTTTCTGAAATTTAAATCAATTGCTTCTTGTACATTAAACTGTTTCAGGGGAGTTGGATCAATGGATCAGGACAGGTGAGGTGGTTCAACAGTTCATAATAAATGCAATCATTATAGATTTCCAATTTCTCATGTGGACGGAACTTGACAAATAGTGACAAATCCTTTTGCTAACGTTTTGTTTAATTTTTAAATTGAAGAATATTAATTAATTATTCAGACCATTCCTAAAACTGACTAATGAAAAATAGATGAATTAAATAATTTGACCCCCCCAAATTAATCAAATTATTTATTCAATAAATGTGACTTGACTTTGTGTGTGTGTATACCATACTATATACACCTCATATGTTGTGAAACATGTTATATAGGAATTTGTCACGCATATCTAACTGCCTGATCATCCTCTGGCAACTATTAGTCTTAATTTATTTCTCTGGGGACCTACAACATTTTGAACCCCTGAGGCACCATTGTTATCTAAATCAATCTGCAAAAGAAACATTTCTTTGTTGTTCTACAAATGCAGATATCCCTGAAAATTACACCCACGCAAAGATGGATAAAATTCAGGTTTGGACCAGTGATAGTTTTCTAAACATTAATGTGTCTCAGGAGTTATACTACAAGAGACATGGATCATTTCTAACTTCACAATAGAACTCTGCTCTTGCTTCCTCTCCTACATGGTTCTGAGATGATGGATTTCAAAAAAATTGTTTCTTATAAAGGAACTGTACATTATTTTATAGGTTTTTACAAAACTAGTCCAGTTGAAATAGAAGTACTTAAGGGAGGCTATCTTTACTGGGACACAAAAATAATTTCAATCCAATCTTTCAAAAATCTCTGAAACTATTCCTAAAATAGTTTTCTGTAATATACATGTTAGATAAGAAATACAATGGAGTTGGGGGCATAAATGTTTTATTAGCATTTATTTGGGATGACTTGCATAACTCATTCATGGTTCTGCCAGTTGTGAGTAATGGGAACATCCCAAATGAGTATCAAGAAAAAGTTCATAGCTGGCTTGCTAGCTTCCTTTCCTTCATTCCTGAACTATACACACACACGCACACAAATACAATTGCAAATTCTATTTCCACTGGAAAGATTTAATGAAAACAGCCCTCATTTAAAGATGCAATTTAAACACTAAGTTTCTTTTTCAACAATTATTGATATAAAAAAAGAATACAATAAATGATTGTTCAGAGAACACAGAAGATAATTGGCTTTCTTCAATAAACTTATTCTAGTCATCTATCTATTTGGAAGATACAAGTCTGTCACACAAAACTATTAGCAGGTGGTCAGAATATGTCAAAGAAATTTGCCTGAGTATCAATCATACCAAATGACTGCAGCAGTTTAACAAATGTGGTGCAAAGCTCCTGGTGCTATGTTTTATGGCAGTAAATAATGTAGTTCATGGCAATTTGCCCTAAAAAAAAATGTGTGGTAGATCCCAGAAATAAAAATAATCTGAAAAACCACCAAGTTACCACATTGGGATGATGGTGTTAATCATGAGTGATGGAGCATGACTAATGAATATAGTAGGTCTTCCCAAACAAGAGCCATTACAAACTTTATATCACCGCACTATGACCTATTTTATTTAAGCCATATACTGGTTTTATTTTGGTATCTTTTTATGCTTTTATGTTGGGATTTTCAAGAGAGTTTATGACTATTAGGCACTGAGAGTTGGGTACCTAATTCTATTTTTTTTTTTGCAAATCACAGCCTTTCTTTTAGACACTAAAGTCACTAAGGACTAGAGCTTTCTGAACAACAAATTTTTCAGTTAGCTTGTAGTTCTAAAAATGGGGGGAAAAACTCTTTTCTTTCTGGGTCAACCTTCAACCAAAATGTTTTAGAATTTACGGCAAATTGAAAAACCAGAAAAAATAATTTGGGTTGACTGAAATGTTTTGTTCCAATTTCAGGCATTTTAAAACCTTTTATTTATTTGTAAATAAAAACAAAGGAAACTTGGAAATAAAGGATTAGGTTCACAAAACTCAAGAGGAGGAGCAAGAAGTAGTGCTGATACTGCTCCCTGCATTCACTCAGAATATGGGAAAGACTGGTTTGAATCCTTATACAGGGCAAGATGTCCTCTAGCCAGGTGAGTGCTCTGATCACGAGTTTTCTTGACTCTTCTGGAGTATGTTTTTATCACTCTCCCCTCTTCAAGTGTTCCCTTTTGTAATTATAAATAATTAAATATTCATGGGGCCAGAGCCCAAGAGTGAGAATGCCATGAGAGACTGGCGTTTATAGCACCATCTTGACAAGGGGGACACCTAAGTTCCAGTTCCTGGTCCAATCAATATTTACTCACATATACAAACTGGAACCACTCCAACAGCAGAGATTGAGAAAGACCCACCCCAGAATACTCTGTGATCAGGCCAGTTACCTGGGTGCCAGTCCTTGCTCCAGAATCAAACCTAGATCTCCCATACCCCAGGTGAGTGATCTAATCACTAGGCTGTTTAGTGTTTGTGCGCATTGGCAGAGTTTTGTAAATGGTGCCTAACAGTATGTTTACACTGCAGTTAGACACCTGCACCTGACCTGTGCCACCTCACTCAGGTTCATAGGTTTGGGCCAAGGGGCTGTTTGTTTGCAGTGTAGGATTTGATCTGGGATCCTCCAACCTCACAGGGTCCTAGAGCCTGGGCTACAGCCTAAACCCTAACATTTATACAGTAATTAAACAGCCCCCAGCTTCATCTTCACAAGCTTGTGTCAGTTGGCATAGGCCTGCCATGGGTTTTAATTGCACTGTAGGAATCTCTTTGTGAATTTAGCCTGACAATAACAGCTCATTTCAATGTTTCCGAATTTTTCTCCCATCAGAATAATTAGCCAAAATAAGCATAGATTTATTAAATGTTTTGATCAACTTGAATCTACATTTTTGGCGAAAAATAGTTTTGTCTAATTTTTTCTCCCAGCTATATGAAGGACCTGATTCTTCTTCATTAAAGTTAATGAAACTTTCAACATTGACTTTAATAGAGCAGAATCAGGTCCTGTGCTCTTGCAGACATGTTTCCCTTCCCTACTGGGTACCACCAATGGAAAAAGACAGCCAAGAGAGAAGTGGGAGTGTGTATTACTGGGACTGCAGGTCTTGGTCCCCTCTCCTCCAAGAGCTCTCTGTCTTCCATTCTGCCAGGGGAAACTGGGAACTCATTGGCCTCATTGGTTCCCACATCCTTTACTAACTTAAACCTCTTCACTTAGACCTCTTCCTAGGGTTTTGGAGGATTCTTGTTCCCTTCAGCTGCCTTCCTGTATTGATAGTATAGAAACAATGTTTTTAGGATACTGAGGGTCTGATTGGTCACCTATTTTAGGATCAGTAAGGAATTTTTGCCATTGGACTGAACTGTCAGAGGCTTGGTAGGCTTTTTCATCTTTCTCTCAGCATCATGAAGGAACAATTTTACTAAAGGCGGTAGGACTTAGAAATTAATATTAGGAATTTGTAGGAATTTGTAGGAATTTGTTAGGAATCACAACTTGAAGCCAGTGTCTAATACAGATAAAAGCCAAAAGGACTAAGTCCTAATGGTAAAGGAGACATGGGATTTTTCTGGCAAATCTTGTGCCTATGGGAAAATGGCAGAGCTCAAATATTTGCAGATTAAGGTCCCTTC
This sequence comes from Apalone spinifera, assembly GCA_030068395.1. Taxonomy (NCBI): domain Eukaryota; kingdom Metazoa; phylum Chordata; order Testudines; family Trionychidae; genus Apalone; species Apalone spinifera. Next base: position 32,976,651 of record CM057846.1, read on the forward strand.
TTGGTACTTTCTACCCCTCTTCTCTAGTGGACACAGGAAGAGAGGGAAGGAAAAGTCAGGTTAGAAGTGAACTGACTTCTAAGAGTAGCCTGGAGGTCTCAGCAGTACCCCATTTCTATGTGGCTGGAGCAGTTGGGAGGACAGATGGGACTTGAGCCCCAGCCATGCTGCAGCAGTCCAGGCAGGTTGGCAGGCCCCCAGCTGCTCCCACTCGGCACAGATGGGCACTCAGGAACCCAGTCCCAGCTGCCCACCTCCCTAAAGGGCACCAGGGATCGTGGGGAGACACAGGACTGTCTCTGTCGTATGGTTTTATGCATCCTGATATGCATGGAGGAGGGCAGCTTCAGCCCCCATCCCTCACACAACCAAACACTTACCTTGCTTTAAGTCAGGGCTGGGGAACCATTTTTGGATTGGGGGCTGCTGACTTGGGCTTAAATATTACAATTTTAGTCGTTTAACTGGTTAACCATTTAAATGATTTATTTACATCCCTACAGCAAAGACAATGGACTCTGGAATAGCTTAACCTTCTTAAGGACATTTTGGCCAGCCTATAAGCAATGGGTGCTATAACACTGCATGAGCATGTGATCAGACCTCAATGTCTCTGAACTCCATCTTGGGATATCGATATTTTTCCACAAACTTCCACAATTTTGAAACAGGGTTCCTGCCATATGCTAAAACTACATAAGGCAGGGACTGACATCATTGGTGGAAGTGCGCCATTTCAGGAGGGTGAGGAGGGGAGCTTCAGCTATGCATACCAGGACACTGCTTGCTCTTTTCTTCCCCTTCCATTCCTCTCACTCCTAGCTGGTGATGGGAGGAATCAGAGAAGTAAGTGACACAGCTGTGTATATGCATCTGTAGCCCCCCTCTCCCGCTCCAGAAATGGCACCCTTGCATTAGTAGTTCTTCACTCTCCACACAAAAGGACTCCTGGAAAGACCTGAGGAATAAAGACTAAACTGGGCTGGGGGAAGTGCTTAACCCTCAATCTAGAGATTTCTAATCTGTGTATGAAAGACTTGGGCTTCCAAGCTGTAAAGGAAGAGAAGTTTGCTTCTTAAAAAACTGCAGCCTCTTTGTATTATCTTCAGGGTGAAAAGCTGTTAACTCATATTCAATGTATCTAGTACTGCAGGCTTAGTTTGCATTTTTTTATCTGCTTTGATCTGTTTGTCATCAATTAGAATCTACTTATTCCATATTTTAATCGAAACCAGTGAGCTTTGATTGGAGTGCTTGGGGAAAATCTCTATTTGGTCATCACATATATGCACTGTTCTCTTCATATTGTGGAAAAGGTGGACCAGGAAATAAATCCATATATTAGACAAATTTGACCAGAGGAGGATGGTACTGCTCTGGCATCATAGGCTGGGAGGTTGATGGTTAGAGAGCCTGTATGTAACTGCAGCTGGGTATGTCCCTACCTTTGTGGATGCTGGTGAAAATACAAGCTTGAAGGGCTATGCAGCTTGTCACAGCAGCACAGTGTGAGAGAGAGCCCAGGCTGGTGGGTCAGAGGGCTCAGTGGTACCCCATTTCCAGGTGGCATCCTTGAGCCAATCTGTTATACTCTCTTCTTTTTTTTAAAGCCTCCTTTAAGGAAGCTGAGGAAAGAGGACTTTGGTTCTTACACATGGAACACTGGCAAGCTGACCTCATCTCTTTTTATAGCCGCTTTTCATCCAACATCAGGGGAGGGTGACAGGGTATAAAAGCATAGTTAGGCATGCCAAAAAAGAATCTGAAGAGCAACAAGCAAAAGCTAACAGTGAAAACATTTTAAGTACATTTGAAGCAAGAAGCCTGTCAAACAATGAGTGTGGTCACCGGACAATTAAGATGCTAAAAGGAGCACTCAAAAAAGATAAGACCATGAAGGAGAAGCTAAATGAATTCTCTGCATCAGCCTTCACTGCAGAGGATGTGAGGGAGATTCCCACACACGGGCCATTGTTTTCAGATGATAAATCTCAGGAACTGTCCTAGATTGAGGTGGATATGGAACAAATGGATACATTAAACTGTAATAAGTCATCAGGACCAGGTAGTATTCACCAGAGAGTTCTGAAGGGACTCGTATATGAAACTGCAGAAATACTGACTGTGATATGTATCTTATTGTTTAAATTTGCCTCTGTGCCAGATGATGTGATAGCCAATTTTTTAAAAAAATGTTCTGGAGGCAATCCTGGTACTATAGGCTAGTAAGCTTAACCTTAGTACCAGACAAATTGGTTAAAAGAAGAAGAGGGATGACCACAATATATCAGGGAAGAGCTTTTGCAAAGGGAAATCATGCATCGCTAATCTAATCTAATTCTTTGAGGGCATCAACAAGCCTTAGACAAGGATGATCCAGTTACTACAGTTTACTTGGATTTTTAGAATCCCCTGACAAGGTCCCTCACCAAAGGCTCTTAAATAAACCAAACACATATGGGATAAGAGAGAATGTTCTCTGAAAATCAGTATCTGGTTAAAAAGACAGAAAACAGAGGGTAGGAATAAATGGTCAGTTTTCACAATGGAGTCTCCCAAGGATCTGTTCTGGGATCAATGTTGTTCAACATATTCATAAATTATCTGAAAAAAAGGAGGAAACAGAGATATGGCAAAGTTTGCCAATGATAAAAGATTACTAAGGATAGTTAAATCCAAAGCTGATTGTGAAGCATTACAAAGTGATCTCACAAAACAGGGTAAGTGGCCAACAAAATTGCAGATAAAATTCCATGTTGATAAATGCCATGTAATGCACTTCAGAAAACACAATCCCAACTATACATACAAAATGATGAGCCTTAAGTTAACTGTTAATACTTAAGGAAGAGATTTTGAAGTCATCCTGGATAGTTCTCTGAAAACATCTGCTCAAAGTGCAGTAGTAGTCTAAAAAGCTAACAGAATGTTAGGAACTATTAAGGAAATGGACGGAAAAATATCCCAGTGCTGCTATATAAATCCATGGTATGGCCACACATTGACTACTATGTGCAGTTTTGGTTACCTCATCTCAAAAAAGATATAGGTCCATCAATGGCTATTAGCCAGGATGGGCAGGGGCACAACCCCTTGCTCTGGGTATTCCTAAACATATGACTGTCGGCAGCTGGGATAGGATGACAGGGGATTTATCACTCAATAATTGCCTTGTTCTGTTCAATCCCTCTAAGCATCTGGTACCAGCCATTATTGAAAGATAGGATACATAGCTAGATGGTGCTTTAGCTTGACCCAGTATGGCCATTCTTACATTTTTATGCTGTAATTGGTTTCAGCAACCAGGCATGGCTGGGACCAACCTAAGTATAATAATAAGTACCACAAGCAAGTATACCAGGTTGTATACAATAAATATACAGGGAGCTCCTCATCAATCTTTCTGCAAAAATTCTGAGGCAGCAAGTGTTTCTCATAAAGAGATAAGGATAGCAACAAATGGAAAGAGGAGAGGAAAAGGGGAATTAGAAAAACAAGAGAAAGATGGTTTCATCCATAAAAATACCGTTTATGAAAGAAACTTGACTTACAAATCATTGCTTTTTATCATATTGGTTTAGAAACTCTGATACATTAAACCCCTGATACTGTGATAGTCCCTATTATTTCTCGGATGCTGAGAAAACAATATTCAGTAAAATAAGAGCTTCGTTCTTAAAGGTTAAACCTTCATTCATTTCAAACATTTTCTATTCTTAAACTTGGTTCTACAATGGAATATAAACTTTACTTGTTTATTTTTTAATTAAAACAAATTAAATGTATCTAATCTGCCAACTCTTTCTGTTTGATCATCCCTGAAACTCTGAGGAAGCTTGATTGTTATGGCAGTTTTTAACAGTCTCTGGACTTTAAATGGTCTTACCTGTACACTTGTAATCTGAGGTTACTCCTTTAAGCACAGCATCAAACACTGATATTTCCACTCTTTGTTTCTTGTGGTGACAGCTCAAGAGCACAGAAGGCTGGGATACAACAAGATGCAGAAAAGGTTCTAGCTGAAGATCACCAGTTCCTCTGCGACCAGGCTGTCGAACAATAGTGATACCAAGGGCTTGTCGAGCAGATGATCTTGTGGAAGCATGAAGACTTTCTAGTGATAGTAGACCTGTTTTTCTCCCAGTGGGCAAAGAACTGTTACTGTTCAAGAGATCATCTGCTGTTACTGATGAAATACATGCCTGACTAAGCTTCCTGGTTTCTTGGCTACCATCTGAATCTGTTTCTGGAAGGTTTAGTGAACTTTTACTTATTTTCTCAACATCTTTCTGATCTTGCACTGATTTAAAATTAGGTAAAGGAGTACATGAATAAGACATCAATGAGATTCGGCTTGCAGTAATAAAAATGTCAAAGGGAATGAAGTTCAGGTTCTTCACAATCGAAGACTGTCGGGAAGGACGGGCAATGCGGTGTTGGCTAGTGCCACTATGTTGTTCTATTTGAACTATTCTGATTTTAACACTATCACTGCCAATGCCACTGTCTTGGGCACCACTATAACGTGAAGATGTTTCAACTGCTCCTCCATCAGACATATCCATTTTTTTCTGTTCTTGTTTGGAAACCTGGGAAGGAAAATATTATATTATTAGAGCTACATCCCAAGTATTTCCATTTCAGTGGCTACAAACAATTGCTATTTAAACATGATTTCAAAAAAGGGAATTATAAAAAACCTGCCAAGTTAACTTTTAACAGAGTATTCACTCATGAAAACACAGCAGGTGTCTGTTCCGAAGAAATGATGACTCATATCTGATGAGGTGCCAAAGGAATATGTGAAGGAGAAAAAAAATGAATAATGATTTCTAGGTTCAAACTATCTTTTTTCAACTAATTCTTTATATTTTAAAGATTCTAAAAGAAATACATTGGTTAAAACAATATCATGCCTCTATGAAACAATATTGACAATTAGAAAAAGGTTGAAATTCAGAATTTCTTCCCAGTTTCATGTGTTAAATCTAAAAAAAAACCCCATTGCCATTAAAAATGCTTTAGAATATTTACACAATATAAAAAAAGTACTAATTAACTTCAAATTCATAAAAAAAGACTAAATGGAAATTGTAAGACATAAATACTGTATTGTAGGACTTGAAATAATTTTTTTTTTTTAGTAACGGAAGTGCCAGCTGCATTATATAAAACTACATAGCTTATTGTTCAGGTAAATGTCAGCTACTTATAAAGCCTGCCACTATGGTGGTATAAGTGATATATTTACTCTCTACAGTTTTATGCATTTGGCTATGACTTTCACAGGATCTCAACAAACAGAAATGTTTAAACAGACATCACTGGTTATAGCAGCACTTTAAAAAGACAGTTTGTACTATGGAATAAACAGTAAAAGATTTTAGGTCTTGTCATAGTGAATATACCTAATCAAGAGTTACATTGGGGTGGGCAAGATACAGGTCATGGGCTGGATCTGACCTACCAAGCCTTTTGATCTGGCTCACAGCTACTCCATCAAGATCCCGAGGCAGGATCTCTGCCTGTTGTAGCCTCAAGCTACTCAAAATGGCTGGCTGCTCCCTCTACGTGCCGCATGCTCCTTGCAGAAGAAGGGGGAGATTTCAAGTGCTGCTCCCACCCCAGCCCAATCATCACAGCTCCCATTGCCTGTAAACCAGCCAATGGGAACTGCAATAAATGAGCAGGGGGTGGGGCAGCACACAAAGTCTCTCTCCTTTCCCCACCCACACACATAGCGCAGAATGGCACATGGAGGGAGCAGGCAGCCATTTTGATCAGCCTGGGACTGACTGGGTTGCTTGCTGCCTTAGTCTCCGACTATATTCAGACCTAGGTAAGCACCTCCTGGCCAGAACCTCCCTCAGCACCCACCCTCTTCTGCATCCGAACTCCCTGCCCCAGGTCACCATCTCCTCCTGCCCCAGGTCCCCACCCAAAATAAGGATGTTAAGTAACGATTAATTTATTAGTCAAGTCGATAGGCACTTCCGCATTCCTCCTTTGAAATGTACAAGAGCCCCCTCCTTTCAAAGGAGGAATGCGGAACTCCACATGCAGCCCAGGGCCACCGGGAAATCCTGCTGTGTCCGGGCTGCACTCAGCATTCCAGCTTTGAAATATACACGAGTCCCCAGTAGGGGCTTTTGTGCATTTCAAAGTGGCAGTGCAGCATGGAGCCTAGGGTCAGCGGGGAACTCAGAGTCCCCCGCTGACTCTGGGCTCCATGTTGCACTGCCAATTTGAAATGCCACGCGGAGCCAAGGTCAGCTGGGTAAAGCCAGCTTCATTGACTGATTGGAAGTGAAGTAGTGACATGAGCTCACACTGTCCTGCTCCTTTGAAGAGCCTAGAGTCACTGCCCACACTAGTCGCAAGCTCCTTTTGGTGCAGTGAGCGGAATATCACTGGCCCCTGCCCTAAGGGGATGTCTCCTTATACCTTCTCCTTATCCCATTCATACCAGTGAAGGGACAGACACAACCTGTCCCAAAATATACAATATCTTCCATTAAAAATATACAGGTAGTCACAATATTTATTGTGAATTAGAGGTACTGACAATATTTATCCACTATACAATATCATGAGAGTGAAGGGAACTAAAGTACTAGATTTCTTTCTCGTTAGTCTTTCTACTGTGTAACATATTAGGAAACTGGTTTCTTTTGTTTTGGTTTGTTTCTTTTTTAAGAAAAGCTGAGGAGGGTTATCGGAATTACTTTACAAGCAAAGATTTCCTTAAAAGTGTAAATGTATTAAAGAAAAGTATTACCATGAAAATCCTAAACAGAACCATTAACTAGCTGAGATTTTCTTTGAAAGTTTTTGTCAGCTCTGGTTACAAACTTTTCAGCATCACTCTCATACATATTTTTCAAATCACCAATAAAAAATCTTTGCGGCTGATTTCAATGACGTTCTCATATCATTGGTTCATAAATATGATATCACTTCTAAGGTAGCCTTTCTAAAATAACTTACTGAAAGCAGCCCTATGAATTATTGGACTCTGAGCAAGGAATTCTCCAGCCAGTGACTCAGTCTGAAACTGTGGCCAAATCAATTAACCCTTCTAGTTCAGTCTCCTCTGTCAACTGGCAATAATATTTACCTGCCTTATGCTGTGATGACGGGTGCTTTAGAAATGCCAGTGAAGTTTCATTGTGTGGACATGCTTGTCTCACTTCCCAATAGAAGTTGGTGAATAAAATATATTACCTGTCCCACCCTGTCCTGCTAATATCCTGGGACCAAGTCAGCTGCAACATCTGTGCATGGACAGAAGAGATAGTTGTGAAGAAATCCTGAAATGGCACTTCATGTTTGGGATTCTCCACAGCAAGGTAGAGGAGTATTTGAACCAACAACTATTTTGATGCAATGGTCTAAACAGGCGCATAGGAGCTCCAAACTGGTTAATAGCCTCTTTGTTTAGCCCTGTGAAGAGAGTTATGAAGTAACAGGGGATGGAGCCTGCAGACTTCTCCTGTACAGTCACTGTGATTTGCCATTCATTTGCTACATACTGCAGAATCATGACTGTTCCCCATTGGTTTAGGGTGAGCTAGATATGTCCTCAAGAAATGAAAACACAGTTTCAGTTAGTGAAGGATAATCTACTTTACAAATGAAAATCTTTTTTACAGTACAGTACTAATAGTTGGCAAATTAATACATTTTCTTAAGTTTTTAGGAATTTAGTTTGATTTAGAAACAGAGGTGAAAGTAAGCGGGTGCACCCTGGTACGTAGCTCCAGTAAGAGCTGGCTGAGCTGAGGCAAAAGCCAGCAGGGAGCTATTTAAAGAACTGACAAGGATCTGGGTTGCAAAAGGGCAATACCTGTAAGAAATTTTTAGTGACTTTCATGGCTGTTAGAAACTCCCCACCCCTCCATTTTTGTGAATATACTGACCTGAACAAAACACCTGCCAAAGGGTAAGAGGGTAGCTCTTCCTCCACTACCAGTTGGCCCTTGTCTTTTTTTGCTAAGACTACCAATATAAGTGCTAATTAGTCCCAACTGTGGAGTTTCTTGTGATGTGGATATCTGACTAATAGAAATGTTACTTAGACTTCCAAGTCAATTCACATATGTCACTGATATGTCAGATCGTAACTACTTCTGCTCCGTACCAAGCAGGGAGGAAGATGAACTAGTGACCCAAAGGTGAAAGGCACTGTTTCACATTACCTATCAGCCACGTCTCCTCACTCCACACAAAAGTAATGATATTGACATTTTCTTATGTTCTTATGATTAAGACTGGAATAAACAAGTAATAATTTGTAACACATTTTGATTGATGATGCTTCAGTACAAAACAAAAAGTAGCAGGCGTATCACTGGGACTTTGCATGTCAGTCTCTTATAAAACTCTGGGCCAGATACTGCCAGTTACTCAGTTTTTGCAGTTACCTTTAAAATATGTCTGGTAATTAAACTGGGCATCAATTAAATACTCCTTTGAAGAGGCAGCGGTGGTGGGGGACTCCCAACGGAAAAACTCCAAAGAGATTTTTTGGAATAAAAGGGCCAATACTTTAAAGATGTCAAAAACTGCAAAATCAGCTTGCTGTTAGCAAATGTAACGGTAACATTTATCATAGCAATGTATTATATCAGTTCTCTTACTCTTTACATAACCCATTTAAAACGAACAATAAAAGTTTTCTTTAATTAGCTACTGGTGTGCATTAACATGATCATGATTAAACCATAAAAACCAAACTGTACATTACTCTGGTCCCCATCCCATATGTTTTAAATTATTTAGTTGAAAATGTACTTTGAGTCCCTTTTAAAAGTTCAACCTTCTGCTTTCAGAGAATTAAATGCATATTACTGTAGTGGAGAAGATAATGTTACAGACCTCCAGGCATATATTAAATACACTGGCAGCACATTAGACAAAATGCTTTACTTATTAGATACTTCCTATTCTAAACAGTGTCATCAAAGGCTAAAAACAAAATCCATATAAAAGCTGCACAATGCTTCCACACAGAACCTGTGCCAAAATCCCTGTACTTTCCAACTAATGAGGAAAGGATGTGTACTCTTAACATATGAATGTAAGATTTTCCAAGCATTCACTTTAGGAAACAGGACTATTGATTCCACATGGCTTACATTAAATGAAACTGTATTGGTACAATAACCTTTAAGATATCTGGCATGATAACTGTAATTAAACAGTATTCAAAGGAATAAAACAAAAGGGAATTTGGTTCCACAATGGCTAATTAAAATAAAATGAAAAAAACCCAGCATGTCATCTATCAAGATAAATTGTTATTGTTTAAGAACTATTTAAATACTGTTAAAATATACTTTTAGATAAAATCTGAAAGGACTGGAAAAATATTTGTGGCTTAAAAATGGATAGTTTGGCGAAGAAAAAAGTGTAGGACTCTGAAATTTTATGCTGAGAAAATAGCTTTAAAGCTTTGAGCATAACCAGATGGTACTTAAATCAGAGGAATTCTACAGTCTCACTGTCAGAATGAATTGCAATATGAAAAGGCTTTCAATAGCTAGAAAAACATGTCAAGCTGATAGTTTACTTCTTAGATGACTTCAATTCATTTTCCCATCCTTTCACAGTTACATAGCTTATCAATATTACCCACCAAGGAAAAGGTGTTGAAAGCTACACTAGTAGCGAGGGAACTGTGGCTAATTCTCCCCTTTCATGTGCTGAGATAGGTAACTTTACTAGCTTAACTCCTTGAATTAATATGTACTCATGAACACACACTGTTTCTGAATTACAATATGAAGTAAGCAATATTGTTTATGGTGTATGGAAGACTAAATCTAGTAACCAACCTTCCTCCCTCCTTCCCCCCCTTCACAATTTTGATAAGTTTATACGTGAGTTTTTTTGCTAAAAGACAGATCCTTCAGAACTCAACTTTTTAAAGGGAAGAAAATCAAACTACCACGGTAAACTTTGAAAATGACAGTTTAGATCTACAATCCGTATACTTTCAAAGAATAGGGAAACTTTTAAAATGAGTGATAAGTTCTTCATTATATATACTGTGTTTTCTTCTTGATTCTTCAATCATTTTGCTCAACAACAGGTAATACAATGGTTGAATTTAAAAAGTTCCTACCTGTTTGAGAAATATGACTAATTTTACTAGTCCCTACTTTAAGAAACCAATTAGTAGAATCAACATAAGCAAAATAATCTTTTGAAATGCACTAATGCATCTGCATATTTTTTTCCAGTTTCTAATATTAATTGTGGTTACATAACAGCACTATTGAACTAATATTTCCAGCTTGCAACAGTCATTCCCTAACTTTGATCAAAATAATCATTAGATCATTTTTCACATCATATAAATTATGGAAAATGTCACAAGTGTGAAACCACAGAATCAAAGAGCCAATCACATCTGGTACATCATTGTATCATCATGGAAATAAACATATTGTCTATCTTATACAATCAAATACAGAAAGAATTCCTGATTTTTTTTTAATATTGTCCTTAAACTAATATTATAGAGAAAAAAACACTTTGGATTTCATTTCAACTTTATAAAAAAAAAGTCCTTCAGCTATCAAAGAAATTGAAGCCAAACAGATGCAAACCTATTTGACTACAATCACTGTAATCTAAAGATCCTTTTCTTTGCTAACTACACTTTATTACAGGGCTACTCAACATGCGGCCTGTGGGCAGAATGCAGCTCGCGGCCCATTTGTTTGCTCACAGTGCGGTTTGGGCTTACGTGGGGCTCAACACTCGGCCTGTGGGCGGAAGCCAAAACAAAAAAGTAGTCAATATAATGGTCTTTTAGTAGCTAAATTCCTGGACTGTCATTGATCATTAAAAGTGCTGTCATATGGGTAGAAATCGGGTAAATATTGCATTTTATTAATATTAGCACAACTGACTTAAATGGGGCCCATGTGTTATGTAATAGTGCCTTAATCTTTGTATTCATGCCCGTTAGTGTGAAAAGAAGCTATTCGCATATATATTTCATTTGCATGTATATACTACCACAATTAAGTTGTGGCCCTTGGCATGTATTGTGAGTATCATTGTGGCCCCCGGGGCTTCCAAAGTTGAGTAGCCCTGCTTTACTACATTGTTGTGTTATGAATAAAAATGAAAACTAATGTCTTGTGTTGCTTTACGAACTATTTATACAAATTAACACAGATTACAAATCTGAGAATTATGAAAACTTTTTTTTCAATTTGATATTAACTCCCACGAATAATGTTAAGAAACATACATTTTGAACGATCATTTTAAAATTATGTCAGTACTATAGTTCATAATATTGTATTTGCAGTTTGCAAATACAATATTTGTAAACTAAGGCTTTAATTCTGCAATTGGTCTCAGCTGGCAGCCTGATGCGCCTGCATGGATCCAACTGCAAGATGATGATCTAGACTATTTGACTACAGAGGTAGGGTAAAAAATTCAAGTTCTCTCTCATCTGAAGAAGCTTTTTTCACCAGAGCTTGCTGCTCAGCAATGGCTATTTCAAAGATAACTTCACTAAGCATATTATACATGATTTTACATAATTACTCTAAATTGAAATGTAATGGAAATTTTCACAATACTGATTATGCAAAAGAGCAGAATTACATCACTGTATAACATATAGGATAGTAAAAGTACTATAGTTTCAGCTTCCTCCTTCATGATGTAATTTTTCTATTTCTTTGAAGTCTGAATAAGACACTACAGTCAAATATCATATATGAGAGCTGTGCTAAATGTTCTAGTTGTAATGTGGTTATAGTCAAATATGGAAATTCCTACTAACCCAGGTAGAATGAATAATTTTCTTCTTAATATAGACAGCATCTTTACTATGCTGTATTACAAAGAGTCTATGAGACTTTACAAGCTTTTTTCTAGAGATATATACTTTCAATTAAAGAAAAAGTAATTATAGGATGAAACATGGCATACAAATCTTACAATAGCAATGAATATTTAAAATTCTAAGTAAATAGTTTGGCCACTTTTTTGCATATTAACACTTTTTTCACTAAAATTAATTTAATGTTTATTTTTGCTTCTTTGCTTTTTGTAAGAAAATCATGGCTCAGGTTTTAAAAAGTGCATGTACTTAAACCTTAATCAAAATTGTTGCTTGTATGTGTGTGCTGTCAGAAGGTGGAGTTTAACTTTTTATTCTTAAAATGACTGCTGTACATTCAACTTAATTACTTTTCAAAATGGTGCAATCAGAATTATAACTCTGTTTTGCATCATGGTTTCTGACAGACTTTCAGAGAAATTCTCTTTGTTTTAAGAACTCACACAAAGTTTTGCAATTGCTACGGTCTCACTTTCAAACATCGTTCACGTATATTTCCATTAAGATAGAAATGGATGGACCTGAATAAGCTGTTAAGAGTTGAACTGATCTCACTAGAAACAACTGTGTCCCATCAAATTCTCTGAAAGTTCTATTAAGTCTGGATCAACTGTGAACCCAATAACATATTTGATGATGTAACACAACTGTGTAATTTAAAGTAATTTCTGTCTTTTAAGTGCTACAATACTGAACTAACAAATCAGTACTTTCTTGACCAAGAATACATCTGCTGTATAAAAACTCTTCTCATTTGATCATGAAGTTTGGAAAGGAATTTTTTATAAGGAAATACCAAATGCATCTCTTTAATGACATCTACAGATAAAAAGCATGAAAAATAATTATCTGATAATATTTCTAATTAATAAAAATTGAATACACTTGGAGAAAAATGAAAAAAATGCAGAACTAACTATATAAATTCAGTTGCCAGTTATGAGGAATATGACTGAGACCAGCACTCATCAGAACTACAGGAAGAAAAGTCAGAGGTTGTTTTTCTTTAATAAAATTACGACCACCAATGAGATTAGCATTTAGCATCAAATGTAATTAAATTACATAATGAATTAAATAAAAGTAATTTTAAGATAATTTTCACATGACAAAAGTCTACTGATAGCCCCTTAACTGAAAACTATATGTACCGTTAAATACAGTATCTCAGATATCAAACCTATAAAAGTAACTGTCCTAGGTTTGGACATCACACAATTAATATCATGACCAGAGACTTATTTGATCCAAGATGTCAATAAAGGCCTCGTAGCCTAAGCAAATAAACTCCACCTGCTTCCTCCCTAACTCCAGCAAAAAGCATGAGAAAATAAATTAGCCTTACCCAATGTCCTGAACATCAGAAAATCTGGGTTCTGTGAGACCAAGGAATTGGAGGAAAGAATTCCAAAGTTGAATACTACTCAACTAGAATGCCATGCAATTAACCTTGCCTCCTTGAAATCAGAGAGGTGTTAGTTTTAACACTTCAACTTTCATGGATTCAGTGCGTTTAAAAAGGGGATCATTAGATCATCCATTCTTACCACCTGTGGATCACAGGCCATTCAGTCTTACCCAATTACCCCTGTACTGAGCCTAATAAACTGCAAAACCAATGAATAGCCTTGTGACACCTTAGAGGCTAACTAACTAACTAACTATATATTTATATACATACATACATATATAGTGGCAGGGTTAGTCCCACTCCTGGGCCCCTGACCCCCGTTCAGCCCACTGTCCCACAGTCTAGAAGCCACAGTAATATAGCTTACTCGCCTTGGTTTCAGTTTTGTTGTCTCCCTGTAGTCTTTTAACAAGGTCGATGCTGTTCTCTTGACTCCTCCACTGCCTTTCTCTCTCCAAACTCTTCCTCCACTCTCCAAAACTCCTCCACAGCTCTCCAAACTCTCTCAGTTCTCCAAACTCCTTCTCAATTCGCTCCACACTCTCACAACTCTCCAAACTCCTTCTCCGCTCTCTCCATACTCTCACAACTCTCCAAACTCCTTCCCAACTCTCTCCCATCTCACCCACAGAGAGGGTTCTTAAATAGGCCTCCAGGCAGCCTCAACTGGTTTCACCTGGGCCTTAATTGACAGCCACCCTGTCTCAGCTGCCCCTAATTAGCCAGGATTGCTGACTCTCTCTGCCTCTTTCCCCTTCCATTAAGCTCTTGAACCTGCTGTATCACCCCTGCTCTGTCACATATCCCCCTCCCCTGCTCAACACTATGGGACTGGGCTACTTGGGACAGCAGGCAGTGCACACTCGATAAGCTGTCGGCGTTGCCCTGCTTGCTCCGGCCCTATGTTTCACTTGGAAGTGGAATGGTTGCAGGGACAGGAACCACCGCGTTACTCTCGTGTTCCTGTCTTTATTCTGGTGCATCCATTGTAGGGGCACGTGGTCTGTGACGAGAGTGAATTGTCTTCCGAGCAGGTAGTATCGTAGGCTCTCCATGGCCCACTTTACTGCAAGACACTCCTTTTCCACAATAGCATAGTTTCGTTCCCTTGGGAGGAGCTTCCGACTTAAATATAGTACAGGATGCTCTTCTTCTCCGACCGTTTGGGACAATACTGCACCTAATCCGACTTCTGAGGCGTCAGTCTGTAGTATGAACTCTCTCTCAAAATCTGGCGCTATGAGCACTGGATCACTGCACAAGGCTGACTTTAAGTCACTGAATGCGTCATCTGCTGCTGGGGTCCATTTCACCACATCCAGGCCCTGGCCTCTCATTAAGTCTGTCAGGGGATATGCTCTTGAAGCAAAATGGGGGATAAAACCTCCGGTAATACCCCACTAGTCCCAAGAATGCCTGGACCTGTTTCTTACATACAGGCTGGGGCCAGTTCTGTATTGCAGCCACTTTATTCAACTGGGGTTTCACTAAGTTTCTCCCTACTATGTATCCCAGGTATTTGGCCTCTGCTAGTCCTATTATACATTTTGCCGGGTTTGTGGTTAGGCCAGCTTCCCTTAAGGTATCCAGTACAGCCATCACCTTCTCTAAATGTGTGTCCCAGTCCGGGGTGTGGATGACAACATCATCAAGATACGCAGCCTCATATGTACGGTGAGGGCGCAGTAGCTTGTCCATAAGTTGCTAGAAAGTTGCAGGAGCCCCATGTAATCCAAATGGGAGGACGGTGTACTGATATAGGCCCTCGGGGGTGGCAAAGACTGTCTTCTCCCCGGCTTCACTGGCCAACGGGATTTGCCAGTACCTCTTGGTCAGGTTGAGGGTGGACAAAAACTGAGCCTTTCCAAGCTGATCAATGAGCTCAACTATTCACGGCATGGGGTATGCATCAAACTTTGACACCTCATTCAACTTCCGGAAATCATTACAAAAACGGAGGCTGCTGTCAGGTTTAGGTACTAAGACAATGGGGCTGAACCACTGGCTGTGGGATTCCTCAATGACGCCTAGTTCTAGCATTTTTCTTACTTCTTTTTGTATCTTCTTTCGCTTTGCTTCTAGGATTCTGTAGGGCCTGACATTCACTCTTACGCCTGG
>CM057846.1:32992151-33014413 GCA_030068395.1 Apalone spinifera
TCTGTCTTGGGTGGGTCCGCTGCAAGGTCTCACTGCAGCGACAGATCCCACCCCGGCACCATATGTGGCAGGGTTAGTCCCACTCCTGGGCCCCGACCCCTGTTCAGCCCACTGTCCCACAGTCTAGAAGCCACAGTAATATGGCTTACTCGCCTTGGTTTGAGTTTTGTTGTCTCCTTCCCAACTCTCTCCCTTCTCACCCACAGAGAGGGTTCTTAAATAGGCCTCCAGGCATCCTCAATTGGTTTCACCTGGGCCTTAATTGATTTTGCAGCCACCCTGTCTCAGCTGCCCCAATTAGCCAGGATTGCTGACTTTCTCTGCCTCTTTCCCCTTCCATTGAGCTCTTGAACCTGCTGTATCACCCCTGCTCTGTCACAACACACACACACACACACACACACACACACACACACACACACACACACACACACACACACACACACACACACACACAGTATCATGAGCTTTCATGGGCAAAATCCCCTTCTTCACATGAGCTGGAAGCTGTAGTTTTTCCCACGAATGCTCATGATAATATATAGTTAGTCTCTAAGGGAATGTCTACACTATAGAGAAGATCAACACTGTTGATCTTCCATGGTTCAAATTAATGGGTCTAGTTAAAACAGATAATTCAAAGTGAGAGGGACACTCCGGTCGATGCTGGTAACCCTGGTTTCATGAGGAATAAGGGAAGTTGAAGGAAGAGTGTTCTTCCTTCGACTTCCCACAGTGTAGACAGCGCCAAAAGCCAAGATAAGCTACTTCAGCTATTTTAATTGCATAGCTGAAGTTGAAGTTCCATATCTTAATTCGACTTTGTTCCATAGTGTAGATATACCCTACGGTGCCACAGGACTACTCACTGTTTTTAAAGTTACAGACTAACATGGCTACCCCTCTGAGACCAATAAATTGTGTTAGACTAAAGGGTAACCTATATTTGAATAGAGTTTATCTTTCAGAAAGGCATCCTGGGGAACTAAACCATATAAAGTAGTACTCGAACTCATAACCCTGAGATTAAAAGCCATATCCTTTACCAACTGAACTAGCCAGCCATGGTTCCAACTGCTGTAGCATCCTAAAAGGAGGGTGGCTATTTTGCAAAGTAGCCAGGACCCTACCCATGTGGAATTTTTCATGACATGTTATACTTTGCTGGTAAACTGGTTGGTAGCCATTACAAAATAGAAGCAAGGTGACATGTACTCCCTTGTGAAAGATAAGTTAATAAACAACTTGCCACCTTGAAACCAAAATGATTAAAGGTCTAAAAACATGACCTATGAGGGAAGATTGAAGGAACTGGGTTTGTTTAGTCTAGAAAAGAGAAGACTGAGAGGGCACATGATAACAACTTTCAAGTACCTAAGAAGTTGTTACAAGGAGGAGGAAGAAAACTTATTCTCCTTAAGCTCTGATAGGACAAGAAACAATGGGCTTAAATTGCAGTAAGGGAATTTTAGGTTTGACATTAAGAAAAACTTCCTGTCAGTGTGGCTAAGCACTAGAATAAATTGCTCAGGGAGGTTGTGGAATCTCCATCATTAGAGATTTTTAAGAGAGGTTAGACATACACCTATCAAGATTTTTTAAGAGCAGGTTAGACATACACTTATCAAGGATGGTCTAGACGATGGTTGGTCGTATCATGAGTACAGAGAATTGGACTTGATGATCTCTTGAGGTTCCTTCTAGTTCTAGTTCTAGTATTCTCTGATTTGGTACTAGCTGGCATTTCCAAAATAGTCCGAAGTTGTAGCCCCAAACAGTGTACTGCAGCAATCCTAACTTGGGTTGACAAAGGCATACTGTGGAGAAATCTGTACCCAAAAGAAAAGGTCCCATTTTACTGTCAAGCCCAAATTATAACAAGAACTCTTAGCAATTGCACACATGGAAGCAGCAAAGAATCAAAAGACAGATTTCAGATCCTGAACAAATGACTCCCTCTGTTAGAAGAACTGCTATAATCTCAGTCATTTCTTTGAGTTGCTTCAAAGGACTATATGCATTACCTCACTGCTTTAAAAAGTAAGGCCTCAGGGCCATCTCACAATTTCCCAAAACTATTGTCTGTATTTTTCAGGAAAAAAATGGAGCAGAGATATTCAAGAAAAACTCAGAAACAAATAAGAACAGAAGCATTAACCTTTTATTGGTCTCTGTCCAAAGGCAAAGTTGTGTATTCATGAACACTGACCAAGTTACAAAAGAGTAAGTGTCCGACCAATATACCAAATATATATCTCACAAATTATAAAAGTTCTAGCTGGACTTTTTTTAGTGTGGTGTACACTATCAAAAGATTTATGAAGCTCTAATTTAGGGTTCCACATATTCTGTATATCTGTTGCCATGGAATTTGCCATAAAATATACTCTTCTCTGAAGAACAATGCCCCAGAATCTAGATTTTTATTTTTAAGTTATGGTTTTAGCCCATATGGTTTCTGAAATAACTTTTAAAATGTGAAGCAAGAGTAAACCCATGCAGTGTTGTCTACTTGAATCTGCAGATGGCCTGAGAAAAGTGTTTAAAGAATTCTGAACAACCCCATTTATCTCAACGGTACATTAAAACCTGCCTCCAAAGCTTCTTTAAATGACAAAAGCCAGAGAACAACCCTGTACTCAGTTGCCAAAACCTTCAGCTTTCTTTCTGACAACTTCTGTGATGCAGCTATCATTTGTCAGAACAAACATCTTTGTTCTAAAGAACCATTGAAAATGTGGGGATAGCATAAATTAATGTAATAAAATAAACAACATAAGGACTATTGTACTGATTGAATTATTTTTAGCTTTCATTCATTACAAATATATATTTTTTAAGTTTTAAAGAAACTGCTACAAAATTTCCAATCTGCTGCAATGGAGTGCAGAAGAATCCAGGAACTTTGCTTGAGAATTTAAGTCCAACACTCTGAGGAATACCTGGAATCTTGCTCATACAGGAAGTGTAACACATTCATGTTAACTTTCTGCATTTTTTTGTATTTTAGTAGCCAAATTGATCGTTGGTGTAACTCCACTGATTTTGATCAACTTCTGATAGGTATGAATCTGGGCACTCAGCCAATGAGGCACCCAACCCAGACCAGCACTCAAGATGTCACTAAAGAAAATTGTACTCAAACGCGGGAAATCATTCAATGTGTGATGTGCATTAATATGAGTAGAAATGGCTGATAATGACACAGGATGAAACAGCAGGAGATTTTCAAAAGCACAGAAGACAATTATGTGGCCATTACAGTCAGTGGGATATAGGCAGATAGCCAATGTTCCCTCTGATGTTTTCCATCCATGTACAGAATAATTTTTATGGGCACCAAGGCATGTATGAATATGTACGAACAGTAGAAATAAAACCTAGCTGTGGGAGCTGGGCGGTATTTGAATATGAGTGGTCACATAAGTGCACATCCTCTTGGGAACATTGCACATAACTCATGTGTGATTTTGAATCTTTCCTATACAGTATCTATGTATTTTACAAGTGTCATCATCTGAGAAACTGTCTGGGAGACTGTCTTATGTCAGTTGCGTCCCAGAGACTGGAAGAGACATGTTGCCAGCTGGTATGCCAGAAAGAGGCACACTTCACTGTGAAAATACATGCTGATTATGAGAAAGAGACCCAACAAAAGGAAATATACAGATAAGATTTTTACTGCCGTAAACATTTATTTTTCGTTTTATTTCTGAGGTAGATGAACTTTATAAGACCTTTAGATGGGCATTTTATAGGTGTTTTCTTTCATAGTCTACATGCTATAAAATATCTTGGTTTTAAATAAACTGAAAAGTGACTACTATATTTTATTTCTGGAAAAGGTACGGTGTGAACTTTGCTGCTGTTTCTTTGAGAGAGGTAGGTGAAATTAGTGGTAGAACAAAACATGAGTCAAGGACAAGAAGCAAAGGGCTTAAATTGCAAAAAGGGAGGTTTAGGATGGATATTAGGAAAAACTTCCTAACAGTCAGGATGGTTACACACTGGAATAAATTGCCTAGGGCGGTTGTAGAATCTCCATCACTGGAGATATTTAACAGCAGTTTGGTGGACATCTATCAGGGATGGTCTAAGATGGTGCTTGGTCCTGCCATGAGGGCAGGGGACTGGACTTGATGATCTCTTGAAGTCCTTTCCAGTTTTAGTATTCTATGATTCTATGACTGAGGCTTCCATCTTGATTCATACAAGTTATTAAAGAGTAACCTGGGACTCCAGTGTGAGCACAAGGAAATAATTTAAAAGTAATAGGTCACATCATATCAATACACGGAAATAGTTGCTACTGTGACAGGGTTATTAAGTAAATACACTAATAAGGCAGAAACATCCAAATCAAAGTGTCACGTACTGCTTCCTGAGGGGGCGCGGTGCGCGTTCATCAGTTCCCCCTCAGTTCAGGAGTTTTGCGCTCCCCCCCATGAGTAGTCCCATTCACCCCCAAAATCTTCCCTCAAGGGGCTCAGTTTTTCAGTCAGCTATATTGATCAGATCCTATTGTTTCGGAATGGTCGAGACACGGCCGTAGGGGGATCCGGACCCTCCCCCTTTACTGGGTCCCAGCCCAGGGCCCTAAGGACTAGATGAATCCACATCAGATCCGGCTACTGGGGACTCCGCACGAAACTTGCCAGCCCATGGGCTCAGCCCTGGGCTACTTCCTACCCCCCTTCCAGCGCTCCTCCCAGCCAGCGACTTACCACCTGCGCTGCGCCAAGTCCGCGCAACTGCCAAAAAGTCACTTCCTGTGGCAGTCACTTCACAGCCGCCCCTGAGCAGGGGCACCTTTGCCAGTGGCCACACTCCCTGTGGCACCTGCGACGGAGTCCACAAGTCAGAGGCTCTCGTCGCTCCGTGCTGCACTCCATCCGGGCCTGGTTTGGTGCACGGCGTTCTCTGACGGCCCCATTTCCGGCACGCCCGGTGGGTTTAAATCTCCTGCCAGGACACCTCCCATGTGTAGGGGCGAAGCATCAGCATCCCTCCTTGCCCCGCCCTCCTCCTCTGACGTCAGGCCGGCGTTAAACTCCCTGGATACCAGGGAGCATGCGCCGCACCGGTGACGCCGCGGGGCCTGTTCTGCCCACAGCACCGGAGCTCGACTGGCAGGAGTGCAAAGACTAGTCTAGTCATAGAAATATACAAATAGCAATCATTGCTTCCAAATCCTCTCCACACTCATCAGAAAAAGCTTTGTAATGGTACTCCTGATCAATATAACAGCTTCCTCTACCACTTAAAAAGAAATCACATACAACATTTGATTTGATCACACTCTCCCATGAAAAAACCCACAAGAGCGGTGTTAAGAGGAAACACTCACTATAATGTTATTTTTGTACAGAATTTTCCCAGACCATCATCATGTGAAGCCTGCCCTATTGTGGGACATGCACACGTACCTTGTTGATCCTCGGAGCACCAAAAGAGGACCACAGCCCTATGTCTGGAGGATCCACTCTGGCTCTACACCTTTCATTATGGCACAGTTCTGTTGAAATTGTGCTACAAGAGCTTCTGCAATCAATGAAACATTGTGAACCCAATAGAAAGGAATGTAATACAATTTGGGGCAGTATTATCTTTTTAGTCTGATATGCTCAGCTATGTTGGAGGACAATGTTATTCTCCTCTGCTACATACCCACACTTAAGCCAAGCTCACTATAGATCTTGCAACTGCATGCAGTATCCTTGGGTACCACAGTGTATTAAGTGTATCTATTATGTATCGTTGTGAGCTAGGGATTGTAAAGCAACTCTTGAGAGTATTGTTATTGCTCCACCAGGAACTAAGTGTAGTAAGGTGTGATTAGGTGAATCGCTCAAGTTGTAGCCACCTCCAAAGGAGGCTTGCATGTACTGCTTCCAACTAGATTCTATAGAGACCAACTGACAAAAAAAGATCTTTTGTCAAAGACTCGGGTTTAATCGACTCAAGGCCTTCATTCTTTTCCAGCACGATGGCCTAAACAGGACTTTTTGTCCAAGAGAGGTCCCAACCTTTACAGAATGATTGAAAACATTTTGACCTATTAGGGCCCCCTAAGACTGACAGTTGAGCTCTCATTTAAACATGTATGTGTTTAGTATGTTTTCTCTGTAATACTTTTATCCTAAGCACAGGTGCTGGCCTTAACGCAGACTGGCTTTCTGGGGATATAACAGTGTAAGGCACTGGTGGGCAGTAATTTTTGATGGGGGGCCACTCCAAGAATGTAGAAAGTGGTTGAGGACCGCACTCTTTCATGATATTAATGGAGGAGGTGTAGGGTCTGGGAGGAAGGTTGCGTGCAGAAGGGAGCTCGAGGTGAGGAGTTTGGGTGAAGGAGGCAGTTGTGACCTGGGGTACTGGACTGGGATGCAGGGGGTTGGATTGTGACCTAGGGCAGGGAATTGGGGTACGGGAGGAGTGCAGGAATTTGAGTTGTGACCTAGGGCAGGAGGGGGCTGTGATCTGGGGCAGGAATTGGAGTGCTGGATCTGTGAGGGGCTATAGGTGCAGAAGCAGGGCAGAGGATTTGGGTATGTGGAGTAGGGGGCAGAAGTGGGGGGTAGAGGGTTGGAAAAGGGAGGGGCTGGGGTACCAGAGGCAGGGTATGGCTAGGAGACTTACCAGCCAACAGCTGGTTCCTGAATCAGCCTCCCTGCCAACCAGTGTTCCTCTTAAACTGCGCTGCAGCACAGCTTCACAGGTGATTAATCAGCTTCCCCCAGTCAGTCAGCTCCATGCATGGAGCTCTGAGCCTCTGACTGGGCGGGGTTGATTAATCACCTGTGAAGCTGTGCTGCCACAAACCTTATAGAGAACACCGCTGCTCTGCCACCACCCAGACTGCAGCCATGTGCTCTGGAACCCCTTGTGCTTTGTGACTGCCTGTTATTGAAACAGGCAGCTCCTATTTGCCGGTTTCTGGATAGGAACCAGCCAACAGGATTGTGCTGGGTCTGGGAGCAGCTTCTAAAGCTTTCCTTCTTCCCTCTGGGCTCTCAGTTTTTAAAGAAAAACTGTCCCGCAGCTGCGTTTCTGAGTGGCATGCGGGTAGAGCGAGGCAAGTGGGGAAGCTCCCCACAGTGTCCATGGGCTGGATCCAGTGGCTTGGCAGGCTGGATCTGGCCCGCAAGTTGTATTTTTCGCAGGCCTGGTATAAAATATGGGCCTGCAACGCCTTAAAACCCTATGGGCAAAAGGGAGTGGGACAAGGGTTCCTACATAGAGATAAGTTATAACTGGATATTTGGACACTCCTGGAGCAGACCATGGAGTACACAGTAGAGTGACTCTGAAACAATGACACCTGGTATCACAGAATGTGAGGAATATGGTCACCAAGGCAGGAGAGTTTTCTTCCATGCAAGAGGGATGTGATTCATGCATGAATTGTGTGTTATAACTGGATTCACTGGCATTAACAAGTGAGATACCTGAACAACTATCCTCTCTCAGATTGAAATTTCAAAACCAGTTTAAACAGGATGTCTTATTACAAAAGCTTATTACACTTTGTTTGTGTCCAAACTGCACCAGCAGATTGTTTGTCCCTTTGTCTGAGTAGGTATTTGTCTAACTCTTTAACCATGGTAAGAATGTTAAGATGCTCAACATCATCCTTGTTTCTAACAACTCTGTAATTAGCAATAAGCTCATCTAATACTTAAGCCACTTCCAATACCTAAATATGGATTTAGATGCCTGCCTTTATTCAGCTGAGTTTGGAAATTTAAACTATAATAAAAATGAATAGGCACACTGAATAAATGAAATAAATATATTTCCAGATTATCAGAATGTTGTATTATCACAGAAATGGACAAAATAATGAAGAAATGGCTTCTTAATACCTTTTTTGCATGTAACAGGGAAACCTCAACAATTCCCGTGCTATGCACAGGATCCCAGAGCTGGCCAGCAAACCCCAAAAGTGTGTGTATTGCTGGCCAGAGAAATAACATGGTCAAGATCCCTCCATCAGTGCATAATGGCTGGCCTCCATCTTCAATTTAAAGTTCACACTTCCCTCTCCTGCTAGAACTGCTCAGTAGGGTGGAATTGCAAAATGTCTGCCTTCATCCAGTGTCTGGAAAACTCCTTGCTGCATATGTTGATACAATTTGTGCCCTGTGACTGCACTGGGAGGTGGACAAAGACCAAGTTTTGCAAACATTGTTAATTATATGATGACTACAACTTTGTCTACATTTTGGAATTTTAATTCTAAACTGTGCATTTCCATTCACTGTTTGTTTAATTTACAACACCAACAGTCTTTTCATTTTGGCTTTTTATGACTACTTTTGTGCACATGCACATTTGATTGAATTGTGGAATTTATATACATTTTTTACTTCCATAGCTGTGAAATGGGTTCTTCCCACAAATGTGATTATTTTGGGATTATATTAGAGTTTTGGAGGATTTTTTGCCCCATATTGAAAAAGCAAATTTCTGCCCAAATTATCTCACTTAGTAACAGAGTAAATGCTTAGCCTCTCTCCCATCACAAGAACTATACCTAAGTTTCTACTGGGATTAAAATATTTGCTTATAGGATATATCTAAAAAGTACAGTACATCTAATAGAACAATATATTTATTACTGATGTTTTTGGAAATAAAATGAAATGATGAGGCAAAGCTTCCAAACAATGGAAAGATGGTACAATGATGACTCAAGACACTGGCAAGCAATTTATTTTGATAGTTAGTGTTCCTCAAATAATCAAAGCTTACTTTATTTTCAGTGAATTTTTTTTTTTTTAGATGCCAAGTACTGGTAAAACCTAAGAGGAAAATGATGCAAGTGTTATTCAAGTATTCCAGCTCAGGGGGTTCATTGGCATTCTCTAGACATACTTTGGCACTCTCTTCAATACTATTAAACTACAAGCTTGTTCTAATTCTGAAATTGTATTAATAAAATACCCCACTGGTAAAAAGTATGCAAAAGATGAGTATCTAGTGTCATTTATGTTCAAAAAGAGTGAGCCATTTGAAAACTTATCATGTATATGTTAAGTAATAAAACTTAATTTGCCTTCACCCAAATTATTGACAAGACAATGTCAAATTAATGATGAAGACTTTTTTCAGCACAAGCTTTAAAGCAGAACTCTGAAATGAAAAGGTTACAGATCGGTCTTGCCCACAGAGCAGGTGAATTTTTTTTCTTCCAACTACTGTACACCACACATGAAAAAAAAACAATGAAAGAGAGGCAGGAATTTTCACTATATTTTCCTCATCTGATGTAAAACTCTAATCCAGACTTACTAAAGCCAAAAACTCTCTTAATAAAGTAATGAGCATTAGTTATGCTTTTTCAAAATTAATTCAACTTCAGCACATACATTTTACCTAAGGTGTGAAAGCTTTGTATGTGTTACAAGTTTAGCACTGCTGGAACAGAATTCTGCCTACAATTTCAAATAGGACTTTGCGGTATTGCATACTACTCGAGTTTCCATACCTCCCAGATATAAAGCTATAGGCTATGTCTAGACTGCAGAAATATATCAGAAAAAGATACGCAAATTGTGAACTGCAATTTGTGTATCTTTTTCTGCCTTTTTTTTTAAATTTTTTTTTATTTTTAAGGAAGAGGCTTTTCTGAAATTTGGCCCATCTACATAAGGCCAAATTTCAGAAAAACCTACTCTTTCAGAACATCCCTTATTCCTTATACAATGAGGAATACAGGGATGCTGAAAGAACGCCTCCACTTTTTTGGAAACTGTTCTGAAAAAGCAGACGCGTTCCTTGGACACAGCATAGCTTTTCCGGGATACCAAAGGTATCCTGGAAAAGCTCTGCAGTGTAGACCTAGCCATATTATGCTAAATCCTAATCCACAATATATTTCAGTCTCAGCTAGACAAAAAGTTCTGTGGCGACAGGGCAGGAAAAATCTTCTTCAAGGTCTTGAATAAGCTGAGAATCATTCCATGGCCGCTAGAGTAGCCCAGGAATACTGGACCCATCCAACTTGCAGGATCTTAGAGCCTGAGCCCAAGCCTAGAAGTCTACACAGCAACAAAACAGATTTCCAACCTGCGTCCCACAAGACCATGTCAGTATGCATGTGCCAGCTAAGATATCTACTTGTGTACACATCCTTAGGGTCAACAATGGATGTTAACTTCACCCCTGCTCTTTTGCCACCATCCGCACCCTGCTACACAGTAAAACGAGGCTCTGTCATGTGCAGGACTGGGTGCAACACCCTGGGCCAGTTACTTAGCCTTGACTAATATTGCTTTGTGCTATCTAATGATGCAAATCACCCTCAAAACTTTTCAGTGGAAAGTTGAGGATTGCCCCATACTGTGGGAATTATCTGGTGATAGAAGGCTAACATAGTGACTCCTTACACCAACTCCTGGCTTACAGAATCATAGAATCCTAGGCCTAGAAAAGACCTCAGGAGGTCATCGAGTCCATCCCCCTGCCCAAAGCAGGACCAACCCTAACTAAATTATCCCAGCCAGGACTTTGTCAAGCCAGGATGTAAAAACCTCTAGGGACGTAGATTCCATCACCCCCCTAGGTAACCCATTCCAGTGCTTCACCACCCTCCTAATGAAATAGTTTTTCCTAATATCCAACCTAGACCTCCCCCGCTGTAACTTGAGACCATTGTGCCTCGTTCTGCCATCTGTCACTACTTATAACAGCCTCTTTCCATCCTCTTTTGAACCCCCCCCCCTTCAGGTGGTTAAAGGCTGCTATCAAATTCCCCCTCACTCTTCTCTTCTGTAGATTAAATAAGCCCAAGTCCCTCAGCCTCTCATTGTAGGTAATGTGCTCCAGCCCTCTAATCAGTTTGGTTGCCCTTCACTGGACCCTCTCCAATGTGTCCACATCCTTTCTGTAGTGGGGGGTGCAGAACTGGATGCAATTCTCCAGATATGGCCTCACCAGTGATGAATAAAGGGGAATAATCACTTCTCTAGATCTGCTGGAAATACTCCTCCTAATGCAGCCTATTATGCCATTAGCCTACCTGGCTAGAAGGGCACACTGTTTTGTCACATCCACAGTAATCCTTCTATGAAGAACTGCTGCTTAGCTAGTCGGTTCCCAGCCTGTAACTGTGCTTGGGATTCTTCTATCCCTAAGATAATGGAGATTGCCTATCTCCTAGAACTGGAAAGGACCTTGAAAGGTCATCGAGTCCAGTCCCCTGCTTTCACAGCAGGACCAAGTACCATCCCTGACAAATTTTTGCCCAAATCCCTAAGTGGCTTCCACAAGGATTGAACTCACAATTCTGGGTTTAGCAGGCCAATGCCCAAACCACTAAGCTATCCCTCCCCCCACTATCCAGCCCTAGTGCAAGACTCTGCACTTGTCCTTGTTGAACTGCATCAGATTTCTTTTGGCCCAATTCTCTAATCTGTCTAGGTCACCCTGGACCCTATCCCTGCCCTCCACCATATCTATCTCTCCTCCTAGCTTAGTGTCACCTGCAAACTTGCTGAGGGTGCAATGCAGCTCCTCATCCATGTCATTAATAAAGATGTTGAACAAAACCGACCCTAGAACCAATCCTTGGCGCACCCTGCTTGAAATCGACTGCCATTCAGACATCGAGCTGTTGATCAGTGCCCGTTGAGCCCAACAATCTAGTCAGCTTTCTATCAACCTTGCAATCCATTTATCCAATCCATACTTCCTTAACTTTCTAGCAAGAATATTGTGAGAGACCATATCAAAAGCTTTGCTAAATTCCAAGTATATCACATCTACCGACCTCCCCATGTTCAGAGAGCCAGTTACCTCATCATAGAAGGCAATCAGGTTGGTCAGGCATGACTTGCCGTTGGTGAATCCATGTGGACTATTCCTGATCACTTTCCTCTCTTCCAAGGCCTTTAAAATTGATTACTTGAGGATTCCCTTCATGATTTTTCTGGGGACTGAGGTGAGGCTGACCAGTCTATAGTTCCCTGGATTGTCTTTCTTCCATTTTTAAAAGAAGGGCACAACATTTGCCTTTTTCCAGTCATGCGGGACCTCTGCCAATCTCCACGAGTTTTCAAAGATAACGGCCAAAGGCTCTGCAGTAACATCTGCCAACTCTCTCAGTGCCCTCGAATGTATTAAATCCTACTCCATAGATTTGTGCATGTCTGCTTTCTAAATAGTTCTTAACCTGTTCTTTCTCCACCAAGGGCTGCCCACCTCCGTCACATACCATGTTGCCTAGTGCAGTAGTCTGGGAGCTGACCCTGTCTGTGAAGGGAGAGGCCAAAAAAAGCATTGAGTAGTTCAGCTTTTCCCACATGATCTGTCACTAGGTTACCTCCCTCATCCAGTAAGGGTCCCAAAACTTCCCTGACCACCCTCTTATTGCTAACATGTCTTTAGAAACTTTTCTTGTAACCCTTCACATCCCTTGGTAGCTGCAATTCCAATTGCAGTTTGGCCTTCCCGATTACACCCCTGCATTCTTGACCAATATATGTATACTCCTCCCTAGTTATCTGTCCAAATTTCTACTTCTTGTAAGCTTCCTTTTTGTGTTTAACCTCACCAAAGATTTTGCTCACTCAAGTTGGTTGCCTACCATATTTGTTTTTTTATTGTGCATTGGGATGGTTTGTTCCTGTGCCTTCAATAAGGCTACTTCAAAATACAGCCAGCTCTCTTGGACTCCTTTCCCCTTCATTCCAGGGAATCCTGTCCATCAATTCTCTGAGGGAGTCAAAGTCTCTGACCCTTCGAGACAGGGTTACCTCTTTGTGTGACAGCCAGCAAGCATCCAGACTTGCAGGTTTAGTGTATGTAGCCCGAAGTGTGGTATACACCCCCTGTCCTGAGTCAAGAGAGCTCGTATTGAGGGAAACTTGTATGGCTGATGTGTGCTGAGTTGGAGTATGGTAGGGTACCAAATTTGTCTTGGCCATTTGGGGACTATGAGTATGACTCTTTGCTGCCTCCTTTTTTACCTTAATTACCCTTTGATGTATGAGAGGTATAGGTGGAAATGCATATGCTAATGGGAAGTCCCAGGGTATTGCAAATGTATCTCTGAGAGACTGCAGCCCAATGCCTGCCCTGGAACAATACTGGGGGCGCTTGGAATTGATGTGCGTTGCAAACAAGTCTACAACTGGGTATCCCCATCTCCTGAAAAGGTTGTTTATGATGGATTTGTTGATCTCCCATTCATGATTCTGTGGGAATTGTCTGCTGAGGGCATCCGCTAGTGTATAGTCCTTGCCTGGCAAATGCATCGTGGTAGGTGTGACGTTGTGCATAATACACTACTGCCATAGTTTTGTTGCTTCTGCACACAGACTGCGTGATCTTGCTCCCCCTTGCCTGTTTATGTAATATGTTGTTGCAGCATTGTCCAACAATAGTCTCGGTTTTGTCTTGTATGTGTGGGAGTAGTTGAGAGCATGCCCTCCTCACTGCTCTGAGTTCCAACACACTGATGTGAAGTAGTGACTCTTCATGTGTCCATTGTCCCTGTAATATCACACTCCCCATGTGGGCTCCACATCCTAGCTAGGACATGTCCATTGTGATAGTGACGGATCGGGTCGGCGTCTGGAATGGAAATCCTATGCAGGCATTGTTTATGTCTGTCCACTGGTTTAGGGTGTTCTTGACCTGCCTGGGCACATGGATCGTCTTGTGGAGTAGATGACGCCTGGGGCGGTACACAGAGTGAAGCCATGCCTGGAATGGCCTCATATGTAGTCGGGAATTTGGGACTACAAATGTGGACACTGCCATGTGTCCTAGTATTTGCAGACATGTATGTGCCGTGGTGTCTGCGCAACTCTGTATGGACACGAGCAAGTCACGCATTCTCAACCATCTGTGGGTCGGCAGTGAAACTATGCCCCGAGTACAGTCCAACTGTGCTCCTATGAACTCCAGTGTCTGGGTAAGAGCGAGGGTGAGCTTGTCCAAGTTCAGTAGGAGCCCGAGCGTGTTGAATAACACTCTTGTTGTCTCCAATGATTGCTCTGTGTCTCCATAGGTGGATGCCATGATCAAGCAATTGTTGAGATAGGGAAATATGTTTACTTGTTTTCTTCACAGCTGTGTGGCTACCATGGAGAGGACTTTGGAGAAGACTCTCAGTGCTGTGGACAGACCGAATGCGAGTACCCTGTACTGATAGTGTAAGTCCTTGATGGTAAACCTGAGGAACTGTCTGAGAGTCGGGTGAATAGATATATGAAAATATGCGTCCTTGAGGTCGAGGGTAGCTAGTCATGCTCCTATCTGTAAGGCAGGTATGATCTTTGCCAACTTGACCATCTTGAACTGTTGGCCCCGATGAATCAGTTGAGTCCACAGAGGTCTAAGATGTGCCCTTCCCTCCCCCCCCCTATTTCTTGATAGTATCAGGAGTAAAAACCCCATCCTCTGTAACTGCTGGGTACCTTCTCTATAGCGTCTCGTTCTAGGAGGCGCTGCGCTTCTTCCAGGAAGACCAACTTGTGAGAGGGGTCCCGGAAGAGGGAGGGAGAAGGGTGTTGGGTTGGAGGAATTGCTGTGAATGGAATGCAGTATCTGGTTCATATTATTACTGGGACCCACTGGTCCGAGGTGATGGTCTTCCATGACAGATAGAATGCGGTGAGTCTGTTTCAAAATATTTGTTTGCTTGGTCATACCCACCCTGGAGAATTGGGGGCTGTACCTCAACCAAATCCTCAAATTTGCTGACGTGAGGTAGATGCCTGGATCGATGACTGCTCATTTGACGGTCTTCGTTGAGTTTGTCTCATATGCCTTTTGTTCTCATAGGGTCTTTGCTGTTGTGTTATAAACATATATATTGTTTATATGTTTCCTCATGGCTCTGGGCAGCTGAATCCCTAGTGTGCGGAGCATCGCCCTGGACTCCTTTAGTGTGTGGAGTGCTGAGTTTGTTGCCTCTGTGAAGAACTTCTCTCCCTCAAATAGGAAATCCTCAATGTTCGACTGAACCTCCCTGGGGAACCCCGACAGCTGCAGCCATGACATCCGTCTCATTACTACCGAGGATACCATCAACCTGGCAGCTGTGTCCACTGCATCCAATGCCGTCTGTTGAGCATGCTGCTCAAGCTATCAATGAGCCTTCTCTGATATATACTGAATAAAGGAATTGAATGATTTTTGCTAGTAGAGCCACATAATTCACAATTCTTAGCTGGAGGGAAGCTGATGAGAATGCCTTCTTTTCCATAGCATCCAGCCTTTTTGTCTCTATCGTGACTCAGTATTCTGGGGTACTGTTATTGTTTACCCTCTGGTTGGCTGCTTCGACTACTAGTGAATTCGGGGAAGGGTGAGAGAAGAGGAATTCGACCTCAGAAGGGGCGACGTAGTATTTCTTATCTAGCTTTTTTGACGTTGGAGGCACCAAAGTTTTCCAGATGGACTTAGCAGGATCCATCAAGACTTTGTTCATCAGTAAAGCCAACCTGTTGTGTTGAGGTAAACTGAGGATGCTCATGAGTTCGTGTTTGTTCTGAGTTATGTCAGAGAGTTTTATGGCAAGCGTGTCCGACACCCTCCTAAACAAGTCTTGGAACTTCTGAAGTCATCCCTTCTCATTGATGATGTAGGAAGACTGTGCTCTTCTGTCATGGAGTAGGAGGTATTAGGCAGAACAGAGGAAGCCTGAGTTGCCTCCTCCATAGATGACTCACTGTCATGGTTGATTTGGTCCCAGTCAGCTCGCTTTCAGACGTTCATGTCAGCTGACTATGTCCCCGGGACCTGCATATTGTGTTGAAACTGTTGGGTTCAATAAAGTGCCCAAGGGTCCCAACAGGCCCTCTGTGGAAGAATTGGTGGAGGCATCCACTGTGCCATCTGCCATGTCTGCATTTGTTGCTGTTGCATTTCTGCATGTGGGGGGACTCTGTGCTGGCCCTTCGACTGTTCCTCCTCATCCTCATTGAATCTGGCAGATGTTTGTGAGGCTGGTGTCGAGAAGAACAGTGAACATCTGGAGCGTGGCACGCCATCGGTATCGAATAGTGGCGAGGATAGTACTGATGCTACTGCGAGTTCCACTTCTGTTATGAACCACGGTACTGGAGTATGGGGGAGCAGTACTGTGTAGTTCCTTACAGCGGGCTTCGTCTGTACCATCAGTGCTTTAAAATGCGCCAGTACCGAGTGTTTGCTCAAATGTGCATTCTGCTACTCTGCAGCTTGCCAGCTTGCTTGCTGCTCTGCATTCTCTGCTGGTACCGCTTTCCTATGGGGAGAGCTTGAAGTGTGGCCAGCGGCTCCTTGCTCCATATTACTGTCACGGCTTTTCTTTAAGACCTTGTCCCACTTTTGTGAGCTCTTCCTGTTCTTATCAGCCTCCTTTACTTTTTTGTTATTTAGAGGCCAAGGCTTAGCAGGGGACTGGGAGCATTTTGTGCTTCGCTCCAGCTCCTGGTCTCTAGCATGTCCCTCTAAGGGGGTACTCTTCCTGTCTTCTTCCCCAAGAGGGTAATTTCTGGGGGCGGAGGAGAGGGGGTGGGGGAGGGTGAATGAGGCTGTGACTCAGCCATGTTACTGCCCAAAACCAATAATCTTCTTTGCAGGTCTCTCACTCTTTTAGAGCACGGGGTGAGCTTTTGACAGTGTGGGCAGTGACAGACCGGGTGATCTTGCCCTAAGCCGCACAGACACTGCTTGTTTCCATCTGCTGCTGCAATTGTTGTTCTGCACCCTGTGCACCTTTTAAAGCCCAGTGATGTGGGCATGACAGGATGATTTGTCTATATGCTGGCCTGTGGGTGAGCAGGATGCAGCGGAAGCGCCCATATGCCGCTTTGCCCACTTGTCTTTCTGTTGTCCTTTCCCTTTTTTTTCCCATCCTCTAATTCTTCTTCTTTTTTCTTCTGAGGGAACGGCCGCTGGCGTGTCAATAACTCAGTACGCGCCAGCGGCTGGGAGACTGCTAGCAAAGATCTCTGGTCCATGTGCAGAGTGGCGCTGACACACCTGAAGTGGAGCACCCATGGGGACCCTCGAAGAAGAAATCTTTGTTCATTCTCTGCAATAGTCTCCCCATGTAGTGGAACTGCAGAAGTTCTATAGCTTCTGTGGACACTCACAGATATGAAGGTATCTGGGCTTTCCTCATTTAAAATAACAAAAGGGGTGAAGTTGCTTTTCTACACTAAAAGGAACTTCCTTTCTGTAGCAGACAAATAGTAGTGTGAATCTTTAGTAGAACAAAGTAAACTGCTGACAAGAACCACATGGAGTGAACCACATCAGAAACAGTTTTTCACCTAAAAAGATAGAGATCTTATATTACTTAGATAGCAAAAGTGTTTTGAATTTTAGTCTATTAGATTCAGACTATCTTATAATAAATAATACCAATTCAATTTCAGGGTCCTGTTATGATGGGGCATATTCATCCCTGGTTCAAAACAACTGAAACAAATGTTAATACACACAAGGGATAAATTTGGCTCATTAGCTTTGTGCACATGTTTACCTAAGATTAGCTCACGTAATGGACAAAATTTCAGCACATTACTCAGACCCATTTGGAAAAGATGCTTAGTCATAAATTTCCCTCTTAAATGATCTTATAGCCTTTCCATCTTTTAAAGTTAACTTTTGCCTATATTTAAGTCATGGCCACATAGATCATTTTACGAAGGTAATAGAGGACACAGATCTTTGTGTTTTTTTGGTAGGAGAGGTTGACTCATCTGGGATTGCAAAAATGTTTTTTAAGGAAAATTTTAATAAATAAAAAATCTGAACACAGCTTGGAGTTTTCCAATTTAAAAAAAAAGACATATCTACATAGTAAAAAAGGGTATAAATTTAAAGTAAAAAAAATAGTGTGAATATACTATACTGACATATCTACATATTAAAAAAAGGTATAAATTTAAAGTAAAAAAAATAGTGTGACTGTACTTTGTAAAACACAAAAGTGGTGATAAAAAGACTCTTGAATGTTAATAATGTGATGAAATTCAACTGAAAAAACAGATAAATTATTTGAAAATAAACATAATGGATGTAGCTCTAATTAATTGATTCATATTCTTTTGATATTATCATACTGTTACAGTGCTACCATCACTTCAAAGTAAATGTTATTGAGAAAGAGGAAAATGGCACATTTTAAGTTAGTGTGAAATTCACTTCCAAGCACGCTATAACTATCCCAGATTAATCAGATTTTGAAGAAATGCTTGTATTTTCTCCTGCCAAGATCTCCAGCACAAAATCTGCTGTGCTTAGCCTTTTATCAAACAGATTATAAAAATCTTCTTAAGTGATGAAGCATTACCTGATTTTGAAAACTAGCTGCAAATAAGTAATAAATATGGCAGTTATTGTGCAGTCTTTAAATATGTAACTTCTACCATAAGAGACAATACAGTATTATGATGAATCCTGACCTTATGGAAGTCCAAGAGAGTTTTGTGATTGACTGCAATGGATCATGATTTCGCCTATCACCTTTCATGTAGTACTCTACTGGACGGACGCCTTGTTTCATCTGCACAATACGCAAGAGCTCAGTTACTTTCAGTATTCAAACAAATAGTTCCTAATAAGTTCTGAAATACTGTCATAAGGCTGACGTAGGAAAGATAAGACGATCCCAGCTGATGAGTCAATTCTAAAGATGACAACAGAAGTGTCAACATCATGCTATTCATTTTAGTAAAAACATCCAGGAAACAAACTTCTTACCGGGAAACTCTCTTCTGCTACGGATTTCCTGGATGGTCTAAAACTGACAAGGTTTGTTTCTACAACACTCCTGGCCCCAATGGTGGGGAATGGGTATTCCTGGAGTACAATGCATTCCAGCTGATATTTTGATAAGGTCTTATTTGTGCAAGAATCTGACCAGAGAACTGGGGCACAGTAACCAATACCTTGATAGTCTCCTTCCTGCTGTGCTAACCAATTGTTTGATGAAGCAGAGAACTGGGCCATCACCAAAGGTATATTTGGTGAACCATCACCAACAGTATATTTTTTTCTTTAGAAGACAATTGAGTTAAAGGTACTAACATCTGAAAAGCAATATCTCAAATTTTATTTTCTGTGGATCTAATACATTAAAAACCCCAACAAAGCCTGTAATACTTGTTTTGATATCACATACATTAAAAATACAGGAAAAATTAAGATGGTTCCTGCACAAGTATGTCACAGAAATGTGAGAGTCATTCCCATAAAGAAAATTAACATAAGAACATAAGGATGGACATATTAGATCAGAACAAAGGTCCATCTAGCCCAGTATCCTGTCTTCCAACAGTGGCCAATGCCAGTGCAGCAGGCCTGATGGATAGCGGCTAAAATTGGGGATGATGCAGCTACCATGTTGAACAACAACACTCCATACTTTGGGTTTGGGAGATCAGAAGAGGCAACTGGAAGATGGAGACCAGCCAGAGAGCAAGAAACTGGCTGCTCAAGGTGACTCAATGTCTGCTGAACTTGAACAGATTCATCCTCCTCCTCCTCCTCCCAGGTCTACAGTGACTGAAAAAAAGTGCTTCAAAAAGAATGAACAGAACATGTAATCCACAAATAGATTCATCCTCTCTCCCCAATTCCCAGCTTATGTCAAACAAATGCTAGAAACACCATCCCTGCCCTGCCTGGCTAGTAGCCATAGATGGACCTATCCTTCATGAGTTTTAAGAATTGTGATTAAACATATATTATCTTTTTGTTTCTGTAAACATTTTTCACTGTCTATATCTTGGGGTTAATCTTAGAAAGAGCCATATTTTAGCCATCCCTTCTTTTTGCTGTTTCAATCTACTTTTTATGCCCTAGCCTTTCCTTCGGAGGCAATATATAGCTCTCAGATTTATAGGTACACAAATGTTTATCATTACAGATAAGAATCTAGCTCTTTACATCAGTAAACAGGGGATAGCTGGTTCAGGAAAAAAAATTCTTATTGTTGTTCTTTGCAGGTAATATTGCTGTAGAGCCATGAGATAGATGAAAACAAAAAATCAAAAAATTCAGAACCATCAGATTGGGTCATATATCATGTCACATGAGAGAATGTATAAAATGTTTGAGTTTTTTCATGAAAAGATTTAGTACATTAACATCAAGACAAATTCATTGTTTACAGACTGAGAAAGTCCAAATCCATGTTTTCTCACATTTCATCATTTACTGATAATGTTGTGCTATCTACATTAATTTTGCTTTCTAGGTTTTCCAGCAACCAGGTAGATTTGCAAAATGTGGTAAAAATATGAGCACGATTACGATAATAATAATGCCAATTTCCTTGGTTTTCCAAACCACATATTTTTCATGCTGTTAATTTTCTTATTACAGTACAAAAACCAGTACTATTATGCATCTGAACTATGCAGAATTTTCACTATTTGAAAAGAAAGCAGCATCTGATTTTTAACAGGTAGCAGCGTCAGTATAAGTAGCTGAGGGCTAAAATTGTTCATTTTCTTTCCAATGTAGAAAATGAAAAGTATTTGTTTTCAGAATATTTGTTTCTAAATGAAATTACTAGAAACTTCAAATGAACAACATTCCATTTAGCTATCAACATCATGCTTATGTTGGTGAGACTGGGCAATAACATTTATTTAAAGTATTGACCAAATAGCCATAAAATATAGTCCAAGTGTTGGAAGTCACACAATTTAATAGTGAGATTGGCTAGAACACTTATCTTCTTTAGACCTTTACTCAAAGGTTAGTATGAGACAAAGAACTGTAATCCAAACAACAGAGGCAAGAAGGTCTGTTTTAGATAATCAAGTAATGTAGACCTAAAAAAAAATAAAAAAGCTGGATTGAGACCAAACTCGCACTTAACACTCAGGTTAAAATTGCTGTGGCCCATGAGGCTCCACTCTCAAACACTTGGAAAAATAAATAAAAATAATTATCAAATAAGATAAAGGTTTTATTGAAAAAAAAGCCCTTGAAAATCCTCTTTGTCTCCACTAATAGTTATTAAACCCTTAACTTTTAAAACGTATTTTTTTAGGTCCTTTTCTAGGGGAAAAGAATTATTGCTTTGGGGGTACTTTTCTACTGGTTATGTGCCAACATGCTAGTTTCATTAGGGTTAAAGAAAATATGAAGACTTTAAACCTTATCAATATGAAATTATACAGTACATGAAACAGATTTTCCTTTCTAAATATTACAAAATGTAGTTGGAGGATGTATGGTGAACTCTGGAGAGTTCATGTAAAAGGTATTTGGAGTCATATCTACTATTTCATTTCTATTCCCAAACTATCATTTCTGGGGAAAAAAGAAATAAAAAGATTTCCTAATTACCTCCTATGACAAATCACACTATGACTGAAATTTAAGACAGATATTTCATCCAGTTTATTTAGTCCTGGCAAAATACTAAGATAAATTTTGCCCAGAAACAGGCCTGACACCGATGATGTTTAAAGCATTTCGGACACAACTCCAGCATGTGTTTACACATTTTTGATGTTGACAGCAAAAACACACACATCCCATCATCTAATTCTCTGACAATCATAACTCAAATAAAATAAAATTTACCTGCTTCCAAAATTATGATCACTTATTCCCTACTATATACAACAAATATCTCTTGAATTTATAATATTCCATACAAGTAATTTAATTTTTGCCTGACTATAATAATACTATTTAACTTCATATAAAATCATGAGTGGTGTGGAGAGGGCGGATAAAGATAAGTTATTTATTAGTTCCCTAAATAGAAGAACTAGAGGACACCAAATGAAATTAATTGGTTGCAGGTTTAAAACTAATAAAAGAAAGTTCTTCTTCACACAGCGTGTAGTCAACTTGTGGAACTCCTTGCCAGAGGAGGCTGTGAAGGCTAGGACTATAATAGAGTTTCAAGAGAAGCTAGATAATTTCATAGAGGTTAGGTCCATAAAAGGCTATTAGCCAGGGGATGAAATGGTGTCCTTGGCCTCTGTTTGTCAGAGGCTGGAGAGGGATGGCAGGAGACAGATCACTTGATCATTGTCTTCGGTCC
Organism: Apalone spinifera; assembly: GCA_030068395.1. Lineage (NCBI taxonomy): Eukaryota > Metazoa > Chordata > Testudines > Trionychidae > Apalone > Apalone spinifera. Next base: position 33,014,170 of record CM057846.1, read on the forward strand.
ACCCCCTCTGGGGCACCTGGTGCTGGCCACTGTCGGCAGACAGGATACTGAGCTAGATGGACCTTTGGTCTGAGCCAGTACGGCCTTTTTTATGTTCTTATGTTCATCAGTTTCATTTCATACCCATTTTGCTTTTTAAAAAAAATTCTTTTTGAATAAAACCATTTCTAATTCTTCTTAAATATTCCCTCATAACACTGCTGTACAGCCAAAATGCTTCTGAAATAAATGTAGTCAAACTTTA
>CM057846.1:33016819-33056741 GCA_030068395.1 Apalone spinifera
AGTAACCCTGATAAATGAGCATACCCCAGAGTATTGGGCAAATCTGGTAACAGGGTGGCTTTAGCCTGATGCCGAAACAATGCTAACATTGGCACCATGCAAATATCCTGAGGAAGAGAATTCCACAGCCTGGAGCAAAAGCTGAGAAGGCCCTGTTCCGGATAGATGTTAATGTTATCTCCATAAGTGGGGGAACACCGAGCAGAGCCTCCCTAGCTGACCTCAATCCCCGGGCAAGTTCATATGGGAGAAGACAGTCCTTCAGATACCTCGGACCCAACCCATTTAGGGCTTTATAGGTCATAACCAAGACCTTAAATTGTGCCCGGAAACATCATCATCATCATCATCATCAACAATCATGGGCTCAAAGCTTGTTGGTGTCCGATGCCTCCCTCACTATTTCCTTCCATTTTTCTCTGTCCAATGGGGAGTGGCTGAGTTTCTATAGATTAGTTCCACACCAATCTACTATATCATCTACCCATTCTCTGTGGGGTCTGCCTCTCCTATTCGAACCATCCATTCAAACCAACCAATACCAAAGTCTTGACTTTTCGCTCATCATTCATTCTGCAGGTATGCCCGAATAGCTGTAGCTTCTGCTGTACAACCTTCTGCAGTAGGTTCTTTTTTGGCTGTTTGTTCCTATATAATTCCTCGTTGGTGACCTTCTGCATCCATCCTATTCTCATGATCTTTCTATAACAACTCCTCTCAAATGCTAATATCCTTCTCTTTTAATCTTTTGTTATCATCCATGTCTCACATCCATACAAAAAGGTTGCTGAATACACACCTTTTCAAGATGCTTAGCTTCATTCCTAAGCTAATACCGGAAGCCAAATCAGCTGCTGAAGCACTGGCATAATGTATTCCGTATAATGAGTATTAGTTTAAGACTCGAGCAGCTGCATTCTGGATCAGCTCAAGTTTCCGAAGGCTCTTTGGAGGCGGTCCCACATAAAACGCATTACAGCAATCCAGTCAGGATGTAAGAAGAGCATGGATCACTGTGGCCAAGTCACGCTTGTTCAGGAAGGGTCGCAGCTGGTGGATCAGATGAAGCTGCCCAAAAGCACTCCTTGCCACTGAAGAAATCTGGTTCTCAAATGTTAGAAAAGGGTCCAGGAGGACTCCCAAGCTGTGTACCTGTTCTTTCAGGGGGAGAGTAACCCCATCTAGAACAGGTACTATGCCACATTTCCGAATAGATGGCTTCCTGATCCACAGGACCTCGGTCTTATCTGGATTCAACTTCAGCTTATTTGACTTCATCCAGTCCATCACCACCTCCAGACACTGGTTTAGATCAGTCACTGCACAGCTGGTTCTGATGTCACAGGGAACTAGAGCTGGGTGTCATCTGCATATTGATGGCACTGTCCTCCAAAACTCCTTATGACCTCTCCCAGCGGCTTCATGTAGATGTTAAACAGCATAGAGGACAAGATGCAACCTTGTGGGACCCCGTAGTGCAATCGCCACAGGGTTGAATAGCAGTCCCCTAGCTCCACCTTCTGAAAATGTCCCAACAGGTAAGACCAGAACCACTGCAATGCCTCCAATACACAACTCCAACAGGCATTCCAGAAGGATATCATGGTCGATGGTGTCAAAAGCCACTGAGAGGTCCAGGAGAATCAACAGGTACGCACTCCCCGTCTGTCTCCTGGCATAGGTCGTCTACCAGGGCAACTAAGGTGGTTTCAGTTCCAAAACCCAACCTAAAGCCAGACTGAAATGGATCTAAACAATTTCTTCCAAGAAAGCTGGGAGTTGCAATGCTACCGCCCGCTTGAGTAGCTTGCCCAAGAAGGAAATATTAGCAAATAATGTGAGTCCAGGGAAGGCTTCTTAAGTAACGGTTTTATCACTGCCTCTTTCAAGGTGGCGGGAACCATACCAGATCTAAAAGATGCATTAATAATCCCCTGGACCCAGCCAGCCATCCCTTCCCAGCTAGATTTAATAAGCCATGAACAGCAGGGGTTGAGCAAGCACGTGGTGGGTTGCACTCCTCCAAGCATCTTTTCCACATCCTCAGTCTGTGATAGCTGAAACTGTTCCAAAGAAAAACAACTGGGCGGTGCATTCAACACATTCCTACCTACGTAGCAGCCAGTGTCCAAATCAGACCGAATACGAGTGATCTTATCTGCTAAGTGCTTTGCGAACAGATCACAGAGGGGAGCCAAGAGCTCTTCCACTTCATCATACGTGCCAGACTGTAACAAGCCCCGCACCACTCGAACAGTTCCGCTGGACGGCATTGTGCAGATGCAATACTGGTGGAAAAGTAACTTTTCTTTGCTGTCAGCGCTGCCACAGAGTAAGCTCGCAATTCAGCTCTAACCTGCAATCAATCGGATTCAGCTCTAGTTCTCCTCCAGCAGCATTCTAGCTGTCACACAGACCGTTTTGCTGCCATCAACTCCCCAGAAAACCAGGGAGCAAATCTGGCTTGACTAGTCCAAAGAGGCTGCTTAGGAGCAATCATGTCAACTGCCCAAGCTACCTCAATGTTCCATATCTATGACTTTTTTACATTGTGTGTCAGATCCTCTAGTCCTCATTTTGTGCTGTGTAAATGGCACAAAATAAATTTAGGACACATGGAATTGCCTGCAGAGAAGTCTCTTTGTACAGACTCTCTTCCAGGATAGATCTCTCCTTCACCACCCTCTTCTCATGGGAGGAAGTAGGTATGCTAGATGCATTCTGTGAGGGGGAAGAAGTGCCCTTGATTGACTGGTAAAGGTCTTCACTAAGGGATCTTATGCCAGTATCATAAGTTAGAACTGCTCCTTGGCTGCTCTAATTGATGTCAAGGCTGGGTGGCATGGCATGGATCTGTGAACAGCAAACAGCTACATGCAACCATTCTCCTCAGCTGAGAATCAGTCCTTGTGAGAATATCCCATTCTCTCCTAAAGCACAAAATATTATCAGGGATATCAAGTTGAATTTTATGCTACCTTTTAACTAGTTTAAGGACCTACATTAAGTTGATGTTTAATCATCAGATTTTGTTCATCTTGCTTTATACCAGTTGTGAAGCCCTCTGATCCTACATTTTACTCATTCCACGTGAACTGGAACTTCTTAAATGATTGTATTTTAAAAATTGTTTCTACTCATCCAGAAATTAAATATAGTTTTTATGAAGCATCATCTTTCTGGAAATAAAAGTCCTAGCCCACAGGTCCCACATGGCAATTTTTTTAATAAATTCAAGTTATTAACCAGTAGCAATAAGTTCCTGATTCATCAATCTAAATATAAGAGATAGCAATCCCTTAAAACAGTAGTCACCAACCAGTAGATCGGGATCTACTGGTAGATCTTGGAGCCTCTGACAGGTGATCCTAACTGGTTTGGCCAAGAGGCTAAAAAGTGCTCTCATTTCATCTGTACATCTCCTGCTCTTTGCTTTGGAGCTATCCCCTCAGGAACCTCCTGCTTGCTGTGCAGGGCAGGGGAGGGATATGAGGGGTGCTGATGTATCCTGTCTCCACAGAGCAGAGAGGGGGCACAATAGGATTTGGAATGGAGTTTGATGGCTACTTTTGGGAATGGTGCAGGAACAGGACAGGGGTGAACCTGCCTTAGTCCCACTGCCTTCACCACCACCGAGGAGCCAACTGAGGGTAGCAGTGCCCAGCTGGAGCCCACATCCTGAAACCCTACCCCAGTCATCTCCTCCTGCCCTCTAAGCCCCTGCCCTAGCCCTAAGTACCCCTGCATCCAAATGCCCTCCCAGAGCCTGCACCTAGAACCCCCCTCTGTTACCCCAGCTCAGAGCTCCTCTCACATTCAAAATCCCTTAATCCAAGACAAGAGCCTGCACCCCAACCCTCTGCCCCAGCCTGGTGAAAATGAGAGAGGATGGGGGAGGGAGGGATTATGGAGTGAGCAGGGGCGGGACCTCAGAGAAGGGGTATAAAGGAGGCGGAGCAAGGGTATTTGGGTTTGAGTAGATCTTGAATTGCACTTAAATTCAAAAAGTGATCTCGTGCTTAAAAAGGTTGGAGTCTCCTGTTTTAAGATTATGAGTATGTGAGAAATAACACCCCCAATGCACATATTTTTATACTCTTGTTGGGTTTGATGAACTATATCCTTTGTGTTATAACTAAGAAACAGCAATAGGCTATTGAGTCAGGAATGGCATAAGCATATTACTGTAAGGTAAGTACTAGACATTCTCCTGTCACAAGTTATTGAATAAAACATACTTTCTTAGGACCTTGCCCTCTAATCATATACACAGAGGTAAAAATCCCTGTGCTCTACAGATGTCATTGCAAGACAGAAGTTTTCTGTTGACCATATGAGTGAATATAATTCCTTTCTTTATGAACTGAAGAACAAGAGGACTTTCAAGTTTTATTTTGAGAAGAGGAATTCCTTAATTGTCAGTACATGATACATAAAAATTTACCCATATTACACATAGGTGACAAGAATTCTAGAAATGTAGCTCTTCTCTACCCTCCAGGTTTGCACTGAAAAAGAAACAAAGCTGAAGGAATCAAGAGATCTGAAGGAGATCCACAGAAGAAGAGACTTTTGATTTCTGCTTTAACTGTATTCAACTATTTCAGCATTTGCCACTACTTACAGTTAAAGGCAGCATTCATTAGTACCATTAAAAGAAATTGTGAAACAAAGCAGTAAAACAGACCATAATGAAGGTTCCTCAGTTATTTTTCACTAACTATTACTAATACAGTAGCTTCTACAGTGAATTAAAAATCTATGGGCTAGTTGGACTTGTGGGCTACTGACAGTGTTGGACTTAAAATTCAAGAGTAAACAAGACTATTCAACTTTCCAGAAGCAGGTGGATGAAAAGTAGGAGAGGAACGGGCAGAAACTAGGCTCCACCTCTGACAAGGCAATTACATAGTTAATCTTTTAAATTTTGTATTTACATAAAGTTACCCAAACTTGCATTTCTGAAAGCCTTCTCTTTAATACTGCTTAGCCACTGGTTAGGGCCTGCATCTTGTTAGAGATGTGACCCCATAAGAGTAGAGTAGGTGTCAGGATTCCTGGCTTCTCTTCCAACTCTTCCACTGACATACCGTGTAAATCAACAAAACTCTCAGCAAAACGGACTTAATGCCACATATTTACCTCACAGAAGTATTGTGAGGAATAATGAAATGCTTATAAAAGACTTTTAGATTATTGGCTGGGAGGCACTATCTGAATTCAAAATACGTTTATTATTGACATCAATATAGAATCTGATTAGATATTCTTAATACTGGGGCAAGTACAATTAAAAAGTGAATTGGTGTAGAATTGTATATTAGGGCACTGTTTTCCTGGGCTCATCTTGAAGCTTGAGGAATAGTAAAATGACATTTCTAGTATATTTTATGATTAACTACAGTAAAATGTTCAAAAGTACCTAAGTAACTTTTAATGAGATTTAAGCTCCCAACTAACTTTTCAAAATAGTTACTCAGTGCTAAATCATTTAGAGTATGTTTTCACCGTACAGGGGAGTGTTATTTCCAGCTTAGGTACATGAAGTAGCTTTGATTGAGCCTCCCTCCTGCAGGTCCCAGATCTTGGTCTCCACCCTGAACCTGAATATCTTCACAGCTATTTTTAGCCCCACAACCTGAGTCAGCTGATTATGGCCAATTGTGGCTGGGTTGCTGATCTTTAATCCCCATGGAGATGTACCCTGGGTGGCAATGCAAAGGACATCAAGAACCTGATTTGCAAGCTGAAGAAACACATCCCTCTAAGGCTCACTTGTATCATGAAAAATAACAACAACAAAGCATATCATTTATATTTTAAAGATTTTCACTCTAAAAACATTTAAAAAATCTTAAGGCAGGAAAAGTGAAATGCCTCTAATTATATTGCTATCATCTTGGCTGAATTACTAAAGTAGTAAAGCATTTTATATGACCTTCATCCTTTCACTCCCTGTTCTTTCTATCACTATCTCTATTTTTGTTCTCCATGTGCACATATTTTTTTTCTTTTTGCAGAATTTTGGCACAATTTTCAATAGATAATAATTATGAAAAGGCAGCAAAATTTCTTGTCCTTCAGGTAATTTATCAAACACCACGTGTTCACACTTTGGGTATGTCTAAACTACACCCCTCTGCAGACAGAGGGATGTAGATTAGACATTTCGAAAGTGCAAATAAGCCCGGGATTTAAATTTCCCAGGCTTCATTTGCATACTCACGTTTGGGCACTGTGCTAATCATGCGCCCTTTCAAAAGTGAAAGTAAAGTCTAGCAACGGCTCTGCCAACAGTGAGGAACTTTTTCACGAGATCCTGTACTCCTGAGGCAGAGCCGCAGCTCGACTTTACTTTCACTTTTGAAAGCGTGTGATCGGCACAGCATCCGAACGTGAGTATGCAAATGAAGCCCAGGAAATTTAAATCCCGGGTTCAGTGGCACTTTAGAAATGCTTGATTTGCATCTCTCTGTCGGCAGAGGGATGCAGTCTGGAGGCAGCCTTCAAGACTGCCAAGTAGATCAAAGCAATCTTCTTTGTGATAACAGAGTACACTTTTATGAAAAACCCAGTACAATGGGTCTACTGTACATCAAAGATGTTTTTATAAAAAGAAAACATACAGCAAAGGCTTACAATAATTAAAAACACAACATTGCAGACCTGGCACAACAATCTCTATTCTAGAATATATTAAAATACATATTTTTAAAACATCTGATTTAAACATACATTCACTGCTCTTTTATTATTGTGTCTACACCAATCTTCACTACATTATCCTGTAAATCAAAGATAAAGGATTGGAAATTGTCCCTTTACAGTTTAAACAGGTGGTTATTGTTCTGTTGACTGTCAAACATTGTGTAAATAAAAAAATACATGGAATCACAATGTCTGTTATTTTTAAGCAGTGAGACAAATCCTGAATCCCACTACGCACCTGTAACTTTGATTGAAATTAGGTTTCTAACTGGAATTAACAGCTGTTGTTGGCGGTGAGCAGGTCAAGATTTGGACCACTGAGACATTTGGAAAGAGTAAAGATTGTTTAGGGTTCAAAAATGTTCCTTTATCCAAAGATGTACACAGGAAAAAAATTCCAGCATATATCCTAGCCAGAGAAATTAAGTTATAAGGAAGTTGGCAGAGAAGCTTGTGCAAGCAGTACAAGATAACACAGGACCGGCCATACTGTGTCAGACCAAAGGTCCATCTAGGCCAGAATTCTGTCTTCAGACAGTGCCCAATGCCAAGTGCCCCAGAGGGAATGAACAAAACAGGTAATCATCCAGTGTCCCTCCGCTGTAAACCATTCCCATCTTCTGACAGACAGAGGCTAGGGATACCATTCCTATCTATTCTGGCTAATAGCTATTGATGGACCTATCTTCCATTAATTTATCTACTTATTTTTGAACCCTGTTAAAGTCCTGGTCTTCACAACATCCTTTGGCAAAGAATTCCATGCACTGACACTGTTGTGTGAAGAAATACTTCCTAATGTTTATTTTAAATCTTCTACCTATTAATTGTATTTGGTGACCTCTAGTCCTTGTGTAATGAAAAGAAGTAAATAACTTTTCCTTATTTATTTTCTCCATTTTCTATGGTCATGATTTTATAGATTTCTATCATATCCCCCCTTAGAGCGCCTCTTTTCTAAGATGAAAAGCCCCAGTTTTATTAAGCTCTCCTAATATTGCACCTGTTCCAAATTCTTAACAATTTCTGTTGCCCTTTTCTGAACTTTTTTCAATATCACGGTATCTTTTTTTGAGATGAGGCAACCATATCTATAAGCAGTATTCAAGATATGGGCATATCATGGATATCTTATTCTCTATCCTTTTAAAATTATTCCTAACATTCTGTTGCTTTTTTGACTGCTGCTCCACATTGCGAGGTGTTTTCAGAGAACTATCCACAATGAAACCAAGATCTTGTTTTTGAGTCATAATAGCTAATTTAGTCCCCATCATTGCGTATGTATAGTTTGGATTATGTTTTCCAATATGCATTACTTCGCATTTAGCAACATTAAAATTCATCTGCCATTTTGTTGTCTGATGACCTAGATTTGTGAGATCCTTTTGATGCTCTTTAGTCTCCCTTGGACTTAGGTATCTTGAGATTTTATCATCTGTAAATTTTGTCCCCTCACTGTTTCTCTCATTCTCCAGATCATTTATGAATATGTTAATAGGATTGGTCCCAGTACGGACCTCTACAGGAAACCATTAATTATCCCTTTACAGTTTGAAAATGGACCATTTATTCCTATCCTTTGATTCCTATCTTTTAAGCAGTTATTAGTTCAAGAGAGGAGCTTCCCTCTTATCCCATGACAGCTTATTTTGCTTACAGCCTTTGACAGGATCCCTCAACAAAGGCTTTTCTGGAAATCTAAGTACACTATATCCACTGGATCCCACTTTCCAAAATGCTTGTTGATCCCTTCAAATAAATCTAGTAGATTAATGAGGCATGATTTCCCTTTATAGAAACTATGTTGACTTTTCCCCAACAAATTATGTTCATCTAGATGTCTGACAATTTTATTCTTTACTATAGTTTCAACTAATTTGCCCAATACTGACATTAGATTTACCAGTATGTAATTGCCAGTATCACCTCAGGAGCCCTTTTTAAATATCGGCATCACATTAACTATCTGCCAGTCATTAGGTACAGAAGCTGATTTAAAGGAGAGGTTACAAACCAGTTACTTGTTCTGGAATTTCACGTTTGAGTTCTTTCAGAACTCTTTGGTGAATGCCATGTGGTCGTGGTGATCTGCTACTATTTAGTTTATCAGTTTGCTTGAAAACCTCCTCTAATAAAGCCTCAATCTGGGGCAATTCCTCAGATTTGTCACCTAAAAGAAATGTCTCATGTTTGGCAATCTCTTTAACATCCTCAGCCTTCAAGACCTATGCAAAGAATTTATTTAATCTGTCCATGATGACTTTACAGTCCTTGAATATTCTTTTAGCATCTTGATCGTCCAGTGGCCAAACTGGTTGATTAGGAGGTTTCTGCTTCTGGCATACTTAAAAATGTTGCTTTTTTAAGCTTTGGCTAGCTGTTCTTCAAATTCCTTTTTGGCCTTCTTACTTGCATATTTACACTTCATTTGACAGAGGTTATGCTATTTTCTATTACCTGCACTCGATTATAACTTCCAAATTTAAAATGTCGTCTTTTTATCATAGAATCATAGAATACTAGGACTGCAAGGGACTTCGAGAGGTCATTGAGTCCAGTCCCCTGCCCTCATGGCAGGACCCAGCACTGTCTAGACCATCCCTGATAGATATTTATCTAACCTACTCCTATATATCTCCAGAGATACAGATTCCACAACCTCCCTGGCCAATTTATTGCAGTGTTTGACTACCATGACAGTTAGGAACTTTTTCTTAATGTCCAACCTAAACCTCCCTTGCTCCAGTTTAAGCCCATTGCTTCTTGGTCTATCTCCAGAGGCTAAGACGAACAAGTTTTCTCCCTCCCCCTTATAACATCCTTTTACATACCTGAAAACTGCTATCATGTCCCCTCTCAATCTTCTCTTTTCTAAACTAAACAAACCCACTTCTTCAGCCTTCCTTCATAGGTCATGTTCTCTAGACCTTTAATCATTCTTGTTGCTCTTCTCTGGACCTTCTCCATTTTCGCCACATCTTTCTTGAATGCGGTGCCCAGAACTGGACACAATACTCCAACTGAGGCCTAACCAGCTCAGAGCAGAGCAGAGGAATGACTTCTCGTGTCTTGCTCACAGCACACCTGTTAATGCATCCCAGAATCATGTTTGCTTTTTTTGCAACAGCATCACACTGTTGACTCATCTGTCACTGCTTCTTTTAACTGGTTGTTAAGCCATGGTGGCAATTTTTGGTGCTCTTACTGTGTTTTTTAATTTGGGGTACACATTTAAAATGAGTCTCTATTATGGTGTCTTTGAATAGTTTCCAGCAATTTGTAGGGATTTCACTGTTGGCACTGTACCTTTAATTTGTTTGACTAATCTCATTTTTGTGTAGTTCCCCTTTCTGAAATTAAATGCCACAGTGTTGGGATGCTATGGTGTTTTTCCCACCATAGGGACGTTACATTCAATTATATTATAGTCACCATTTCCAAGCAATCCAGCTATATTCATCTCTTGGACCAGATCCTGTGCTCCCCTTAGAACTAAGTCAAGAATTCTTTCTTCTCTTGTGGATGCCAGAACCAGCTGCCCCAAGAAGCAGACATTTAAGGTGTCAAGAAACTATATTTCTACATCCCCTCCTGAGATGACATGTACCCAGTCAATATGGGGATAGCAGAAATCCCCCACTATCAGTGAGGTTTTTTTATTTTTATAGCCTCTCAAATTTTCCTCAGAATTTCACAGTCAGTCTCACAGTCAGGTGGTTGGCAATGTATCCCTATTGCTATATTCATATTATTAGAGCATGGAATTACTAGCCATAAATATTCTATGGAACAATTTGATTAATTTAAACATTTGTTACTTCATTTGATTCTATGTTTTCTTTCACAGATATTGCCACTCCCCAACAGCATGACCTGTTCTGTCCTTTTGATATATATATATTTTGTAGCCTGGTATTCCTATATTCCATTGATTATCCTCATTCCACCAAGTTTCTGTGATGCCTATTATATCAATATCCTCATTCAATACAAGGCAGTCTAGTTCACGTGTCTGACTTCTATCACTTATATATAAGCACTTAAAAACTTGTCACTATTTAGCTGACTGCCATTACCTGATGTAATCTGGAGGCAGATTTGACATCAGCTGAAGAGACATAGAACCAATCCAAAAGAATGCGGATTGTGCTGGCAAAATAAGTTTGTGGATAATGAATATGGGAAAACCAAGAGAAAAAGGAGAGTAGTGTTAGACTAACCAAGTGTAGCTAGCAATCGAAAACAAGAAAATGGCACATAAAGAAAAAGAAATGAAACCATCAAATACAAATGAACTCACAGTGCAAACTCATGTACCTTGGAGACAAAAAGAGGTGGGGAGCGGTTGTAAGAGCAGAGCTGAAAATGTTGCTGATTGAAGTTTTTACAGTGAGCAACAGACCTATTGCTTTATAAGTCCAAGTTAAAGAGTGCACTGTTTGTGATGTTACTATACAGTATGACCCTTAACCAGGATTACACAAAGAAGAGAAAGATAATTTCTGCCACGGCTTGGTGACCAGTGAGTGACACTGATGTTGAAAGAAACGGTGATAGAGTAATGTCATATACTTATAAGCTTGTGATGTGGTTTTGCAAAGGTATATCAAAGTACAGGGACTGTATTTTCCAGCGTTAATACTATTCAATTAGTTCACTGCTACTAATCACCAGGATTTACATTATTTTCCTGTAGCTGCTTAATTCACATTTTCACAGGCTGATTTTTATGTTCTATTTAAACTTTTAAGCTCTTGTTGTTTTTCTGATATTTGCAATATCTGCCTTACTGTAATTTACAAATTTGTTTTAACCATGGCATTTATCCTGTTAAGCTCACTCTTAGGGCTCGTCTAGACTACGGGGAAGAGTCAAAAGAGGATATGCAAATTCCGTGGGAATTTGAATATCTTCTTCCGATCTCACTTTTGAAAGTGAAAGTAGTTTAGATGTGGCTTTTTCGATGAACTCCTCCTCCCCATTGTCAAAAAGGCGTTTTTCCTCAAAAAATTAGGTTACGCGGCTTTTCGACGGGGGGGGGAGGGGGTCACCAAAAAAGCTGCGTCTAAACTACTTTCACTTTCGAAAGTAGCTCTGCTTTTCAAAAGTGAGATCGGAAGAAGATATGCAAATTCCTACGGAATCTTCCCCGTAGTCTAGATATATCTTTAGAGAATTTGAATAAATCTAGTCCTAATACCGGTTCCTAAGGAATCATTTGATACCACCCACCACCAAGGCACATAGCATTAATATAATTGCATTTTATTAATGGGTAAAGAGATCCTCAAATATACTATATACTTATTGCCTGTAATCATATTTTCAAGCATTCTGAGATGTCTGAATTAAAATTATACATATATCCTTTATTAAGGACACTAAACATTTTAGTGATGTATTAATCATAATCAGGGGTTGACGAACGGCGGAGAAAGCCACTCGCCAGCCCCGCACTGCGCATGTGCAATACCCGCATTGCGCATGCGCGCACTGCAAATGAACAGGGCGCTCGGCTGAAATCTTTGACAATACTTTGTCAAGCCCTGATTATAATATGAGCAGATATGTACGTATTGCCTTTTATCAAATAAAAGAAAGAAAAAGATTCCAAAGCATCCAACAAAATAACAGAGTACATTATATACAGAGTTCACATCACCCATTGCTAAAATGTAGTCACGTCACATCCAAAGTGAAATAAAGAAAGAAATCTTTGAACATATTTGTATTGAAAATGCAGCTTATGTAGGCCTTGAGGACTCTTATTCATTTAAAATGGATCAACTAAAAAACCTATAAAATAAATGACACAGTATAATTAAAATACCTATCAAAATATTCCTCTTCACAACCATCTTAAAAAAGAGGTATGGCTTATAATTTAGGGACAACACTTTTCTCACCGTCCAAATGCAACTTTCTTGAGTAATAAGCTTTTCAGCTTCAAAATTTCCCTTGCATAGTTGGCTCAATCTCAGAAGATATCGGTATTCATTCATTTTCAGAAAAGTATCCATAACAGATCAAGAAGTATCTAGATTAATTAAAAGTCAAAGTGCCAGAACTACAGCTGCTGTAAATTGGCACAGCATCACTAACTTCAGTGGAGCTATGTCAGTCTTCACAATCTGATGATATAGCCCAATATCTTCAGTTTGACAGATGGACTGAATCAGCAGTAAATGTTGTAAAGCTTACATAACAGTTTTTAAAACCTTTAATTTTTCTTCTAATGCGGCAGCTGGTTTTGGCCTTCAGTTTGTGAAGCAGCTAAAAGACTTCAGATTCATGTACTGCACAACAGATAGCTATTTCAAAATGCATTTCACAAATCTTTATAAATGCTTACCATTTAGAGACAAATATATAATTAATTTACAGTGCTGCTACAGACCTTGTTACAGGAAGATGTAATTCTCTTACCTCAATATATATTTTAGAGGTGTCTTGTCTTTTTGTGCATCCCTCTGTCTGCTAGTCTGTTTGTTCAAAAACTCCTCCTAAACGGTAACAGCTAGGACCACCAAATTGGGTATGTACATTCCTCTGATCTTAACTGAAAGCAAGACCAGGATTTGGTTCTGGCAGGAAAATGGCATGTGCCTGGAATTCAACCGTTTTCCATAACACGGAAGAGGATGGGGGCTGATCAGAGGCATGTGATATTGCACAATCACCACTAGGGGCAGTGAACGATGGGGACAAATGTACTGCAGAATGACCACTGGAGGCAGCTACACCAGGAAGGAAATGACCATCTGGGGAAGGGGTTCCCTATCTTGCCAGCCACTGGTCAAGGTAAGTGGACCTCCTGACCCAAATCCTTCCCCCTGGTCTTCAGCCCCACTGCCATGGCTCCCACCCTGGAACACTTCTGGGACAGGGCAGTGCAGCCCTGGCCTCCCCAACAGGATCCACAGGCAGCCCACCCCAACACCACAGGGCTGCCCTTCCACCACTCTCAGGCTTCACTATAATTCCCTTACTATATTCTGTCTGTTAAGCCTTAGCTCAGGGCTTCTCTCTGTCAGAGCATATTGTTAAAGCCGCACACAATCTTGATTTTAAAATTTATAATGAATTACTCTCGGGAGGCATATTGGGCCACTACACGTGTATATCCTGCACAGATTTTTTTTCTGCACAGATTTGGGGCACATGGGGGAGGGTCACAGACATTGGTTCAGAAAAACTAGTGGAGGGATAGAGTGGGGCAGGGACACAGGAGCTAGTGGGGTAACAGCACTGAGCCCGGGGCTGAATCAGAAAGGGCTGCTGGACCATGTGGGTATGGGGGGTAGTGGGTTGCAAGGCCACATGGGGTCAGGAAGGTATATGGACATAGGGGAACAGGGGCAGAGACACAAGGGGATGGAGACAGATATGCCTAACTGGATAGGAGAAGCTAGGTGTTAGTCAGGATCTTCATGGATGAGACTCCCCGATTCCCTAATAATCCCTCCCCTCAAAAATTAACTATTCTGTATTTTTCTCATCCACACCTTCCAGATTCACTACCTGTCTCCTTCCCTTTCATTCAGCTCCTTTGTTACCCCTGAGTCCTCCCAAGTCTTTGCACTGCTTTCAAGAGGAACAGGAAATTTGTTTCTATATGTAGCTTAAATGAAACTCAAAATTTTGTATTAATTTGCCTAATAAGTAATCTCTTGGTCAAAAACATTTCCTGAATCTTTTTATTTTTTGGTCTGCATTTTTACAGACATACTTGCTGACAGGTATTTTGAAATGAATTACCAAAATAATTCAAAAGCTTCAGAGAAGTAGCCGAGTTAGTCTGTAACAGGAAAAACTTAAAAAAACCAACAAATAGTCTGGTAGCACTATTTACTTTAATTTAAAAATTATTAGTATTTAAAGTGCTACCAGACTATTTGTTGCTTTTTAAGTTTTTCAAAATAATCCAAACTGTCATGATTAAATTGTATTATTTTGAGAAATACTATATGCAGAATTTTAAAATACGGTGTGCAGAATCTTTATTTTTTTGCACATAAATCCTCCAGGAGTAATTTAATACCATATTTCCTGTTCTGCTCTTAATAATCAGAGACCTGGTCACAGAAAAGGGCTAGATGTAGAGACAAAATAGACTTTCCCTATAAACAAGCAAGCAAGACAGGAAGAAAGTTACAAGTACTGAATCAGTTTACTGCTATATATGGATTACCACTGCATAGAGTTTAGATTAAATTCTTTGGTGTGAGATTTTCAAAAACTAACTAAGTGATTTAGGAGCACACGTGTCATTATCTTTCAATGGAACTTGTGCTCCTATGTCATTCAGTTTTGGAGATCCCATCATTAGTCTTTAAAATAATTATTATATGGACAGAGCTATATATATGAATGTGTATTTATGTATAAAATATATAGAAGAAAAATCATTTCTCTTGTCAACATGTGAGACACATGTGTAATATCCACAGAATCTAATTCAAAACATAAAAAAAAATGTGTTTTCTTTCCAGTGATTGGTGTCAAGTAGGTTACATCCCTATACTTCTGTTAGGTGTGAATTAATTTCAGTAGCATAGATATTTTTAATGAATAATATGCCAAAATTATGACAATCTGGATGATCACATGCTTCCAATCTAGGTCATTTTAAATTCAGTCTCTTGAAAGGCTGCTTCCACCTTCTTCCCAAAAGAAACTCTAATTTACATTGCAAACAAGATCAAATGAAAATATTAACTAGACTATAATCAGAGTGAGAATTCAGAGATTATTTGATATATTGCAAATGTGTTAACATTTCACAAATATCTACAGTATCAAGTACCACCTAGAAAATGCCAGTCCCTTCTCGCACAATTTTCAATTCAATTTGATGTTATTGGCACAACAAACTGAATAAGTGTTGTCAAAGTGGAAAATACTTATGTATTTCTTAGAAAAAAGATCCATCCAGGATACAATTACATATCTCTTACTTAACTCCTCTCAACTTTGTCCTGGTTAACAATGTTCCATTGCTTACCTGTTAGAGTACATGATGGTTTAAGGTTGTGCAATACTCCCATATAATATCATTTGGCTCCTGCTTTTGTCCACTAGTTGCGGGATTTTCTGGAAAACCAACCTATTCTTTTGGTGGTTTGGTACCAGGGTGGGCTGAGAGCCCCCATCAACTCCCCTAAATTCTCTGTAAGGTATGCAGGTGGGCAGCTGCAGTTCCATTGCCCATCCCCCACACTGTTATGCTGCTCTTTCCCTCTATCTTGATGCTGATCCCTGGAGCCTCCTGCTTGCTGGGAAGAGGCAAGGGGAGAGGGCTGCTGCTATCAGGATGCTTTCCTCTTCCCCTAATCAAGCTGCCCACTTCATACCCCATCTCCACAATGCAGGTTACAAACAGCTACACATTCTTGAGTCTCAACTTCCTGATCTAGAGTAGTGTACTTAAATATCAGAGGGGTAGCCGTGTTAGTCTGAATCTGAAAAAGCGGCGAGGAGTCCTGTGGCACCTTATAGACTAACAGAAGTGTTGGAGCATAAGCTTTCATGGGTAAAGACCCACTTTGCATCTGACAAAGTGGGTCTTTGACCATAAATAGGCAGTATACTTGAAGAGGAGTCAGCACACTTAAGGAGGCAATATGCATCTCTGTCTTCTCTCTCTCGCGCACGCGCATACACACACACACACACACACACACAGAGTGTGTGCATTTGTCTCTGATACACACAGTGTATGCATCTCTGTCTCATACACACACACACCCTTCATACTGTGCGCATGCATATGTGCTACTCAGAGAAGAGTAGTGTACTCCAGCAGGATAGTGTGGATTCAACATCATGTTCAGTTTCTGCAAGTGTTTGCAGCTATTGCTGTAGGTCAATTGTGCTTCCTCCCTCCTGCCTCAGTCCATGCTGCCTGGAGTGCCAGGGTACATTAATAGCAATATGTTAACCTTTGAGGGCTCAACCAAGTGCTAGTTCATCATCTAGTAGCAATACATTCCCTGGGGAATATTCCACCTTCTGCCTCCACCTAAACAGCTGTTCGGCAGAAAAGGACCTGGGGATTACAGTGGATGAGAAGTTGGATATGAGTCAACAGTGTGCCCTTGTAGCCAAGAAGGCTAATGAATTAGGGTGAATTAGGAGGAGCACTGCCAGCAGATCTAGGGAAGTGATTATTCCCCTTTATTCGAAACTGGTGAGGCCACATTTGGAGTATTGTGTCTAGTTCTGCCCTCTGCCCCCACTATAGAAAGGATTTAGATGCATTGGAGAGGGTCCAGTGGAGGGCAACCAAAATTATTACGGCACATGACCTACAAGGAGAGGCTGAGGGATTTGGGCCTATTTAGTCTACAGAAGAGAAAAGTGAGGGGGAATTTGACAGCCTTCAACTTCCTGAAGAGAAGATCCAAAGAGGATGGAGAGAGGCTGTTTTCAGTAGTGATGGATGGCAGAACAAGGAGCTATGGTCTTAAATTACAGTGGGGGAGATCTAGGTTGGATATTAGGAAAAAGTATTTCACTCGGAGGGTGGTGAAGCACTGGACTGAGTTACCTAGGGAGGTGGTGGAATCTCAATCCCTATAGGTTTTAAAGTCCTGGCTTGACAAATCCCTGGTTGGGATGATTTAATTAGGGTTGGTCCTGCTTTGGGCAGGAGGTTGGACCTGATGACCTCCTGAGGTCTCTTCCAGCCCTAGGAATCTAAGGTTCTACCACAACGAAACTTCACAATCATCATTGCTGTATACAGTATCAAATTAATTGTTTAAAATTGTTATACTGTATATTTAGACATATTTTTGCCTGCTGAAAAAAAATCCTTGGAACCTAACACCCTTCGTTTACATTCATTCTTATGGGGAAATTAGATTCGCTTTGCATCATTTCGCTTAAAATAGCGTTTTTCAGCCACATACATACAATAGTAAGCGAGTACTCACTGTATGTGAAATTTTGCTAATGCACCAAATCAAAATGCATTTTTTTTAATGGAAAAGACACAAAAATGATAAGAACTTCAGGCGAGCATCCAGAATCCACCCCGGTCCACTGCTGACCCTATCCCCTGAACAGGTGACTCCAAACATCAAAAGACAACAGTGAATAGCCAGAAATTATACATAATTAACAAAACTCCCTGTAGAAGATGGTTGAGTCTAGTTTTTCAATTGAGAACAGTGTTGTTGTTATTTCTTAGGCAAACCCTTGATCTGTATGTCCCTTCACTTTCTCCTGCGATAGCCCATTCTGTCCCCTTCCTTCATGTCTACTGGGAGAGTGGGGCTTTGGCAGAGGAGATAATGGAGCTGTCTATGCCTACTTAGATTTCTTCTAGGAAGGAAGAACTCTCCAGTGGCAATCTGTGGCTGCTTTATGAGACACAAAAAGAACTTGATGGACTGGAGGATCGTATCCCAAGTTCTCACTTGCAGCGGCAACTTTGCCAACATAGTGCATAAATTGCAATATATGTAATTACTAATACAGATGGAGAGTTGATATCAATAGATTTTTCCAAATATTAAACAAAAGATACAAGATCTCCCAGCACATCTGATGCAGTAATTAAATAGGAAAGGATAAAACATCACCACACAGATGACAGGATTAATACATATACTGGCATATGAGTGATATAAACTTTTTAATAAAACCATAAGGTTCAGTAACCATATGCTTCAAAATGTGTAGTTATATGTTCTGAACCTCTGCTACTCAAAAATGTAACAGACAAAGGCAGATGAAACTGGAGAAATGAGCAAATCATTAAAAAAAATTCAGGACAATACCTTGAAATGAACCTTTCATGGGTAAACAGTTCCTACACCTAAGTTGAGCCCTCCTTATTTAAATGGGCTCTTTATGGACTCAGAGCGCTCCACCTGGGGCTTGGGTATTATGGTGTTAAAACAAGAGTAAATTCTGGGGATACGTTTATCAAAATTACAAACCAGAATGCTACTGACTGCACTTCAGTGGCCAATGATACTTACCCTAGGATGGTGGGGGATGTGCGATTCTCTATTATTTGAAGTCTTTAAATCAAGATTGGATTTTTTTAACTATGTGCTCCAGCAGAAGAGGAGGTTACTCACCATCCTGTAACTGACGTTCTTTGAGATGAGCAGCCCTGGGAGTGTTCCACATTAGGTTCTCATTCACAATCTCCTAAATATTTCTGTGAGGAGATTTGGTCAAGAGGGAGGGAGGCATGGTGATATGTTTGGTTTTAAACTGTCCCTTTTTGTGTTGTTGTGGGTGTTGAGTCCACATTTGCCACTGTAGGGGGTACAGCATAGGTGGCATCCACAGATAAGGAACCCAGGGAGCTATTTGTACTCTGAGGAAATCTGGCTGCATCTGACTGTGTGATATTGCTAACCCTTCTGAGTAAGGAAATAGCTGAGGTGAGAAGGCAGCGAATTCCTCTCCTTCTTCTCCTGAGAGGTGGGAGAGTGAGTCTGATTCATTGGAGAGTAGTGAATCCAGGTATTTATTTTCACTCAAAATAGGAGAGTGAAGTGTTTAAGCGATCTCTAGATCTTTATTCTCCCTGTAGGTGATAAGGGGACTGTGTTCTACAGGAGGGTGCGCTGACTGAGAGGAGCCTGCTGCTTCCCCAGAGCTCTGAGGGAGAATTGTTGCCCCTGGTAACGGAGGGGCAGAAGTGGTGCCGAATGGCTGCTCTAGCCCTTCTCTCAATACCGTAGTGAGAGGCTGAGGTAGCAGTGGATCTGCTGTGACGGTCAGCAGTACCAAGGTAACCGAGGCAGGCATAGGGTGGCCTGTTGCC
Source organism: Apalone spinifera (assembly GCA_030068395.1). NCBI lineage: Eukaryota > Metazoa > Chordata > Testudines > Trionychidae > Apalone > Apalone spinifera. Next base: position 33,036,321 of record CM057846.1, read on the forward strand.
TCTGTGAGGGCAGCATTTGTAGTGCTCCTTGACTTATTACGCTGTTCGCCTGAAGTACCTGGGCCATCAAACATACTCAGATGGTTCTTATCTGAGTGGTCTGACTTTTTTCCCCTCGAGTGACTCTTTAGGGGTTGCTGAGGCAACAAGCTTGCCCTTCTCTTGGAGGGCTTAGGCTTATCTTTGATAGATATATTACTCTGCCCAGAGCCTGGGCCAGAGGCATGTCGCTTGCCTTTATCTGAGAGGAGCATTTTAAGTTTGAGCTCCCTGTCTTTGAGTGTTCACGATTTTAGCTTAGCGCAGTGGGGGCAGTCTTTCTGCGAGTGAGTGTGCCCCAAGTATTTGACGCATCTATCATGCCCATCAGCGGCAGGCCTCGCGTCATTGCAGAGCACACAGCATTTGAAGCCGGGTGAGCCCATGCCGGCATATGGCTCTGAAGGAGATTCGAGACCCAAGCCGCCTTCTTCCTTCATTTTTTTTAAACTAACACTAACCCTAAAATAACAACAGTAAAAACAATAGAACTAGTAACAAACTACAACTATTTAATCTAAAGAATTAACTCATGAGGAGAAGTTCAACAAGAGCATTGCCGAGTTCTGTCCGAAGCCGGGGATGGTAGAAAGGAACTGAAGGGAGGAGGGCTGCGCGTGTGGGTTGGTACCGGGGAAGCTCTGTACGCTTGCTGCGCCGCACATGCATGACCCCCTAATGCACTGCTAGGCAAAAATCCGTCCAGAGGTACTGTGATGCTCAGCACCTAATGTGGAGCACCCCCAGGGATGCCTCTCGAAGAAGAATCAGAAGTTATAGGCTTGATATAGGAACTGCTGAATTTGCTATACAATGCTTTAGTCTGTCCTACAGGGATGCAGATAACCCCCTTGGGGCAAATTCTGCACCTTTCATCAAATTCTGCACCCTGTGTTATGCAGATGATTAGACAAGATTATCACAATGATCCCTTTTGGGATGAATTTTAATCTATGAATAACACAAGAACAGACAAATAGCATGGTAATAGAAACAAGATTTATGGTCACAAATAGAATCTTTCTAGCTCTAACTCTGTTTCAAAAGATTATCAAATATAATAAAAAAGCGAACATTTCTGCTGCCAGCTAAACTAATTAATACCAAAGAACACCTTCAGGCTTCATAGAAAAGATCAATTTCCTTCACTATATTTTGTTAATTGAGCAGAAAACTGAAGAATGTACATGATGATTACAATTGTGGGGAAAATATCAAGGAAGTCCTCTAATAATTGCACAGAACTAGTGCAATTCCAGACAAATCAGGATATTAGTAGGCAAGACGATACATATGGATTAGTCAATGAGAAGAATACTGTAGAAGAATGAAAATTTGTAAGGTAAAAATGGGTTAAGAGATATGGAGAAGGACAAGAAGATTAAATTACTTTTATGATGAAAAGCTTTTTCTCCAGGATGCTGTCTAGAGTACACTGATCAAAGAGCACTTCCATCTTTGACTTCCATAATGATGTGGTTTCTCCCTTCCCCCCTTAAAATATGTTTTTATTTAATTAAAATATGACATTTAACTTGCTCTTAAACACTGGTTTAAAAAAGCAGACTTTTGCTATTCCTTACACATGATACTTTTGTAAGTGGGTTTACTATCATGATTGATATTCATGAGTAACAAACTAATTACTGCTGCTAAATCCACTGTCACCAGGTAGACTTAATACACTCAAGCCCTATTGTTCATTTAAAAAAAAAGATTTAGGTGTTTAATAATTTTTATCCTTCAGAGAATGGATGTCACTAATTCTAACATTACTTTGTCTTTATAGATAATATCTGATCTGTTGTGAAAATTATTGCTTGAAAGATGGAATTCCTTGAACACCGAATAAAGAAATTAGAAACAAAAAATGTCTATTAGAGCCCTCTAATCAATTTTCATGCAAGGGCATAACCATCTTCTATAGTTTATTTTAAAAAGTTTGGTCAGTCAGGTTTTAGATATCATAAATCATGAGGTCTTTATCACTTCCCTTAAGAGAAAATTTTAGCAGCTCAATACATTGGTTTCATGAAGTTTTTTCCCCTCAAAGTCATCTTTAAATAATCCTCTTCTTTTATTTCATTACACAACTGCTAGTTCAAATCCATTCTGCAACCTTAAATAATTCCACCCTTTCCTTGGTGTTTATACCCTTCAAATATTTGCAGATTTATGGCCCTACTCTTCCCCTTTGTCATCTTTCAGCCAAACTATGCATGTTCACCTCTAAAATCTTTCCTCATAAATCAATTCCCATATCCCCTAAACATTTATTTTTCTTTGAAATTCGAGTTTGTAAAATGCTTCAAAGGGCTGACTGCTGGAGGAGGTTGCTTCAGCCCTAGATAACAGGCACAGATAGAAGAGGCCCCCTTGCCTGTGGAAGAACACAGGCTTCTAAATGGTGCTAGAGAGGAGCAGAGCAAGAGAAGCATTTTTTGGAGTCATGTTCTTAGTCTTCTGGCATGCATCTCACACAGAGGATAGAAGAATGATAGAAGAATGCCCTATTAACTGTGATTGACAGGTGTGGTCCTGCCTCTAAAATTACAGTGCAAAAGATTAACCCTTTATGGGTGACTAGGGAAAGAAGAGACTAATACCAATATTTCAGATATAGCTACATCAGAGCCCTACATAGAAGAAAAAAAAACACATTATCTCCCAGTTACAGAGTGTGATTTTTACATTTGCAGCCCTAAACTGAAAATCCCTTTCTTGCTTCTACAGTTTATTTCAAAATCATGTGTGACTTACTGTTCATTATTACTCTAGGACTAGTATTATTGTTTCCCTAGTATCCAAAGAGTCTCTGCTTTGGTTATTTCTTCTTGGAATTATTAGCTTGCTTTTAAACAATATAACTACCATTGTTTTGTTTTCAGTCCATATACCAAAACTCTTTAGAAACTTCAGTATTATTCCTAGTTGTTGTTGGTGCTTAAAACTTCCCAATATAGCATCACCCACCATGCTCTCTAACAGGCTGCTAGCCACCTTTTCTTCATCATTTATTAAGAAAACACAGTAAATAAGATATAAACTCTGAGCACAACTACACAGCAGTGCTATTTCAGGATAACAGTTGTTATCCTGAAATAGCATTCTGTAAATTTTAACAGCAAGCCCGTTATTTTGAAATACATTCAAAATAATGGGTGTCTTATTCTGGCTTACTGTAAACCTTGTTGCACGAGAAGTAAGGAAGATGCCAGAACAGGGATTTATTTTAAAATCAGTGCTATGTAGACAGTGCCAAATTTCAAAATAAGCTACGCAATTTGCATAGCTCAAATTGTGTAGCTTATTTTGAGGTATGCGCTACTGTGTAGATGTACCCTCTGAGAGCAGTATCTAACAGTGCAAGTGCCACTTGTTTCTCTACCTGCTTCTCCCTACCATAAGCCTTCCAGTTTTTAGTTATAGTTTGCTCTCATCCACATTTTGATCATGCTGAGTTATTTGGAATTTAAAGAAACTATTGGATCCAGGTTTGATAAAAATGGGACCCAATTTTCATTGATGGTATGTGCTAGCTTACCTCCAATAAAGTCAATGAGGTAACATCAATAGTGTATATTTCCTTTGTAGGTAAGTATCAGTACTATATTGATGACACTGCAGCTCAGATAGTCTTTCAGGCTCCTCTAGTAACTTACACAGACATTGAATTGGAGGGTGACAAGATGGAATCCTGAAAATCGCCACATTAGGGCTCTAAGGGGAAATAAACAATTGCCCATTTCTACTTCTTGGCTCTCTTAGGAAGGAACTGAAATAGATCTCTGTCCATTCAAACAAGTTCATCCAGATGCAACACCATCTCAATGGCATCAAAAGATGCTGAAAAATTTAACACAATAGGTTGGCTATCTTTAGGCTTGGGCAATCATAAAAAGAAATCAACAATCCATATTACAACTGAGGTCTTCATTCCATAACCATGGTTGAACCCAGGCTAAAATACAATGCATACACCTGTTGAATTGAGAGATATCTTGAGTGGGGATGTTAAATTGCATTTAATCAACTCGTCAATGGAATTTCTATTGACGAGTTGATTAGTCAATAAGAAGGGGAAACTGCGGAGCTGCAGCACGGTTAGTTCCTGGCCCAGGAGCTAACCCCACTGCGGCTCTGCCTTTTAAATGTATTAAGAGGATAAGGCAGTGAATCTGGGAATGCTTACTGAAAGTTATTCCCATGCACAGAAAGTACACAGGAAACTGTGAGCCAGCAGATGAAAATAATTCAAGGATGGTGGTATCAGAATAATGAGCCATGAAGATAAGCAACTTTTCTACTGCTATTTGGAAGGAAAGATTGGTGGCTTAAAGCTAGAGAGGAGGAGATTTCAGTTGTCAAGATGTGAGATGATAATAGCTTGAGCAAAAGCTGTAGCAGTCTTCATTAATAACGAGATCAATGATTATTCTCCTCTCTTTAATCAGTCCATCTCACAGACCATAATATCCCCAAAACACCCAAAACTGCATGAAAGTTAAGTAACAAACCGAGTTTATTTTTTATAGTGATGAAGCAATATTACTCCAGATGCATGAGATACATTAAAAATCCTACCAAAATTAGCTTTCTGGTAACCAAAACTTATTTACAACCAGCACATAAAGAGGCATGATAAAGATGATGAAAGGGGGTCTGAACTGAATAAAGTTTAAAGGTGGAAACCTGAGAAAGAAAGCCTGGGAATGAGCATGTGAAGTCAATGTCATTGTCTAAGACCTGCCATATGAACGGCTTCCTTTTCCTGCTTCCAAATCAACCATTTCTTTCAACATATGAGAGCCAGGATCCCTGTTAGCCACAGAAAGTTTACTGTCAACTGGACATTGCATACTACAGGAAATCTAGTTCCCAGCAAGCCCCCAAAGTTCCATTATCTGCTCCAAAACAATTCCATTATGCAATATTTCTAGGAAGACCTTTAAGTCTCCAAATCTTCACCTGGAGACACTTGAAGAATTCACCATCTACAGCACTACTATACAAAGAAATCTGAAGTATTAAAAATGTTTATTGCTTTACACAAGTTGTGGGCAACCTGGGGTCCACATGCGAGCCATCAGGATAATCTAGCTGTGGGCTGAAAGACGTTTTGTTAATGTTGACTGTCCGCAGGCACTGCCTTCACTGCTCCCATTGACTGGGAATAGAGAACCATGGCTACTGGGAGTGTGGGGAGCAGTGCCTATGAACAGTCAATGTCGAGAAAATGTCTTATGGCCTGCAATCAGATTAAGCTGATAGCCTGCAGGTTGTCCACCACTGCTTTAGACTAGTATCTCATATTCTTAGAAAACTCCAGTGTTCTACAACCTCAGTTACAGGCTAATTTTTCAGCATAAATGTAAACTGTCTTTGACAGATCCTTAACAAAAACTCTGTCAGATGCATTTCAAGGCAAGTGTTCCCATTGTGTTTAGCAGGGCATGAACAGAAGGTAAAACACTTACATTTCTTACAAGCTATAACCTCAAGAAATTCAAGGTATTCCCTCATCTCCTTCATTTTAGAGACTGCACAAATGCATTTTTTATTAGTGACCTCTGCTTATTACTCGGTTACATGTGATCTATCCAAGTGTCTCTAAAGAGAAACAAAATATGCTAAACAAGAAACATGAACTAAAAATTTTCCCAGTTGCCTCATGCTATGAATCATTAAAACGTGTGAAATGACAGACTTTCACCTGGTCCATTTCAACATTATGCTTGAAGCAACAGGATGAGGGCCTATCTTTGTTATTGGCAATTCATATGTGGACTCTCTCCAGAACATAAATTATATCCAGAATGCATCACATGTCTGTTAGACAACAAAGACTTCTGTTTCTTTAAAAAGCTGGAAGATCACTGCTACATTATCTTGTCTCAGATTTGGAAGAGAAGCCTAATACTTTTTGTATTGTAAGAAAAGCCAACCTCATTATGAGGATCTCGTATGTGGACTCTTCCTCTGGGTCTCCCAGTACATTGTACACTGTCTATTTAGCAGGTAAGGTGCAAGGGGCAGAAATTATCTCTTCGGCTGTGTTCTGTACAGTATCAAACAGTCAGCATTTACATAAAAATTGGGTGAAATCTTCACTTGTGCTCTGTCCCGTTACACAAGGTACAAGGATTGAAGTGATTTACGAGGACCCTGAAAGCTCATACTGACTGGTAGAGAATTCCCTGGTTGAGGAACTGTGTGAAACCACTGTAGATCAGTGGAGTACAGTATAAGTAAAGCTTGATAAACAATAATGTGAATAATTCATTTACTTACATGTTTTTTCTACCACCGCACATAACATAAATGTCTGATGCGAGACTCAGTAATGCTAAAAGAAAACAGGTTATATAACCTACCTCAGTGACCTTGTCAGAAGGCTCTAGTCCAATCAAATTGGCTTGTACTAGCTGCTGTAGAAGTTGTACTTGAGCTACGCTGAGGAAGAATTCCAGATTTGTGGTCATATTCACCTCCAAAGAATGTCCGCACACTAAAATCTCCTGTCAAGAAAAAACATGTCAGAAACTGGCTGGTAGGCAGATAATTTACATTTTAAAGATAACTATACCGCAATTCTCTTTTATACCCAATTTAAGACATTTACACCATGTTATATGGAATTGTTAATTCTATTTATCTCTTTTAGTAGCAAAGATAATCATAAGACTTCTCATAAAGGTGTGTTTGATACCTTGCCTTGCTTTCAACATTACAATTAATACAAATCTTGTATGTAAAATGTTTCATGTTTGCAGTTTTGTTTTCATTTCTTTCTAATGTCAAACACTAGGCTGTCAGATTTTTGTTTTCATTTGCTTGGCAATAGACTACATTTCTCCTTTGCCTTGTCCTTCCAAGAAGATATATATTTTTTGGAATATAAACTCAGCTCGATTTATAATGAAATCATATGTTGGAACTCAAAGATAACCAGCCTAATTGATTTCTTTTGCCTGTAAACTACTGTTAATATCTTGGCAGAGTCAGCTGGATGACCACTAAACTTATACAAAACTACAGCTCTTGGCTATTTCTGGCAAGTAATTCAGAGATGAACAACAGAACCAATCCAGAAGGTTTGCTTAACAAGTAGAAGCATCGCCCCCATCTCAAAAAGGATATGTTTGAATAATGTTCAAATTTTTGGTAATCTATAGTAGACCCCATCCTTCATCATTAAGCATCCCCTAAGAAATAGATTCAAGGAGAATGTAACTAGTCAAAATATTTAAATTCCTGAATGTGAACAATATTAATGTTCATATATTTCTTTTCACTGAATTTTTTCGATGCATCTCAGCTATCCCGTAAATCGTGGGTGGGGAACTTTTTGGGGTTGGGGTCCACCAGTCTACAGAAAAAAATCAGTCACAGGCAACACGCAAGTGAGAAGCAAATAAAAAAAGAAAGAAAATCTTCACTAATGTGGCCCCTGACAGAGAAGGAGAAAGACACTCCACACATTCCCCTCCCACACCAGAGCGTGTGGGCCCAGCCTAGTAGATTTTGTGTGCTTCAGCCTCATGGTGGGGTAGTGAGGGGTAGTGGGTGGAGCACCAGCATTGGCTTCCCAATACTGGGAATGGGGGCTGAGCCTCAGGGGCCAGATACAGGCAAGCCAGGAGCCATATCCGGCCCCTGGGCCCGAGGTTCCCCACCTCTGCTCTAAATTTTCTTTTAATTTAAAACTCTTACACTCATGATGGCACTCTACAAGAATCAGAAACTGCAATCTTTCTCTTGCATAATTAACATCTGTTCCTTCTCCATTAACTTACACCTGTTACAAAAGTGCAAATATGATTTTCATTCCCACCTCAGTTTTGTCCTTCCCAGGAGGTAGCTATATTTGAAAAATCCACCATTAGCTGGCAAACAATGACTAGCACCTCCCTCCAAATAATGTGTATTAAGTTCCTTATCCATTTGCTCATGCCAAGAAATGAACCACAGTCTCTTGTGTTTAACAGGCTCCTCTACTGATTGTTATTCTTACCTACATGCCTTTAGCTTCTATCCAAGACACATTTCCCAATCAATTGTTTACAGATACGCCCTAAAATACAACCGGATTTGTTTCAATCCCGCAGACAGAGACAAACACCTACAGGATCAATATCAGACATTCTTAATACTTAAATACCCACCTGGGGAAGTGAGAAAACATATTGACAGAACCAGATGAGTACCCCGCCATCAGCTTCTTCAAGTTAGGACCAACAAACAAAATAACAGAACATCACTGTTCATCACCCCAGCCACCAACTTAAACCCCTGCTGCACCTCATTAACAATCTACAATCTATCCTGTAAAATAATCCTTCACTCTCACAGGCTTGGGAGACTGGCCAATCCTCGCCTACAGACAACCATCTAACCTGAAACAAAATCTTTCCTGCAACCACACAGCACACCTCCAGGTAATGATCAAGCAATCTCTCTCCTGCCATCCATCTCCACCCTCTGACAAATAAAGGCTAGGGACACCATTCCTCACCCATACTGGCTAATAGCCATTTATGGACCTAACAACCTCCATTAATTTATCTAGTTCTCTTTTAAAACCTGTTGTAGTCCTAGCCTTCACAACCTCCTCAGGCAAGGAGTTCCACAGACTGACTATGCGCTGTGTGAAGAAGAACTTCCTTTTATTTGTTTTAAACCTGCTGCCCATTAGTTTCATTTGGTGGCCCCTAGTTCTTATGTTATGGGAACAATAATATATATATAAATTTTGTACTAACCTCTGTGTGCAAGTTTTCTGGTGAAATTATTTTTGTGAAAATGATTGCAGGAGCTGCAGTTATTCGCACTGTGAAATCTGTTAAAATTGGAGTTAAAATTGCTCTCCGTTCCTGATGCCTCCTTATGCTAAAAGAAAAAAAAAGATTATTAAATTAGATTGTAAGTTGCTGAGGGCAGAGTCCATCTTTCTGTGTTCTTCCTATGCACAGGGCCTACCAAAATGGGGCCTCAATTCTCATTGAGGCTTTTGGGTGCTACCACAATACAAATAACAAATAATTATTAATAACAATGGTCTCAATCCTGTTGTCAGGCCATTAGCCCATGAACAAGACCACTTAAAAATTAGTGTAGTTCAATGCCGTGTAAGGCCCAAAGGAATTCATATCCGTGTAGGACCAGGATATAAATAATTAATTTTTTAAATTACTTCACAATAAAGGCAAAATTACAATTTTTTCTAATGTATTAATACTTTGCACAAATCCATTGTGTCTTCAGTGTGTTTGAAACAAAAATAATTTATCTACACTTTTTACTCTCTAAATTCCTCACTAGTATACACATCATACAAAGTGAGGAAATATTGTTTTTTTCTCTTTTACTGAGTTAATATATGTTGAAAAATAAATTACTGTGAAGCAGTTTAGGCCACATACATTTGACCTATAAATCAAATAAAAACAATTTTCAAAATATGTTAATGATCTTTACATTTAAATAGGTGTTCTTATATATCTAACGGTACTGAAACCGTTAAAAGTTACCAGACACACACAAGTTGCACAAAATCACAAAACCAAGCAAATGAAAAATTAAACCATCTAACAATAGAAAACCTCTACTCTACCATTCACATCTTATCGTTACTGTAAGTACTTTATATCATAGATCAACATAATCATCTAAATTCCTCCCCCATAATAAAGCAATGCCAGTCTTCCAGCATGTGTTTCTGTGTTTGAATGAGCATGCCATGCATTAGCTCCTTCTAATCAGAATATTGACATTCATTTTTTATGAACATTTGTGTCAGTAAACAGGATACTTAAGTTATTTTATGATTATGTAAGTGGATCTCACAATGAATCTTGAATGTGGCCAAGCTCGGGTTTATATATACTTCTAGCACAGGTCTACTCAACATGCGGCTCATTGGCCCATTTGTTTGCGGCCTGTGTTGCAGTTTGGGTTTACGCAGGGCTCAACATGCGGCCTGCGAGTGGGAGCCAAAACAAAAAAGTAGTCAATATAATGATCGTCTGTTGATATGTATTTTAGTAATTAATTTCATGGACAGTCATTGCTCATTAAAAGTGCTGTCATATGGGTGGAAATCGGGTAAATATTGCATTTTATTAATATCACCAGAACGGACTTAAATGGGGCCTGTGTGTTGTGTAGTCTTGCCTTAATCTTGGTATTCAGCCCGTCAATGTGAAAGAAGCTATTTGCATGTATATGCCACCACACTTAAATTGCGGCCCCCCTTGGCATGTGCTAGGAATATCATTGTGGCCCCCGGGGCTTCCAGAGTTGTATAGCCCTGGTCTAGCTGAAGCAAACTCTCAACAGATGAGTGTTGGACACAGAGCCCTATTGGTGGCTCTCTATTCTGTGTCAGCAACTCTTGTCAGTTCTGACATACTCACTGCACCTAACACCCTGTTATCATGACACTTTCCCAAAAAGTGTCATGTCATAATATAACACTAAAAAAGAATATGTTACTTATTAATATTCTTGAGTGATGTATGCATGGTAAATTCACCCAGGACTTCATAGACATATGCTGGCAATATATGACTAAACTGTATTTTAACAGGAGGAGCTGATAAGAAATTTGCACTAGCCAAACGAAAGAGGCTAACATTTCAAATCAGGTGTGGTCAAATTCAGTGGACTATGAATTTGTATGGAAAATTGCAGAGATAATTTGTATTATAAGAATCACCAGTGGGTGAGAAGACAGTATGGAGTCTACACCAATAGTGTGGCATCCACACCCAGGAAGGAAAAGGCATTTTATTGGGGCTTACTTTTTAAATAATACATTTCTAACCTTTACTAGACTGTAAAAAGAGGGAGAGAACCTATAGTTGTCCATCACTCAGGGATTCCATGGGGCTGCAGCTCTTGAAATCATATAATATTGGGTCCCTTCAGCCAAAGGGCCTGAAATCTCTTGGAGCTAAGTTTAAATTGTAACTTCCCGAAATTTTTAGTCTTATAAGTGTATTTTACTTTGGTTTGCTTGTCACACTTCTGTCTTTATCTACTATATATTTAAGAGTGTTTGTCTGTGAGCGAGTGAGTCTGTCTGTCCGTGTTTGTTTGTTCAAGAATTCCTCCTAAATGGTAAGAGTTAAGACATAAAAATGAGGGGGCTACTAGCACGGACAGGTATACTGTATAATGACCACCAGGAGCAGCAAAAGGCCAGAGATAGGAACCAGGACAGCTATAACCCCATAGGGGCAGAAGTAGAAGTAAGGTTCTCTTTTGGCCAAACTGGGCAGTCCCTATGTAAAAGAATAAATGGACACAAATCAGATATTAGGAATAGCAATATACAAAAACCTGTAGGAGAACACTTCAATCTCCTTGGACACACAGTAGCAGATTTAAAAGTAGCCATCCTGCAGCAAAAAAAATTCAAGACTAGACTCCAAAGAGAACTGCTGAGCTACAGTTCATCTGCAAATCTGACACCATCAGTTCAGGATTAAACAAAGACTGTGAATGACTAGCCAAGTACAAAAGCAGTTTCTCCTCTCTTGGTGTTCACACCTCCACATCAGTTGCTAGAATGGGCCTCACCTTCCCTGACTGAATTAACCTCGTTATCTCTAGCCTGCATATTTATACCTGCCTCTGGAAATTTCCACTACATGCATCTGACGAACTGGGTCTTTGCCCACAAAAGCTTATGCTCCAGTACGTCTGTCAGTCTATAAGGTGCCAGAGGCCTCCTTGTCACTTTTGCAGATCCAGACTAACACAGCTACCCCTCTCTGATACTTGAATGTTTACAGGAGCAACAAACTTAACTTCTGCACATGTTCCAGGATAAGGCAAGACACTACAGAGGCACATAATTTTGGGAAAATTCAGGAGTAAGAGAGTCACTCTGTAAAAAGCACCTGGGTGGTAGAAGCCAGGTATGCAGGCTGTTGATATCAGGGCTGAGACACAGTAATATAGCATTTAAAGCATCCAGAGTTGCAGGCCAAGCAATGAGATAACTCCTTTCTGGTCTGGGTTGCACCACAAAACATTACAAAGGGCCTTTTCCTTCAAATTCCCTGCTCTGTGCTACCTTGAATTTTACTTTGCTGGCAATTAGCAGAAGTGCTCTGGATGTGATATATTACTCCTGAGGGAATTCTGCATGAAAAAAATTAAAAATTCTGCACGTTTTAATATTCTTCATTTTTTTGTGAGTAAATAAATGTAGAGGCTCCTGTACAGCAGTGGGGAGCACAGGCCTCAGGTTGCACAGAGATGGGAAATCACCCAGGAACCTCTTACTCACCGGGACACGGACTCATTGGTGAGGCTCCACCTGACCAGGGCCTGCCCCCAAAACACCAAAGAGCACTGCCCCTCAATGAGAGGTGCACCAGGTGTGGGCAGGTAAAATCAGCCCAGCAGAATGCAAGTGTGGAGGGGCTTAATGAGGGGGATCCAGTGTGGTGTAAGAGGATTCTCTGTGGGGCAATCTGAATGTGGGCAGGGTAGTAGGGGTTCCAGGTCCTGGGGGATGCAAATGCAGATCAGAAGGTTCTGGATGCAGAGGCAAAGGGTCTCTGCAGGGAGGTCCAGTTGAAGGTGGTTGGGGCTCACCAGATGTGTGTGGATGGATGGGGCTTGGCAGGGAAATTTGGATGTTTGGTGAGTGGGGCTTGGTGCAGTGAATGTCTAGCTGGTTGGAGCTGGTTGGAGTTCAGTGGGGTGGGGATTCAGGTGCAGGGAACTCATTAGACTAGTCCAGGTACAGGGGATTGGGAGCCCTTGGGGTGGGGGTTCAAGTGCGGGGGGATTATCTGGGGCTAGACTGGAGGCAAAGATGGAGGTTCATGTGTGGGGTGCCCTGATGCAGGAGATGAAGCTTGACTGGGTGAGGAGTTGGGTATGGGGTGAGGTTCAGTGGGGGACTATGGGCATGGGGGTCCAGGTACATGGGGCTTGTGCAGATGGGGGAGCAACTCCCTGTACAGTGACCCCTCCCCTTGCAGCTGAGGAGTGTTCGGACAGGAAGGGGAGGGGAGAGGGTGAGTCCAGGTCTGGGGAAGGGTCTGATTCAGCTACCCCTTGCAGAGGAAAAGCAAGTGTCATCTTCCCCTTCCTGGGATTAGCAGCTGATCATGATAAATGATAGAAACCACCACCTGGGACATTTCTAGCCCTATTTCCCCTCCTCCCCTATGATTTACTTCTTTGTCAGCTGTTCTGGGTGCCTGAATCAACATTTTTGTGTGGGGAAGCAAAGAAACTTGCAGGGGACATAAATTCTGCACATGCGCAGTAGCACAGAATTCCCCCAGAAGTGGTATGTGCAGAAAACATGGTAGCTAGACCGTAGGCTATTTAAGATTATTTAGAGCAACTTCAGTTTTACACACAAATTGACTGGCAGCCAGTACAAAATATACCTTTAATATTGGTTGGACACAAATATGAAATGCTCTTGCTCAGAAAGTGGGCTTCTAAATTAATAGAAGCTTCTGAATGTTTTTCATGTTTGTCTCACAAGAATGACTATGATAAGATCAGCATCTGAGGGACAAACAAGACTATCTGGTCATTAACTGAAAAAAGACTCATCTGGCCTGTAATGTTGACTGGTAGTCCATGAAGCAACAATTAATCTGGTCAGACCACACCACTACATAGCATACTGACAGTTGGTTGGCAGACATCCTTAATAGAGAAAGTGATCATTGATTTCTCCAGTTCCACAAATGCTTCTCTGTGGCAATCAGCATCTCTTCGGTCTTATCTAGATTAATTTTAAACCAAAATTTGTCCAGGTCTCTCTTTTCATTGCACAACAAGAAAATAAGGAAGTGTTTTTGTCTTTGATGAAGAGGAAATAAGAATTGAGTGGTGTAGGCATACCTTTGACACTGAAAGAGCATACTGCTAAAAATTACGTAAAATTGCTGGCAACTATGACTTAAATATATGAAAGACAAAAGCAATATAAACAGACTGTTACAAGGAGGAGGGAGAAAAATTATTCTCCTTAACCTCTGATGATAGGACAAGAAGCAATGGACTTAAATTTGTGGCATGGGAGGTTTAAGGTGGACACAGAAAAAACTTCCTGTCAGGGGGGTGAAGCTATGGAATAAATTGCCGATAAAGAAGGAAGAGTTAGAGCTCTTTGAGAACTCTTAGCCTAACTTTCAGAACATTGACTTTAATCATTTCTTATAATTCAATCTACATTGTAACACTCTCAGGCTACGGCTACACTGTAGCCTTCTTCTGGAAAAGTGTATGCAAATTAAGCATGGCGTGGAATATCGCCACACTTTATTTGCATAATTAATTAGCAGCCACTTTTGCGCAGGAGGCTTTTGTGCAAAAAGGAGCTGTGTAGATGGGATGGTAGTTGGTCCTGCCGTGAGGGCAGGGGACTACACTCAAAGACCTCTCAAGGTCCCTTCCAGTTCTATGAGATAGATATATCTCCATATATTATATTAAAAAACCCCTCTTGCGCAAGAGCCGTTCCTCCTCATTTTTTCAGGAAGAACGGCTCTTGCACGAGAGGGGGTTTTTGTGCAAAAAGGAGCCATCTACATAGCTCCTTTTTGCGCAAAAGCCTCTTATGAAAAAGTGGCTGCTAATTAATTATGCAAATGAAGTGCAGCGATATTCCATACCACGCTTCATTTGCATACGCTTTTCCAGAAGAAGGCTACAGTGTAGCCGTAGCCACAGTAGTGAATCCTATAGTGAAGATGGAATTTTCCATACAAATGTAGGAGATGAGCCAGACATAAATTAATTAGCCCTAATTGCAGAGAGTGGTGACACTCCAGAGCTTACTTATTTGAACTGAATCTCTCAGTCATTTCTCATTCTTTCCCAGTGCATTGGTTTCCTTTGTTTTTTCCCCATTTTAGTTCCTTTATCTCAGTTATATGCTCTTGATATAATTTGTTTACCCACATTTTAATCTTCTTATTAGTTTTCCTTCCCATTTAGCTATACTTCAGGATGTCCTGAATCAGTGAAATATTTTTAGTGAAGAGTTCATATTGGCCAAGAAATGCAATTTTTGATCAATCCAAAACTATTTTTGAATTTGCATCAAGTTCATCAAACAGTTGTGTGAAAATCAAAATGTTTTGGCTTCATTAGGGTTTGTTATTCATAGAGGCAATTCACAGTCATTCATAATGACAATGAATATTCAAGAGAGAAAGAGTGAAAATGACCATAAGCTTGGTGATAGGGCACTAGCCCAGTATGTGGGAAACCCAAATACAATTCCTTGCTCCAATGACTATTCATTTCTATAAAATGGAACAGTTTCAACCCAAGAGATTGCCACACAAAAATAATCCATTACCCAGTTGTCAGGGTCTTCTCCTGCAATGTGGGAGATCTAAATCAAATGATATAAATGTTACTGTCTTTACGGTATGAGGGGAGTAGAACTGTGCTTAATTTATCCTGAATGAGGGAGCTCACTCTCAGCTGAAAAGATCTCTTTAAGCCAAGGGCTCAAATGCTAGCACACTGTGAAAGTAAAAGGGGTGGTGGAGACAGAGTGCCCCTGTTAGGAAGCAAGGACTCTTTCTAAGGATCCCTGGTCTGATTTAACCTGTTCCTCCCCACTGTTCAAAGATAAAGCTAAATAAGCTCCTTTGTTATTTAACTGCTCCACAGAATCTGAAATCACTTGTGGCAGGCCAGCATTTTCTCCCAGTCCACTTCAGAATCTTCTACTAAGAGATGACAATCACTAAGACTTGGATGAAATCTGAAGAAACTGACCTGTAGAAGTCACAGAAGAGAGGCAAGTAACAGCAGGTAGCTGGTGGAAGGGGCAAGCAGGCAGCCAATGGGAGCAGAGAAGAATGAGGTAATGGTGGCTGGTGGTGGCAACAAAATGCATCCTCCTTCTCCTCCCCACCCTCACCCATGGGAAGTGAAGTCACAGAGATGTATCTAGGAACCTTGGGTCCTCACTAACCAAGGAGAAGGGGGGTGAAGGGGGAGCAGATAAGGGCACAATAAAGAAACTTTTGATTGTAGAACTCAAAAGCACGAGGCAGAGACACTGCCTCACACATTCTGGGGTGGATGTTCTGCTCACATTTTAGGATTGTGAATCCTACTTGTGGAATTTTCCCTAATTAATATTGGGTGACTTCTATCCTTTGTTATCTACACCCAGACACTGTGCTTATGAGTGGGGAACTACTGTCTCTCAGAGGTGATCTGTAAAGTCAAAATAAGTTACGCAACTTGAGCTACGTCAATTGTGTAGCTTAAGTCAAAATAGCTTTTCAGCTTTTGGTGATGTCTACACAGCAGGAAGTCCAAAAAAGAGCACTTTTCCTTGGACTTCCCTTTCTCCTTGTACAATGAGGGTTACCGGAGTCAGAGTAAGAAGTCCTCCAGCTCAATATTATTTCAACATTATATCGAAATAACTGTTTGTAGTGTAGACACAAATTGCGTTATTTCAGAATAATGTCAGTTATAATGCTGCTGTGTAGATATAGCCTAAGAGCAGGCTCAAGCCAGCTCTGTGTTGTAGTATTGTCAAGGAACTCCTAGATATTGATCTCAGCCTTGGGTTGCTACTGCTCTCCATGGGAGAAAGATTATACGAGTAATCACTAAGACACATACCATGCACCTACCGAACATGATTTTTTTTTTATTTCTGAAGCATCATCCCCTATTAAGATTGGGTAAAATGTTATATATTTGTTTTTCAAATTTCATAAAAGTAAGGAAGCACTTTTGGTGCAAAATCTACATAAGCCCCAAAGAAAAATTATGAAAAACCTTCTTAGAGGAGGCTCACAAACTACAAGTAGCAATTTGTTCTATTTGATACCACAGATTCTTGGTTCCCTATCATACTAGTGAACAGTCCCAGGAAGTTCATTCCAGATGGTGGCCTGCAAGCACAAAACTGAAATGCAGTGTATTGCCCCACTCAATTCACTACCGCACACAGCAGTAATGACTTTAACCTCATTTTTTTTTCCAAACACAATTTATTCAAGCTGCAGGAAGCACAAGTTGTTGCTGGGTATTGTAGAAGGATTGCATAGGGACAGGGCAAGGCCTCAAGAGAGGATATATTTCTTTATTTCCTTCAGGGCTGTTATTTTTTCCACTGAGAGGAAGCAAAGAAAGGAGGACTACAAGCTGAAAAGTAGTTTTCAATCAAAAAAAACTTATTTTGGTTAAGTATTCCAGTTCCCTACATGATGTTAGGTAAAGGGTCATAAATGTGAACCAATTTCATTTGTACAAAAACCATGTTATCTCTTCCTCAATATATTTTCATCTATGTGTCTAAGAAATCTGTTCTTTAATTTCAGTCTATTTGCCTAGAATTGAATTTAGGCATACTGGACTCTAATTGCCAAAAATGCCTCTAAAATCTTATAAAAATTGCATTCAATTAGTTATCTACCATTAACCTACTACAGAGACTGATGATAGGTCACATATCACAATTGTTAGCACTGCAATTTCAGTGCTCTTGGCTGAATAGCATCTAGTCCTGGTGACTTCTTATTGTTTAATTTATCCATTTGTTCAAAAATTTCCTCTACTGACACCTCATTCTGGGACATTTCCTCAGATTTGTAACCTAAAAAGAATGACTCGCGTATGGGAATTTCCTTCATATCCTGTGCATACAGACTGATGCAAAAAGCACTATTTAGTTTCTCTGCAGCAGCTCAGAACGCAGCTATCTTCCTTTAGTTCTTCTTTAGCACCTTGATCATCGAGAGGCCCCCACTAATAGTTTGGCAGGCTTCTTTTTAAATATTTGCTGTTAGTTTCTGGTTCTTGGCTAGCTGCTCTTCAAATTCTTCTTGTACTACCTAATTGTACTTTTTCAGTTGACTTGCTGGAATTTAGGTTCCTTTCTATTTTCCTCAGTAAGGGTTAACTTACAATTTAAAAGATGTATGTTTAGTCTCTAACCACCTCTTTTACGCTGGTTAGGCATGTTGGCTTGGGGGGAGGGAGGTGTCCACCGTGTTTCTTTATTTGGGGGTACACATATAATTTTATATTCGTTTATGCTGTTTTTAAAAAGCTTCCATGCAGCTTGTAGACACTTCACTTTTGTGACTGTTCCTTTTAAATTTCCATTTAACTATTTTTCTCTTTTTTTTATATACTTCCCCTTTTTGAAGTTAAAAGTTATATGGTACATCTCTTTGGTTGTTAAATTTCATGACAATATGGTCACTATTACTGAGTGGTTCAGCTACATTTACTTCTTGGACCATATCCTGTGTACCACTTAGGATTATATCAAGAATTAAACCCCATGCAGCCACAGAGACAATCTCTTTACCAGGATCAGGCTGGCAACACTTAACTAGCAAACTACCCCTGAACATGGTGAAAGGACCAGTTCCTTTTGACACGCTGAGGGCATTACTCTAGTCTAGTTGCTCCTTTTCCTTGCTTGGCTGGGAAGAAATTTTTCACTTGCAGTCCACTGGTAGGGGGACAAGGTGAGTTTTTTCACTATCCTCAAGCTGGTATGGGATCTGGTAGGGTGCAGTTGAGGGATTAGATTAGTACTATGTGATGGATCGGAGGAATGCTGGCCAGCACTGGTGACTAAGGCGTTAAACTCAGGTAGCCAGCAAGGTTGTTGGCAGGAAGCCAGAAAAACCAATGGGGCTAGAGTGCTGAAATCTGAATAGTATAAGATACCTTGCCTGTTTTCTTTGTGTGGGAGAGTTAAGCCAGGAGTTGAGAGCTCCAGCATGATTTAGACCCAGGCAGGATTACCTGGAAATGGACTGAAGGGATTGTGAGTAAATAAAGAGAAAAAGTGAATCTAGTCACGATCATGATATTTTTCTTTATTTTGTGGTTTGGTTTGAACTGCTCTGTGTGAATCTGTGCTTCTCCTCCCCCATTTACAATCTAAGAATTGTTCCCAAAGATTTTCTGTGTGTTTTTAATTTGTTTTCCTTAGTTGTTCTGTAACACCTAGCAATCAAGTATGCTTTATCAAGTATATCTTTTGTTTTGTAATAAAAATCACTTAATTAAGGTGATGATTTGATTCTCATGTCCTGGAAGGTAACAACAGATCTGTCTGTGTCTGTCTGTCTACATGCTTCAGACTAGAGGTCAGCTGCCAGAGACTGCAGTTGTTTTTCTTTTCTCTTGTTTTTTCAAGTTCTCTTGTGGTAAAAGAGCTTGGGGTACCACTGGGGGAGAATTCAAGTGTTCCCTCTTGTTTTTAGGGATAAAATCACTTGATAATGGGCAGCTACCCCCCAAAGCCAGTGAATCTGGGGAGTTTTTGTAAGCAGAGTCTGTAAGAGGCAAGTTATTTTTAAGCTCTCTTGTGGGCCTCCAACTTCCGCACTTGGAGTGCCAGAGTGGGGATCAGCCCTGACACTCAAGCTGCCCCTTTACCTTGGTTGGCTGGGAAGCATTTTTCACTTTGCAGTCCATTGGTAGGAGAAAGGTGAGTTTTTTCACTATCCCCCACAGCTGGTCTAGGATCCGGTAGGGTGCAGTTGAGGGATTAGATTAGTGTTGCAACTTTATACATAAAACTTGTGGTAGGTGTCTAATGCAGTTATTTGGTATGGAAGGGATGTGGTTATTGGATAAAATGGGTTGGAAAAGGAAAGCATCCCTTAAGGAGTAGAGTAAGGTTGGTTCGGAACTCATATATCTCATCAGTGAGGAGCAGACCCCCACTCCTTTTCAGCTCCTAAGGAAATGCATTTGGGGGTCCTATATTTGGATTAAGAGGGAGCAGATCCCTTTCTCTCTATACTGTACTATTTGTTTTCAGGTAGTGCAAGATATTGTAAGTGGATAAAGCAGCAGCCTAACTACACCACAACCATGGCCTCCTGTCTTTCTTCCAGTGTGGATGGACAGTGTTGGCAGCATCTGTTTTAAGATTTTGTTAAAAATTACCAAGGTCAATATATTTATAATATAATACTTGGAATGTTGGAAGCAGGAACATATACTTGGAAAATGAAAGTACAGTAGCTTTTCCAGAATTCTTTTCTACAAGTTAATCTAGTAATCAAACAATGCTATACAGAGGGAACATAGATTGATTTTATACTTTAACATGTACATATCAGCTAAACATCAAAAGTAATGAAATGATTAAAATACACAGCTAAAGAAACATCTAAAAAGAAGAACCTTAAAAAACTGACCAAGTGACCAGAGCACTGGAACAGGGTAAGTGAAACTAAACAAATGTACTAAAACCTAAATAATAAAATAAACTCAAAAATTCCTCAGAAAAAGCCATTGCCTATATTCTATGCTAAATATATCAATGTATAACAGACTTCCGATAATCCGGCATCTTTGGGACCCAGGGGGTGCCGGATTATCGGA
>CM057846.1:33056841-33072211 GCA_030068395.1 Apalone spinifera
AATTGTCCGGCTGGCCGGAGCACTTCTGGGTTCCAGTTGGTGCCGGACTATTGGGAGTGCCGGATCACTGGATGCCGGACAATTGGAGTTTTACTGTAACATACAAAGAATTAAGAAAGAAAATAGCACTACTACTAACACAAAGAATAAAGACCCCATGACATTTTCAGGAAATCTCAAGATAAACTTCACCCTGGAAACTCTAAGCACCATGTATAACACCATGCAGTCATTTTAGTGGTGCACACTGGAAATATCCTAGCACAGGGGAAACATTAGTACAGGTTCTTCCAGTTCTCAGCACATCACTTCCACAGATCATAAAATAAACCCAGATGCAGAAAAACTGATTGCCAAGCAAAAACCAAAAATGTGAACATACTGAAAACGAACTGTGGTTCATGTATATAACATTAAACCTAACTGAAAAGCAAATACATATATACCAGCTACTTCCTGTATTAAAGAAATGCATTATAAAATTAAAATAGAAGTACTGCATATCACAAAGAAAAAGTCAGGCCAGCTAATTAAAATGCCACATTAAACATTAGCGGGGGGAGCCACACTTGCCAGGCCCTTGGGCAGATGGGGGGACAGGGCCTCAGGTGGAAGGGGTGGAGCTGGGTGCAGCCAACCCTCAGTACTGCCCGGAGTGCAGCATGCCACACCTTCCACCAAGCAGCTCTCAGAACAGCCTAGAGTGCACCGTGCAGTGCTCCAGCAGCAATGTAAAGGGCCTGGAGCTTGGGATGCCGCCACTGACACAGTAGGAGTGGCAGCAGCTGGGAACCAGGGACCTTTTCAATCGACAGGCCCCAAGGGCAACTGCTGACCCCTCCCCCTCCATCCCAGCGGCACTCTTGAATATTAGTTTAAAACTCTTTCAAAGCAAAAATACACACTGTTATTGAACACAAGCTAAAATGAAAATTTGGCTCACTCTGAAAAAGCCAGTCTTGCCATTGGGCTGGCCAATTAGGATGTCTTTTGGAGTCACTGCCATTTAACCCTTCAAGAAGAGCCATTGGACAATGTCATTTTGAAAGAAGAGCAAGTTATCTTTGCAGTTCTAATATCACAGCCCCAATCAGGCTTGGATAAATTATTTCAGTGTAAGTATCTAAAATAAGGAACCACTGTGGTATTTTACTAGCAAAATTAATATTTCAAAACACAGGAAACCAAATATGATGCCTCATAAATGAATAATCAATTTGTACCTGCCCCTTCCATCATTACTTTCAGTGATTCTTTTTCTTTCTCCTCCTCTATCTTTTTGGTATTCCCTAGGGATCTGTCCTTGATTATCCCTAACTCTCAGAGTGTTCCTTATGTACTTCTCATAGTTTTTCATCACATCACTGTTAACAATCCAACCTTTCTGCCCATTCCTGAGTTCTTTCCATTTGTTATGGCTTTCATATTTTCTGGGCATCTTGTTATTCCTCCCATTTAAAAAAATGGCAAACCCGATTTTCTTCTACCTCTCTTCATTGTCTTTGAGAAACCACCCTCCCAAATGGGGAAGAGCCTGCATTCTGGGACCTGCAAAGCCATGTATGCACTGAGTACGTATTGGACAAGTTACAGAGAAGTTTGAAAAACTTGGTAGTTTTGCTTGAAAAAAAATTGTCTGAGACACTGGACAAACAGGCCTTTTCAAGTACAAACACTTCAAAATGCATTAACAGGTGTGTTGTAAGCAAGACACGAGAAGTCATTCTTCCGCTCTACTCTGAGCAGGTTAGGCCTCAGTTGGAGTATTGTGTCCAGTTCTGGGTACCACATTTCAAGAAAGATGTGGAGAAATTGGAGAGGGTCCAGAGAAGAGCAACAAGAATGATTAAAGGTCTAGAGAACATGACCTATGAATGAAGGCTGAAAGAATTGGGTTTGTTTAGTTTAGAAAAGAGAAGATTGAGGGGGGACATGATAGCAGTTTTCAGGTATGTAAAAGGGTGTCATAAGGAGGAGGGAGAAGACTTGTTCATCTTGGCCTCTGAGGATAGAACAAGAAGCAATGGGCTTAAACTGCAGCAAGGGAGGTTTAGGTTGGACATTAGGAAAAAGTTCCTGTCAGCGTAGTCAAACACTGGAATAAATTGCCCAGGGAGGTTGTGGAATCTTTATCTCTGAAGATATTTAAGAGTAGGTTAGATAAATGTCTATCGGGGATGGTCTAGACAGTACTTGGTCCTGCCATGAGGGCAGGGGACTGGACTTGATGACCTCTCAAGGTCCCTTCCAGTCCTAGTATTCAATGAAAATGAGTTGTGACCACTTGTTCCTTCACTCTGAAACATAAAGCTTTGGCTGTTTTAAAACATATGATAGCTTTGTTTTACTTTTAAAATGCCTATTTAGTCATCTGAGAAACAGAATGATAATTTTGGAACTTCAAAATTAATTCGGGAATTCCAAAATGCTATATGCAGCTGCAATGTAATTGGTCCTGTGGGGCTTAGTTTATTTATAAGAAGGTCATGCAAGACAGTATCAAATGCTTTACTAAAGTCTTGGTATACCACATCTTATACTTCTTCCCTTTATCCATAAGGCTTGGACTCATTATGACCCAGAATTCACCTTAAAGTCCACTGCCAAATTTTAGCAGCAATTTTAGCAGGTGAGCTAAATGGAAGTCTCTGACTGGGCAATCCAGAAGTCACTGTTCTAAGCCCGTTTCAGCTGGAAGTTTCTTTTGCATTTCTTACAGTCCACATTATGTGGACAAATCAGATGATATATGTCATTCTATAAATACAGCTGTTTTCCTTTACAGAGGTACAAAAAACATTTAGGAGCTAATAGAAAAACTTTTACTTTATCCTTCCCTAAGGGCAAGTCTAGACAACCCTTGGCTTCCGAAAAAATATTTGCACATTCGTGCTGAATTTACATATGTTCTTCCAATCCCTTTTTTGGAAGAGGCTTTTTTCGGAAGAAAAAAAAAAAGCAGTCTAGATGGGGGTTTTCACGCAACCCTGCCCTTTTTCGAAAGAACCCTTATTCCTCAAAAATGAGGTTTACAGGATTCTTTCTAAAAAAGCGGGGGGGGGGGGGGGGGGATTTGCACCAAAACCCCAGCCTAGACTGCTTTTTTTTTCCCCAAAAAAATCTCTTCTGAATAAGGGATCGGAATAAGATATGCAAATTCGTGCCAAATTTGCATATCTTCTTTCAGAAGCCGAGGGTAGTCTAGATGTGCCCTAACTTAGAAATATATATTTTATTCAAATTTTGTATAAACAAAAAACAAAAGACACAAAACAAAAAGCTTGTTGTTCCTAGACTAAGAACTTGAATGCCAAAACTCATCCTGGAATTATTTTTCTATGGCCATAAAATAAGCCATAAAAAACAAATTACAATGGAAACAGACACATCGAAGAAATGTAAAAATTACACAAATGACAGTTTTAAATGTACAATTCAAAACTCTATTTCAGAGAATATATGCAATGCAAAGTAGAAGCAGGAAAAGTACTTTGTTCACACATATTGTAAATTGTATCCCCAATATTTACTTGTCCACTCAAAGTTTTGAATGATTTCCTACCTACTGGCCATATTCCACTCAAGCGCTGGGTTTTGAGAATTTCTTTCATTTTCTGTCAGCACCCCTCCTTTACTACTTTCCTTTTCAGGTTTCAATTGATCCCACTGCGCAGTACCAATGTTGATAGACTGAAGATCTATTTGATATTGTCTGTCTTCAACCTCTGATCCAGGGTCTCGAAGTATTCCCAGATTAAGTGCTCTCCTATAATGATATAAAGATTTTAATCATAATGAGATTTAATTAAATCATTTTGTTATTAAAAGTGCAGAGAGAAATGAGGAAACAGAGCCATGTTTTGAACAAATTATATAACGTGTGGATAATGTGACGGTCCTCCTGCTCATTGTGGGTGTGTCTAGACCACATCCCTCTTTCGACAGAGGGATGTAAATTAGACATTTCGAAATTGCAAATGAAGCTGAGATTTAAATATCCCGTGCTTCATTTGCATAATCACATAATGGCGCTCTTTCGAAAAAGCGCTATTTCGAAATTGAAACTGCAGTCTAGATGTGGTTCTTTCAAAAACAGAGCGCTTTTTCAAAAGATCCTGTAAACCTCAGTCTAGACTCGGTTTACAGGATCTTTCAAAAAAGCACGCCGTTTTCGAAAGAACCGCATCTAGACTGCAGTTTCAATTTCGAAATAGTGCTTTTTCGAAAGAGCTCCATTACATGATTATGCAAATGAAGCACAGGATATTTGTCTAATGAGTGTTTTGGAATGTCTTATTATTATAAAGTGAGAAAAACTAGACAGCAGATGGGAGAAGAGGAAAGAGGTTTCAGGACAATTTTTTCCTTTTGCAGTACAAGCTGGTAGACAGGATCTTTCCCCAACAATTAAGAAAGCAAAAGAAAGGGAATTCTAGATGTGGCCTGTCAATTAGATGGCAAGTTTAGCCCTCAATCAGAGGCAGTTGGTATCATACAACAGCTAAGTGTGTACTTACTTTTACACAGAGAAGGAGTAAACTACATCCAGCACTGCATCCTTCAACTTTCTTCTGCACAATCAAATGCTGCCCAACAGGATTACTGGAGCAATAGATGCATTCTGAAAGTGTACCTGCAACTCCTCATTGTGCTGGCTAGGATGAATTTGGCCCTTATTTTGTGTTATGACTAGATTTACTAATCTCAAAATAAATAAAAAATAAATAACTTCCCGGCATTTATCTTCTTGAGCAAAGAACAGGCAAGACTACTATTCATAGAGTCAAATAAGCTAGAGATAGAAAAGACCCATTGGCTAACCTGTCCATTCCACTGTCAATACAAAATTGTTCCCATACTGTTTTTTTCCCTAGCATTTAGTTCTATTCAGTTTAAAAAGCAGTAAGCAATAATGTTTCTACCACTTTCCATAGGAGATTATTCCATCCCCCAATACATCTCACTATCATGATGATACTCAAGCTACATTTTCTTGGTCTTAACTGTATCCTATTCTTCCTTGTAATATCCCATGCCACAACCTAAGTAATTCCTTTCCATCCTTCACATGCACACCTTTGAAATATTAGTAGATTCTTATGTTTCTGCAACCCTCCCAATTTTTCCACCTCTTAGCCATTTCATACAAATGCCATTCTTTTAAAACTCAGTTCTCACACTGTAAATCAATCCCTCCAGCCTCTCTTTTGTTACTTTTCTCTGAACCCCTCCAGATGATTAATAACTTTCTATTAAGGTGAGCCCAGAGGTATATATAATAGCCCAGATGTGTTCGCAACAGAACTACATTATCAAACACTGCATGCTCACCCTATTTCATGTCATGGTGCCTTTGTGTATGCAGCCCTAATTTTGTTAGCTTTTTTGCAGCAATATCACACTGTAAACTAATGTATAACTTTCTGTCCATTATCATCATCTTGAGAGGTATCCCAATATGTCAGTTTTCTAGACCCTTACTTCTTAATGAGTATGTGTGTTTTCGGTTATTTTCCTCCAAGGTTTCTGGCTTGTATTGTTTTGCATTATGGGTCATTTAAGGTCTCTATTCAAAACATGAATGCACAGTATTCAATTCTTGTAGCTGAGAAAGCCTAATCTGACTATGCACAGTTTTTGCAAATCCATTATGAAAGTAAGTCATGTCAGTAATGGGTGTTGAGATTCTCAATCCCTGCTACAAATAAAGCATTACAACCACATGAGGTATCATTTAAAATACTTTATTAACATCTAATGGCATATGATATTTTGATAATAACTGATTACCAATCTGAAATTAAATTGCCAGTTTATACTATGAGAAAAAATAACTTCTAATATTTCCAACTAATTGTATACATTATAACTAAAAAAAGTATGGGGTTCTCTGTCAATTATTAAGTACATAAGAACCGCCAAACTGGTTCAGACCAAAGGTCCATCTAGCCCAGGATCCTGTCTTCCAACAGTGGCCAATGCCAGATGCCCCAGATGGTTGAACAGAACAGGTAATCATCAAGTGATCCCTCTCCTGTCATCCATTTCCAGCCTCTCTCAAACAGAGACTAGGGACACCATTCCTACCCATTCTGGTTAATAGCCATTTACATGAATAACACCCTGATTTTATTCACTATACTTCCTGAATGGACCCAAATAAGTGAAATGTCTTACAATTGACCTTGTATTGAATATACATGGTTCAAAATTCCATGAATTTTGTACCCTTTTTTCATTTTGCTGATTTTGAAACCCTTCTAGCAACTGAAATCAGGAAAAAGAGTAAGCCAAGAGTCACATGATTTCTATACCTCTAGCATAAAAGCTGCTTTAGCAGCAGAAATACACTGTAGGACTTAGAATTGTCATTGTTTTGCTCTTCCAAAAATAATTCCACCATCACATGTGAATTGTTCAGCAGGTTGTGTAGGATAAACTAAAGCTTATAACAGTCAATAGTACGGTAAGATCATAAGGAATCAAAAAAGACCTTAAGCATGGAACAGGAAACGTAGCTTTAATGTTTTTCTTTTTTAAATTGATGTAGTCTAGGTCAAGCCTTTTGTATGTTTATATTAGAAACAGCTCATGTTGAGCCAGTTACTGCTCACTGCTGAACAGGCATAATTCTGAGACACATGGTAAGAAGTTACTTATGGCTTGACTGCGATTTACAAAATGTTAAACAAACCAGAGAAAAAGGCATTTTAAAATTAATATAAACTATGTTGTGATTTACAAATATTATAAATTGTGTGATCAAAGTTACTAGTAGTCAACACTTGAACAGATACAGCCACATATTTCTCCTCTTTTCCAAATCTATTTGGCTCAAACCGCAAATACCGAAGACAGTGTTTTGCACGGGACAGTGTCTCCTACGCTAAATCTAAAACAAAGTGCCTCCCAGTGTGTTTAGGCAAAACTGTTTCCTCTGTTTTTTTCTATGAGTGGTGGATGTGAACTCTTTTTGTACCTGAGTACAGAAAGCAGAAGTGCTATCCGTATGGTGTTGTTTCCCTCCCCACCTGGATGCTAATACATATATTACCTTAACCTGTTCACTTGTTTAGCAAATACAAATATTATTTACCACTCAGTGCATTTCCTCTTCAAAGAGCTATACAAACTAATTATTTACCTAAGATAGTATTGTGAGAACAAAATACCATAAACAAGGTACAGTAAAACTTATTTATCTGCTCAGTGCTTCTCACTGTGTTAATAAGAGCATTTTGTACATATTTCTGGGCTTAACTCACTTTTTATTTTAAAAAATGACAACTGCATTTCCTCTTATCTGATTTTGGGCCTGATCCTGTATTTCTGTAATACACCACATTTAGCAAAATAATTTCCCTTGATATAGCAGATATCCTGTGTCTCCTGCCACAGAAGATGCCCACTTTAGCAGAAGCAACAGCAGTGAAACAATAAGTTGAGACACCTGGCTTTTATGTCAGTTTTGATTTGCAGGACCCATATAAAAGAAAACTTCATTTTCAAATGTGATCAGCTCAGTGAAAACGAACAAAATATCTTTGATCTACTAAACTTTTCTATAAGGTATTGTAGATACATTAGAATACTAAAAAATTCATGTAAACATTATTAATTGAATTAACTATGGATAATTTATATAGTCATTCTGAGTCACATTTATAACGGTATAATTGCTTTGTGGTGTTTATAGCTTCTTGAATAGACATATAAACCAACTGTGAGATGGATTACTTTTGCAATTAGTATGTTGAAAATAAATGGCAAACAGTGACTGAAACATATACCAATGAGTTGTAAACAATATAATCCATCCCTGATTATTCTTTACTGTGTCAAATGACTGATGTAGTTAACAACTTTAAAAAAATAGAAAAATCTAAACATTCCCCATGAATATTTTATTCTCTTCCAAACTAATGCTAGTAAGGGCTATGCAAGTTCCTGTGAACCCTGTGGTCTTTGCCTCTTTCTATTCACATGTAGGATGGATGCCATGAAAGTCAAGGGGCCCTGTGGTGAGACACTCAAATGATATAAAGGTTGTAAAGCTCTCTAGACAACTCCAGTGCAAGGATGCTGGAGACACCATGGACTTGGATACTTTTGGATCAAAGGGTTAGACTATGGGATCAGAACATATTAGGACATCCACTCTTGAACAGGAAGTTTGATTCTTGGTTAACACAAGGTTCTTTGAGCAACAAATCCTCTTGCCCTGGTAATAAATTATCTTTAGAATTTTCCTGATATACCAACTATGGTTAAATATTGTCAGTGAAGAAGCAGCTACAGGTTGGACTCCCTTGTCTGGCACTCACAGGTCCTGAGTAGTCCCAAACAAGTGAGTTTGTTGGACCAAGCAAGGTCAGGACTCTGGGTTCTCCCAGGGCTCCCCTCCTGGCTGCTGCCCCGGGAGAACCCAGACGCCTGTTCTCCCCCAGCCCTTCTGCCTGGCTCTGCTGCCCCCAGCCCACTTGCAGGGCTCTGCTCGTGGCCACCTGGCCCCATGCAGTGCGGCAGCCGCTACTGGGGCTCCCTACCCCTAACCCCATGAGAGCAGGCAGCTGCTCCCAGGGCTCCCTGTTCCCTGATCACTGGCCCTGTGGGCTCTGTTGCCAGCTGCTCTCAACCTGTGGTTGGGGCTCTCTGGTCTAGCAACATGGCAGACCACGGATGTGCTGGACCAGAGAGTCCGGGACCAGAGAAGTTCAACCTGTATTTGCCTTGTGCAGTAACTATGGTTCTTTGTCATGTGCACCACTACAGCGCACCACTGAAAATGTGCTTGCATTCCTGCACAATTGATTGGAGAATTTCAGTAGCAGAGTTCATTCTGTCAGTGCATTTGCTGTTTCTTTTCATGGCTGCCACAACACTAGTCAGGGCACTCAGGCTACCCTCCCACGGCCCTCTCTCAGTTCCTTCTCTACTGCAAAGTCATGGGCAGCAACTCCAAAGTGTAGGAGAGGAGAGTGGGTTGTGGGGCACCCATGGGGGACACATCTCAAAAAAACATTGTTACTGCACAAAGTGAGTAATTTCCTCTTCTTCCAGTAGCATCCGCTGTTGATGATTCCTTAGCAGCATCCTTATTGGCAGGTTGGGACTTCAGAGTCAGATCAACTACAAATAACAGTACTGCAGTGATGAAGAGGGGATGAGAGACAGAATCCCCAGTCATTGCGTAGTGTTCTGTGAAGGTCTGGACTGATGCTCATGTCACCACGATACAGATTTCCCAAACTGGGACATTCTTGAAGATGAAGACAGACAAGGAGATCGACCTTATGGAGTGTTTGAAGGGGACATATTACAAACTTAATAACATTGTCCAATGTAGTTTGAGAACTACATAGAGAGCCTCTGGGCTGACATAGCTGAGCCCTTGGATCTCTCCCCATTGGTAAGGAAAAGTCAAGGAGACATCCTGAAAGTCTTTGTCTTATCCAGATAGAAGGCCAGGGCTATTACAACATCTAATGTGTGTAAATATAGTCTCCCTGTTGTTTCGGTAAGGCTGTGGATAGAAGGCTGGAAGGTGAATGTATAAGTTTGTGTAAAATGAAGGGGTTACATTAGAGATTAATTTTGGGTGAGGTCTGAACATAACTTTGTTCCAAAAAAATACCATAAAGGGATGAATCATCAGAGCTGCTATTTCCTCTGTTTTCCTACCTGAGGTAACTTTTATCTGAAAGGCTGTATTAATTGAGTAGATATCCTAGATGCTCGGCTCTCCATTTTCTATAGTGATGAGTGAAAACACTAACTTAACTTTTGCTAAAGGCTCAACATTATATAGACCAACATGATTAAAAATAGTTGTCAACATACTACAAGTCAACAAGGAATTGGAAGAATTTGAATATGCAATAGTACAGAACTACATTAACATTGCCATATTTGCTAATGTAATAATTTAAAATATTGTATTTGAATTGTAAAACTTCACAAATACAGATCAGGTATTTGTGAGTTCATGTGGCTAACGAGTCACGTCTGTATGTTTGATTTGAAAAAGACAATGCATACTATCATGATGGGCCCTACAGAAATACTTAAGAGTCGCTAAACAGAGCATATAATATTTATATAAAACTTTGAATAGTTTTATTTTCATATTATAAATATCTGTTTTAAGCAAATTATAATAGAAGAAAATGCCAAGCCAGATCTTAAAATCTAAACTCCTAAATGCCTCTAGGACTATTAAAATGTTTAAACATTAGACAGACACTGTCAACTAAAAATAATACTGTCTGAATTATTTGGTCTGACTAGTATGACAAGTAGTGCATAAAATTACTAACATCTGAAAGAGATTAGAGAAAAAAATATTTTCTCTACTTCTTCACCTGTTGTTTGTGTGGGTATTTCACTTTGCAAAAGGATAGATAAAACATGTTTTCAAAAGCTGAACATGCAACAAAAATTGGCAGGAAAGACAGCAGGACTACTGTTTCACCTGAAACTATTTTTAGCTCATTTACTGTCTTAACTTTCCCATTTCCCTTTCTCCCACATTTAGAAACAAAGTGTATATACACAAAGATTTGAGACAATGTTTCAAAACAAAACACGGCAGAGGAACATCTAAAGAGCATTATTATCAGATAACAAATTTTCAGGCTCAGAGTTTCAAAATAAAAGGCAGACCAGGAATTCTTATAATAACCAAATTTCTAATAAAACAACTTGCACAGTATTCAAATACTGGCATTGAAAGAAATCCCTAACACCTTAGCAGCTGTGTATGGGTAACAGAATTGAAAATAAAATGTATGTACTAAGAAATGATGAGATCAAGCAGTTGCTAAAGGGTGTTTGAAGCACTACTCTTACCTCAGCTAGTGCAGTGCAATTTTCTCCATACAAGTGTACCAAACGGTGTTTCTTAAGAACAGAAATATTAACAAGATAGGAAAAAATCTCATTTACTCTGAGGGATTGTTTTCAGATGAAATCTTGTGCATTATAAACTAACTGTCTGGCTATACCGAAAGGACAGGAGACATTGATGTGGTTTAATCAGGCCGCAACTTTAGTATTAGATGTCTGAGACTACCCAGCAAATAAAAGTGTACAGTAGGTAACTTCATGATCATTTCAATATCTACCTTTTTTCCATCGTGGCCCACAGCCACCCCATTGCTGGGATTTTACAATCCGCCCTCAAATGAGGATTAAGGTGGCTAAAGGAAGGGGGAGTTGGCTCTCTGCCCTGTCAGTCATAGGAGCCTCAAACCCCTCCATTCTCACATTTTGCTTCTTTAAATCCTTTACCAAGCCCTTTAACTGGTCCTATATTTCCCCTGTGGAGTACCTGGCCCCAGATGTCTGCCTCACACTTCATAACCTAGCTCCCTTCCCTACTCACCATAATAAAATCTCCTCTTAACATGCCCTGGGGAAGGTAAACAAACAAACAAACAAACTAAAGCAAACAAAACACCCCCTCCAACCCCCACTCCATCCTAGCCAATACAGTGGTTAGAGAAAAATTCCTTTCCTTCCCTCTCCCTCTCCCGCACTGCAAGAAAGAAGATGCTAGTGCAATGCCTGCAGAGTATCTCTACCAAATCTGGTATTTTTTTGCCACAGTCCAGGGGAGGACAGTAGGTGTTACTCTGCCTGGTGTGAGCCGAGTTACTACCAAGTCAGTAGTTGAACAGACTGGATTTTTTATGCATTTGCCACTTTCAGAAAAATAATTTAATTTGCCATTTTCTATCTGAGTCTGTAGATTTGCATTACTACAATACATAGGGATGTCTAATGTTAAAATTTTCTGTGACCAGTGAAAGATGCTGCAATAATTCCACTTCTGCAGGTTTAAGCAATAACATATCAAAACTTGATAATCTCACATCATCCAGAGACAGCTGGCTAAATTAAAAGGACTTCAAAGACTAAGTGGCAAAATATGCTGATAAAACATATGTCTGTTTGTTACCTATGACGTTAGCAGTATGAGTTATCTTTTCAGATACTATTAGTAGCTGTTGAAGGTGTTATGAAGTTATCTTCTGATTGGGATTGCTGTAAACTTGCCTTGTGAGTATCATGGAGGGGATGCTCTATTTTTTGCATTTCAAAAGTGGTAACCCTCGGTGCCTGGAAAAAGCCTTCCAGTACCTGAGGGATGAGTCAGTGTCACCATGATGACCCATCCTACCTCTGCAGCAGCTTCTGTCTCTCCCCTCTCCCCATAAAGCCTTATATCCTTCCTCTGGCAAGCCAGACAACGGTCACACTCACTGCTTAACGTGGTGTGGTCACTGATCCAACAAAAGGTATAGTTAACTATATTCTGTGCCTTTTTCTAGGTCAATTCCAACAACCACGGTGGCTGAATCATCAGTAACCATTTACCTTTCAACTTCTTATCTTTTTCAGGTGACTAATTTTCAAAGATTTCTGTGCAAAGGCTTTCCCACTATAATAATAATATTTTTCACACACAGGTTATGTGCAAAAAAAAAAAAAAAAGAAGAAGAAGTTGGTAATGGGAGTATGGAACGTCCGTACGCTCATGGACCGTGAGTACACAGTAAGACCTCATCAGAGAACAGCCTTAGTCGCTAAAGAGCTTTCACGCTATGGTATTGATATCGCTTCCTTGAGTGAAACCAGGCTTGCTGAAGAAGGATTTCTCACTGAGCTTATACTTCTCACTGAAGTGGTTATACCTTCTTCTGGAAAGGGAAAGCGCGGAATGAGGATAGGGTTCATGGAGTCGGCCTGGCCGTTAAGACTAGTTTGATTAAACAACTTTCAGACCTGCCTGTTGGTATTAATGAGAGGCTCATGAAGCTACGCCTACCCCTTAGTCAAAAGCGGCATGCAATAGTCCTCAGTGCATATGCTCCCACCATGAACAGCACAGAGGAGACAACTGAACAGTTCTACATCAATCTCACTTCCATTCTGTGCTCGGTGCCGGCCAATGACAAGTTGATCTTGTGGGGAGACTTCAAAGCCCAAGTTGGCTGTGACCACAGTCGATGGGAGGGAGTGTTAGGCAAACATGGTGTTGGTAAGATGAACAGCAACGGCTTATTGCTGTTGAGCAAATATGCAGAATATGACCTCCTCATTAAAAACACAGTGTTCAAGATGGCAAACAAATACAAGACTACTTGGATGCACCCTAGATCGAAACAATGGGACATGATAGATTATGTCATTGTTCGTCAGCATGATATTCGGGATGTCCTTATCACCAGAGCTATCCAGAGTGCTGGACTGACCATAGGTTTGTTGGCACTATTTTCAAAATACACATTGCTCAGCATCCCCAAAGCTCATTCGAACAGCCTTTAACATTGCCAGACTCCAGCAGCCTTCTCATCTGCACAAGTTCCAGTCAAGCCTTGATGAAAAGTTGACTGCCAACAGACGATTAATTGGAGGTCCAATTCAGAAGTGGAGCTAGTTTAGAGAAACGGTGATGGAGACAGCGAAGTCAGTGCTGGGTCCCAAGAAATGCAATAATCAAGACTGGTTTGATGAGAATAACAGTGCTATTGAGGACCTGCTTGCCAAGAAGAACAAGGCATTTATGGAGTGTTAGAATGACCCAGGCTCCATCTCTAAGAAAGACAGTTTTAAGTTTCTCCAGGCCCAGGCTCAGCGAGAAATCTGCAAAATGCACGATCAGTGGTGGGAGAAGAAAGCTGAAGAGGTGCAACACTATGCTGACTTAAATAACTCAAGGGAGTTCTTCAGCTCCATCAAGTCAGTCTTTGGTCCTTTCAAGTCGGCTTTGCCCCCTTGTTGTCTGCAGACAGAACCACATTGATTAGGGATAAGGCTGGCATTAATAACCGATGGAAAGAGTATTTCAGTCAGCTCCTGAATTGTCCATCATCAGTCCATCAGTCAGCACTGGAACAGATTCCTCAGAAGCCAACTCTTGAAGACCTGGGAGATCCTCCATTTATTAACGAAGTTAGAAAGGCCATCAGGCAGATGAGTTGTGGCAAGGCATCCGGCAATGATGGAATTCCCGCAGAACTGTACAAGGCATTTAATGAGGAATCACTTAAGGTTTTTCATAGTGTCTTGCCCAGTATTTGGGAAGAATAAGAAATGCCATCTGATCTCTGTGATGCCATGATAGTTGCTCTGTACAAGAATAAGGGTGCAAGAGCCGATTGCGGGAACTACAGAGGTATATCGCTGCTTTCCGTTGCTGGAAAAATCTTCGCCCACATCATCCTGAACAGGCTGATTTCAACAGTTTCAGAAGTGAGTCTCCCTGAGTCACAATGTGGTTTCCGTCCTAATCGCAGTACTGTCAATATGATCTTTGTAATGAGACAGGAGCAAGAGAAGTGCCTTGAGCAGATTCTGAACCTGTCACAGATTGTACCCCAGTCCCCTCCTCCTCAGGTGTTCTCCCACCATGATGGGACTTTAAGTCTCCTTATCTGGCCTTGCCTGCTACCGGCGTTCGCCCTCCCCTCTGTGGACGTGCGGCAGCGGCGTTTGACCTCCGGTAGGGGGAAGGAGGTCTGGGCCCACCCTCGCTCCGAACTCCAGCCCAGGGCCCTAAGGCGAGGTCGTCCAACCTTGCCTAGCGAAGGGGGTAATTGCTCCAAACCCTCCGCTCTCGGGTTCCGCGGCCCCGCCCTGGGCTGCTTCTTCCCCCGACCCCTCCCTCCTCAGGGGTCCGTCTACTCCCGGCACTCCATGGCTGTCTTGCCCTTACCCGGTTCCCGGTCTCCAGCCGCTGTTCCCCCCAGGGAGTCATCTTGTCTTCCTTTTAAACTCCCCGCCGGCGTTTTCTTCCGGCTCCGTCCCTCCGCAGCGTCCCTGGGGCATGGAAGCCCCGCCCCTTGCGGGGGGACGCCTATGATGTCATCAGCCAGCAGAGTCGGTCTCGACCCCGGCCTGCCTTCTCGGCTGCCTCCCCGCTGGGCGGCTCGACTGCACCGCAAACGGCGCCGTCCGGCCCCGCGGCGGATTCCCCCGCCCGGCCCCCGGGACTGGCTTCAGTGCGGGGTGCGCCCGCAGCGGGGGCCGCCCCATCACACACCTCCCCCCTATACTTGCCACCTCTTCAACCTCTGGATTGGGTATCCGGGACAAACTGTTAGCATTTGCATTAGCGGTACCAGGTCGGTGTTTTATTTCAAACTGATACGGCTGTAAACTCAGGTACCATCATAATATCCTAGGGTTCGTATCCTTCATCCTGTGGATCCATTGTTGGGGGGCCTGGTCTGTCACCAGGGTAAACTTGTCGCCTAGGAGGAAATACCGCAGTGCATCAATGGTCCATTTTAGTGCTAGGGCCTCTTTCTCAATAATCGCATACCCTTTCTCCCTGGGGAAGAGTTTCCAACTCAAACATAGTATC
>CM057846.1:33076987-33092848 GCA_030068395.1 Apalone spinifera
GATGGAGCAGCTCCACATGCGCTCCCTACGATCAATCATGCAAGTACACTGGCAGAACCAAATTACTAACCAAGAAGTGCTTGACAGAACTAGTTCCACAAGCATCAAAGCTAAGATCCTCCAGATCCAGCTTCAATGGTCTGGCCATGTTTTCCGCATGGACGAAAGCAGGATCCCAAGGCAGCTGTTCTACAAGGAGCTGGTACGTGGTAGTCACAAATAGGGACGCCCGAGGAAGAGGTATAAGGATAACCTGAAGACCAACTTGCAGTGGACAGGCCTTCAACTTCGACAATTTGAACTAGCTGATGCAGACAGGACTAATTGGCGTTCCCTTATGAGAAAAGCAGTGACAAAGTTTGAGGACGACCGCTGCCAACGCCTCGCAGCTGCACGTGAAAGACAACATAGAGCTGTGTTCTCTCCTGTCCTGACAACCGGCGTCCCATGCCCTATTCGTAGACGCATGTGTGCTTCAACCTTTGGGCTCCAGAGCCACATGCGTCTCCACAAAT
Organism: Apalone spinifera; assembly: GCA_030068395.1. Taxonomy (NCBI): domain Eukaryota; kingdom Metazoa; phylum Chordata; order Testudines; family Trionychidae; genus Apalone; species Apalone spinifera. Next base: position 33,077,503 of record CM057846.1, read on the forward strand.
GAAATGCACAACATGTCTTCCTCGGCTCCCAAGAGACAACCAACAACAACAATTTTCAAAGAAAAGATTTAAAAAAAAAAGAGGAAAGATGGTTTTATGGTGAATGAGCAGGAGAAGAAGTCAGGATTCACTTGTTCTGGATTCACTTCTTGAGGTTGTCATAGAATGCATTCTACTAATAGTCCTCCCCGTGGAACTGAGCAAACTGTTCTGCTTACAACACAGAAGTAGAAATCAGGGGACTCATATTTCATTCCTGCTCTCACTATACTGACTGCCCATGAGACTTACGGAAGTAACTTAACTTCTTTATACATGAGTTTGTTAATATATAGGATGGCGATAATATTTCTCTACCTTATTGTTGTGAAACTTCATTCATTAATTTTTTTAAAGCACTTTGGGATCCTCTGATGGAGTGAAAAGGTATTGTATTATATAGAAAAGTTAAATTACGGTAAATATATTCAATATACTGTTTAATTATTTCAAATTCTCTGACTTAGGGACTCACTATGGTAAATCTTTAAGGAAATAACAAAATACTAATTATAGTAATGGTGACAGGTGGGTACCATTTTAATATCCGTATCAGAAGGTCAAATTGAAATGCACTGGATCCCACCAAGGACATAACCTGTAGCACTGCTTTCATCATATAAAAGCCACTAAACACATGAAAAGAATTACAGTAGATCAGACATGAAACATTTTGGCCTTGTGCTTACTTCCTCTAATTCTACAGGCAGGAAACGCTCTACATATCCTGTGAAGTGATCAAACATTAAAAACTACCCCCTTATTCCAAAAGCTCTGTTTATAATAATTTCCCACAAATAAACGGAAGATCTTTTGCATTATCGTTATCTTCTATAACCATATCTGGAACATAAAGATTCATGACCCAATGATGATAAGGTTCAGTGTGGTAACTACACAGTATCATTTTAAATGAAGTGTAGAAAAGTATAAAATAAAACTTGACTGCTAATGCTTTTAGATGTTTACATAAATATAACCTGTTTTTAATTATTTTTATACCTTTATTGTTTAAATTCCTCAACAAAAATTACAGTCTGAGAGAGTCTCAACATTTTGAGATTAGTCTTTTGTTTTTGCATGGATCAATATTTAGACAGCTTGAAGAATCTTTATATATTTTTGAAGCATTTATGAAAATGTGGCGAGTACCGTGTAAATGTACAGTTGGCAGACCATAAAAATGATAAATATGCATAATTCCCGATGAAAGTTTGAGTGGTATTTTTGGATGATAAAACATTTCCACAAGAAACAAGTGAAATACAATTTCTCTAAAAAGATTCAGGAGGATAAAACTTGGCATGCTTAGGTGGGGAGGTAGGGGAGAATTGGTGAAAAACAAGATCCAAGAACATAAATGAAATTCTTTACTCTTTTGTTTCATAATGGAAATAATTTTACCGCATAATTTAACATTGTTTGGAAGTAATGGACACTACATTTTGACTTTCCCAAACATTTCATAAATACTTGTCTTACCACAAAGCTGAAACAAATAACCTCATGATTCCACAATTGTTTTCATCCTGTGTTTTATTTTGTATTTACTTGTTATATTTTGAAGTTAAATGGTACAATACCTCAATCTTATCAGGTGTTCTATAAATTCACCTTGAAAAACGGAGGTTGAGTTTCACTGAACACAAGCTTCATTTTTTTATACAGAACTTATTTAAACAGCATGATGAGCAATATAAAATACATTGTCCCCAGTGTGTTTGATGAGCTGATATGATATGGGAGGTTTCGCCCCCCACCCCCTGCTGTGTCAGTTTATCAAACCCATACCTGGACATCAGTCAAAGCCTAAAAAAAATTACTACATGCCTAGAAAAACATTTTTTAGACATGATGTAGATTGCACTTCGTATACATGTGGTACTTTTATATAGCTGTAATAAACAATTTTATGACAATATAGGTAGTGTAAAAGTATACTGTACAAGAGGTACAAAATAGTTTTAAAGGTTTATTATTAAGTATCTAGTTCCTCACTGGTATATTGCATCCATCTTTGATAATGAATACATTCAAAATAATCATATTGAAGAAGGATAAAATATTAAATTAGATAACAAAAGAGGTTACTAAATCAAGTATAAATTTAAGACTGATTTCAGTTAGTTTTTAGAAGTAATTTTATGTTAATAAATACATTAATATAACAGAAGCCTTGGGAATGGATTTCTTAAAATTTACTTTTTGAATATTTTTATTCTACTAACCTCATATTGCTGCTCCTATTTCAGCACTATTTAGGAAACTATCCCATTAGAAAATCTATCCCAGAATCAAAATCTTACAAAAGTGAAACACGTTAAAACTTTACATTAATAATAATTTTTTAAGAGAACCTCTTAGGTGATTTTTAAAAGTGTGTCTGAGTCTAAATGAATTTATGAATTAGGGAAAAATACCTAAAATGGGTTGGTTGGATTTTTTAACTAGTTATATATGTTGTAAGAAGCACTAATTACTTTAGAGAAAAAAATAGTTTAATTTATTGCAATATTAGATGCACCAAATTTCAAAATAAGCTATTTCAAAATAGAATCAAAATAAGATACGCATTTTGCATAGTGCAAATTGCATATCTTATTTTGAGTTTAGGGTGCTGTGTAGACACACCCTAAGATATCAATCTGGTACCTACTGAAATGAATGAAGATACTGTTGACTTCAGTATAAGCAGAATTGAACCATGAGGGATTATCTGGTTTAATGAGACACAATAGGTTTTAGCAATCTTCTCTCATTGGAATCTTTGGAGGATGCTAATGTAGCTTTTAAGATCCAAAGATGCGAGTGGATCAAAATGTACATAAGCCTATGCAGTCACCCTATAAATCTGATCATAAGAAGCGTTATATCTTTCGTTACCATAAACTGAAGAAAAAAAATCTGAATATTTTTCAGCTTTCAACTCCCTCATTTCTATGCTTCATACATGCACAGACTGCTGTCTATTTGGTAACTGATGCTTTGAAAGCCTTACAATCTGATAGTTGTGCAATTTCCTGAGAACTGTTACAAAAAGATAGTGACATTGCATCAAAGAATGTATCTATCCTGAGAACCTCTCTCTAGATAGCATAATGAGGCTCAAATAAGTGTTTCATGAAACACAAGAATCATATATTATGAAACTCGTCACTGGCTTCACTTTTCCCTCTTTTTTCTGTATAGTTTTAGATAGAAGTAAGGCTGGTGTGAAGGCATATACTTGCTATGAATTGGTCTTTTTTGGAGCTTCCTGAATATCTTAGAAATCTGCTAACTTCCACTGCTTTCTCCTTTTAGTCTGAATTTTTTCCTTTCCTGTTTCATTGGCACCCTTTTTTGTTTTTCAATCAGTCACCTGAACTATTGCTCACTCAGCACTAGTCTACCCTAGGGAGTTATTCAAAATAACGCCCCTTATTTTGAAATAACAAGCGGAGCGTCCACTGTGCCAAGCCTGTTACTTCGAAATATCATCTCCTGCTTTCCACGAGGAATAATTCTTATTTCAAAACAGTTATTTCAAAACAGCAGTAGTGTGGTTGCTCCACTGCTGTTATTTCGAAATAACAACTCCCCAGAGTAATTCAAAGTAATTACCCCCAGTGCTTCCTGGGGCTCTAAGTCAAGGTAGAGCATCCACATTAAGGGAGCTTGCCTCGGACTAATTGCGAGGCTTCCCTGTAGTGGGGATACAATTTTGAAATAGTTATTTCAGGAGTTATTTCAAAATAATTTCCTAGTGTACACATGCACTAAGGGACTCACCAAAGAAGTTTCCCCGGTGAGTATTTTCAGTAGCTGTTTGGCCTTCTCTCCTCCAGATGAACAAAAACAAGGCTAGATTCTTAACTCCACTGAAATCTATGGCAATATTATCACTGACTTCAATAGGATCATGGTTTCAGCCTAGACACACCATTGGAGGCCACTGAGAGGACTGAAACACTGAGGTCATTGACTGAAAAAAACTAATGAGAGCCTAAAAACCATAGCTTTTAGTTATTTTTCTTTGGAATGAATTGCAGCTTTCAGTACATGTATCCATGACAGTATAGCTCTTGAAAATCAGGTAGAGGCTGATTAAGCTTTCAAGATAAGTACTGAAGCCTCCTAAGTATAACTAATTGATTATTCTACTTTCCATCATTAGAAAAGAAGTTTCTTTGAGAGGAAAAGGACTGTTTCATTCATCTCACAGCACTCTTCTTTGGATGATTTCTTTTAAGTGTAAAAAAACCTAAAAACCAAAAAACTCTTTCAGAACTGTCTCTTTAGTTTTTTAAATTCAGTTGGATATTTGCTCTCTGCTTAGTGGAGAAAAAGGAACAGTCATTTTAGTTCTTGAGGGAATGTACTTCCTGATAAGGATGTGAAAGGTTAACCAGTAAGAATCGCCCTTAGTAGGTGATGCTTTCTGGTTTCGGTTAACTGGTGGGGGCTGCAGCAGCTTCCTGCTCGCTGCAAGCAGGGGGCTGCTCCAACGCCACCATGGATTGGGGCACTCCAGATGGTTCGGAGCAGCCCCTGTCTACGGTGGAGAAGCCACTCCAGCCCAGCCAAAGCTTCCCCCACAACAATATCTTTTTTAATCAGTTAAACATCACATTTTACCAATTAAATGGGGTTGTACATCCTTACTTCCTGGGCAGCAGTTGTTCAGATTTGTCTCTCTTCACTCTTTCTGGTTAGGTTCTGGGACTTTAAAATTCAAGATGCTAAAAAAAGTTTGAGCCATTTTTATCAAAGTACTAGGTAGGGGGCAATTTACTGAAGATCGTGCTCTTGTTCTTCATGTCTGACTCCTGAGACGACTTCTGCTTCAAGAGAAAATATGCTGAAATATATGCTTGTTCTCCCCCTTTTTGCATTTTTTCTTCCTGGATTTAAAAATTTATTCCTCTCTACTGTTCCAAGGGTGAGGTAGACGAATATTCCAAAAACTATGATTTTTCCTATAGTTTTTTTCTAATTATTATGAGAGCAGAATCACTCCTGTAGAATCAGAAACTTAAACAAAAATAATTCCAGTTTGGTGTGGCTTTTCTGAAAGGGAAGTGCTACAAAGGAAGTAAGTGCTCTTCCTGTATGGCCTCTAGTTTGGGAGATGATGTTGCCTTTGAGTGATATCAATGGTTCTTCTGAAACTCCTGCTAGAACTCCAATGTGTGCTATTACTGATCCCCTGGACTTCTCTTTTTCATATTCTTTCTATTGTTTTTAACAATCACTCATCAAATCACGACTAAAAGTTGGGGCAGTGACCATTTGTTTTATCAGTAATGTACCTAGCACACTTTTTAGCACAAGATACGTAACAAATAGGATATAGCTTTGAATGGGATAGAAATAAGTTTGCTTTGCCATAGACAAACTTATCCGTTTTAACAAAACAAACTCATTAGTATTAAATCACTGATTTAAAACCGCTGGAAAAACTTCTAGAACATTAAGGATTCTAACCCACTTAGAGATCTGGGATGAGTTTTCCCAGTAGATGGTACTAGTCTAGCAGCAGCTTCTCTGGACTGTGTCCACAGCAGAGGAGGGGGAGAAAAAACCACTGTGAGGACAGTTGGACATGACTAGAAGGAAAACTATGTGTTTTGACCTATATAGCTATCCATTAAGTAGTTTAAACAACTGAAAGATCCACAAGGATGTAGCAAGTAAAAGTACAAAATATACTTGGGACTCACAATATTATTCAAGTTTAAGAACAGATTTACAAGGAACTTATAAGAAATTTCTTGAGGAATTTATAAGAGATCTTGAAATATTTACAGAGATATTGCTGGCTTTTGGTGATTATTCACTTCTTAACAGAAAATAACCCATTATTTCAACCCAGGTCAATATTTTTTTACATTATGATTTAGGCAAAATTCTTGCAATTCTTACCTTGGAAGATAACTGGTTTTGGAGCCTTTATGTTATCCTATTACTCTTTATGTTGGCGTGTAGAGTTTACTAACAATGATAAGACTGTCATACCAATAACAATGTTTTATATTACATAATCTTTCATTTAGATCTTAATAACATCTACAAGTATTATTGATTTTAGCCTATGGGATTTAATACTATCCCATTTACAGCTTAGAAAACTGAAGTATAAAGAGAGGAGGGAACCGAACACTTCTGAGAATTAGACAGTAAATGATTTGCCTAGGTCACACAAGAAATTTGTAGCAAAGCCACAAATATAAACTAGGTCTCTTGATTCCCCATTTCTCCTGTAATAATAAAATCAACATTTCTTCCTGTTTATCATCAATCTATACTGCAATTTAAAGTTGCAAATAATTATTTGAGATTAAAGTGATTGTGCAATCTTTGTTTCTGTTATTAAATATAAAGTAATAATTTATTTCTGGAGACACTATTACTATTGTTGGCAGCAGTCATACTGATTTTATGTCTGTTAAACATAAATCTTAAAAGCATGATGCCACTATATCAAACTTTTTCAAATGACACACACACACACACACACACACTCACTCTCTTACTTACTTACTTACATCTAAAAGAAATATATTTAGAAGACTTTTTCTAAAGTGAATATCTAAGCAAATGTGATCAATGTGAAGGCTAACCTCAAAAGTTCTTTTTCATAGTATAAAAAAGGCAAAAAATATAAAGCAAAACTACAAGGGAAACATAGGGGGATAGGATTAAGAACATCACAGCACAACTCAAAGGCAGCAGGACTCACCAACCTTTTGACCATTATTGTTGAGGTAGTTTTTGGCAGCAAGAAGCAACATATTCTTAGAAACCTACATCCTGCCACAGGAAGCCTCAGAATACACCATTGCTTTTGTGAATGCCAAATTTAAATACAAAGCCTTCACACTAAATCAGTTAAATACTATTATACAGTGTGCATGAAACGTCTGCCTAAAATGTTTTCAAACACAGGATTTAAGTAAATTGCAGTTGCATTTATTGCCAGATAAAACCAATCTACACTTGATAGACTATCCACTTGCATGGCAACAGTGACCTTTAGGATTATGAATTAAATTTTCATGTGTCTAAACATGCTCTGTCAAACTCCCAAAATATAGAAATTGTTGTGGTTATATAGGCATTTGGGTGTTTTGCATTTCTGTCAGAAGTTAAATGTGCAAGGGGCAATCAATGATATTCATATACACAAACATACACTCACACAAACACTTCAAAATTAATTCAGTCTGCTGTATTTATTTAAAGAAGACTCTTCTAGTACAGTTAAATAAACATCGTTCTATACATTTCTGATCACTTGCATTTTGAACATGGCGAGATGTCTGCATTTTTTAAAGTTTTTTTTTTAAATGGTGAATCTATTTACATAACTTACCAGGTACAAAATAATTAAGCTGTAAGCTTTGAACATTGTCTGTGAAAAATCAAAATTTCTACAAGGACAGTCAAACCTATACATGACAGGTCCACCCTTCTTTTGAATTTCTGCTGGTTAATGATTATATACATATACCTGTTTACAATGGAAAACTGAAAAATCTTAGCTTTTCCTATGAGCAGACTCGTCCCTTATTCTCCTCACACTTCTTTTTTGCAATTTGAAAATATATTTAAAATATATCAGTTTTATTTAAAATAATATTAGCCCCTGCTTAAATAATAGTCTTCTCTGTAGCCTGCAAGGATTGTTAGCATCTGTATATATTAGTATTCCTGCAACATTCTGTTCAATATCATCTTCACAGTTCTAATGCCTTTTGCCACTTAATTCAAGCTGCCATACCACCAGAAGTCATGAGGACATATGAGACTAAAGCAAAACCAACTAGGCCAATAATGCTAGCTATTATCTCAGTATTTTTTTATTCCTCTAACAGAGCCTACCAGTAATTAATGAGTGTACCACCTATTGTACTACTATCAGAAAACTCACTGATAATTGATAGCCCAGTCAGAAAGCATATGAAATGTTTTTAGGAGTTGTAATGGGGTTAGAGTTTAAATGGTCCCTAAAATGCAGAAAAACACTGCATATTTACTTTACCAATATCCTAGTACTATGAAATCGACTTGATCAGCAGTGCAATGAAATTAAGATACCACTGTGGAGACTAAAAATGAAACATTAGAAGAATTTTAAGGGTAGCATTTTCAAAAGCATTTACAGGAGAAAGTAACCCAACTGAAAATCAGTGGGAGTTAGGTGTCCAAATTTCACAAAAAAGTCCATCCTATATTATTGAGAAATTTTGCTACTGCAGCTTCGAATGGTGCTCAAATAATAGTAATATGTTCAAACTCCTCCTGGCAGAATCAGTATAACATGGTCTATGCAAGTCTCTCAATAGAATCGTATTATATAAGAACATAGAATTAAATATCATTATTTTTATCCAGTTGAATGGGCATAAAACGGAAAATAGAACTGCCTACAAAAAATGTTGTACATAGAACAGAAAGATTTTAGCAAACTATTTTGGAAAAAAAATGTAACCATTCACAAATCACTTCAAGAACTGTGGCATAAATTTGTCATAGATAAAACCCTGTGAGGGACATCAGAGAACCCACAAATATCTATGGAATGAACCACAAGCTGTATACAGAAGTTAACAAATGTCTCATTACAAATGGGGTATCAGTCTCCCAGGAACAGAAGCATAGCACTCATATTATATTCAACTTAAAATCCTGTTATAATTAAAAATACTACAAAAGAAAAAAACTACTTTAAATACTTCTGGAAAATACTTTTCAGCAAAAAAAATTTGTTGAAATCAAATATAATGTAAATTATATTTACTCACAATTAATATAAAAAAGTGTAACAGTAAGCTTTAAAAACCTTTTCTGAATTATTTTAAAGTAAATTACTTACCACAATCAAGACCTTTGGATGTCAATGTTAACTATATATGACAGCAAAGATTCAAACACATATTTTAAAAATCAACTCTAAAAAACCAGAGGACAGACAAACAGCAAAATATTTTATGAAACATGAACAATGCCCCCAACTGGGATTTATTAAATATAAGTAACTTCAAATAAATAGAGCTCTACCATTACAAGTTAGTAATGGCACTGCTGTATTTAAACCTTTGAAAATAAGTTATTTCCCAGAGTCCACCTAATGCAACCCTCTGTTATCAAGTATTACACTGCTCTACAGTAATATTCCAAAATACTGCAACTTATAATAGTGGTAGCAGAAGCTACAAAACTCAGCAAAGCTAGCACTCTGAATCATATAGCATAGCAAATTCCGTCCTCTGGAGCAATCCCATGGGTTGGTGCTCTTCATGGAATTTGTCAGGGGCACTTTCAGAAAGTACTAGTATACTCCCCACAAAAGAGATACTAAGTGCCTGGGGGATGGCTTAGCCAGTGGTTCCAATCTTTTTTATGCCGTGGACTGGCAACCCATTTACAAACTTTTGGTGGACAAGCAACATTTTATTTGCATGTTTGCATATTCATTATGCAAATAAGGAATATGCAAATAAAATATTGCCTGTCCATCTATCCCCAACCCAGCCCCCTGCTCCACAGTGCCTAACAGCCTTTGACCCCACACCTACACCCATGCCCTTTGACCCTTAACTTCTGACCTCTACAGCCCATGCCAACACCTGCTTGCTCCATAACCTCACCCGCCCTCACTCAACACCCCTTTACCCCCACCTCACCCCCACACTCATCAGACTGAATCTGCTTCCTAGGGAGTGTGGCCATTACTGCTGCACGCTCCCCCACTACCCAACTGTGTCTCATACTCTTATGGGTTGAAAGGGGGGGAGCATGGAGCCCTGCCTGTCCATCATTACCAAGGGGGGAGGGAGGTGCCTCCCGCTCTGCCTCCTCCTGCTGCTGTCTCAGCCCCAGTGCTGCTGCCGGCAAAAGCAGCCATGCGGGCGGAAGAGCAGCCATTGGCGACGCACGTGATCCCTCCTCTTTCGTATCTCCTTCCTCCCCAAGCACAGACGGAGAAGGGATTTGGGCCTATTTAGTCTACAAAGAGAAGAGTGGGTGGGAGATTTGATAGCAGCCTTTAACTACTTGAAGGGGGGTTCCAAAGAGGATGGAAAGAGGCTATTCTCAGTAGTGACAGATGACAGAACAAGGAACAATGGTCTCAAGTTGCAGTGGTGGAGGTCTAGGTTGGATATTAGGAAAAACTAGATCATGAGGAGGGTGCTGAAGCACTGGAATGGGTTACTTAGGGAGGTGGTGACATCTCCATCCCTAGATGTTTTTAAGTCCTGGCTTGACAAAGCCCTGGCTGGAATTATTTAGTTGGGATTGGTTCTGTTTTCAGTAGGGTGTTGGACGCAATGACCTCCTGAAATCTCTTCCAACTCTATGATTCCTTGTTCTATTCTTTCCCTCTGACGCACCTGTCATTGGCCACTACCAGAAGACAGCATATTGGGCTAGACGGATCTTTGGTATAAACAGGCCGTTACGAAGAGGGAGAAAAATTGTTGTCCTTAGCGTCTGAGGATAGGACAAGAAGTAAAGGGCTTAAATTGCAGCAAGGGAAGTTTAGGTTTGACATTAGAAAAACTTCCTAACTGGCAGGATGGTTAAACACAAGAATAAATTGCTTAGGGTGGTTGTGCAATCTCTATCGTTGTAGATATTTAAGAACAGGTTAGATAGATATCTATTAGGGATGATCTTGGGGGTCAGCAACCTTTTCAAACCAAAGAGCCAAACTACATCAAAATTCAGAACAAGTGGTCAACAAAGAGCAGTATAAGAATGCCCATTTGCATGACTGAAAATATACAACTTAATATTATTGATAATTGACATAATGATTAATAATAGCCTAATCAAATGTACTCACAGACTTTATTTAATGGGACTTCTGCTGTTGCATCTTTTCACACATTTCTTTGAAGTTTACATCATAACTGGTCAAATCCAGCTTCATACATACCTTTGGGCTGTTTTCTGTCAATCTATGGCAGGAGGCTGGGGATGTGGGGGTGAGGGAGTATGGGTTGGGATGCATGAGGGGCCCAAGACACGGGGTTTGAGTGTATGATGGACTCAAGACTCAGGGTTTGGGGAGATGTGGGGGTGCAGGAGCCTGGGGATGTGGGAGTATGAGGGGCTCAGGGCAGGGAGTTCAGCTGTATGATGGGCTCACGGGTTGGGAATGGGGGTGCAGGAATGTTATGACACTGACGAGATGGGGGCTGGGTCCCAACTGAGGGCTTCTTGGTCAAGCTTCATTTTTAAATAAAGTAAAATATTATGTCTAACACAGAAGGTTACAACATTGTCTTTATTTATGGCAGGAGTGGGGAACCTTTTTTGGGTCAGGGACCACTGAGTTTGGGGGAAGGAGGCATTTGTGACCTGAGGCATGCGATTGGGGATTACAGTGCAGCGGTTTGGGTTGTCACCTAGGGCAGGAGGGGACTGTTACTTAGGGTAGGGGACTGGGGTGCAGGAGAAGGTGCAGAGGTTTGGACTGTGACCTAAGGCAGGACAGGATTGTCATCTGGGTAAGGAGATTGGGGTACAGAGTTTGGGAGGAGGTATGGGCTTAGGAGGGGAACAGAGGGTTTGGCTTATGTGGCATAGAGGGTAGGAGTGGGGGAACAGAAGGCTGGGCGGGGAGGGAAGGGCTGGAGTGCCAGAGGTAGGCCCTGGCCCGGAGATTTACCAGTGAGATTCCAGAGCAGCAGCCCAGCTCGTTTCTCAGGAACCTGCCTTGCCCCACCCTGGCTCTGGCTGAATAGCTACATGCTCTGTGATTAAGAGCCTGAGGAGAAAGGGGGATTGGTGCTTCACGTGCTGCCTCTTCTTGAAACCAGCAGCTTCCACTGCCCAGAAACCAGCCAATGGGATTGTGCTAGGGGCAGGCACAGCTGTGAAGCACCACTCCCTCTTCCCTCCTGGCTTGCAGTTTGTGGAACACAAATGGACCTGCAGCCTCTTTTCTGAGTGGCGTGTGGGGGCAGAGCAAGCAGGGGAGTCTGCCTGGAGGCTCCCTGCTGCAGGCTGGAGCAAGGGTGGGCTGGGCTTGAGCTTCAAAAGAGCCATATCTTGCTCCTTAGTAAGTCATATTTGGCTCGCAAGCCATAGGTTGCTGATCCTTGCTCTATACAGCAAACATATACTATTTCCCCCTCCCACTGCAGCAACATAAAACCACTATGGATTTCAAAACTAAAGTTAGATGTATCAAGTGTTTTATATGCCATATATCAAATGCAAAATAACTTTGTTAAAATAGTATTATAGACAGAACTAAAAATAATAAGAGAGGAAACACACCTCAGCCTACCAATTTTGTGTAGGCTTTACAGAACACATGGTAGGTAAGATCACCTACAGCTGTGAAACCTTTTTATAGAGTATAGTATAAATTGCAGTAGATATGCACCATATGGGAAAGAAGTATCTTAAGAAACCTTAATTTACAATTGCCGTGCTTTTGGTTATTTATGTCTGACTTTTAATATTACAAACTGTCAATCAAATTGTGGCAAGCTTTACTTTATCATGAGAGTCAGCACTGTAATCAATGTATTATGTTGTAAAATATGATTCAGCAATATCAAACTTAATTTTGCCATTTTAAACTATACATTACACAAGAGTATTTTTCAATTATGCTAATGCCATCAAAGTTGTCTAAACTGCAGTATAATTAAACTCATCCATTTTTTGCTTTCACATCAGTCGGCAATAGAAAATTTAATTTTGAAGAATCCAAATAAACCTATTTTTCAGCAACTAAATCTCATAATAATAGGTTTAACCTACAAACCTTAAAGGAGCTATTTTTAGCCACATTTAACAATTGCTTCATTGAATAGCGGGTCCCAGACAATACAAGCTGAGAGACTACTCCTTATTTATTCCTAAATAACACACAAGCGTTTAAAAAACAAGTTGCCTTGTAGCGCCTTAGGGCATGTCTACACAGCAGCATTAGTTCAGAATAACAAACGTTATTCTGAAACAACAAAATGTGCATCTACACAGTGTTCTTCCTTCAGCTTCCTGCTGCGTAGACAGTGCCAAAAGACAAATTAATCTATTTCAACTTCAGCTACACAATTGATGTTACTGAAGTTGTGTGGCTTAAGTCAACTTTTGCCCTGTTGTGTGGAAGTGCCCTTACAGCCATTTCTGCCACAGACAGAGGCTGCTCTAGACACTGGAGCAGCCCCTGCCTGCAGGGCACTCCGGTCAGCCGCCGACAGAAGCTGCTCTGGATGAGAGCAGCTCTAGCCCACAGCAGGCCTTCTGCGGGACTGGAGGAGCCCCCTGCCTGTGGCAGACAGAGAGGTGCTCCAGCCCCCACTGGTTACCAGTTAACCAGAACCGATAAGCATTACCCATTTTGGGTGCTGTTTACTGGTTAACCAGTTAACATTTCCTGTTTGGGAGTGGGGCCCAGAATACAGTGATATAAAAATCCCAGACAGTCTTTGTGTTTGTTGGCACAGCATGGGATTGGAAGAATGAAATGGTGGCTTAATCAATTGTAGTCTCCTTCCCTTGGAGTCAAAAGTTCTGTGATATACCAATTAGAAGCACCAGCAGAGAATCTCACCCTACAAGATATAGAATGTTAGTAAAAACCTCAGATTCAGCATCAAGGCTACTTAAACATGCAGTTACAAAAGGCATAATAAATGGGCTTAAACTAAAAAGGTGGTAAAAAAGAAAAAGAAAAAAAAAAGATACAAGACGTTATCTGAGGTGCACAGGTACAGATAAGAACACACTATACCAGATAAAATGTAAAATGAAAACTAGGAGAGTTAAGAAAGTAATATGAAGTCCTAAGAATAAAAAGTAACAATAAATCATTTTTCTTTTCAAGGACAGACCGTTTTAATTTCTTCAGTTGTTTGTAAAAAAATTCTTAAGTGAAGAGTTACTAAGAGCATTAAGGAAACATTTTGTAACAAATAACATAATTGACAAATGTAATCTCTCTCTGTTTGGAGACTGTTCATGAATTGAACTTTGTTTGAAAAAAAAAGTCAGCTTTTGTTTAACGTGGCTTCCTTGTGAGCAGCAATAATCAGTAACCATTGGATACATAAGTCACAATGTTTTTATTCCCAGATTAGAATACTCCAATAAAGCAAATATGAAATTTACTATCCATAAATATTTACAAGTGAAAATTTAAAATTCACATTCAGCAAGTATTTGCAAATAAAATTCAATCCACTAAAAGAAAAATGGTTTGTGGTTTTGAAACAAATATTTAGGGACAAATTGAAGATAGAAAATGATAGAAGGTATTAGTCTCTTTTTGAATATTTTTATTTTTCCTAGCCACAATGTGAGGAAAGGATATTCATTCTATTATATGTAGCTCAATTAAACATATTTGTATTGGATTTGCCAATCAACCTCATAATTAAAAACGCAAACTCCAAAATAAATGTGAAATATACAGTTTAAGTTTAATGAATTTCATTCTGTAGGTTCGGATACCTTTTGGTATAGGAAGCTAACAAGCCATATATCTGAAATAAAATGGGCAGTGCTAGCTGTAATTTTACAACTAATTTCCATGGATGTTTTCAAATTAATATCTGTTACAGTGATGTCAGACGTGCCAGTGATAATTAGGGATGGAATGGAATGCTATCCGAATATTGGAATATTTTACTGCAGGGGTGGACAATAAACCAGAGGTGGTTGGCCAGGGATAACCTCTGGTGGGCTGCCAATGCTTTATTTACCTGTGTGTTTGCAGGTATGGCTGCTTGCAGCTCTCACTGGCTGAGGATCACTGTTCCCAGCCAATGGAGCTGCAGGAAGTAGTGTCCCAGTCCGCACTGCTTCCCATAGCATCCACTGTCTGGGATTGGCAATCTGTGGCCAACGAGAGTGGCAAGTGGCTGTATCTGCGGGTAAATAAAGAGCAGACAACGTGCCAGGAGCTAATCCTGATGAATCACATCTGTTTATTGCCCACCCGTGTTCTACCGAAACAATGGCTGACAGAGACATTTTGAGCCACTCTACTTAATATAGAAAATGAAGAGACAACATAGACTCTAAGGCTACATCTACACTGTAGCGTTATTTCAGAATAAACTATTCCGGAATAGTTATTCCAAAATAGCTTATTTCGAAATAGCATATCTACTCTGCAGGGAACCTCAAAATTAGTCCGAGGTAGGCTTCCCTAATGTAGATGTGCTATCTTGATTTAGAGCCCCAGGAGGAATAACTTAAAATGGCCCTGGTGAGGGGCTACTTCAAAATAGCAGAAGTGGAATGTCTACACACGCCTTATTTTGAAATAGCTATTTTGGAATAGGCATTATTCTTC
>CM057846.1:33105298-33144755 GCA_030068395.1 Apalone spinifera
TGCATTTGCATTCCTCTCTCGAAAGAGGAATGCAGTGTAGACATATCCTGAGAGGAAAGGGCACGCATTGCCCCCTATTGGAGGCAGCAAAATGGTATACTAATCCTTATTTTATGAGTCTATTTTTTGTTCTATGTGTATTTTATTCATTGTATCTCCTCAATTGGTTTAAAAGAAATTAAACCATACATTTATGAAATTTAAGTATATTAAAGAGAAATAATTTGAGAAGAGATTGTTATTTTGGGAACTCTGTTTTATATGGTAAAATGAAAATTGAGTCATTTTGTCATTACGTTGGTTACTCAATGCCAATATTCACAAGGGAAATGTTTGTATCCAAACTTTCAGGGTAGAGTTACTTTTCCATAGTTCCTTTTTGAATTTAGTTTTCTTTCCAAGTTAAATAAGCAAGCTGTTTTTCAATACGAAGAGTTTCTAAATGTGAGAAAATTCTTCTTTGTGAGGAACACTACAAAAAGTAAAACTAATTCTGTGCTTGCAGCACAGACCTAAACAGAAAACTGCTTACACCAAAGTGACACAATAAATTATAAGACTGTGGGTCTCCAGTCCAGTAACACTATAAAGACAGTAGCTCAGACAATGGTTTATTTTCTTACATTCTATTAAAAACATTAGTAATACATTGAAACAGTGGAGGGATGGTAAGAGGAGGAAAAAGCCATGTTGGGGTTGTGATGATACTATAGCAGATACTATAGCAGATCAATTTCTGGTAATCAACAGATTTTTTATATTTTAAAATGTTCTATGTTGAAAATAATATTTATTATCCATTTTTTCAACAAAATGTATGGTTTAAGGGTTTTTTCCCCATTTTTATTTGCTTTTTTTGGTAACCCCTAATCAACATTTTTATTTCCCAGTAACACCACTGTTACTATCCCCCACAGATCCAGGTCCTTCCAGGTAAGATAGAGAGAATCCCAGTCAGGTAATGAATTCTAGTCTTTGGGAAGCAAAGTGTTAAAGATGAAACAACTAAATGTCTTATTTTTATTCTTTCCTAACTTCTACTCTGTGCCTAATTACACACATTTTTGTATTATCCTCCTTTCCAAATAAGAGTTTTGGAATGGGCTCCCTTCAGAACTCTACTGACCTAGCAGCTGCTACTGTTTAATGAAAACTGAGTATATCCCTTTCACAAATACATGTCATGCATGGAAACACAGACTGAATCCTGGATTTAAATCCTGAACTCCCAATTAGATGTCAACAAATTTCCCATTGTGCCACAAAGCTGACTCCTAAAACTTTTTACGTTAAAAATTACTTCATTTATTCTATAGAGTGAAATTTGCCATAGCTTGCCTCAATAGTTCAAAACATTTTTTTTAAAAAACCAGCAGGACTGCAATCTCCTGCAATATAATTTTGCAAAGCATCCTTTATTTAAATGATGCCCCAAAAGATTTTTATAAACTGTGGTCAATAATTGCACAATTAAGAGATAAAGGATTTGCCTTTCACTTATGCTGTAAAATGAGTTGGTGACTCATTCTACCTTAAATTCCATTAGTCTGTTGTGTTGTATCTTGGCTTTTAATTACTTTCTTGTTAGAAAAAAGATATTTTTTAAAAAAAATCTAAAAACTTAGCAGCACAAAATAAAAAGACAACATTCTGGATTGTAGAAGTGAGAGAAGCAAATGTATGTTGCAGAAAAGCTAGTGTATTGCAGTGGTTTTCAATGTGTGATCTGCAAATCCCTGGGGTCCACAAACTATGTCTAAGGGGTATCTTTTATTACCATAAAACAGTGGTTTTCAACCTGTGATCTGCAGACACCTGCAGATCCACAAACTATGTCTATGATTTCCACAGCCCACACCTACATTTACAAATTTTTAGGGGTTGGCAAATGAATAAAAGATCAGTGGACTAGTACATTATAAACGGCCAATTTAAGAGAAAGCTTCAGGACCCCTAATCAATAGACTGCACTAGCGATAAACAATTGTGGATACGTAAGGGTATACTGCACCCACAGATACAAAAGCACTGTATCAGAGTCTCAGCTTGTACAAATTGGTGTAGCTTCACTGATTTTAGTGATGTAATGCCAATTTATACCAACTGAAAATCTGTCATAATTAGTCTCTAATGTCTATTCAGAGTACCACATATCCACTTGTAACTGATGTTAGAGGGCTTGTCCCTTCACTCTCCTACTTTCCTGGTCTTTTTCATGTGAACAGAGAACAGCAATACCTCAAGTCCAGAGATGCAAATAAATGTGATGTTTATTGGGATTAGCTTCCAGCCCAGGATCAAGCTGTGTGGTTCTGCCCCTTTGAAGTACTCTCTTTCCCCGCCCCCCTTTGCTACCTCTATCTGATAGAGGCAGCAAGGGGGGGGGGGGGGGAATCAACTAGTTGACTCCACTATCTGATAAGCATTGCTTATTGGATAGTTGACTAGTCCTTAACATCCTTAATCTAGATCTTAACTACAGACAACACTGGAGATTACATTACTGAAACTAGAGCTTGCAGGTTCACATTTGTGCTAGGGGTATTTTTTAAAAGTTTTAAGATTCCAACTAGGAATAGAGGGAGATGAAGACAGTAGAATTTAGTTTTATTTTTGCCCCTCAAAAAGCAGAAACTAGTTTACAGGATAGAAGGGACTGTGAGAACAGAGGAACCACAGAGGCAGAAGCCAGTACATTTGTTAGCAGAATGGGAAGTGGTTCAGACCTTCTCATCAAAAGCAGTTACTAGCAACAGGACACAAAGTACTGTCATGGAAGGGATCCGAACATAATAGTCATAGTTCATTTAATATAAGAAGTAAGCTACTACTGACAAACATATGAGTAAATACAATAATTCAAATATTTCCAAATGGAAAATAGACAAGTAATTGGAGAAAGAAGACTGCATTATAACTTCTCAATGAACAGACGAGACAAAGAGCTCGAGAAATTTCATAGTTTCCTGCCATTCTAAAAATTCCTACACTTGACAGAGTAAAATTGCTGTCATTTTCTAGGCAGTAAATGTTTTACTGCTGGGAAAGGATTTTTATGTTTGTAACTTCTATTGAAGTGCAATATGAAGTACTTTTCAAACAAAAATATTGCCACATCTGAGCAACAGACCAACAGGAAGCATAAGACACTTGTTCATCTGTATTTCTGTGACTTTTCTCACTTGGTATTATTTGCAACCATACTTTCATGTCTGGCATCAGATCCAACTATACTTAACATCATACATTTTTTTTACCATGTTGATTACATATGTTTGCCAGTTTTGATGCCTACATATCACTGATGAAGTTTGCAGATACTCAATGACACGATCCAGAGTTTGACATTTTTGAAGAAAATGTGTTTACTGTAAAGTTTGCTCTTAAGAAGTTTGCTCTCCTTTATCCTTGTGATCCACATGATGTCAAGAAACATGAATTTTGAATGTGTGCCTAGCATTTACATTGTATCTATCACTTTCACACTACACTACTGAGAGTTATGCTAGTCAGAAGCAGTCCCCTTTCTTCTCAGGTGATCTGAGTCTTAGCTAAATAAAACCAAGTTTCTTAAAATGCTTTCATGTGTGATCTTTACTTTCATAATGACTTGACATTTAACTTCTGTTATATATCAACACTTCATAGAAATACTTGATATGTCTGAATGGATTTGAAAGCCTGAAAGTGAAGAAAATAAAAAACCTGTTTTTGAATATCAAAAGTATTTATTTTGATAAATATTTGTGAGTTTAGATATAAGAAAAATACTTACTGGTAAATATCTTTTCTGAGTATAACTCTGCTAAGAGGGTTGTCAGCCTGGGGAGCCATTGAGACAGACCCAATCTTGAGAATCAAAGTGTCTTCTTTTATTGCCTGATTAGCTTCAACTAAGGAGAGAGAAAACATGCATTTTTTATATAAGTGAGTGCATGCACAGAGGTACATAGCAGACATATATAAAAGACTGTTTATTAAGAATCTTTGAATCAGAGGAGGTATTAAAGCTCATGATACTATCTACATGTTTTGTTAATCTATAAAGTGCTACCAGACCATTTGTTGTTTTTTTTTCTTTACAGATTAACTCGGCTACCCCCTGAAGCTTCTGAAATTAAATGTTCAGCCATAGAAGAGGCCTGATGTGGAAAGAACTAGTAAGCACACAGCTTTTTTTTTTTCCAATGGATTCTACAGAACAATTTAATTTTTGGTGAATTAGAAGGCACATTATGAGTCAACATTCAAAAGTCTTGGTATATATTTTTTGTGAATTGATCTCAGGAATCG
Source organism: Apalone spinifera (assembly GCA_030068395.1). NCBI lineage: Eukaryota > Metazoa > Chordata > Testudines > Trionychidae > Apalone > Apalone spinifera. The sequence goes on from CM057846.1 coordinate 33,109,592, forward strand.
CAGAATACAGGATAATACACAAAAAATTATATAATGCACAATGCAGTAATGTAACCACTGAGTGATAGTGTAATGATTTGCTTCAAGGAAACTGTCAACTCAAAAATCAGACACCATCTCTTTCAGGCCTTAATCTGACCAAAACGATCTTTACTTGTTTTGGTTGGAGGCATTGAAGGGGAAATCTTTAATGGCCACTAAAAACTTTGAGCCAATTATTTTTTACCAAAACTGGCATTGGTTTTTACAAAGTGTAGATATTAGACTTAAATTACCTCCTGTCAGTGTTGAATTAACATAATGTTATTTAAAATGTGGGGGGGGGGGGGGGAGAAGGGTTGTATATTAAACGTCTTTTAAATATTATTTGAAAGGCTTCGGGTTGCAGATCACTATGCTAAGTATTGCATTTTCTCCCTTTCTGACTCAAATCCTTTTTAAGATGATAGGTAACAGCCAGCATGGATTTATAGAGAACAAATCATGTCAGACCAATCTGATAGTTTTCTCTGATAGGATAACGAGTCTGGTGGATAAGGGAGAAGCCCTAGTTACACCTAGACTTTAGTAAGGCATTTGACTCGATCTCACGTGACCTTATCAATAAACTAGGGAAATGCAACCTAGATGGGGTTACTATAAGGTGGGTGCATAATTGGCTGGACAACCATTCCCAGAGAGTAGTTATTAACAGTTCACAATCATGCTGGATGGGCATAACAAGTGGAGTTCCACAGGGGTTTGTTTTGGGATGGGTTCTGTTCAATATCTTCATCAATGATTTAGATTATGACAGAGAGAGAACGCTTATTAATTTTGCACATGATGCTAAGCTGGGAGGGGCTGCAAGTGCTTTGGAGGATAGGTCAAAATTCACAATGATCTAGACAAATTAGAGAAATGGTCTGATTAAACTTCATCCTGTTTACCTAAGGACAAATGCGAAGTACTCCACTTTGGAAGGAACAATCAGTTTTACACATACAGAATGGGAAGTGACAGTCTAGGAAGGAGTACGGCAGAAAGGGATCTAGGGGTCATAGTGGACCACAAGCTAAATGAGAGCCAACAGTGTGACACTGTTGCAAAAAAAGCAAACATGATTATGGAATGCATTAACAAGAGTGTTATGAGCAAGACACAAGAAGTCATTTTTCTGCTCTACTCTGTGCTGATTAGGCCTCAACTGGAATATCATGTTCAGTTCTGGGCACCACATTTCAAGAAAGATGTGGAGAAATGGGAGAAGGGCCAGAGAAGATCAAGAATGATTAAAGGACAAGAGAACATGACCTATGAAGGAAGACTGAAAGAATCAGGCATGTTTAGTTTGGAAAGGAGAAGACTAAGAGGGGACATGATAGTGGTTTTCAGGTATCTGAAACAGTGTCAGAAGGAGGAGGGAGAAAAAATGTTCTTGGCCTCTGTGGATAGGACAAGAAACAATGGGCTTAAACTGCAGCAAGTGAAGGTTTAGGTTGGACATTAGAAAAAACTTCCTATCAGGGTGGTTAAACACTAGAATAAGTTGCCTAGGGAGGTTGTGGAACCTCCATCTCTGCAGATATTTAAGAGCAGGTTGGATAGGCATCTATCGGGGTGGTCTACAATATTGGGGCCTGCTGGGAGGGCAGGAGACTAGACTTGATGACCTCTTGAGGTCCCTTCCAGTTCAAGTGTTCTATGATTCTATACCCAAGATTTTAGAATAGTAAACAAAAGAAGTTTCCAGTATTTGTCATTTTGATCATTTATTACAGTACAATAAATAGAAGGCTATTCATTAGACTCAATATTACACAGCTCACCACACACTTATGCTTTAGAACATGATGTTATTTATAAGCAAGAGTAGGCAAAAAAAGTAGCATGTGAGAAAGGTCTCCTGTCCCTTGCCCCTTTATTTTAACAAGAGTTTGGATTTTGGTAAAAGAAACAGAAGTGAGTATTCAATACTATTGGTATGTCCAACACTTGTAGCTTACCTATCACAAAAATGTACCAAAGAATACTGCAATGTCACATGGTTTAACAAATTAACTCTTTAACATATAAAGAGAGTACTGTTATAATCAATATTTTGATGCCTTGCTGGGTAATGTTGATTTATATAATGATTTAGTGATGGTGAGTACATCACCTAACTCATATTCTGCTACACATACTCCTCAACTTTTCAGGGGAAAACTATAATGAATAAAACCATGGTTGCCTGTTCATGTTCTTCTAAAGTTATAACTAATAAAGTATATATTGCACATAATGTATGCACCCTGGGACCAATTTATTATAGCTCTATAGGTCAAAGTCTCTCCGATTCATATTTTTTCCATCTACCCCTAGTGCTGCACACCTGTGGCTAATGGATAAAGAATTCACTTGACTAATACATGGGAAAGTTACTCTGGCACTTTGGTATCCTTCATATAAACTTTAAAAAAAAATGTGTTTCAATTTTTACATGGGCTGTTAGATGCATTCAACTATATTTCATGAATACATACATTCTATTCTGTTCTTTAGTTAAATTAGATGACAATAAACATAATTCAAAAGTAGAACAGAAGTTACAGAATATAAAGTAAGGTGTACTCCTGCAATGTTTATGTTTTAGGATCCTTTAAACAGTTATTTTAGAAATAATTCTTAAATGTACATTTAATGCAGCCGTTACACATCTTCAACAGTTAATTTCTTTGTTTAGCAGTCTGCTCGAACTTGGGGATGCTTTTCTGCTTTTACATTTTATGTAAAAAAACCCTCAAAATAATAAATAAAACCTTTTTATATAATTTATGTGAGCTCCAAAATGCAGAGCCATATACATGTACACTATCTTCATAAATGTAAATAATCCTACTGAACTCAGTGGGACTGCTCATAACTGTGAAGCTGTGCCATGTTTTCAGGATCAGGTCCCTAAATAGTAAGTATTTATAATACAATATAGAACACCAACATTAACCTTTGTAACACCTTTACATTTCCTGTTATCAGAGACTGTTTTTCACAACATTTCTTTCAATGTAATCATGTCCTTAGATATAGGAGTGAGAAAAAAATTATGAGCAAAATGAGGATTGTAACGCTACAGCATGTCATCTTTGGGTATCACCAAGTCCAGTATGAGACTTGCTAGAAAACACCTTTGATCTGGTCATGCCACTGAAATAATTATCATAGACACACTTAGAACATTTTGTGCTGAGGAAAAGAAAAGTCGCATTGAATTTTTAAAAAGAAAATGGGTATCAGTGGTTACATTGGCCTGTGACTAACAGATGTCCTAACTGATGGCAAAGGAAAGATAAAATATATTTTAATAGTTAACTTATGAAACATTTAGGCTGTGTCTAGACTATATCCCTCTTTCGACAGAGGGATGTAAATTAGACACTTCGAAATTGCAAATGAAGCGGGGATTTAAATATCCCACACTTCATTTGCATAATTGCGTCATGGCGCTCTTTCGAAAAAGCGCCATTTCAAAAGTAAAACCGTGGTCTATACATAGTTCTGTAGAAAATGGCAATCTATTTCAAAAAAAATCCTGACGTGATTATGCACATGAAATGTGGGTTATTTAAATCCCCGCTTCATTTGCAATTTCGAAGTGTTTAATTTACATCCCTCTGTCGAAAGAGGGATGTAGTCTAGACACAGCCTTTAGAGAAAATGTACCCAATATAGTACCATTTATCATACAAGTTGTCATATTGAAATAGCAACTTTTTTGTTTGGTATACTGGAATTACCTGAAAGTATCATCTGAACACCACTTGCAGATGCACTATAAAGTACAGAGGCTTTCAAAATAAGTTAAAATCCTAATATTTAAAGGGCTATTGTTAATTAAAAAAAACCAAACACCTGGTCATGTTCAAGCCTTGGCCTTTGTTACACTTTATGGGCAAAGAGACTTCAATGCCCTCATTCAGAAATAACTGAGTTTAGAAAGTGTTGAGGTGAAAGAAGAAATAGATAGAAAGGGTCAAGTACTGACCTTCACATTTTCATTTAATTCCAAAACTACTAGGTTGGGGGTTAGCTATAATTTTATTTCAATAAAGTTTTAACCTTTTCAGACACTTTTTATACATGAACGAGTGTTTACCATCTTCATTCAAGCTTCCTCACAGCAGTTTGCTTATTTGTAATTACTTAAAAATGTGAATAGCAAAGGGTCAGTTTTTCTTTCTTTAAGATGGCTAGTGCACTTTTATAAATTTAATTTTAATTAGGTGCAAAGCTACAGATATTGCAAAAACATTTTTTTTTAAATCCATAGCCAAGACACCCTTCCTAGCAGAACGATCACTATTCTTTGCCAACAAACCCACTCAAATTTTATCTGGCTGTATTTCTGCCATACCCAGTTGGAAAATGGTAGAGGATGTTGGCAAAAAAATAATCTAAATAAACTCTCTCTGTCTGCACCTCTTGTTAGGTTATGAGAAAATATAAATTCTACCATCATGGGTTTAGCTTGTGTATTATTGCAGATAATGGTAACAAACCATACCTATATGACTTACATAATCATATCATTATATCAGTAATACATTTTATTCCTTTTTCAGAAAGCTGATGGTGGAGGTAGAGTACCTGTATAGTCTCTAGCTGCCTGCACATGTACTTCTAACATTCATGTCTTTCTATGTAAATGTAAGAACTAAAAGTATGAGTATAAGCATATTTTTTGTAAGAAGAGACAACAGGGGTAACTGTGTATTTTAAATATGTTAAAAATGTTATATCCATAGCTTATGGAAATTCCCTCTTGTATGGAAATTTATTCATTGAGTCTCAAGATACATAATCAAGACCAAAAATGTTTGTGGTGGGCCTCAAGCTGCTTAACACAGAGACTTAGAATAGAGGTTTAACTGAGCATAGGGTTTTAATACTTTCCATCTTCCTAAATACCCATTCATCTCCCTAGTGGTTAAAGGGCTTGTCTAACATGACCATTTAGTTTGTGGCAAGTTCAGGTGTGACTCTACCTTACACTAGCCTACCACAGACTGACTGACTGTTGATCCTCTCATGTGTGTTAACAATTTGTTAATGATTTTTTAAATGTATTCCTCTTTGAACGACACTTTAACAAACTGTTAATGCACAGCAGCAGGATGCACACAGATAGTCAGTCTACAATTGGCAAGTCCAAGGACAGATTCACACTCTAGTTAGCAACAGACAGAATGTCCATGTTGATGAGCCCCAAGGATTTTCAATGATTCCCAGCCATAGTATTTAAGATCCTGTTCCTGCAAATGGATCCACCTGATCTAGGTGGATTCTTATACCAATGTGTCAAAGTGGGTCAGTTCTGGCACAAGAGTCAACTCTTGTAGATCTAATTGCAGACTCAGGGCTTAAGTTCTCTCCATGCAACTCCTGACCATCTCCATCATATTCATAGCCCAAATGCTATGGACAGATAAAAATAGACCTCCAAAGTAAGAATTTCTACAAGTTGTAAGAAATCTAGTGTGTACCATATTAATTACATTCTCCATCTCTGTGTCTTACACTATGAGAACCCCAGGGACATTTCTAAATATACTATTGTGACAAGGAGCTGTGCAATAATTGAAATAGAACCCTTTGGTCATAAGGACTAGATTTCCCTAGATTTCACCTGTCTAGAATGCAAAGAAAGTTGTTCAAGAGATCTGTTTCATCTTTGGAGTTTAACCTTCACTGAAGAACCTGGAAGGAAGTAAAAGTGCCACATAATAAATATATTCATACAGTACCTCCTGTATCATGTTGCATTTCCTCAGTTTTGGGAAAGAAGACTCTCATTACACCTGTGTTGATATAAATCAGAGGTAAGTTCCGAGATGTTAGAGTATGAGTTCTCATGGGTTGGCCAGGTGATTTGCTTTTCTCTTTTTGATTCTTTGGCAGACTTGCTTGAAATATACTTGCAATTGCATTAAGCAAAGGAAAACATAGGACGACATCAAATGCCTGAGCAGAAAGAAGGATCTCATGAAGAAAATGAGGAGAACCATCATTAAGACCTTCAGATAGCTTATGGAAAGTTCTTCGTTCATTTCTTGATATCAACTTGTGCCGGACATTTTTTGTCACGGCCTTTGTATAAGTGAGAGAGAGAAATCCATGTTGTTGGTGTGAGCCTTCTAAAAGTTTTGCAGTTGTCTGTTCCAGGAAAGAGAAACAAAAATGAACACTGCTGTAAAGAGAACAGGTTAAATATATTAAACAAAAAGGAATTGCCATTTTTTTAGATAATCTTTTAAGTTATTTGGAGGGATATGTGGGGACTTCTTACTTTCTCCAAACAATAGAAGAAAAAGTTTATTTAAATCTTTAGAAGGGCCATCTATTTCACAGTATGACTACACATTATCACAGCACAGCCCAAAGTAAGCAGGAACTGCTGAATATTTTAGCAACACTAAATCATTGTAGGGGTTTTTTTCTGTTCATTTATGCTGGGCATAAACCGCTCAGAACACAGGCTGGTAGCTTAATATCCCTCAAATATTACTACCCAAAATATTTCTTGAATGTCAGAAAGTCAAAATTGACCAAAATATTATCGAAAATTGTGCATAATGAGAACTATCTACATTCCATTACCCCCTCTTCATTTTATTTCCATTCATTCCCTCTGTGAGTTGTACCTAACCAGCACTCTATACCAGTGATGGAAAGGTAACTTTGTACTTCAAGTTACTCCTGCAGAACACCTGTAATACTAATGGCTACACACTATACCCTAAATAATTCATATCAATATATTAAAAAAACTTTCAAAATGTATTACTTTATTCTTCAGAAATCTGCAAGATTTCTTTACACAGAAGGAAAGATTTTGAAAGGCATATTTGGAAGTTAAATGTCTAACTCCCATTGGCTGCCAGAATGCATTGGTCCTGACATCTGAAAAATCATCTTCAGTACAATAATTCCTCATTTAACACGTGCCTGCTTAACACGTTTTTGCAATAGCACAATTTTTTTTTAGGGAACGTTTTTTGAATTACACGACCATCCCCGGAATAACACGATTTCCTCAGCCGGCCCATTGTCGGCAGCTGTGTGGGGTTTCCCCCGCCTCCCTGCAAAGTGGCAGAGGGTTTGCTGCTCGCCACGCTGTTCCCCACTGACTCCCCCTCGCCGGATGCCTTGCCCCCTCTCCTCTGTCCCCGCTTGCAGGCCGGCAGCTGGGTTTCCCCAGCCGGCCTGTCGCCGGCAACTGTGCAGGGCTTCCCCCGCCTCCCTGCAAAGCGGCGGAGGGTTCGCCGCTCGCCGCGCCATTCCCCGGCGATCCCCACTCGGTGGACGCAGTGCGGGCCCCGGCAGACCTGTCAGAGGGGCATACTCCCAACTCAATCTCCCTCCTCTCTCTTCCCCTTTCCTTCTTCAGAGCCAAACACCATCCCTCCCTGTTGTAACCCAGTCTCCTTTCTCCCCCAACCTTATGTCCCGGTCCCAACAGACATCACCGCTTCAAATGCAACTCCCACCTTTTCCGCTATTTTCAATGGGAAAATTGACCCTGCATAACACATTTTCATTTAACACGATCATTTTCTGAAACATATCTATAGTTTTAAATGAGGAATTACTGTATCTAGATGAAACATTAATTTGTGACTGAAAGATGGCCTTGAGTGAACGACTGCAAAAGTTGAGAATTTTAAAATAAACCTATAAATCAAGATAAATAATTTTAATAATAAAGGAAAGCAAATAAAAATCAAATTGATTTTGGCATGATATTGTATCATTATGTTAATAGTGTTTAATCACTCTAGCATAGGTATAGCAACTGCATTTTGTAAATAGAGTAGATGCTTCTTTCAACGTTTTCAGATTTCATTTAGTCAGAATCACTAATCAACTTGTTTTTTTTTTAACTCAAGGCAAGCACTAACTTCTTACACAAATGTAAGCTGAGAAGTTGAAAGATCATATAATTAAGCAAATTGTAACAAATTAGTAAGTTAGTTTATTAGAACAATTTGAAACAACTAGAATAAGTAAAAGAATGATGTATATATTCATGACAGAAAACAAACTGAAACAGAACTTCCACTAACATAAAAATATTCTCTATAATCTATCACAAAGCTAAAGATAAAAGGCCCCCATTGCAACCTGCGCAGGTCTCTACTCCCAATAATACAATGGGAGTTGGTGGAAAATTTGTATGATTTTATTTTTATTAATTTTTTAATTTTTTCATTTCTGTGAATATGAGAGAATGAATACATAAGGCTTGTCTACATCAGGGAAAAGACCGCACTAGTTACTCCCTGTACTAACTAAGTGAAACTAATATGCTTCAGAAGTGTACTAAGGGTCCATCTACTCAGCAGGGCTTAACTCCAAATAAGCTGCGCAAAAAAGAGCCACATCAATTGTGTAGCTTATTTCGAAATTGGGAGCATTTACACAGCACTTATTTCAAAATAGAGCATTCTTCCTCGGACTTCCCTTACTCCTTGTACAATGATGGTTACAGGAGTTGGAGTAAGAAGTCCTCCAGCTTGACAATATTTTGACATTATTTTGAAATAAGTGTTGGCTGTGTAGATGCGGACTAAGTTATTTCGAAATAATACTACGTTTTTTTCAAAATAATGTTGCTGTGTAGATGTACCCTAAGAAAAACTTCCTTAAAAGCACTCTGGCTATTATTACACTTGTGGTGGCATGAAGAGTACAAATACTATATGTACCTCCCAGCACAGGTATAAATTTCAGTATGGATGGTTTATTATAATTATTGTATATATTGTAAATAATATACATGAATTAATTAATTTAAGGCATATCTTAATTACACAAAATAATAAAAGGTACTAAAAATATTGTTGTAGCCACCACAAGGTACAATGTACAATACTGGCTTTTGTTCACACATTTGAACAATCCAGAAAACACTTCCATGCATACTTATCTTTAAAATATGTAAGCAGTCCCATTCATTTCAATAGGACTACTAATATACTTAAGCTTCCACACATGCTTCAGTGCAGTGTGCAATCAGGGCCTTAGTTATTTTAAATAAGCCATTCTAGATTTTCCACTTTTCCCAGTAGCAGTGGCATAGATTTCAAAAGAATACAAAGAACACTGCTTCCTAGGCCTAGGTAAAGGAATTTGTTAATTGTTGCCAGAGACCAAAAGGGGAGTAGAACAGATAATAAATATATTCAGTAAAGAGAAAATGTAAATGACAAAAAATAGGAAAAAGCTAATGACATTTGAGAAATTTTTCTCCTACTGGTGCTTGTTAATGGAAGTTCTGTAGCATAAGTTTTAAAAGGATTTCTTACAGGAGGAAAGAAGCCAGAGAAATTACTGAAAGGGTCCTGCTTGCTGACGGGTCGAACCAACAAGGTACGTCTGTTCAGCTTGTCAGTACAGGAAAGGAATACACCTCCATATTGCCCCAGAGACCAACAGTCTTCCCCAAGGCTTGAGGTGATGAATAGAGAGGAGGAAAAAGACAAAAAGAAAAAAACAAAACAAAACAAAAGCCATAAGCCAAAAAAAATTAGAATTTAAATTATGCTGAAATTGGCATAGCTCTGCGCAGTTGTGAGATATAGCACGTCAGACACACCTTCTGAATTTCCCAAATTCAAGAAAATCAAAAGAAAAAATGGCATGAAAATACTAATTTGAAAAACTGTAATTTATGGGAAAGGGCAACTTAAGCAAGTAGTCATGGAATTAAAATCTAATAGAATTCAGTACACAAAGCTGGCTTATCACATAATTTCCTCGGAATTAAAAATTCAGCAAAAAAGCTTTATTAGCATGGAAGAGGATGATTACAAGAACAAACAAATTGAGCAAAGAAAACAGTATCCAATTACATTTCAAATTTGGAGTACTTGTTCATAAACATAAAATTGGTTATGACGAGGTAAGCTTTTGTTTTGTATTATAATTCTTGCAATCATTCTTCTAAACATGTCTGAGAACAAAGAAAAAGTATATTGTTTAAGTTTTAGGACGAAGTTATTTTGTTAAGCATCTTATTCCACTACAGAAATCTCACCACAAGTTTTTCTTTGCATTGTAGAAATATTCCTTCAGAATGTCCTGACTGCCAGCCTTCCCCTGGCCTGGAAAACAGAATGTTCACCTTATCTGTTCTCTGCATTTGATTTGAGTCCACAGATTTTAGTCATATACAGAGTGTACTTTGAATAGTTTATAAATTGAAACTGGATTTGACAATGCAATTATGCTAAGTGGAGTAACTTAATAACCTGATATAACTTTAGTAAAGAAAAGAACACTACTAACGAAGCTTCAGGCTATTCAGAACAAAGAATCTCTCTAAACCCTTTCACAGAACCTGTGAAAAAATTTGTTAATAATATGATGGCTTGTTGTATGCTAATATATCTAAGAGCATCATAATATATGTTTCTAGAAAGAAGTTTCTAGAAAGAAATGTAAGGTGTAATTATTACAATATGTTCAAACAAATATATATTTCTATTTCAGAGAAGAGAAGAGAAGAGAAGAGAAGAGAAGAGAAAGAAAAGGCTTTACTTCCATAGACAACCTGAAGAGAGGGTTACTCACCCTCTGCAGTAACTGATATTCTTCGAGATGGGTGTTCCTGAGGGTGATCCACCTTAGTTATTTGGGCACCGTCAAGATGGAGTGAATGAGAACGGTATGTGTCAAGAGCATAGTGGGTCACGAAAGTATGGATGGACGACCATGTAGCTGATTTACAAATATCTAACAGGGGAATGCCCTGGACGTATGCGGTTGATGTGGCCATGGCTCTGGTTGAGTGTGCACAAAATTGTGGAGGCGGATCTTTGCCAAAGACTGAGTATGCCAGTCTTATGCGCTTCATTATCCATTTGGAAAGTCTCTGAGAGGAGTTGGCATGACCCAGAGATGGATCTGTAGTTGAAATGAATAATCTGTTAGTTTTGCAAATTTGTGTAGTTTTATCTATGTAGAACGTGATGGCCCTGTGGAGATCGAGGTATGAAGCATTGCCTGCATCTCATTGTTGTGAGGTCTGGGAAAAAGACAGGTAAGTTGATAGGCTCACTGCAGTGGAACGCAGTATATTTTGCCAATGTACCCATATAATTCGAGATGTGTAGCTGGAGGGAGGCAGATGAGTAGGCTTTTCTCCCCATGAGATCAAGCTGTTTCCACTCCTTATCCACTCCTTTTCAGGGGGAGTGGATTTTGGTAAAGTATGTTTGGCCCTCTGGTTGGCAGCATCAACTATGAGGGAAGTGACGGGAGGCTGTGTGAAGAGAAACTCCGAACCCTGCGAGGAGGCATAATATTTTCTGTCCGCCTTTTTGCCCACTGGAGATATGGTGGCTGGTGTTTGCCACAGGAGTTTAGCAGGATCCATCAGGGCAGGATCCCTGGGTAGCACTAATTTTACTGATGGTGTAGCATGCAGGATGCTAATGAGTTTATGTTGGGTGTCATGCTGTGCCATTAATGAGATCTCTAACACATCAGCCACCCTTCTACACAGGTCCTGAAAAGAAGAAGTTACTCACCCTGTGCAGTAATGATGGTTCTTCGAGATGCATGTCCCATAGGCGCTCCACTGTAGGTGTTGGGCTTGTCCCAATGCCGCAGATCAGAGATCTTTCCCAGCCGTAGTCCGCCGGATCGCGCATGCGTGAAGCATGGCTCGTGCCTTTTCGAGCCATTTGTGTGTGCACGGTCCGGCTCCCACCAGTTCCTTCTGAACCTCTTGGTCTGAAAGACATAAAATAGAAATACTCCGAAGAGAGGAGAAGGGCGTGTTGGGGAGCACCCATGGGACACGCATCTCGAAGAACCACAGTTACTGCACAGGGTGAGTAACTTCTTCTTCCAGCAGTGTCCCGTGGGTGCTCCACTGTAGGTGAATTTACAGCAGTAGCTCGTGAAGGAAGAGGGTTCGGAGCTAACGTGCTGTAACCGTGGACAACACTGCTGATGCCACCGCCGAGTCTGGTATGAGGAGATTGGAGATGGCGTAATGTCTGGTGAACGTTAAGTTTGACGAGCATATAGCAGCTCTGCAGATATCCTTCAGAGGTACTCCTCTGAGGAAAGCGGTGGAGGCTGCTACCGCTTGAGTCGAATGTTGTCTTGTTGTTAATGGTAGTGGCTTATTTCACAGGGGATAGCATCTCCTTATACAGTTGATGATAATCGAGGAGATGCGTTGTGCGGATAGTGGATGACCCCTGAAACGTTCCGCAGTTGATATTAGAAGCGTGTTAGATTTTCAGAAGGGTCTAGTTCTATCAATATGGAAAGCCAGTGCTCGTCTTACGTCCAGAGTGTGTAGGCGTGTCTGTTCCAGCGAGAGATGCGGTTTGGGGTAAAAGGTGGGCAGAATTATTGGTTCATTTATATGGAACTGCGAGTTCACCTTGAGGAGAAAACGTGGTTGTGGGCGTAGTATGATCCCTTGGGGGGTGAACACCGTATATAGAGGTGAAGTTGATAAGGCGGCTAGTTCGCCAACTCTTCTTGCTGAAGTTTTTGCGAGCAAGAAGATAACTTTCATGGAAAGGGTTTGAAGGTCACATGTTGCTAGAGGCTCGAAGGGTTTATCCATTAATGCCTTCAAGATCATCTCCAGATCCCAAGGATCTGGCAGTTGTGTGTGATGTGGAAATAGGTTAGCCATTCCCTTCATGAATCTCTTCATCACGGGGTGTGAAAATACCGAATATCCATCCACGGAATGGCGAAAGGCAGATATTGCAGCAACATGCACTTTGATGGAAGCACAGGAAAGGCCGGAGTCCTTGAGGTGTAAAAGGTAATCTAAAATTCGTTGGATAGGAGCAGAACCTGGATCTAAGTTCATTTGAGAGCACCAGGAAGAGAAGCGAGACCATTTGTGGAGGTAGGTAGTATGTGTGGATGATTTCCTACTGTGTAACAGGATATGTTTAACAGACTGTGAGCATGTTATCTCTGTTTGCTGGAACCAACTAGGTACCATGCCGTGAGTACCAGATGTCCGACCTGCGGATGGAGCAGAGAGAGGTTGTTCTGCATAAGCAGGTCATGGTGTCTGGGTAGAGGATATGGAGGACGAGCCGACAGACAATGTAGGTAGGGGAATCGCATCTGTCATGGCCAGGAGGGGGCTATTAGAATTACTGTGGCTCCATCCCAGAGAATTTTCTCTACCCTGGGTATTAGAGGCGTAAGGGGGAACACGTACAAAAGATGGCGACTCCAGCTGTAAAGGAACACATCCCCTTCGGAATTGCATCCAATCCCTGCTCTCAAACAGTATTGAGGACATTTCAAATTGCGGTGTGTAGCAAAGAGGTCTACTGTCGGAAACCCCAGTGGTGGAATATTATGGAGAGTACTTCGGGATTCATGGTTAAGCAAAAAATGTCTGCTAAGGGCTGTGCAGTTGTGATGACCGGGAAGGTACTCCGTGGTGAGAGAGATCTTGTGGCGGCTGCACCAGTTCCATAAGCACAGCGAATGGGACCTGGATCCTCTCTGTCTGTTTATGTAGTAAACCGTTGTCATATTGTCGGTGAGGACCCGTATGACTTGGCCTTGGATAATCGGGAGGAAGCGTTGGCAAGCATTGTAGACTTCCCTAAGCTCTAGAAGGTTAATGTGCATCAACAATTCCTCGGGGGACCACAGGCCCTGTACCTGTTCATGTCTGAGGTGGGAGTCTCCATCTGAGGAGTGATGCGTCGGTTGTAAGCTGCATTATTGGCTGAGGGCGGTGGAAAGGTATGCCTGACATCAGATTGTCATGAACGGTCCACCAGGCTAGCAAGGTTCTGACGTGGGCAGGTATTCCTACTGTCCTGTGGACATCGCGAGTGTTCGGAAGGCACGTCATTGGCATCCAATGCTGAAGGCACCGAAAATGTAACCTTGGGTGCTCGACAATGTAAGTCATGGACGCCATATGTCCCATGAGTTGTAGGCATTGTAATATGGAGAACCTTTGGGCTAGTCAGCAGCACCTGAATCAAATCCTGAATTGTTTGGAATCTGGTTATTGGTAGGAAGGCTCGTCTGTGGATGGAGTCAAGTTGGGCCCCGATAAACTGTATTGATTGCTGGGGATTCATAGATGACTTTGGGATGTTGAGAATGAGACCCAGCGCTTCAAAAACTGTACTCATGTTATTTGTGGCATGAAGTGCCTCTACTGATGACAGGGCTCTGATTAGGCAGTCATCGAGATAGGGAAAAATCATTATACCGAGGCGGCGAAGGTATGCTATCACTACAGCTAGGGTCTTGGAGAAAACCCTTGGGGCCGATGAGAGACCGAAAGGCAGGATCTTGTGTTGAAAATGGTCTGCACCAATTTGAAAACGTAAGAATCATCTGTGGGCTGGGTGGATAGCCACATTAAAATAAGCGTCCTGAAGATCGAGGGACGTGAACCAGTTTCCGCCTTGAAGTGCTGGGATGATTGTAGCTAGGGTGACCATTCGGAATCGCTGTTTCCGGAGGTAGTGATTGAGACCCTGGAGGTCTAATATTGGCCTCCAACCCCCCCAACTTCTTTTCTGTTAGAAAGTATCAGGACCGTCTCTATCGCCCCAATGGTGAGTAGACGAATAGCCTCCTGTCTGAGCAGGGGCTCATGAGATGGGTCCCTGAAGAGGGACGGAATGGGGGGGAGAGGAGATGGAGGGGTAGCGATGTGAATGGAATGGTGTAGCCTAGCTGGATGGTCTGGAGGACCCATTTGTCAGTCGTAATATGGGCCCAGCATTGAAGGAAAGGTCTCAAATGGGGATGGAAGACCGTATTTGAAGCACAGGTGGGATTGCTGATGGGAATGGTTCTCAGTCCCTTGACGGAAGCATCAAGCCTGGTGTTCTGGTGGGTGGACGCTTTCGGTGGGGGTCGCCTCCTCTGCTGACGTTGTCTGCCTCGTTGTTGCTCATGAGGTCTATATGCTGGTGGCTGATGAGAGAAGGGTCTCTGTCTCTGGTATGGAGTGTATCTTTACCGGCGATAAGGCGCTGTGTACATTGTCAGTGTCTTAAGGGTCATCCTGGAGTCTTTCCCCGAATGGAACAGTTGAACGGTCTTTTCTGAAAATAGATTTTGCCTGTTGAAGGGGAGGTCCTTCTCCTTCAACAGAAGGTCTTTAGGGGCAGATGACTGCTGTATCCAGGACGTCCTGTACATGACAAATGAGGTAGCTGTTGTATGTGCCGCAGTGTCGGCAGTGTCCAGGGCTATATGTAGAGCCGTCCTGAAGGCTACGTATCCCTCCTGGACTACTGCCTTTAGTATGTCCCATTTGGCTTCGGGAAGGTGTTCTAGAAGCAGCACGAGTTTGGCATAATTATCAAAATTATGGTTAGCCAGTAATGCGGAATAATTAGCCATCAGCAGTGTCAGTGCTGCGGAAGAATATACTTTTCAGCTGAACAAGTCCAGACGCTTGCTATCCTTAGCAGCAGTGGTGGTTTTGTGAAGAGGTGCTTTTGTCTTCTGCTGTACTGCATCCACAACCAATGAGTTAGGTTGCAGATGAGTAAAAAGAAACCTCATCCCTTTTGAGGGGATAAAGTACTTTTTGTCCGCTTTTTTGTTGGTGGGTGGAACGGATGCTGGTAGCTGCCAGATGTCATCTGCTATTTTGAGGATAGTGTCATCCAGTTATAATGCAATTCTGTCCTGGTGCGACTGTTTAATGTTGCATAGGAGATGGAGAAATACAACAAAAACATCACCAAGTTGCACCCGCTGACTTTCCGCGACTCTTCTGAAAAGCTGCTGAAATTGGTGCAAATTGTCAGAAGGGGAGGTTTCACTCTGGAAGACTGCCTCGTCTGGGGATGAAGAGGAATGGTTCGCAGGGGATTGACCTCCCATACGCTCCCGTGTAGAAGGAGGTTATTGTACATCCCCAGGATGAGCTGGGACCCCAGATGGGGTCGGTGTCTTGAAGATGGGGGAGGCGATGAGCGCACTTCAATGACTGAGGAACGGCGAGGTTCTGGGTGCCGGCAATCATCTCAGTGCTGGCGATCGTCTCGGTGCCAGCGAGAGCCTCGGTGCCGGGGGACGAGTAGGTGCTGGCGAGTGCCTTTGTATAGGAGAACGACTCGGCGCCGGGAAATGTTTCGGGGGGAGTCTGAGGGTAGGCGATGTTTTTGAGGCTGTCGGTGCTGAACGGGACACCGGCGGAACAGCCGAGATAGCGGAACTAGATACTGATGGGCTCAGAGCCGACTTGCTTTGGCTTTGCTTTGGCTTCTCAGGACCGCATGCAGCGGACGTGCCTGAGATGCCTGGCTTGTCGCTGACCCGGGAGGGAAGACTATGGCTGGGAAAGATCTCCAATCTGCGGTGCCGGGACAAACCCGACACCTACAGTGGAGCACCCATGGGACACTGCTTGAAGAAGCAGCCCAAGCATCATCGCCTGCTAAGGAAGGCGGTGGCATGAGGGTATCCTCCAGAGGAGAGGAGAGGAACTGGATTGGCGGGTGTGAGGAATCATTTGAGTCATCATCACTAAAGGGATGATCGGAGTCAGTTTGATCCCTGGACACATCTAGGGCGGTCACCGAAGTGTGTCTCGAGTGAGCCTGACCAGCATGCTGGTATTGTTGCTGCTGCTGGTGCATTCTAAGAGGTGCCCAGGGGTCCCAGTAGGGCCAAGCGGGAGTCACTGGGGCATCATTGGTTGTAGCCGAGGTGTCCTCGTAGGGGATGAGTGCTTGAGTGAGACAGCATTTGAAAGAGAGACAGCTTCTTCCTCGCTATATGAAGGAGGTGCAGGAGCTGTTGCATTTGCTGGAGAGACCCTGGCAAGTGTTGGAGAGGTGTCAGTACCGAAAAACAGAGTAGTGAGTACTAAGGTAACCTTTAAACTGGTCCATAGATGTCAAAGAATAGGTTTGAGGCATAGGCGGTAGAAGGTACTGCAGCTCTGAGCCTTTCGCATTGCCAGGCCGTGGGGTAGGCACACACACTGACAGAGCCTAGTGTGGGGCTTTAGTAGATCTGCTATTTTTATCAGTGACAGCGTGAGAGGTCTGCGCAGGCGATGCTGTGGCTGTCTTGAGTTTTTGTGCTGCAAGGGGCTTAGGCTTGCTAGCTTGTTTCGGCATTGAAGCCAGGTCCTGGGGCCTTCGGGGCGCAGTGGGTGATCGCAGCCCCGGCAAGCTTTTGTCCGGAGCCCCCACAGGGGAAGGAACTGGCTTGGAACTGTGGGATCGCCCCTTCTTGGGTGTAGGGGATTCCTGTTAGTATCTGCATTTATCTTCTTAGATTGTTTAGAGGTTGCAGAGCTCACAGCTGAGGCAAGTGCCCCCGCTTTGTCTGACATCGCTGCTGTGAGAATATAAGCGGGGATGCAGGAAAAAGTCAGAGATTAAGTCTGGTCAGATCACTATTGAAGTGAAATAGCTGTCCCGCTGTATTCGCTGTGGCAGTTAGGGCTCTATAAACCCCCCGCCTGAAGTACTGTGTGTTTCTCCCTCAAGCAGTGGAGATAAGCCAATGCCCATCCAGGCGGGAAATATACATGCGGCAAATAGATGGTGTTTTGCGCACTGGCCGCTGCTGTGTGTGCCTGAGGTGGGTGGGTGGGGATCTGAGGAGGACTCTGGGGAGAATATTCTCAGGCGGTTAAAGATAAAAAGAGTAAAATGAATAAAACTGTAAAAATAGTAAAAACCAGTAAAACCAGTAATAGCACGGAGGGGAGAGCCCGTGTGGGGCGATCCCCGGAAGCGGAAAGCGTCAGGCAATGAACCTCAGTGGTTTGACATGAAGAAAAAAAAATGTTTTTTTCATTCAGAGTGAAGGAGAAAGATTTTAAAAGGCTAAGTCTGACTAAAAGGTAAAGTAGGTGCATCTCTGCAAATCAGTAGGATTTGTGCTATTAAATCCCTTAGGCACCTTTGAAAGGTGTCACCTTAATCATAGTGTCAAGTATCAGAGGGGTAGCCATGTTAGTCTGAATCTGAAAAAGCGGCGAGGAGTCCTGTGGCACCTTATAGACTAACCGAAGTGTTGGAGCATAAGCTTTCGTGGGCAAAGATCCACTTCGTCAGATGACATGCATCTGACGAAGTGGGTCTTTGCCCACGAAAGCTTATGCTCCAACACTTCGGTTAGTCTATAAGGTGCCACAGGACTCCTCGCCACCTTAATCATAATCCATTAAAATATTTTTAAGTTTATGTGTTGATTTTTCCCAAGGAAAGACACTAAAGAATTATCCCATTTTCTCTTCTGTGCCATTGACCACATACCTCCATGGATTTTGCTTCACGACAACTCACCATGCTGCTGATGAAGACTATACATGGCTCCCTCAGAGCTTTTCAAGGTTATTCTGTATATCAGACTAGCATCTGTTACAATGGTAATGAACTTACTTCACTGCAGTTACTCCACAACAACAAAAACATCTCGTTAGAAATTTCCTTCTTATGATTTAAAAACAAACAACTTTTCAAATATGACACATAAAAGAACCAGACTTTTACAAAAGTGCATGTAAATTTACAGTACAAATCGAGTTCTCAGAAATCCTGATTGATAGCTTAGTGGTTTGAGCATTGGCCTACTAAACCCAGGGTTGTGAGTTCAATCGTTGTGGAGGCCATTTAGGGATTTGGAGCAAAAATTTGTCAGGGATGGTACTTGGTCCTGCTGTGAAGGCAGGGGACTGGACTTGACTCGACGATCTTTGAAGGTCCCTTCCAGTTCAAGGAGATAGGCAATCTCCATTAATTTATTGTTTAAATATTACAGTTATGATTTATTTTAATATATTACACAATAATTTTTAAGTAAAAGCCAAATAAAAATTCTTTCCAGGAAAAAAAACCCCTGCTTTGCTATTTCAGAATGAAATTAATGTATGACAACTTCCAGTAATTACCTGTTTCTGTAGTGGTCAATGTTGAAGCTTTCTATTTTACATTTAACTTTGGTGTATACATCTTGCATATCTACTGAGGCGCTGAGATCTTCTAATTCACTGACAACACAAATCTCTGTAATAATCAGTGATAATTAAAATTAATATCTATGAATTTACAATCTCTAATTTTGTGTTATTAATAAAACACTGTTCATAAACCAGAAATGTGCCTGTGATACAACAATTTGTGTTTGGATCTCTATTTCCCATCCTTCGAAGTTCAAGACATTTTATATAGGGAATTTTTGTTCAATCATGACATAGACAGGAACTAGTCACAAAACTCAGATCCAGCTTCAGAATCCAAATGTTTCTTAAAAATGCTGAAACTGTTTTTCTTTAGGCTCAACTCTGCTGCAAAGAATATAAAAGAAGACTAAAATGTGAAAGTAACTGAGAATGGAAAAATACCAGTTCATCCAATACTACAGTGATGAATGTTGTATAGAAACACAGATAAATCAGATAATTATAGGCAGACCAGAGTTTAGCTGTCACAGATGTTTTGCCACCTGAATAGCTAGTTCCACTGACAACAAGATGGAAAACATTTTTGTCAAGTCCTCCACATTTTGCTTAAATAATAAGTAAACTCTCAAATACTAACAGTTCTCTTGGTACAACATGTCTTTCCTAGTTGTGATAATAGTAGTCCCCTTAACCTGTTACCTATATCAAGTAAATATTTGCCATTTTAGGTGTTCACTTGATATAACAGCAAAAATAGTATGTGATCATGCAATTAAAGATTATCCCAAGACATGTGCAAAGGGGGTGAATTAAAGGCTGCCCAGGTAGCTTCAATTCTGGGATTTCCTAATAGTTGAGTGCTTGACTTTGCAACCAACTTTAATGTTCTTTTAACATTGTTTTTGTGTAGAATTATTTATATAGTGCAAAAGACATACATGTCACTTTATAGCCAACATCTGCAAGATATCTGTCATGAGGGATTTACAATCTAAGATCCATTAGAAGAGAGACTAATACGATTAATAAATATAACAACTCCTCCTTACTTACTGCTAAATAGACTCCTCAGATTATGCAATAAAATGGGCAAAATTAGACCAAGACTCTGACTCAATTTAAAACATAAAAATAATGTTAATGTTTAAAAGTGGGACTTGAACTCACCATGCTCCCCTCCCCAGACAAATACCCTATCCTCTAGGCCACTCCAGAACCCACCCGACCTCACTTCACTACATTCAGAGGGTCCCTTATCCTGTTTTCTAAATGTGGGAGCCAGTTCTATACCTGGGGCAGCCTGTGTTGGCTGTCCGGTTGCTCCCAGGGTGGGCATGCAGGACTTGACAGCACCAGCTTGTGCTCCCCAGGTGAATGCCCTATCCTATAGTAGAGTGCTACGGACAAAAAGTCTAGGGGATTTTTCTCCAGGGTTTAGTCCTGTCCAGATAGAATGCAATAGCACGCAGCATGTCAGACATTGAGCAAGTGTAGAGATGCTGTACAGCGTTGTCACATGGTTTGGGAAATTAGGTGGATAAGTGAACGGACTCATTGATGTGGAAGGTGGACACTACCTTGGTCAGAAACTTGGGATGGGGTTGTAAGGGGACCTTGCCCTTGGTGAATACAGTGTAGGGGGAGCAGCCATGAGGGTTGCTATTTCCCTAATACATCTGCCCAACGTGGTTGCCATGAGGAATGCCACTTTCATGGACACATGGACGAAAGAAGACATTGGTAATGGCTCAAAAGTGTGTCTTGTGAGGCTCCTGAGAACTTGGTTAAGTCCCAGGGGGAGTAAGAGCTCTTACCATGGAGTATGTGTTCTGAATGCCTGTGAGGAAATGTTTTGTGATGGGATGAAAGAAAAGCAAGTAATGGAATGCTATGAGGGTGGCCAGGTGGATCTTTAACGAGCTCCGGGACAAGCCGGATTCCTTCAAGTCCAAGGGACAGTCAAGTACAGTGGAAAGGGGTACTGAGGAGGGTGGGTGGTTTCTGTTGTCTTAGTTGGCAGCAGACTGAGAATTGCTTCCCTTTATGCACGTAAGTGTACCTGGCAGTAGGGCAATAGCTATTTATTAATATATGCTCACTCTGTCAAATGTTTTCAGCATCATGGAGCTTTGAGGTGGAGCATTGTTGGATCCGGGTGCAGTGTGCAGCCATGATGCTGAGACAGGAGATCAGGGCAATGTGGCAGTGCTTTGGGGATTGCAAAAAGCTAAGCACTCGAGGTAGGGGAACCAAATCTGTCTGATCCATGATGGTACTATAAGTAAAATATATGCTTAGTCTTAATGTATCTTTGGATGACTTGCAGAATGAGAGGTATTGGGAGGAAAAGCGTATAGGAGAGGTGCTTTTCATTGAAGAAGAAAGGTGTCGTTGCTTCTAGGCTTGCTCTATAGCAGAAGTGGTGACATTTGTGATTTAAACAAGTCATAAAAAGATTCTTATTAGAATGTCCCCAACAGCGAAAGATCTTGTGAAGAATCATAGTCTCTATTTCCCAATCATGCTCATTGGAAAAAAAAAGATGGCTGAGTGTGTCTTGAAGGAACCAAGTAGGTACACCGCTATACATGTAACCTAGTATCAGAAGCACCAATTCCATAATTTGACTGCCTCTGCAAAGAGGGAGTTCACTCATGCTCCACCTTGTTGATTGATATAATGCATACTGGCATTGATGTAAAGCATAGTGGTGTTGTCTGTGAAGACCTAAATCATTCTGTTCCATATACATGGGAGGAAGTGTTGTGCACCACTCTGAGTTTTAATATGTGAATGAGTAGCATGGCTTCTTGAGGAGTCCATTTCCCCTGAATCATGTCGCTTTCTAGATGGGCTCCCCAACCACGGAATGAGGCATCTGGGGTTCTGATGGAAGTTGGTACAGCCTGATCGCATGAAATGCATTGGAGGATATTTTGAAGTTGTATCCACCGATGTGGAGAAGAAAGATCGTGCTCCGGTACCAATATCATTTTGTTCCATACGTCGCGGGAGGAAACATGCTGTGGTGAGCCAGGCCTGAAGAGAGCACACACATAGCTTGGCAAACTTCAGCACATATGTTGTGGCAGCTATATGTCCAAGAATTTGGAGGCAGGCTCTTGCTGTAGTGCAAGTGCTGAGTCAAACTGTGTCAATAAGAACAATGAGTGTGTCAAATCTGTGTTGGGGCAACATTGTCTTGACCTGTGTAGAATCTAGTACGCCCCTATAAACTCAAGGGTCTGAGTTGATTCCAAAACTGACTTGTGGAAGTTGATGAGTGTCAAGGCTGTTCCCCACTCTGGCACGACAAATGCAGAAGTGGGGGCCAGCAAGAACACTTCAAAACCTTATCTCTACAGGCTTTGGTACAAAAACTCCCCCCCCCCCAAATCCTAATACCCAGATTTTGGGGAATGTCCGCTGCCACCATCAAGTGCTTTTGAACCCACAAACAGGGGTGGACACTTGAAACCAACCCATGGGGAACCCCAAGCTCTTTTTCCCCAAAGAGCTTGAAAAAGAAAAGAGAAAACAAGCTGCAGCCTATGGTAGCTGACTCCTAGTCAGACAGAAAGACAAACCTCTCAGGACACAAAAATGAACCAATACCGGTTACTAAGAAAAAGAAAACAAAACTACCGTTGCAAGCATAGTTGAGGTGGCTAGATGGTAAGAGCCCCTAATTGATATACTCAGAGAAAATCCCTGGGTTAGAAAGCTTCATTACAAAAGAGAGGGGGGAAAAAACCACTTTTAAAGAAAGAAAAGACATTTTTAACAGCACAGACTTCAATTCCAGATTCCCAAACCAGAAAACAACAAAACCTGATGGGCTAACTAAACTTTACCCTACTTACAGATTGTAAGAAAACTTTTTCTTGGAGAGAGACAGCCTCCCATCTTCCTATTACCTGGAAGAAACCGCTCTGACTCTGGTAAAGGAGGGAAAAAATAAAAATTCCTTTTTCCCAATTTGAAATGCCTGCCTGGATTACTATTGGCTGACCAGATACATGGCTAGGGAGACATAATTAGCCCCTTACCAACCAGGCTTCTGGTCAGCTCTCCTGGTTATGACAATGAGGAACCTGTGTCTCTATGTAAGTAGCACTCTTGATTAGGCAGTTGTCCAAATAGGGGAATATAATTACTCTCTGCAATGGAGCTATAATGAGATTACCACCAATGTCTTGGAGAAGACTCTCGGAGTCGTAGATAAACTGAATGAGAGCACCCAGTAGTCAGCTCTGTACTATGAAACACAGAAAACATCCGTGTATTGGATGGATTGCTATATGAAAATATGCATCCAGGAGGTCAAGGGTGGAGAACCTATCTAGTGGTGGTATAATCATGGCAAGCATTACCATTTTGAAACTTCAATTATGTATACATTTGTTTAGCCTCCTGAGACTGAGTATTGGTCTCCATACTCCTGTATTCTTCTGTGTAAGGAAGTATTTGGAATAAAAACCTCTTCCTCAGTAAGGAGCTGGAACTAGCTCCACCGAACTCATCTGTAATAGATGTTGTAGAAGTGTAAGAGGTTGCTGTGGGAGGGGACCCAAAAGAGGGACAGGAGGAATAGATATAAAAGAGATGGAGTAGGTCCACCGGACACTCTTTAAGACCCATTGATCTGAAATTATACTGGCCTAGAGATGGAAAAAGGGCCACAGATGATGTGCAAACTGAAGGTGGTGGTGCAGCTTCTGGTGCTTGGGAGAGGTTGCTCAGACCCCCAACCAAACTTTCAAAATTGGATGTAGATGGTTGAGCTGTATCAGCCTGTTGCTGTGGTCTGTGTCACTGAGGCCATTCTTTTTGCCTGGAGTCAAAGGGTCTCTGCTGTTGCCTATAGGTGTCTCTGGGTCTAGGATGAGTATACCTCCACTGTTAATTTGATGGGGTGTACATTCCAAGAGTTCTCAGTCTGTTATGGGAGTCTTTCATGGTTTGCAAGACTTTGTCTTGGTAGCAAATAGGTGAAATTTGTCGAAAGGGAGGTACTTCATGTGGGAATGCTAGAGGCTGGTAGCCAGGAAGCCCGTCTTATGATCATGGTGGTAGCTGCACTACAAGCTGCTATGTCTAATCCATCTAAAGTGGCTTGGAGGGCTGCACATGAGATTGTCTTACCCTCCTGTATTATTGCCTGGAGTTGTAGGCTCTTTTGCTCTGGAAGATGTTTAAGGAGATCCTGAAGCTTAGAGTAATTTGTGTAGTGATAGTCTGGTAATGACACAGAAAAATCAGCTACACAAAGCTGTAAAGTGGTTGAAGAATAGACTTTTCATCTAAAGAAATTGAGGCATTTATGATCTTTATCACGTGGTGTAGAATGGAACTGTGGATATCTGGCTCAGTGGTGAACAGCATCATAATGAGAGCGTTTGGATGTGGATGGGAAAATAAAAAGTCCCATGTCTTTGGTCAGTACAAAGTACTTCCTGTCAGCTATTTTATTTGTGGGGGTTACTGATGCTTATATTTGCCAGATTGTATCAGTTGCTCTAGGATGGCTTAATCCATGGATAAAGCAAACTTTGTGATGGTAGAGGGCTGCAGAATCCCCAGGAGACTGTTCTGCTTTTCCTGCACTTCCTAATAATCAATTTACTGAGCCATAGCAACCCTTTTAAAGAGCTCTTGAAACTGTTTCAGGTCATCAGTAGGTGTAGGGGTAGTTGGAATAACCGCCTCATCTGGTGAGGAGGAAGAGTTGGGGAGAGGGGACCTTTGCTCCTCCTCAGTGTGTTAAAGCTCTTCCTCCTCAGGAAGTTCTTTGTCCTCTATTATCGACCATGTGTCTTGGGTCTGGAGTGGGGGGACCTAACAGGTCTTCTGGCCAGTGTCTATGGTGTCATATAGTGCTTCCTTTAGGAGGACCATGGGTCCCATGGTGGCCATTGACCAGGATATGGAGGTGGCAGGTCTGGTCAAAGCTGTCTGTACCAATGAGGAGGCAGAACATTATAAGCCTGCTTCACCAGGCCCAACTGCCAGGGAGGTCTCCTCTGTGTAGGTGAAGAGTGTTGAGAGGAGAACTTAGTGTGCAGCGGTGCTGTAGTTGGGTCACTGTACGAAACTGATGGTGCCAGGGATGAAAACTAGTGGACAGAATGGCTGGTGTCAAAGAGCGGGGATTGTGGCACCGAATGAACCTGTATGTCACTGTGCTGGAGGACATGTAGCAATGCCAAGGACTGCATCGGCATGGTTTTCTGTGGTTCTGGTTTGGCCAATGTCAGCATTTGAAGTGCCAGTGCCAAGTCTGAGTAGGAGTTGGTCAGCTTCAGTGTAGAGCCCCGAGTTGAAGTAGTCGGTGCTGTTATGGAGATTTTATGTTTCAGCTTTGAGCATGTGCACTTCTGCGCCATCAGAATGTATGCTGAGATGGTGCCAGAAGTGCTTAGCTTGTCAGTGGTGCTGAGTTTGGTGAAGTTCAGCACCGGAGGCTGATCTGATAGGAGAAGCTCTGGTTTTGTCAGAGCTTTTTTCTGCCGATGAAGTGGAATGTTTCTTTGAAGTGGCATACATCTTATCCTTAGGACCTGATTTGTCAGAGCTAGTGAGGTCCTCATCTGAAGTCAGGAGTGATTTTTCTAGCAAAACTATTTTTAGATGGAGTTCTCTATGACACCTAGCTCTGACGGTTAGATTGGAACAGTGAGGGCACTTGAGTGAAATATGGCCCTCTCCAAGGCATTTGACACAGGATGAATGCCTGTAAGAAATGGGCATGGGATCTTTACAAGTGTCACATCTTTTAAAACCTGGTGAATTAGGCATGACGGCTAGTCAAAGGGTGGGCAGAAAAGAAAGAGACAAGGAAGGGGAGGCCCAACTGGCAGGAAAGGCCCAAAAATAAAGTTTAAAAAAAATAATAATTGTATTTTTAAGTGTTTTTGAAGGAAGTAAGAAACAAGAAGGTTGATTGAGAAACCTGGGATGACAAAAAAATGCAAGGTTCTAACTAATTTATCATTGTTTTTAGCTGACAAAAGAGCAACTGCGGAGAGTTCCATCTGCTGCCGAAGATGGTAGAAAAGGAACTGAGGGAACTGTGCTGTGTGTGCAGTCAACAGATGCCAGCAGCACCATCAGGTATGGAATGAGCATGTACTGCTGTAAAAAGTCTCCAATTGTGGGCACGAGGATGCACCAGCACTTGAAGTGGAGCACCCAATCGGGACAGCACAGCACTCAAAGAAGAAAAGTTATTTTAAAATCATATTAGTGCAAAAGTGATATTTCCCTAACAAAAAAGAAACAGAAGTGAATTGTATATCATCATTAAACCATAGTTCTATTTTCAACATAAAATAATTTTAATCATATTAAATTCCTTAGTTTTAAAATATTCTAAAGATTATGTTAAATGTATGTCATTTAAAAATCAACAACATTTTAAAAAGTTGATAGAAAAATGCAAAATTGTTTATAGCAATTTATAGTTGGGAAAAACTTACTGAAACATGCATACTGCTGATGCACAAACTTTAATGCTGTATCACTGAAAATCACTAACAAACTTTTAATTCAGATTTACTGTAGTACTAATCCTTACTGAGGATGAGCCATTTGCAAATTAAATTTTAACAGCATCTGATTTTGAAACGTCTGCATGGGAAAAACAAAAGCATAACTTTGCACGTGAGAAAAATATACTGTTATTCATACTCAGGAGCGGCCCTAGACGAGCTGCCGGCAACTGGTGCCCTAGGCGAAATGCGTGATGGGCGCCACCAACTCCAAAGCCCTTAACAGCCATTTATGTTGGCGCCCTAAGCAACCGCATAGGTCGCCTGTATTGACGGGCCGCCACTGTTCATACTTCTATAACTCAAATGAAGTGAACAAATTGTCTTCAAAAAAACAAAAAACACTGCACTTTGTGTACTCGGTCTAAGCTCCAAAACTACCTTTGCAAAGCTCAAATCTCTGCCAATTCAGAGGCAAAGAGCTATATTGAAGTCTGATCCCATGCACGATGGCATATTGCTCTATGCTAAAACACTGGACAAACACATGCATCTTTTTATAATTGTCAAAGTTTTCAGTTAATGAATACTTGCTCCAAATAGCAATTGAGTATATCTTAAAATAACTACAAAACTTAACATAGTAAATTAAAATAGATGATTTTGTGTATAATACCTGTGCCTTTACTTCCAGGATCTGGTGCAAACAGTTTTACAGTAATTTTTGGCAACATCCACTGCATCCACAAGCTGACACGTCCACTTGATACTCCAATGTTACTTGTTGTTTGCTCCAAGGTAACAGAGTCTGAGAAGGGTGAATCATCACCACCTTGTACAGAATCAGCCTAGAAAAACAGAATTACCAACTGAAAAGGCTCAGCAAATGACCAGATTATGTAATAATTTAGAAACACTTCACAGGAACATCTAAATTTAAAAAAAGCTCATTTACATATACTGTCTATAATATGTTTATACATTGATCATTTTAAAATACAAAAGCACTATAGAATATGGAAGCAGTGGGAACAACTCCAGAGTTCAGGGTGCATTTAAATTTTCAGAACTGATACCCCGACTTTCATCTTTGAACTGAAATTAGTCTCCAAATTTGGCTCAACAGCTTTCTATTGGACAGCTGCATTTTCTATATGGTTTCTGGGCAAAATCGTTACTAAATTTGCAAGTGGGAAAATATAAATAAGACATCCTGTCTTTTAAAATAGTTTCCGCTCCTTCTCTAAAATTCTAAGACTTGACAGACAAGGACACAAAAATGAAGAATCTCTGAGAAAGCACAACTAATGAAAGCCACATTGAAAAACCTGGTTGGAAAGGACTGATTAGACAAAAGGGCTGACCCATACTATTTCTCCCTCCTATATGGAAGTACAGGACAGAGTCCAAGAACCTATTCTCTCCCAATGAGATTTTGAAGGAATACCCAATTATCTAGAATCAATTACTAGATTCCGTTGGCAGATATCTCCAAAGTGCAGTTCTCATGAGCCTGGGACTGATCTTCCTGTTCTTTCCCTTGATTCTATACTCCTCTCCACAGTAAGGACCCGCCCAGTTTTACTGTTGATCCCCCAGTTTTGTAACATGACTAAGAGAAAAAGATTTTTCCAAACTTGTTTGAAAAATCCATTGCTACTAAAATTTAATATGACTATGCAGAGAATTCCACTGCAAAACACATTGTAAGATATCAGTCAGTTGCATATGTAACTACACCGCATAGAAAATAGTGAGACAAATCTTTCTCTTCCCAGTTTTTGTGTGTGTGTGTGTGTGTGTGTGTGTGTGCGTGTACACGTTTGTTATTGTTTTTTAAAATGTATCAAGTTCTCACAGTGAACAAGACATAGCTGTTAGTTTTGCCAATAAATTTGAGACCAAAACAGACACAGTGTTCCCAATTCTTGCAATACCATGCTTTTCTTTTTCCTGAAATCAAGTAATCACAAGAGAAACTTAGAGCTATCACTAAAAGTTAGTTTCCAACTTTCATGGTGTCACAAGCTGTTCCTTTACGTATCCTGTGAGTATTGCTACCTAACCTGTTCTTGTAGTCTCTTAGCCACAAAAACATGTAGGATGTTTCACTTTTACCATATGTGCTTTTTTAATCTTCATTTTCCACTGATAACATATGGAACCACAGGCATACAGCAGGATGAATGCTTTCACACAACAGTCTCTCCTATTCACAGTTCACTCTCTGAGTCCTTCTCTTTACTTTTCAATTCTTCCCCAATATATCTTCCCAACTACTAAGCTAATACTGCCACTCAAATGTCTGCAATCCACAACAGAAACTGGTTAATTGACACCAATTAAACTTGTAATCTTCCTAGTGGTGCAACAACACTACTGCATGTTACTTTATGATTTCAAAGTCTGGATATTAATTGACCATCCAGGGCTATAAATGTTTCAATTCAAAACTGGCATTAAATTTGGAAGCCACTTAGACGAGTGAAAATGAATTTTACAATTTTAAAAAGATTTTATACAAACCGATTGGCCAAGAAGAATGTTTGCATGGCACTAACAAAACATATGAAAAAGGAAAGCATACAAATTTCCCTGAGAATTGGCAATAAGTATTTTTTAAATCACCATATTTTTGTGGTTAAGAATTTGAAGGTTCTATCCTGGGAGCATGAACATAAGAATGGCCACACTGGCACAGACCAATGGTCCATCTAGTCTAGTATCCTCTCTTTCAACAGTGATTGGTATCTGATCCTTCAGAGAGAGTGAACAGAACAATTTATCAAGTGACCCAATCACTGTTGTCCAGTCTCAGTTTCTAGCAGTCAGAGGTTCAGGGACACGTGAAGCATAGGGTTGCATTTCTGGTTATTTTAACAAATTATCTTTGATGGATCCATTCTTCATGACCTCATCTAATTCTTTTTTGAACCCACTTATACATTTGGCATTCACATCCTCTGGCGAAATGTTTCACAGGTTGATTATGTGTTGTATAAAGAAGTACTTCCTTATGTTTATTTTAAATATACTTGCCTGTTAAATTCACCGGGTGACCTCTATTACTTGTGTTATGTGAGGGGGTCAGTAACTATTCCCTATTCACTTTCTACGCATCATTTATGATTTTATACACTTCTATCACATTGTCCCTATTTGTCTCTTTTCCAAATCGAACATTCTCTCTTTGTATGCAGGAAGATGTTCCATAACCTAATCATTTTTGTTTCTCTCCTCTACTTTAGATGGAATGAACTCTCCACACTGCTTTGTAAGCATTAACGTTGCACTTAATATTCAAGATGGATATTCAGTATGGATTTATACAGTAGCAATACAATACCTTCTGTCTTATTAGCTATCCTTTTCTTTATGGTTCCTAACGTTGTTAGTTATTTTGACTGCAAATTGAGTGTCTGTTTTCAAATAAGTATCCACAATGACTCCAAAATCCCTTTCTGAGATCTAATAGCTAATTCAGATCCCATCTTTTTGTACGTACAGTGGGCTGTGCTCACGAAAGCTCATGATATTGTCTACATGTTTCGTTAGTCTATAAAGTGCTACCAGACCATTTGTTGTTTTTTAAATTTATCCTGCACAGACTAACTCGGCTACCCCCGAAGCAGTTAGGATGATGTTGTCCAAAGTGCATTACCTTGCATTTATCAACACTGAATATCATCTGGCATTTTGTTGCCCAGTCACCCAGTTTTGTGAGAGCTCTCTCTTACTTTTTGCCACTACTTTAACTTAGTAATTTTGCATTATCTGCAAACTTTGCCACCTCACTGTTTACCCCTTTTTCCAGATCATTCATACATATGCTAATCATCATTGGCCTTAGTACAGATCTTTGGAGGACCAGACAATGCACATCTGTCCACGGTGAAAAGGTGTTACCTTGTGCTATAATGATGGTTCTGAGATGCGTATCTCTACGGGTCCTCCACATAGGTGGTCTGTGTCCCTGAGCTGCTGATCTGAGAACTTCAAGGGACTCCTGACAAGTGCCCAATACTGGAGGCTGATACTTTGGAGTCAAGTTTAATATGGATGATGAGGCACTGAGTTTAGCGTCTGTAGCTGAACTCTCCAGGATGGCAGTGTTCTGCAAAAGCGTGTGCAGATGCCCACGTAGTTGCTATGCAGATCTTCAATACCAGGGATACCCTTTGGAGAAGGCGGCTGACAAGGAGACTGACCTTACAGAGTGCATGCATATGAAAGATGGGGTGTTATGCTACACAACTGGTAACAGACTTTAACACAGCCAGACACCCACTTAGATGACATTGCTGTAACTTTTAATTAAGAACATAAGAACATAAGAATGGCCGTACCGGGTCAGACCAAAGGTCCATCTAGCCCAGTATCCTGTCTGCCGACAGTGGCCAGCACCAGGTGCCCCGGAGGGGGTGGACCGAAGACAATGATCAAGCAATTTGTCTCCCGCCATCCCTCTCCAGCTTCTGACAAACAGAGGCCAAGGACACCATTTCATCCCCTGGCTAATAGCCTTTTATAGACCTAACCTCCATGAAATTATCTAGCTTCTCTTTAAACTCTATTATAGTCCTAGCCTTCACAGCCTCCTCCGGCAAGGAGTTCCACAGGCTGACTACACGCTGTGTGAAGAAGAACTTTCTTTTATTAGTTTTAAACCTGCTACCCATTAAATTGATCTGCAACAGAAATGAAACAGTCTCTGAGATTTTCTGAAGGCTCTTGTCCTATCCAAATAGAAAGCCAAGTCTCTCGTTGCATCAAGCATATGGAGCATTTTAATGCTGGGGTACTATGGTGTTGAGGCACGTCTTCAGGGGAGCGGATTGGGGAAGACTGATCTCGAGTAGTTGCACTGAATAATATGGAATAAGGCACCATGGACCAACAGTACCTAGAAGAAGGCAACTCTGACCTCAGACCTGTGCTCTCTCCCTTCAGTGCGCATGTCACAGTTCCTGTGCCTGTGTATGATGGTTAGTATGAAAAGAGTGTTGGAACTCATGTGCCAGCCTAAGTTAAATCCATTCATATGTGAAGGTTTCTCTCTTGACACTAAAGATTTACATCTCATTAATGAAAGTCCTACAGCGATGGGCAAGTGACGTCAGATGCAGGTGGAGGATGGTACTGGAAGCACCTAGCCACAAACATGCATGTAGGTGGCCAGGGCGTGATGGTCATCTGTCTGGTGAACTGAAACAGTAGTAACTCCCATATCCAGCCTGGGTTGCAAAGCAGCCATATTTAAGGACAACACTGCTTTCTTTGAAAAAAATGGGGGAGAGGAGAAAACAGCTTGTTCCAGTTGATTCCTGTTGGTTAAATGCGACCAACTGTATATCCAATTTTGCAGTTATAAATCAATGACTAAACAGAAACTACCCTTTGAATCTTGGAATGTGTGCACACTTCTTGGCAGCAATGATCACCATGAACACAGGACAACAATCATTGGCAGAGAACTTGCACGATATAACATAGACGTCACAGCCTTAAGCGAAACATTCATCTCTGGTATCAGCCAATTTCCAGAGGTTGGAACAAGCTATTTATTGTATATCATTGAGTGGGCTATCTTGAGGGTCATGCAAGATAAGTGGGAGTGGCTTTTCAATCAGGACATCACTAGTTCCCCAGCTTGAATCCGAGCCACATGCCATCAGTCCTCTGATTGCAAAGCTTAGTCTGAGGCAGGGATAGTACATTGTACTTGTTAGTGTATATGTACCCACTTTGCCTGCTGCAGACCATGAAAAGGAAGCTTTCTATGATAGCCTAAATTCAGTGATCTCTTCAGAACCTTTAAATCCAAGCTATATATAGTCGGTGATTTCAATGCTAGAGTTGGTCAGATCTGCACAATATGGCCGAAGATGCTTGTACATCATGGTATTGGAAGTGAGAACTCAAATGGTAAGTTCCTTCTTCAATAGCAAGCAGCATGAGCTAGCTATTGTGTGCACATTCTTCCAACAGGCGAACAAATAAAAGCAACTTAGATGCACCTTTGGTCTAAGCACTGGCGAATGATTGACTACTTCATTACAAAACAAAGATCTTTCTGGTGTTACGTTGACTCTTGCACTGGCTCCTGGTATGACCATTACATGTTACACAGTGTTGTCCCCTTTGAGCTTTTGTCTGCCAAAACGTCATCATTCTGCTGTATGCAGGAAAAAGTTGGATATAGATAAACTTAAAATGCCTGAGATACAAGCATTGCTTCAGCATAGTCTGGACACTTCCTTAGTCATAAACAATGAAGGTTCCAAGCAGCCATCCACTACTGAGAAGGAAACAACCTACAAAACTGCTGTCAAAATACTAGGTGTCCAAAAATGCAATCACAATGACTGATTTGATGACAAGGACAAAGATGCCGGAGCTCTTTACCTCTATGGACCCACAAATGAAGTGGTGAACTCTGATTTAGAAGCCTGTATACATTTCAGTAGAAGCATCAGTGAAGAGGAATATCTTGCCAGGAGAACAAATAGCACTTTCAGATCAAAGCACTTTGATATTCAATCTCACTTCCTAATTAAAAGATGTTTTTCTGATTTCTAAAAAGTAACTTCTGCACACCAATATCATCTTCCCACTTCATTTCCAACAATGATGAAGAGACTGCATTTTTATTATTCCTCTCTCATAATCCTACCACATAGTTCTTTCTTAACACAGCCCTCACATCCTAATAGATTTCTCACACTTCCATAATTGACTACTTCATGAGCTCACAATATAAGATGTTTTCACTGTGAAGTCTTCTGTCAGGTCTGGGATGACTGTTTTATTCTAATCTCATGTGATTTAGAGATTCCTGGCTCAGAAGCACTGGAGCATGTGAGATCTGAGGGCAGTTGCCAGCCAAGGACAGGTTGCTGTAGCTAAGACCCTGAGACGGATTTCACAATTGAGGATCAAGGAAATGGAGAAACGATAATTATTTAAACCTAAAGTTATGTTCAAGCTTAGTTCAAACTGAAATTTAAGCCAATTTTGATATTGTATGATATCATTTGCTACTCTCTATTCTTTTCATTTTATAGAGTTCATTTTCCTTGGTTTTTTCAGTTGGAGAATTTAAGATCTTTTACTAGTGTTGGCACACGTAATTTACCAATCTAATTTACAGACTATATACTTTTTTGGAAAGGAAGGTCTTCCTCCTTACTCCATAGTCTCATTCTCCCATAGGATATGTTCAAGTGTTTCAGAATCGCTTTTCATGTGAAAATATATTTTTCCCTAAAAATCTGGCAGATTTCTCAGTTTCTGAATAGCTAAAAAAGAAGAAAGCAATAATAAATTAAACACACATTGGCACCTTTCACAAAAATATACACTGCCATCTTGGCAAAGTTTGCATTTTATGAATTGGCTTACTCTCACTCTGTTTTAGTTATACGTAGTAAACTGGTTCATGTTTTTCAGAGTTTAAGCCTATACTGTATAATTTTTTTCTCACTGAAAATTGAAGCTGTTTTTGTTCCGTGGTTGAGGACGCAGGTAGCTTTGTGCCGCAGAAAATGTACGCAATAATTTTCCCACCGTTTTTTAAAACATAATTTTCTAAAAATATTAAATGATGCATCATGCTTGACAAAGATTCTAGTTGTTAATTCTGGAACAAGATTCCTTGTGGCTGCATTAGGGAGATCATTGAAAAAAATGCATTTAACTAGTATGAACCAAGGCATGTAAAATGTACAGTGATGGAGGAATGTGCAATGAGTTTTAGGAAATGTAAATAGTATTAACCAAATATCTGGCACCCAGAGTCTACCAAGAATTCAGTCTGGGGTATCTGGGTGGGGGGCTAGCCTCTTTTTCTGGATGAACCATGCAGTGGAACAGACATTACTGCTGACATAACGATAAATAGATATGCATGCAGACTTTAGAAAGGAGACCAAGGTGTTCAGAGTTTTCTCTACTGCTGGAGTTAAACTATGATTCTAACTATGTTTATGCTCAGAGTTGCCTGATTTCCAGATGTTTCCTATGAACACACTTTAATCTCTCCTCTATGTGAAGTGGCTTTTAAAAAATGCATTGGAATTTTATGTTAAAATACGATACAAGAAAGGCCTGCATGGACTGTACATGACTAGAAGTGAACTTTAAATGAGAGAATCAATACTCAAATTTCCAGAAGTCAAAAGGACATTGCCAGCTTAAAAATAACGTTGTAGCAACATACATTTCTTTACCTCTAATTAAAGTTCTAGGATCAGATTAACCAGCACACTCAGGATGCATCTTTATAGCACAGTTAACACGGGTGATTAACACCAGGTTAACAAAGGTCATGTGCGAGCAACAATACTGCAAAGCCATGCCTGAGTTAATGTGTTCTCAATGGCACTGCACTGGCTACTCTGTGAAACTAAGCCTTCTAAGAGCATATCCCATGAGTCTTTGTGCTACAGTAGGCTGAGCCGTTTCTTGATTATCACCAGTGAATTGTGGGAGAACTTGACTGTCCTTTTGGGCACGTGATAGATGAAGGGGAAAGGCGGAATTGTGGGAACAGGCTGGAAAATGATCAGCACTCCAGTGTTTTTGCTAGCATCCTCTTCACTGCAAAGTGTGCAAGGTTACCAGTCCAAACGAATGTGAAACTTGAGCTTTGGCCTATTCTCTAAGCCTAGCCGGCTCAGCAGGCAGCCCTGTTCAGTCTCGGCTTGCGCCAGCACCAAACCCCACTGTGACTCTGCAATTTAAAAGGCAGTAG
>CM057846.1:33150427-33173017 GCA_030068395.1 Apalone spinifera
GTGGGTATGGAGGGTGGGCAGGAGGGACGGGTGGGTGGAAGAAGCGGGAGGGGGAACAGGGTGGGAGGAGGAGCAATAGCTGGGGTGGCCGCAGGGGCTGGAGCAGCAGGAGGCAGCAATTGTTGCACCAGAGTCTGCAGATGCTCGTGGAGGGCATGGCCCTGCTCCCGCAGCTCCCGCAAGCTCGCCCCTCTGAGCTGCAGGTCTTCTTGCACCCATGCTCCTGGCTGTGGACCTGCCTTCCCAGTAACCCCAGGTGCTGAGCTGGTACCTCTCCTGGTAGCAGGTGCGCCTGCTGGCCTAGGTGCGGGTGGATGTTCCAGGAGGGGTGGTGTACCCTGCACTCGCAGGTTCTGTGGCTGTGGTGAAACAAGACAGGTGGTCAGTTCTCCCTGGGGACACAGTGGGTGAAACCCAGCCCCCCCTGCAAGGCGAGGACGGCAGGTCTCCGCACCATCACGTCTTGCTATCTCTGGGAGTGTAAGCTGGCCAAGGACTGCACCCCAGTCCCTGTGCTGCCTATAGTGTAGTGGGGTGGGAGGGGAGATGTGCCCTGCCTCTGTGTAGAGGGAGCGTCTGGAGGGAGGGCAGTGTGCAGTCTCTCTCCCCGGGGTCAGGAGCCTGTCATGTGCCTTCACACGTAGATGTGTGTGGGGAACAGGCCAGGGCCCCTGCAAGGCACCCAGCTGGGGTCACATGTCCTGGCTAGCACGGCAGATGCACAGGTTGCCGCCTGCTCCATGGTCAGCAAGGCCCACATGCATGGTCCCTAGGTTCTCCCTCCCCTTGCCCCGCATAAGGAGACCGTGATGGCACTCACATGTGGAGGCCTCCCCGGCCTCAGATGAGACTGCTGACGGGCATTCTGGTACGGCTCGGGTCCTGGGTGCAGGGCACGCTCCTCGCAAGCTTCTGCAGCTCCTGGCTGTGGTCCTCTTCCTCTTCTTCCCCTGTGTCAGGGGCTGGGCCCTCTGCTCCGGGGTCAATGACCACCGGGGGGCACGATCTAGGGATGACCCCCAGGATGCGGTCTAGGGCCTCATAATGCAGGCAGGTGTCTGGGTCATGTGCGCATGTGGCCTCTGGTGGCCAGGCTGGCAGCCATGCAGCTGTAGACGTCCGCATTCCTGCACCTATTGTGGAGATCGTGGGCATTGGAGGCCTCCCCCCAAACCTCAATGAGGTCCATGATTTCTGCATTAGACCAGGCAAGCGCCCACCTTTTGCGGCCCCTGATAGGCTCCTGGGAGCTGCCTGCCTGGTCCTGGGGAGTGGTGGCAGTGGGTTGCTGGCTCATGCTGTTCCAGGTACATAGTCTGTTGGCAGGCTTGTAACTGGCACAGGCACTCTGGCCAAAGTCTGCCCCTTTAAGGGCTCTGGGGCTGGGGGGGGGGGGGGGGGGGGGGGGGGGGGGGGGGGGTGAAGCAGACGAGTTTTCCTGGTTGTGCTCAGAGCGGCCACCAGGGCTCCCTGGGAAGGGCTGGAGGCCCCCTATTTCGAATTAAGTGTTTACACAGCACTTAATTCGAAATAGCTATTTCGAATTTGGCATTACTCCTCATAGAATGAGGTTTACCAAATTCGAAATAAGCGCTTGCAGGTATAGATGCTATTGAAGTTAATTCGAAATAACAGCTGTTATTTCGAATTAACTTTGCAGTGTAGACATACCCTTTGACCGTTGAGACAGTGCGTACAAATAGGTACTTTCCCATGACACTTACCTACCACCTCCCTTTGGGCTGAGGTTAGACATCTTTCAAGATCTTTCCATACCATAGTCTTCAAAGACTAATGGATACCATTTATTTTTAGAATGATACCTTGTCTTACAAAAGCAAGCTACTGAACCAGGATTCTCACAGAATATTTCAACAATTTTCCTTCCAAATACACTGGCCTCTAACAAGCCTCTTTTCTCTGCACCATCCTCAGCTTCATAGTCTATTTTAGGGCACAATCTAACCCCTCCGCTCACACATGTAGGCTACCCTTAAAATTTATTGCTTCTTCCTTCACGTTTTAAATTTTCCTTTCTTTTCCAAAGGAAAAAACACTTGTGCAAATGCTTACCTCCAGCTTTAACTGCTGCCTTCACTCTGACCTTCCTAATACAAAAGTTGGACCTCCTTGGTCCGGCACCATCCCTAACAACAGAATTTGCTGGACCAGGAGAGGTTTCCCTGCCACTTGCCCCCAAGCCCATTGCCGGCTGCTGGCAGGCTGCCCCAGCAGGCAGCCTGCAAAACTACTGCCACATCTAGCTGTGCTGCTTCCCTAGCAGCCACTGGTTCCCTGGGAGGCCCAGGGTCCATGGGCTTGCCATTAGGCTCCGGCCCCAGTTCTGAGTTTCATGGGGCTGCTGTAAGGCTCCAGCCATGGCCCCACGTTCCATGGGACTGCCGTAGAGCTCTGGCCCTGCACTGCTGTGGGTTGCTGGGGGACTCTAGCCAAGTCCCACACTGCCCCTGGACTGACGACCCTGTTGCCCCCCAGCCCCAGCTGGCTCTCCAGCCCTTAGGCTTCTGAGCTATCTGGTTCAGGGGCCTCCATTGTCCTGTAAGAGCATGGATGTTACATAGCAGTCAACATGATTTACCTTATTTATTGACCAGACCAACATTAGCCCCGTGTTTAAGTCATTCTGCATGCTTCTTCCTGTTAATACTCTCAAATTCTCATTTTCACCCTCAAGTTTCTACCCAACGAAGTTTCACTCTATATTTCAGGCTTCATCTTCTACCATTTACCTCCTCACTCTCTTGATTCCACAAATCCAAGTAGTCTAAATGCCTTTTCATTTTCTTCAATTACATCTTTGTGCTTTCTTCCATGTTACCCCATGTGCACAGAATAACATCTATCTCAATTAAGAGTTAATGTGATCCAGTGCATAGACTACTGTACTTGGATATAGGGCATGTGCATTGTATTCCCAACTCTGCCAGTAACATGCTGTGTGGCCTCTGACAGGTCATTTTTTCCTGACTGTGCCTCTCTTTTCTCTCATATCCTCTGATTGCATGTTTAGATGGTGAGCTCCTTAGAGTAATCTTAAACTATGTTTTACAGTCCCTCATACAGTTATATTTTTCTTTTTAAAGTGCTTTGGGATCCTTTCTTGGAAAGTACTATATAAAGGTGCAAAACATATATTTATTTATAATGGTGGTGGTGGTGATAGTTTTTAACAACAAGGGTAAGAAAGAGTGAAGAGAGGGGAGCCTGTCATTGCAGGGGCTAAACAAAGCCTTTTGGCCCAGCTAGTCCCACCCTGCTTTATCTGCAGCCAATGAAGGAGGATAAAAGGAAGGAGCCTGGCTCAGTTAGGGGCCGACCAGCAAGGAGACAGGGGTGTGGTTCTGCAGTCTGCAGAACAGGAACCGAAGCCCATCCTCTTGGTCACTCACTGCCCATGGAGTAAGTTAGTCTGCAACCCCACCTCCTGGGACCAATGGGTGAGCCTGCTAGCCCCCTAACAAAGGGGGAATCCTGGACTCTCTGAGCCAACCCCAAACTTAAGGACTCTAGTAATATAGGGCCAGAGTTTCTAGGCCGGGGGCACAAGCAGCTGGGTCCTCCCTGTCCTGCCAGCTAATTCTGACCAAACCACTAGGCCAACCTGCCACCAGGGAGACCTGGCCATAAGGGGATTTAAAGACAGTAGGTGATACTACTGTTGGTTTTATAGCCATAAAGTTTTGTCACTGTTATTGTTTATCTTTATCTTAACTTTTGTACCTTGCCTAGATTCTGCATAGTTGAGTATAATAAACTAATATATAAATAAAAATGAAACACAGACAAATTCCAATAATCTAAGGCAAATACAGCAGTGGAACTAGCTTTATAAGAGGAATTCCAACAGTATTCTTCTAATGGTGGTAATCTCTCTAAGTCTATGTTAAAAGGACTTGAAAAAATGGGCAATGCCATTCACCACTGAAAATTCCCCTCTCTCCCCAACTGCCCTAAAATTAACACACTGACACTTTGTATAGGGTTAAAGCGATTTTGACCACAACTTTATTCAGCAGAACTCCAGACTTCATATTAACTGGCTAACACTATTCCTGCAAATGTGTCGGAAAGGCCTGCTTTAAGAACAACAAACCTTATCCAAATTATCTCTCTAGAACTTAACCACCCAAAAATCTCAAGTCTGTTAAAAAAAAAAAAAAAAAAAACCAGGCGCTGCATACATAGGGTATGTCTACACTACAGCTGTTGCATCTGATGAAGTGGGTCTTTGTCCACGAAAGCTTACACTCCAACACTTCTGCTAGTTTATAACGTGCCACGGGACTCTTTGCTGCTTTTACACTACAGCGTTATTTCGAAAAATCTAATTTAAGGGTTCTGGGGCTGGAGGAGGAGAGGAGTTTTCCTGGTTTGGTCCAGAGTGGCCACCAGGGGAAACTGGGAAGGGCTGGAGGCCCCCTATTTCGAAATAAGCGTCTCATTCCTCGTAGAATGAGGTTTACCAAATTCGAAATAAGCACTCCGCTATTTCGAATTTATTTCAAAATAGTGGTTTGCCTGTATAGACTCTATTAAAGTTCATTCAAAATAACGGTTGTTATTTCGAATTAACTTTGATGTGTAGACATACCCATACAGCACAGGACTAGTCTACCTGATATGTTTACCCATGAGCTGAGCTTGTATCTGGTCAGGTAATGCATTTAACCAGCTGACCTTCAAAACCACATTGATGCAAAGTTATAGGTCCCAAGAGTGTCCAAGGTGCATAGCCTCAAGTTGCCATAAACTTTATTATACCAGCTCAGTGACAGCTGTATGAGAGGTATCACATTCATAAAAAAGGCTCAGCTGATGCACCCATGAAGGTGAAAAACCTATCTTGATTCAGCCAGTATAGTGGGAAAATTCTTTTTCATGTCCAAATAGAGCTATCAGTACAACCTATACAAGCTGTAGAGACTCAGACAAGCAGCAAACTAAAGACAAAAAATCACCTTGTCCTACTCCCAGAAGAAATACTGGGGCTCAGGAAGTAAAACCATATAGACCACCCAGCAGCATTTTATAATTCTGTACCTGAAAACCACCTTCATATTCTGTTTTAAAAAGAACACCTAAATATAATTTTCCCACACTTATAGTTTAAACGAATTAGCATTTATCCATTTCTGATAGCAATGAGTTAGTTACATAATTAATATGTCACAATAATGTAACAATTTCCCTCCCTTCCTCCTGTTTCCAAATTTAGTTTTGACTATAATCCTCTAAACATGTAATACTCTAGAGTACATAGGAATTCTGTCACTCTTACTTTATCTTTCCACTTCTTAATTGGTCACTTGCCACATCTTGCAGATCATGCTTCAAGGGATTTTTTAAAAGAAACACTTACCTCTGTAGTGGTTCCAAAGTCACCAGATGGGCTATATGTACTGGTATCTGGTGGAGCTGTCCCAACACTACTTTTAATTGGAGAGGTAGGAGGAGCAGGCCCTGTAATGGATTCTGTGTGGACAGAAGACTGATACAGCATCCCTTTTTTCTGAATCTTATTCCACACTTTGCTCATGGTATCAGCCAGTTCATACAGAAGCTGTACCTAAAGAAGAAAATAAATGATGGAATTCTTCATAATTAGGTGTAGGAAAACTCATCACAGCCATCAATATCCTCCAGTGCAATTTAAACTACATATCAGAGCTTAATACTTTACAATGTATAACATCCTGATAAGAGAATATGCTACTCTAAAAAGAACTAATAATAATTACAAGATAGTGGTTTTGCTCAGAAAGCACTACTTGTCTAAACATATATTAGAAAATCAAACTTCAATATGTGATTCATAAAAATACAAGTAATGTATCTAGTCTTGTAAAATTTTAGTAATAAAGAAAACTGTCTAACTTCTTAATTATCTCACAGACATAATGACTGCCCTTTTACTTGATTCTTATGAAAAGAGAAACTCACATAAAAAAGGAAACATGAACGTTATCAAGTACAGACAATGTAAGAGAGACTCCTTTTAACAACATTAAAATGACAATTTCATGCTACATATGAAACTGTTCTATATATGTAGCAAGAACATCCACTATCCAGCTCATTAGCTTCCTGGGAGAAGTCATCCCAATATTCAGAAAGCATACTGATTAACTTGAACGTTGTTTGACTCAGTTCTTAGATATTTACACAAGCTTTCATAAATAAGCATTAATCATGACATTTGCATGACAACATATTGCCTTATACTATATAAAACAAGTCCAGAGAATACCGCAAACAATACGTGAGTAGACCCACAGCTGGATACCATACCCAGCTGCCATTATAAAAAATTGTCTTATTTATAAGACGTTTCAGCCTCAGGACACATCCAGTCTATGAAGCTGGCTTCTTATGTGGGCAGAACAGATGCAGAAAAACATTGTTGTCAATCTATATTTGATATAAAACAGTACTTGATTTTGTGCATGTGAATGTTTGATGAAGTCTCAAAGATTATGCTGGAGTTTTATAAAAAAGCTTCTTAATTCATCTGGGTTTTTCTTTTGAAGATTCAAGACTTATAATGAGCAGGTCATATAATTTTGTGACAATTTTTTGCTGCACTTATGATTAATTGCATTTATGTCTTCTTACATTAGAGTAATAATCAAACAGTGATGGTGTTTCTGTCTATAGAAGAAATTTATTTTTTTAAAGTTCAAAATCTATCATGTCCCCTGGACTTTGATATGCTGTGATAGTTTTTAAATAACAGTTTAATAACTGTGGTTAGTTATAGTAATTAAAGTAAAAAATAACTATTTCATTCAGAATTTTATACTTGTTTCCATGTAATTTAAAGTAACACACTTCAGACTGATTAAGTTGTATCTTATTAACTGGGGCTGACTTTACACTGGCAAAAGGAACAACCCCACAACTTTCCAATTTTAAAAAATGAATTATCTGAGAATGAGTGATAACAATCATTTCACAGAGTTTACTGGGATACTTGAACAGGCAATACATT
This sequence comes from Apalone spinifera, assembly GCA_030068395.1. Taxonomy (NCBI): domain Eukaryota; kingdom Metazoa; phylum Chordata; order Testudines; family Trionychidae; genus Apalone; species Apalone spinifera. Next base: position 33,157,437 of record CM057846.1, read on the forward strand.
ACTGGAAACAGGGGGGAAAAAAGATTGATCCAGAGACTAGTGGATAAGTTAAGCAATTGCAGTATCCAATTGCTCAGAAGAAAGCAGAAGCAGAGCGTGTGAGGAAATGATGTCACTGCCTTGTACATGGCTACAACCACACAAAGTATAGGCAAATTTTGTTACCAGAATGTCCCAGAGCTGAGGAGTTGTAGAAAAGTTTCAGCTTTCAATAAGGCAAACAGTGCTTTCCAGTATTAAGAGGATACTATTTTAAATGGACCTGGTTAGTTATATACAGTTCCGCCATCTGAGCAGACAATATGTATGTCAGCAGTCAGGGACTGGGTCATAATGAACAAAAATTGCTAAAAATATGGACAAAACCCGAAGGAAATATATCTTTCATATTAGAAAGAAAAGCTAAATTCTATTGTGAGGGAAAATATTTTTCATGAATATATATAAAAACAAAAAATACACAATTTGCATGATGTAGTAAGTTGAGGGTCAGTAATATGGAGTAAGTAGGCCTGAATAGAGGCCTGTAACATGAAAGCAGCAACAGGCCTAAAATCTAGTAAGTAAGACTTTGGTTCAGTAACACAGGAGCCAAGAAAGAGGCCCTACTGATAACTGTGTAATTGCGTAAGTTAGGTAGAGCATGGAAGGACACAGGGAGGCACTGGGTACAGACTATAAGCCAAAGGGGAGTAGCAAAACATCTTAATAAGAAATGTTTTGGTACAAAGACTCCCCAAAAACTAATGTACATACCGACCTAGGTTCAGGACTGGGTCGAGATTGGCAGCATGAAGGATAGTAAATTAGCCCCCCTTCCATAAGGTAAGGGTGGTAACTAGGCAACAGAGGATGGGCAACCTGGTACGTAAAGAAGTGATGTAAGTTGTTTGTACCTGTCTATAAAAGGACACCGCAAAGGGTGCTCTCCGGCCGACCGTAGGGGGGCGGGGAGGTGCACTAGGCGCCTGAACAGCAGGTGTCATTACCTAAACTTACAGAATGCACAGTAGCTTAACTCTGACTGACTGCTGTTAATATCTGTTATATGGCAATAGGCCTGCCTGGTGTTGGTACCTTGTCAATGCGGGCCATAGTGCCCACTGGTGTAACGTGTACTGATCTCTGTTACCAACTGGTAGAGCTTCGCATTTGACAATAAACCAGCTCGACTGATTTCAAACCTTGCCTGCATCTGTCATTTCCGGGGCTTCTAGGAGATCTCCTGTGTTGACCCAAGTGCACGGGGTCTAACACTCTAGATAAAGGGAGTACCGATTGTTACGCAATCAGCCAAAAGTTTATCACCAACGACGGAGTAGAGGTCCAATCAGGAGCGCGCCAGGACAATCCTGACCAGATGATGCTGACACTGACAGTTCAGACCACCGAAGGTACCAAGGTACAGAACACCGAGGTACGACACATGAAAAAGAGACATAGCTCCGATGTTACATTATAATCCAATATTGCAGATCATATGGCGAAGCTGCATTTTAACATACTGATCTTTTGAAATACAATTCATTACACATCAATGGTATCTGTTTGTTAAAAAGGAGATAGATGATTTCTATTTACTACGCTGGTGGCAGCTTTTGAAAGAAGTATTTGAACATTCCCATATACAGTTAATAATTAAAGTAGGGCCAACATCAGTGTGAAGTCTTCTTTGGTTCTGAGCATTGGCAACACTTCTTAAATTTGTGATAATTATAATTATCATAATGATTAGTAATTTCAGTTCAAAATTAGAAATGAATTGATGGTTAAAGTAACTTTGAGTGGTTGTTGAGCTAATCTGATTCTCAAAAATAAAGAAAACCATATAGTAACACTCTGAATTAATTACTAGGTATGATATGGAAGTTGAATAGATTATAGTATTTTATGTTTTCCAAATAGTTTGTTAGCACAAAATTGAGAACAAAATGATAAAAACTAAGAGTCAAATCCTGATGACATTCTTCATGGAAAATTCCCATTGGTTTCAAGGAAATAAGAACAACAAAAATTAGCTCCAACCAATACATAATTATTCAATAGTAAAATTATTATTAGTGCTTTGTTACCATCTATCAGATTCTGTAAATATAATTTAAGGCTGCCATCCACAGACAAAATATAGTCTGCCACTCTAATGAATCAAGTTTCATGGTTATCCTACTGTGAATTTATAGGTATCAGAGCTGTTTATGTAATTTTATTTTCCATCTTCTATTCCTGAACATCTGGTCAAAAAAATTCAAAATCTGATGTTAAAGACTTTTGCTTAAATAAAGCAGGGAAAGAGAGCAATCCCCAAGGCCTTCACTTAACACAAATAAATTGTTAATCCTCTTTGGTTTCATTGCATATAGCATTTAAAATTATTACAGGTTGGACATCTCTTATCTGGCACCCTTGGGACCTGACCGGTGCTGAACCAGGGAATTTGCCAGACTAGAGATGGTTCCCTGCCAGCCGATAACCCGCAGCTGCTGACTCTGCCAGCTGCGGGTGGGGGAGGGATGGCAAGGGGACTCCCTCCAGCCTCTACCAGGCTGCCTGCTGGATTGCTGACCCCACTGCTGCTGCCCCAGCCAGACTGCCTTCCGGGCTTCAGCAGGCCACACTGCCATAGTCTCCAACCCCGCGCTACCATGGGCTGCCAGGGGCTCGAGCTTCAGATCCGCCCTGCTGCAGCCTGCAGGCTCTGGACCTGATACTGTGGGCCATCTGGGCCCCAGACCTGGTCTGTCTGCCGCAAGCTGCTGAGTGTGTGGCCTCCTGCCCCTCAGCAGCCCACAAGCTTTGACCTCACTTCCACAGACTGTCCAGGGCTCCAGCCCCATGCTACTGGGTGCTGCTGCCACCCCCGGCCTTGGTCCATATCCACAGGCTGCCCAGGGCTGTCGCTGGCCCAATCCTATGCTGCTGGAGGCTACTCCGACCCGGTCCCAGTGCCACAGGCTGTTGGGAGCTGCCACCAGCCCCTGCCCTATCCCGCTGATTCAACTCGACTCCTCGATTGCCTACTTGCCACTAGTTTACTGGGGTTTTCTGATCCAGGACCCATGGTCCTGCCAGACCACAGATGTTTCCGGACCAGAGAATTCCAGTTTTTAGAGGTGCAACCTCTAGTAAGTAAATGAATAACATCATAGGTTATAATAGCACTGCCCAATACAGCAGGATTTAATTATCAGATTTCCCATTATACAAATTTATTTTCTGATTAACTCTATTTTAAGTATTACATGTGGGGTAAAACTTAGCAACCAAATGTTTAAGATTCAGACTCTGGCTACACTTGGAGTTAGCATGTTATACTTAAAGATTCTAGGTGTATTTTTACCATTTTGCTAATTACATGGGTATAAAAACAAAGAATCAAAATCACAGTCTATCTGTATATGATAACCTTGTTCTTAAGCTCGGGCTTTTGACTAAACAACAAAGCCATCCATAAGCTGAGAAACGTACAGTCACATCTTGACACATTCCAAGCCTGTACTGAAATAAGGCAATTTGGGGCTATTAGAAAGGTGATCCAAGGAATCAGCTCCAGATTAAGGGAAAAGCCTAGAAAATTTAAAGAAAACTTAGGCTGACAACTTTGTGTCTGGCAAGGACCCACTTATCAATAGTTGGGATTGTGAAATCTTTATTATTTTGTTGTTATGCTCTTCACACCTCTACTGTTTCTGTCTGGTTTCTGTCCGCCTGTTTGACTATTTCTAGCTACTGTACAAATTAATTTTGCTAAGTATAAACCAGTTAAGATGATGGGATATCATTAATTAGATAATCATATTTCAATATGTGAGGACTGGTTAATTAAATTCCAGTAGAATGATTAACATATACCTGACTATTACTATATATATTGGGGGCAAAAAGGAAATAAGTGGCGGGGAGGGAAGGGAAGCAAGGGAAGAAGGGAAAAAAGGAAAGGAAACTGGATTCATGTTGCTGGAAGCTACCCCCAATAAACAATGAATTGTTTGCATCTCCAGACTGTTCTCTGTTCATGTGAAATGGACCAGGGAAATGGCAGAGTGAAGGGATAAGCCCTCTAACAGGGGAGTGAGTCCTAACTCATGCAGACATACTTATGCTCACTCTCATTGAACACACACACGGACTACAGTGTAGCCACAGTAGCATAGACAGCTGTGAACAGTTGCACCAGTATCCATCTCAAGTACAAATCCACCTGGACTTCATGGGAATCACACCCCAATCTCCAAGTGTAGATGCAGCACAAAAGTAAATCTTTTCATTCATTTTGAAAATGAATCACTTTGACAATATTCTGGTTCCAGTGCTACAAAAATACTGCTGTGTTTTGAGTTTTTTCCCTTCAACACTATAACTCAAACCCAGATGAATTTATTTAAACTGACATAGTAACGCATTAGTGGAATAAAAGTAAGTGCTTAGAGTCTTTGAACATTTAAGGAAAAATAGACGTGACTTGATTATGTACTTTAAAAAAGTTGTTTTAGGATATTGGGTGTACGCACGGCAACATAATTAAAAAATTACCACCACAGTGGCTTTTCTGAATCATTTCTGACCTATAAAGTCTACACTATGGAGCTGCATGAAAGACTGAGACACAATGACAATTAGTGAGAGTGGGTACAATTCTGTGTAAGTTAGTACTATGAAGATGAATATGAAATAAGGCAGGCTCTAAAGTACGTAAAATTGTGCAATATTATTCCATTAAAATATGTAAAAATTTTGTTAAGGTTGCAAAGTGAAGCTCTCAAAATTCTTGAAATGCCAAAATTAAAGCTGTATGCACTTCATAATTCTGCCTCATTCTGCATTTACTTTTATTACCTAATCACATTCATTGTACAGCCTGGATGGATATTGGTGAATTGAGGCAGCTGTTCAATATTTAATTTTTATCTTCATTGTTCATCCCCTTCCAATTTTATTACACAACATCCAACCTACACACTTTGAACCCCAGTCTCATCCATTGGATAAAGTGGAGGAGGTATATCAATAACGCAGAGTCTAGTGTGGGCTTGGATAATTGCAGTGAATGGGACAGGGAACCACACACTTAGAATGAAATAAATCAATTCAGAACATTTGCCTTGCACACAGACCATCATCCAATAAGTAAAGTGAATAAGGCAAGAGGAAAAAAGAGCATTTGATTCAAGAACACATTGTAATGCACATGCACAAGGGACAATATAAAGATTACCCCAGCAACCTCAATGTTAACATTTCCAGACTTAGGCAAATCTGGCAAATCTTCATATATCTGAAGTGTTTTCAAGATGGAAACTGACAAAGAATGGTTGGTTATTTTGTATAGTAACTAGAGTTCTTCAAAATGTGCGGTTCCACTGTATATTCCATTCAAGTTGTGTACGCAACCGTGGTGCTTGAGACCAAAATATTCTTTTTTTGTTAGCAGTGTCCTTATTCTTTGTGCTTCAAGATGAATATATGCCTTTATAATATGATCACATTCATTTTGCCGAATAGCACTTCCTCATAGAGTATCTAGGGATATGTGCTAATCTAGATGGGCTCCCAAATTACAAGAGGCATCTATGATCAACTTTTGGTGGGTGGAAGACAGACGAACAAAATCTCTACATATACTGTCTCCATGTTTTTTCACTAGGGGCACATCTAAACTACATTCCTCTTCTGAAAGAGGAATGTAAATGAGCCTGATCGAAAATTCAAATGAAGTGCAGATTTACAAATCTCGTGCTTCATTTCCATAATCGCGCAAGAGCACTTTTTCAAAAAAGGGTTTTTAGAAAAAGAAACCACAGTCTAGATAGGATTCTTTCTGAAAAAATGAGGAGTATGGGTTCTTTCAAAAAAGGGTTTTTTCCCCTGAAAGAACCCTGTCTAGACTGTGGTTTCTTTTTTGAAAAAAACCCACTCTTGCGTGATCATGCAAATGAAGCACAAGGTTTGTAAATCCATGTTTCATTTGAATTTTCGAATGGGCTCATTTACATTCTTCTTTCGGAAGAGAAATGTAGTTTAGACAACCAAGGCGAGTGAGACTACTACCCTGTGGTGGTGCAAGACCAATTTGTTTAGACTGTGTCTGCCTGGAACAGACTGTCTATAACCAAGCTTGATAACACTGAAGGTAAATTTCATAAAAGGTCTCTCATACCTTTGAAATATGGCTTAGGAGGGTGAGACAAGAGTTCACTATTGTTTGGGGGGTTCCTTCAGCATTGATATGATGAGCATCATCATAGCCTGGAACCAGTCATGAAGTATGCATACCTTGATAGTATCTGAGTGCAGTTGTTCCAACAGAGTCCATAAACTATGTGTGTGTGGGGGAGGATTATAGTGGATTTTTCTACATTTACTTAAGAATCCTAATTATTGCAAAAGCCCAAATAAGATAGGGATTCTACCTAAACTTCCTGGTATGACTTCTCAGTGAACAACCAATTGTCCAGATAACAGAACACTAAAATGTTCTCAACAGAGATGCACAGATTCTATTGACGGTCTGCACTGCAATTAAAAACTCACTGTGTTGATTTCCAGGCTCAGGATGGATCCTAAGATCCAGGACCATATCAGGTAGGAAGTTCTAGATAAGCAGGTGAGGTTCTAGATAAGGATCTATATACAAGCCTTACATATTCTCCCCACATTCAAGGGTTCTAATCTTAGTCAGCCAGTGGTTCTCAGTACTAGCAATTCCTTCCCCTAGTACCATCAGTGCTGGAGGCATCCAATTATTCATTTCCCTCACTGATGCCAAGGACTGCCCCAGTGCAGCTACTTCAGTAGCAGTCTGACCTTTTTTTTCTGATTCTTAGTGCTGAGGGATGAATACCCATGCCAGATTACATAGTCTTACTTGACTGAGTGGGTGACAGGAAGTCTTTTTCTTAGATGATAATTTAAAAAGATGTCATATCTATGTCATTTTGAAAGTGTTCAATCTTAATGTCTTTGAGTTTTCCATTTTCTGCTAGAGTCCTTAACCCTGCTTAAAGGGGCACTGGAGCTGGAGATAACTGTGTTTGAAAAGGTACAGGCTAGGGATGCAATCTTGTCTCATCAAGTAATCCATCAAGAATGTTCAACATCTGAATTCACAGGATTGATGAGTTTGGGGGGGGACTGTGCTTTCCTGAGGCAACAGAAATATATGTCATGGCTGTAAATGCCCATGAAGGTCAAGAGACAGATGACCCAGTTCTTGAAACCTGAGTCTTTGGATGTGCTATGTACCCAGTAACCAGACATGGAGGACACCCCCTCAAAATTAAAACTAAGCTAAGAAAGTTCTCTCTACAGCTAATAAAGCAAAAGATCAGCAGGTAAAACTGTGGACACTACCAAAGTTCCATCTCAGACCACAAGCAGAAGAAAGGAACTGGAGAAGTGGACAGTCCACGAACACCTCACACTCTTGACTGGGAGTATATAAGAGTGGCAATACTGGGTCAGACCAAAGGCCCATCTAGCTCAGTATCCTGTCTGCCAACAGTGGTCAATACCTGATGCCCCAGAGGGACGGATCACAATAGGTAATCCTCACATGATCCCTCCCCTGTCTCCCACTTCCAGAGAAACAGAGGCTAGGGACACCATTCCTACCCATCCTGGCTAATAGCTACTGATGGACCTAACCTCCATGAATCTATCTAGATCTTTCTTGAGCCCTGTTAAAGTTATAGCCTTCACTGCATCCTCTGGCAAGGAGTTCCATGGGTTGACCGTGTGCTGAGTGAAGAAAAACTTCCTTTTGTTTGTTTTAAAACTGTTGCCTATTAATTTCATTTGGTGACCCCTAGTTCTTTTATTGTGGGAATAAGTAAATAACTTTTCCTTATTCACTTTTTCCACACCAGTCATGATTTTATAAACCTCTATCATATCCCCCCCTTAGTCTCCTCTTTTCTAAGCTGAAAAGTCCAAGTCTTTTTAATCTCTCTTCATATGGGACCCATTCTAAACCTCTAATCATTTTTGTTGCCCTTTTCTGAACCTTTCCCAATGCCAATATATCTTTTTTGAGATGAGGCAACCACATCTATACTTGGTATTCAAGATGTGGGCATACCATGGTTTTATATAGAGGCAATAAGATATTTTCTGTCTTATTCTCTATCCTTTTTTAATTACTCCTAACATTCTATTTGCCTTTTTCACTGCCAATGAACACTGAGGGGATATTTTCAGAGAACTGTCCAGTAGTTGTAGCCAATGAGTAGTTGTAGCCAAATTAGTCCCCATCACATTGTATGTACAGTTGTGATTCTTTCTTCCAATGTACATTACTTTACATTTATCAACATTAACTTTCATTTGCCATTTTGTTGCCCAATTACTTAGTTTGGTGAGATCTTTTTGAAGCTCTTCACAGTCTGCTTTGGTCTTAACTATCTTGAGCAGTTTGGTATCATCTGCAAATTTTGCCACCTCACTGTTTACCCCTTTCTCTAGAATGATCATTTATAAATAAGTTGAATAGGAAGGGTCCCAGGACAGACCCTTGGGGTACCACACTAGTTACCTCTCTCCACTCAGAAAATGTACCATTTATTCCTACCCTTTGTTTCCTGTCTTTTAACCAGCTATCAATCCACGAAAGGACCTTCGCTCTCATCCCATGACAACTTACTTTACTTAAAAGCCTTTGGTGAGGGACCTTGTCAAAGGCTTTCTGGAAATCTAAGTATACTACAGCCACTGGATCCCCCTTGTCCACATATTTGTTGACCCCCTCAAAGAAGTCTAGCAGATTAGTAAGGCATGATTTCCTTTTACAGAAACCACGTTGGCTTTCCCCCAACAAATTATATTCATCCACGTGTCTGACAATTTTATTCTTTACTATAGTTTCAACTAATTTGCCCAGTACTGACGTCAGATTTATCAGTCAGTGATTGCCAGGGTCACCTCTAGAGCCCTTTTCAAATATTGGTGTCACGTTAGCTATCTTCCAATCATTAAGTACAGAAGCTGATTGAAAGGATAGGTTACAAACCATAGTTCATAGTTTCACAATTTCCAATCTGAGTATTTTCAGAACTCTTGGGTGAATGTCATCCAGTCCCGGTGACTTGTTACTGTGAAGTCTATCAATTTGTTCCAAAACCTCTTCTAGTAACACCACAATCTAGGACAATTCCTCAGATTTGTCACCTAAAAAGAATGGCTCAGGTTTGGGAACGTCCCCAATATCCTCAGCCATGAAGACTGAAGAAAAGAATTGATTTAGCTTCTCCGCTATGACTTTATTATCTTTGAGGGCTCCTTTAGCACCTCGATTGTCCAAGGGCCCCACTTAGTAAAATGTTTTTTAAATACATCAGTTTAGCAGGCTTCCTGCTTCTGATGTATTTAAAAAGCATTTTACTATTACTTTTTGAGTTTTTGGCTAGCTGTTTTTCAAACTCCCTTTTGGCTTTTCTTATTATATTTTTACACTTAATTTGACAAAGTTTATGGTCCTTTCCATTTTCCTCACTAAAAATTCCATTTTTTAAAAGATATCTTTTTATCTGTCATTGCTTCTTTTACCTGGTTGAAAAGCCACAGTGGCACTTTTTTGGTTCTCTTACTGTGTTTTTTAATTTGGGGTATACATTTAAGTTGGGCCGCTATTATGGTGTCTTTGAAAAGTTTCCGTGCAGCTTTCAGAGATTTTACTTTTGTCACTGTACCTTTTCATTTCAGTTTAACTAACTTCCTCATTTTTGTGTAGTTCCCCTTTTTGAAATTAAATGCCACAGTGTTCGGCTGCTGAGGTATTTTCCCCACCACAGGGATGTTAAATTTTATTACATTATGATCACTATTTCCAAGCAATCCAGTTATATTTACCTTTTGAACAAGATCCCGTGCTCCAGTTAGTACTAAATCAAGAATAGCCTCTTCCCTTGTGGGTTTCAGAACCAGCTGCTCGAAGAAGCAGTCATTTAAGGTATCAAGAAATTTTATCTCTGCATCTCATCCTGAGGTGACGTTTACACAGTCAATATGGGGATAGTTGAAATCCCCCACTATTATTGAGTTTTTTAATTTGATAGCCTCTCTAATTTCCCTTAGCACTTCATAGTCACTATCACTGTCCTGATCAGGTGGTCGACAATATATCCCTAAGATATGAGAGGTAAGGGTAAGAGTATGAGAGTAGAGTGTATTTGCAAAGCAATGCACATTGCAAACAAAAATCTTCCAGTTTCAAGTTCATGGGTCATATGCACTCTACAAAAGAACACACACACACACACACACACACACACACACACACACACACACACACACACACACACACACACACACACAGGAGCTCCCACTTGAAGAACAACATTTGGCAAAACAAAACAAAAAAATATGCAGACAGAGAGGTACATAGATAAGACTTTTTGGCACATACTAAAGTGGCCCTACCCCATGTTATACAGCCTCTGTACTGTCAAGAAGGATGAAAGTTTCAGGAAAGGAGAGCAGACTGGAAATGATCCAATGATTTGGAGCCTCCAAATAATAGTGAAGTCTTGCCTCACATTCCTAGGCCACATTTCCCATAGTTTGAACTAAGGATGTTAAGGACTAGTCGACTATCTGCTTACTGGATAGTCAAGTCGACTAGATGATTCTCTCCCTCTCCTCTCTTGCTGTGTCTATCAGGACAGAAATTCCATGCTTGCATAATAAAAGTATATCAGTAGGAATATATTACCAACCACCTGACAAGGATGATGACACTGATTGCAAAATGGTCAGGGTAGATTAGAGCAGGCCTGCACAACTCGGAAAGCGACGAGGGCCATATTACTCCAAAGAAAACAGCTGCGGGTCGCAAGTAGGGATGCTCTCCCAAAAAATAACAAACACACAGCTAAAAATTTTTGTTGAGCAAAAAACAAAAAACAAACAAACCAAAAAAACCCACCGCGTGTCTCCACTTGGCCACCTGGCATTTGTCTCTCCTTCACCCTGCCCCTTGGTATCTTCCCCTTTCTCCTAACCTACCCCCCTCCCCTCAGCACAAGCCCCTTCCCCTCCCCTACCTGGCTTCTGCCTTTTTTAATCTGGCAGTCGCTGGCCATGATGTCCCAAAGTCACACCAGCATCCTGGCGTCTGCCGGCGTCCCGCCCTCTGGCTCACGCCCAGCCTCCTCGCGCCAGAGCTGCACGCAGGCAGCCCGGTGGCAAGAATCGCTGCACTTCCCCCTCCCCGTAGCGTTCCTCTGCCCAGCCGGCGGATCCAATGGGGCCGCGCCACCCGTAGTTGTCACGGGCCACACAGTGAGCCCCTGCAGGCCGCATGCGGTCCTCGGGCCGTATGTTGTGCAGGCCTGGATTAGAGTGTGTATAAAAACAGAAAAAACCCTCCCAAGAAATAATGGGAAGATTTCAACTATCCCCATACTGACTGGGTAACATGCCATGTCAGGAAGCGATGCAGAGATAAAGTTTTGGAACATCATTAACAACTGCTTCAAGAAGTAGCTACTCCTGGAACTCACTAGGGAAGAGGCAATTCTTGTAGAGCTCAAGATCTGGTCCAAGAGGTGAATACATCTGAAGAGCCCAGTAAAAGCAATCATAATGTAACTAAATTTAATATTCTTGGGGGGGAGCAGAAATACAAAAGGAGCCTCCTACTAATGCATTTAATCTCAGAAAGTGAAACTATACAAGCAGTAGGAAACTAGTTAAATGGAATAAAATTAAAAAAAAAAACCCAGTTACGAGTGAAATACCTGCAAGCTGCATGGAAACTTTTTAAAAGCTCCATAGTAGAGGCTCAAAATAGGCATGTAAATATCCATAAAAATAAGTAATCGTTGGCGGTTAACCCTGGTCCAGCCTGCCCACCCAGGGTGCTCCACACTGCCAGGCCTGGAGTTCTGCCTTCACATTTGGGCCGCTCCAGCACGGTTGGGACCCCATCTGCCAACCCAACACAGCTAGGGTCTTGCCTGCCAGTCCAACAGGGCTGCTCCAGTCTGGTGTGGCTAGCCATCCAACTGATTACCTAGTAAGCATTTCAATGCTTACTAGGTAACTGGTTAACCTTTTACATTCCTAGCTCAAATTAAATGTATAACCCAAATTGAAAAAAAAATAGTAAGGGTAACAAAAATGGTTGAAAAATAGAGTAAATTGGAGATCAGAAACAAAAATCACATCTTTTAAAACTGGAAGTCAAATCCAACTGAGGAAAATAGAAAAGCGCATAAATTCTGGCAATTGTAAATGTATAAATACTCAGGCCAAAAAATAATTTGAAGAATATCTAAAATAAGATTGAAAAACTAATAGCAACCATAATATGTAAATCACTATAATGTAAATCAGCTTTTGTACCAGATGACTGAAGGATATCTAATGTGAAGGAGAGCTACATTTTAGTTATGGGTATTTTTAGTGAAAGTCATAAATAGGTCACAAGCAGTAAACAAAAATTTACAAGCTGCAAATTGTTCATGACTTGTACTATATACCGGACTAAATCTTGGGTGCTCTGGGGCAGAAGGCAGCCCAGGGGTGCTGTAGATGCTTGTGGGGGATGGAGGAGTGGTCCTGGGATGCTTGGTTGCTCGGGTGGAGAGGGGGGCTGGGAGGCATCGCAGATGTGTTGGGGAGGGCAGCCTGGGACCCTGCTCATGCTGGGTAGGGGTTTGGCAGGAGTGGCAGGCTCCCTTCCCGGATCCACGTTGATCCCAGGAAACTGCAACATTCCTCATCTTCTAGGTGGAGGCACAACCAGGGGGCTCTGCAGGCTGCCCCTATCCTAAGTGCCAGCTCTAAAGCGGTCATTGGCTGGGAACTGCAACGAATGGGAGCTGCAACAGTGGTGACTGGGGGGGGGGGGGGGGGGGGGGGGGGGGGGGGGGGGGGGAAGAGGCAGTGCACAGAGCCATCTGGCTGTGCCTACACCTAGGAGCTGAGGGAGGTCACTGCTTCTGTGGAGTATCCCAGGTAAGAGCTGTTCACAGTGTTCACATCGTCCTGCACCCCAGCCCTCTGCCCTAGGCCTGAGCCCCCTCCCACACTCAAATGCCTTGTCCTTCTAGGGGTGGGGCGGGGCGGGTGCAGTGGCCTGAGACAGCCCCAGCTGCAATGGGTATGGTTGGCACAGAGCTGCCCACGTTGCTCAGATGAACTCTGGTCACTGCAGAAGACCCAGAAGTCAGGGAAAAATCACAGAATCCATTATTTCTGTGATAGATGATGCGCTTTCGTGGGCCAGACCCACTTCCTCAGATCAAACAGTGGAAGAAAATTGTCACAACCATATATACCAAAGGATACAATTAAAAAAATAAACACATATGAAAAGGACAAATCAAATTTCAGATCCTAATGGATTGTTCACTTTCAGTCCTTTGGGTACGATGTCCATCTTCTTGCACTTGGATAGAAAAATGATGTCTGTCTGTATCTGTGCAAATTTTTTCACAGACTTGCAGCCTTACTAATGTGGCACCGATTTCTTTAAAAGGCTCCAGAGATGATCCTGGCAATTATGGGCTAGTAAGCTTTAATTCAGTACCAGGAAAACTGGGGGCTACTATATTAAAGAACAGAATGATCAGTCAGAGAGATTAACATGATTTGTTAGAGAAGAGTAAACATGGTTTTTGGAAAAGGAAATCATGCCGTACAAACCTATTAGAATTCTTTGGGAGGGTCAACAGACCTGTGGACCTGGATGATCAAACTGATATAGTGCTCTTGGACTTTCAGAAAACCTTTGACAAGGTCCCTCATCAAAGGATCTTAAGCAAAGAAAGAAGTCACGGGATTAGAGGGAAGGTCCTCTAAGTTACTGATTAAAAGACAGAAAAGGGCAGAAAAAATGGTCAGTTTTCAGAATGGACAGAAGTAAATAGAGAGGTCCCTAAAGGATCTTAAATGGGGCCAATTCTGTTAATCATATTTATAAATGGAAAAAGGGGTAAACAGCAAGGTTTAGCACATACAAAAGGAGGTACTTCTTCACACCATGCACAGTCAACTTATGTAACTCACTGCTAGGGGATATTGTAAGGCCAAAAGTGTAAGTTAAAAAAAGAATTAGATATGTTCATGGAGGAAAGTCCCATCAAGTGACACTAGACATGACAGTCAGGGATGTAACCCCATCCTTTGGATGCACATAACTCTCTGATTGCCAGAAGCTGGGAATGGACAACAAGAGATGGATCACTGATAGCTCTTTGAAGAAATTGTCTAAATGCAGTGTCTTGTACAGTACCAAACACATTGATGGTGCCTGAATAACAAACATAAGTAACAAGAGGTGACAGCTTCATCAGAATTATAAGAAGATGATACAACTGACAACAAATATATCATTAAAGACAAATTATAGTGCAATGAAAATTTTCATAAATACCCTCTCCCGTTTAAAAGTTTCAAAGGTTAGTCATGTTAGTCTGTAACTGAAAAAAACTTTTAAGTTTCAACTCTCACAGGCCTTGGGGGACAGGCTAATCCTCACCCACAGACAACCCCCTAACCTGAAACAAATTCTTTCTAGCAACCACACAACACATTTCAATCATACTCACGCAGGAACCCACCCCTGCAATAAACTCTGATGCAAACTCTGTCCTCACATCTCTACAAGTGACATCATCACAAAACCTGACACATAAGCCAGCACATCAGAGGTTCATATAACTGCACATCCACAATGTGATCTATGTCATCAAGTGGCAGCAATGCCCCTCCGCCATGTATATTGGCCAAACTGGCCAGTCTCTACGGCAAAGGATTAATGGACATAAAGCAAATATTTGAAACGGTAACACACAGAAACCTGTTGGGGAACATTTTAACTTGCACTGGCACTCATTAATGAATCTCAGAACGATTATACTCTTACAAAGCAATTTCAAAAACCAGCTGGAGAGAGAAGTTGCAGAACTTGCCTTCATTTGCAAATTTGACATCTTTAATCATGGTCTAAACACAGACATGAACTGGATGGGAAGCTACATTCAACACCCTAATCAAAAGCTAAGTATCAGGCACTTACAGCCAATTCTATTTAGCACGGACACTCTAAATGACAAGAATTTTTTTCCTTCTCTTTCCCTTCCCATCCCCTCTTTTTCTGCTATGTATTTGTACCTCTGGACCCCTTGTTCCATTTACCTGAAGAAATCGGTTGTAACCACAAAAGCTCATGATACTATCTACATTTTTTGTTAGTCTCTAAGGGTATGTGTACACTAGCTCGTTAGTTCGAGCTAGGTAGGGAAATGAGGGCAACCAGAGTTGCAAATGAAGCCCGGGATTTAAATATCCCCGGTGTAATAAGTTGAGGGTCAGTAACATGGAGTCAGCAGGCCTACATAGAGGCCTGTAACATGAAAACAGCAACAGGCCTTGCAATCTAGTGAGCAAGACTTTGGTTCAGTAACACAGGAGCCAAGAAAGAGACCCTATTTATAATTGTGTGATTGTGTAAGTCAGGTCGAGCATGGAAGGACACAGGGAGGCACTGGGTACAAACAGTAAGCCAAAAGGGAGTAACGGAACATCTAAAGAAATGTCTTGGTACAAAGACTCCCTAAAAACTAATGTACATACTGACCTAG